>JACGCM010000121.1:0-1200000 GCA_014058105.1 Kingdonia uniflora
CTAAGGGTGGAAAGCAGTCCACTGTGTCGCACACGAGAATACGGAAGTAATCAAATTTCTATGAACAAAACTATTCATATCGTCTTTGGAGTCCCCATTCTCAGAATCGATATGGACCTCAAGTTCGTTGGCCAGAGTCGTAAAATCCTCAACAGTACAACATCACCCTCCCTTTCTACTCATATTACCCACAGGGAAATGGTCAGGTCGGAAATCACTAATCGTACTATCGGGGATGCGATCAAATCGCTTGACAAACTTGAAAAGAGAAATTGGGTCCAGAATTACATACGTGTTATGGGCGTATCACACAATACCTCGGTATCAGCGGATGTATGTCATTCATCCTGGCTTATGGTACCGAGAACCAATTATCCCCCACTCTTTTTAGGTATCATAACCCAATACGTGCATACAGACTATACCATAATAGATGAAGAAATGAATTTCAGCTGGCATGTAACATGAATTGGATCGAGGAGACTGGAGACAGAGTATCATGAATTTGGGAGGATACCACCAAACTCTAGCCCTATCTTACAACAAGCGTGTTTGCCACAAAGAGTTGGAAATTAAAGATCTCTCCTAAGATAAATTCCCAAACACAGAAAAGAAGTAAATGCTGGGAAATTGTCCAAAAATTAGGATGGTCTTTTTGCCATTGTTGGAAAAAGTAGCCTTGGTTCTTACGATCTCGCCACTGAACACAGAGATTGAATCCCTAATCCTTGGAACACGAGGAGATTAATGTTGTATGTAGATAAAAATCTATCACATTGTACTTTTCTACAAATCAATCTATCATCGTGTATGACAATCTTACATCAATGAAAGACTTATGTTCGATCCAAATACATTTGAGTACTTTCTACTATTTCATATAGTACTCTGCTAGCACATTCATCGTACGTCAATCTTACACCAATGAAATACTTGTTTTCGATTGCCCTACACTATAGTACTTTTTAACATATCCATAAGTACTTATATATACAAGGTTACAGATCGTTTGTTGCTTTAGCCAAGCTGATCATTATACATATAGATAGTTCTTGCTTTAGCAACTGATCATCTGTACATTACAGATCGTTTATTCTTTAGCCAAACTGATCATCTATATATTACAGATCGTTTGTTGCTTTGGCCAAATTGATCATCTATACATTACAGCCTGTTGTTGCTTCAACAATTATCTACTATACGATAGCTTCGGGATCATCCTATACAACAGATATTCAAATCATACAATATCATTGGTTTACCAAAATGTTAGTATAAATCACTATTCTAGACAGTCCTATTTTTATACACTTTATCTGCATATGCGTTAGTATGCATAGCGCCTCCTCGCAATCGTTACTCCACACTAGAAACTATCACTCGAATCATCACCTATATTAAAGATCCCGCCACGTCACGTGCATAACTCTTGTAACCGTTAAATATAAAATCTGGCATTTTCCCCTTACAATCTTCTTTCATCTCTAACCATATATTTTTTAAGAACTCCAATTTGGTTACCATAGGACCTAGATACGCAGAACGTATTGCCTCCATGTCACACTACGCACTTCTACCAACTAAACCATCATACACCAATTTACTTTCTACTTCCAATCTCTTAAACTCTGATGCAAATAATGAAATCATTGTTGTCATATCTCTCTCATACACGTCACTGCCTCAGTCTTTACCTGTTTAGACATACTAGCGCTAAGTCTACTTTGGGCCTCCTTCAACGAAGCTTCCAAATGATCGCAATGCTTCTCTACTCGTCATTTCTCATCCAAAACATCAGAATTCTGAGACTCCAACACTGTCATGAACTTAATCCATATGATAAATCAAAGATATGACCCATCAATTATCGCTTCACGATTCTCCCATTCTACCCTCCCCTTATCAAGACGTATCTATGCCTACAATAGGTCAACATCTAACTTCGTATTTGCATCACGATATGTGCATTCTCTTCCAAGTGCTCAAGGTGTTAACTTCAATACCTGTATGGTGTGCTCTAGAGTCACTACTTTGTTCCAAGCCATATTTATGTTTTCGTTATGTTTATTACGGGCCTCTTCTATCTTTTTTATAGCTACATCAACAACTAGCCACAACACTTCATACTTAGAAGCACAATCTTGTGTATCAGCTATCCCCGCTTTAAGCACATTTACTTGGATTGTAAGTCTTTTACATTCTTACTTTCATCCTATAATTCTGCCAACAGTTTTGTAATTCGAACTCGAGTAGATGTTAACTCTGTCCCCTGCTGGCTCGCTTGCCTCGAGCCACCTGTAAATCCTACCTTTTTATTTATTATAATTTCTCTTAACTCCTCTATCTTTCTCAGTATGTTGGCTAGATCTTCCTTTTTCTTATGTAGCTCCTCAGACAATCGAGCTCCTATGTTTCATTCTCGATCTATCTCCACCTTAGTGCTTTCTTCCAATCCAATAATACTCTTTAGTGCCCCCTTACATGAACTTAGCTCAGCGTTCAATTGTCCATTTTGGACGCGTAACGCGTCATACTAAATTTGAATAGCTATCAGTTCCACCTGTCATAACAGTTTGCGTTTATAATAGTTTGATTATACCTACAGATTACATACCACAGTTAGCAAGTTTAAATCAAGAACATGGTATCTGAGTAATATCGATATATTGTTATATTCATCATCACAGCGAACAGATTTCATTTATCATCAACAACAGTATACAAATATCTAACACATATGCAGAGCCGGTAAAGGGAAAACGAGAATATACTATTTTTAAGTCTTCAAGAAATGAGAAGACTACCCTTTATCTCTTGAACTCTTTCTATTTGTTACTTGAACATCTACCAGAGTGGTAAAGGTCACCACCTTCTGCTGACGTCGTTTACGCCGCGATCGGAGTATCAGACTTTCGATCTCCACCTCACCCTCTTCTAATGACAGTTCCCTCGGCCTCGAAATTAGTTTTTCACCAACAATTTCTCCATCACCTTTAGTAAACCACATATTCTTAGCCGTGGCATTCTCTATATCAAAATCATTCCCACATTCCATCACAAACTTTCTAAATTCGTTTTCTATCCTAGCCAGTTTTTCCCTATAAAATTTAATAACATTGTCTATATGGCGCTCATGCTCTATTCGAGCAACGACTTTTGCTCGAGAAGGATATATATGCTTCTTCAATGTCATATGTGCCTTGTGCAGCCATTAGTGCATTTCTTTTTGCAATACACCTAAAGCTCTCAAATCATCTTTTACCTTCATTCGAGCAGTCACTTCTTTCGACAATCGAGTTGCTAAAGATACTTTTTGCCCCACGGATTGCAATATCTCATCCTATAACCCTTTCTAATCATGTTTGGACTTCTATTTGCTCTTTTCTTATCTTGAAAAATACAATTCTCATGGCCCTTCAATCTTACATAAAGCCAAAAGCATCTGATAAAGGTTCTATATCACCCCATACAACAGACATACCAGTTCGAGCAAAATACTTTCTCGCCTCTAAACTATGACGATTACGTACTTCTTGAGCAAAAAACATAACTCGAGCTGGGTCCAAAACTACACCTCTCTCCTTCAAAAGCTCTATATAAGCTTCTTTTAACCCTCGTTCACTATCTACTTCGACCTCAAAATACAATATTAGAGTTATTAACATACTTTGACACCTAGCCTTATCAATTGGGTCATTAAAATAGGTCAACTCTTTTGGTTTTTGCACTAATGTCCCTCTTTCCTCTTCCTTTCTTATCACCTCATCCCTTTTTATTTTTGTCTTAGTATATTTATAATGGAGATCATATAACTCTTTAAAAGTTTTCTCTGAATTCTACTTAAATTTCCTTCCCTCATATTCAGTTTTATTAAGTACCTGTTGAATACGAGCCACAAAATCCCTCGCTCTACTCAACGACCTCTCAAGTTCAGAATTAGTTTTTTTCAGTCGTTTTATCTCCTACACAGAGTACAAATATTTTTGTTATAATACAGACATCCAAAAAAATATGTTTCAAATCATCACTTCAACTTCAACAAATACAGAGTACTATTACTTTGATATCACACGAACTGCATCAAATCAAAAATAAAATACCATAGAAGGTTTAAAGATTCTTGTTGATTTATACCTCAGATGGAGGATCCAATGTTTGCCCAACTGGATGACCTGGATCAACACGTTCAGAAAGAGGATCCAATATTTTTTCAACTACTCGAACTGGCTCAACACTATCTGGTGGAAGCTCTAACATTTTATAAGGAGAACATCAGTGTTAGCCATCACTTCCTCTGGAACCTCTGAAGGGAAAACTATTTCCTTGTACCTTCCAACCCGGCATAGCTTCACATCAGCTGGACTTATTCTAAAATCATGATAAAATTGGATGAAGTGATCTCGTTCCACTTTAAGGGCCTCAACCGATTTCGGTATCACATTATCATGTTCCACCATATCTGAATGCTTTTCTGTAAGCTCTGTAGCCGCTTTAGCCTCTTCAGCTTTCTTCCCCTTCTCCAGCTTGAGCTCAGCTTCGAGCTCCTTCACATGAGCGGATTGAACTTCAAACTTCGTTGTAAGAGCCCCAAACTCCTAGTTCCTCTTTTCCAAACACTTTTTTGCCCCCTTTAGCAGTATTGAGAGCTGCCAGTACAAACATACAGAGACAAAGTCAGCACAACAGCTTTCAATCTGAATACAAAGACAATTAAGGATTCCAAGAACGTACCGTAAATGTATGTTCTTAATACTCCTCATCAAACTGCTCCAGATTCATCCCATCCATCAGATAGTATTTTAGCTCCAACTCTTTCATCTTAGCTGCGGCATAAGGATTAGTTCGAGAATTACCATATTTACCATGCCTTTTTTCTTTTAAGCGAGGTCTTCTCGACCTCAGTAGGAGTAACCACACTCACTTCAAGTTTCTCAGCCATATCGCCAGAAATAGACTTTGCGATCTCTTGTACCGTGACCGCCACCCCGGTGACAGAAGTACTCTACCAAGTTACCTTCTGGACCTTCACATATTCTGTTTGGTGGTCTGAGGTACAGGAGGTAGAAGGCTAATAACATCATTCACAGTCATGTGAACTTTCCCTTCATCCATAGCTTGTTTCTCATGAGCTCATTGAACCTTGGGTACTACAGAATCAACCATTTTATCTCTACGGATACCATGCTTACCAAGTACCTGCTTTAGCTTGTCCTGATCTTGAGCAACGCAGTCTAACAGACTTGCCTTATTAGGCGTAGATAAAGGCTTGGGTTTTGCCAAAACAAAGAACACAACATTAAGTAGCAGATTGAAGACAAGTTATTGGTTATTTGAAGATTGGTCAACATTATTTACTCGGATTATAATATCTATGGTTCAGTCCGAGCACCGGTTCATCTGGAACCTGCATACAGTTACCCTCTACCCATACAAGGTGGTCGTTTCATGGTCTACCCACGGATTTGAAATTAAAGAATTTCGGCCTAGATGAATCACTATACAGGTAACCACTACATCGACCTTCGACATAGTTCTATTTATAAAACTTTATCACATCTTCAGCTTCGAACTGCTTCGCAGTCCCTTCTTTCCTCTATTTTTCATTCAGTACCTCGCATACCCTCATTATTTCATAAACATTCTCATTTAACTGGGCAGGACAATACTGTAACACATTCATAGCCCCCCCTTTTTGAAAGAAGGTCAGTAGAATTTTAAGGCCATATACGACCTGATTTGAAAAACACAAAAACCCATCACTCGGGACTGATAACCCGAGACCATTATAATATGAGAGATTAACCCCCTGACCAATCTGTCTATCATTTTTCCACTTCTCCAAGTATGAGACTTGGTAATATACAACCTCATCCCCTTTACCAGGGATATAGTCCCTGTACCATAAACCTTGCTCCTCCACATAACTTCTCCATTCTCCCTATAATTTCTATTTATACTTTAAGTATTCTTTCCCTATATCTACCCCCTCTGGGTATATGACAAAGACTTTATCTTTCTCTGATCTATCCTCCTTCTCTATCACCTCCTCAATTTTACTGGGTTCCCCACCCTCTATGCTTATCTCTACACTGTTTACAGTTTCCTCTATTACACTACATTCGTCCCCCCTCCCTGACGATGATATTTCCTCAGAACTGGACGAGACTGCAAATTTACTGGTGGGAATATTAGGTTTAGAATGCATATCGAATCTACATATACATAAACATATTTTATCATTATCTCTATATTATATACAGACAAAATAAACCCACCTTCTACCCTATCAACACGTCTATTTTACTAATTCCAAAAAATAAAAAAATAAAATCAATCATTTTAATTTTCCCTCTCCTTCTTCAAGCGAGTATTTTCTCTCTCTACAGTCTGTTCATATATAAAAATTCTCTAACTCTAAAACTCTTTCATCTTCATTAAAAAAAACCCAAAACCCTTACATTATCAGATACATATATCAAACAAGTTACTACACATCAAACAAATTACTACACATATGACACAGATTACTACAAATATTATCCAGATTAGTAAATAAATCAGACATACAGATCCTTATATTACCAACCTGTACTTGAAAAACAATAGTCTTATACCTTGCCCAGACGTCTTGCTAAGATTGAGCACTCTCGTCGCTTCCCCGACAATTTTCTATCATCTGATAAAGATTTCCTTCTCAAATCACACTCTGAGATCAAACGTTTCTTCCCCTTGGAAATAAGATTTACACAACTTTTTTCTCTCTCTAAAACTATAGATAATTTATGAGAGAGAGAAAGATGCGCATTTTTGTACTCTCCCTCAGTTTGTAAAATGACGACTTCTTCAAACACGTGTCAGTCACCCCTACTGTCTCTATAGGCACGTCTTTTTATTTAAAGGCATCATCATGACTTCTGTGATAATATCTACCGTCATCACGTCTGTCCCTATTGTCTGTCATTAAATAACTTTGCACCTCTTCTTCAAACACAGTACAAACGACCAATCACCTTACTTTTATACCTTACCAAGATCGTACAACTTTTCTAAAACAAATCAATATGCAAAATTTGAATATATAAATACAGTTGTTAAAATCCTACAGCTGTCTTCCATAATATCCGTACATAAAGAGTAAAGCATAATACTTTATTCTTATTCAAACATATAAAGGTATCACATTATTTTATTCTCTCAAAGTCCCTCACCTTATAGTATTTAGGTTCCAATACATAATACTAAAAACATAATACTTTGTATGAGCTCTCATACTTCAAGCTTACCGAGCTCACCAGTTACATCGAAATCAACCTCGATGATACCCCTCCCCACACAGAGTTATTTCTTCATTGGCTACCCTTATATCATCTTCAATGATCTTGTCACACGCGAGCTATCAAACAGTCAGTTCTCGCACCATGGCACTCAACAATGACTTCTAAATAACATCGTACCAGAAAAAGGGATCATACTCTACACTTTTACCTTTATCATCTAATCCGACCAGATTCAATTCCCACTCCGGAAGTACAGTATCATAAGGCAATCGACGAAAATATCGATCACAAAGTTCAACAACCTTGATATGGAAACGACCATCTGCTGCCTACTGAGTACGCTGAGAACGGGTCTTCACCATGCTTAAACATACTACCTTCAGAGCAAGATTATCCCTACAAATGATGCAAATCATAACAACAAGGAATCACTATTTATAGCCTCGAAGAAGATCTCTGCAAATCCAGATCACCCCACAGATTTTGCTGAGAAAAATATTTGTTGAGAACATTTTCGGACAATAGAATATCAACATCAAATGCAGAATATTGTGACAAGTCATTCTTTCCATAGTATGAAGTATCTCCTCAGATGGTATACGAGCAAATATAAAGTTGGCAACATACAAAGATCAAGTGAATCCAGCAGTAACACCTACTGATCAGTATCAACCCTGTCTCATAGTTTGAAATACTCTATCATACAGCTCGAGTACAAAGATCGTAGAAAACGGTATATAATTGCTTCCATCAAGTCACGCTTTCGAACTCCTCTAAATTTTCAAAACTCACTTATCATTACCATTTGCCATCATGTACATGAAACTCTTTACAACTCGTTTCTCCCTATCATACCCCATAACTAATTCCTATTGACAGACTCCTATTTTACACCAGACGGCTACACAAATAAGTTTGATACAAGAAAACAAAATACCAGAATATCAACATTTCATTAATTCAAAGATTTCTCTTACAAAATACTTTACATATAATAAAATGTTCCAAATAATTATAGCAGATTACTTTACAAAGTTACAGTTTGAATTGCTTATAGCAGTTCACAAGGAAGACGATGAAACACTGAAGCATCTTCCAAACTTTGATCCCATGCTGTAAGGTATAGGAAACAGTTAGAACTGGAAATCATAGATGAAAGATTTCTTCATGGCCAATATCCATGGTCCATGGAAAAAAATGATTCCTCATCATCGCCACCTCTTCCACCATAACCCCCACCCCGCATGCTAGAGACATACGATATGTCCTACCTTTTAGAAATGACCCTTTCGCTAGTAAGATACTAGAGAGACTCCCTCGGGCGAACGCATGTCGCTTCATCTTCAGATGTAACAGCCTCCTCCACCAACAAATGAAGCCTATTTCGGCACTCTGCCTCAGATGTCATCAGATAGTGAAACTGTGCCATCTGATAATAATCATCCCCCGCTTCCATCACTTCTTCATATGACATGCGATGATAGGTAGGTGACACAGGAATCAGTATCGGTAATGCAGAGGTTGATATCCAAAGTATCGGATACGTAATTCCTTTATTTTTTTATGAATCTTATACTCTCGAGATTGGTTCCTGGTAGTCACCATACTCTCCGCAGCCAAGTTATTCTCAACAGTCAAGAATAAAGAAGAAGAGAATCATAGACAAAGACTTGGTTCATCACTCTCACCTCCGAATGTTTTTTATACTATGATGAACATTTAAAGCAGACTCTTCAAATTCTCAACGTCAGATGGATTTCCCATGCCAACAACATTGACTAAAACCATTAGTTTTAGGAAAACCAACATACAACAACAAATACTTATGAATATACATTGGAAATGATTCTAAGATTGTAACTGCAACATTAATGGTACTTCTCACCTAATACCACTCGTCCGCAAAGTTTCTCGTACTGTTGGTTGAGAGGGGGCGGTTGTAGTGGCTTATTCCACATCTCGAACTCATGTTTTATCTTCGAACTACATATGAACTTTCGATCTCACCAACAAAGCACATAGAAAATAAAGAATCAAGACAACACAAATTTCTCAACCAATACTACTCGTCCATGAGGCTCCTCGTGCTATTGGTTGAGAACCGTCATGTAATAACTTATTTTATATCTCGGGCTCAAGATTTATCCACCTCATCAGCATACATGAAGTACTACTAAAGACATATTTAATATTCCTCAGTTCGAGGCATCACTTTTGACCTCTATAGCAACAGTTCGATTTACGCAAATGTACAGTCATCAATAGAGGCGTTGTACAACAATAGAGGTCAGGACGTTACATTATCTGGTTAAAAAATATCTTATATTTATTTTGTAACGCCCACCATTAAAAATCTTAATGGTCATGAAACGGTCATATTATAAGACCTATAAATAGGACCAGATAACTACAGATTATGGACAGGAAATTCTATAAAGAAAACCATTACTCTAAAATTTTACTTAGAGTACTCATTGTAATAAGTTAGTAATTTCAATAAGATCATCTTCTATTTCTCAAAATACTCAAGAGAAGTCGTAGTTTTTAACCTATTCAAAGGTTTTCCACACTAAATTATCTTATTGATTATTGTCTACTGTTCTTGAGCGTTCTAGACACATTTGGTGTAAAAGCTAAGCCTGAATCCCAGAATTAAACCTTCACAATGTACTAAACTAGCAAATGTGAGTAGAAGGAGTTTTTTTATATATATGATTCATAGAGATGTTTTGGAACAAAAAAAGTCCTACTTCGGAAACTAAGAGAGGTGAATCAATGTACTATGAAGAAAAAATGTATTTTCCATCCAAGAAATTTCCGTCTAGATTGTTTCTACAGTTTTTGGATATGAGTTTTCTCTCTATATTTTCTTTCAATATTCAAACCATATCTTCTCTAGCTAGAATCTCTCAAGCCAATTTTCCTTCTCTCTAGATCTTTCCCTGCCCAAATTTTCCCTCTAGAGTCTTAGACTATAACAATCTAATTTTTTCCTTATTTATTCTTTATACATCTTCTCTTTATATGTGATTTTTTTTGGCAAAGAGCGTAGTTTTACTGGCTTGTTCAACCAACCCCACTCTCTAGTAGAAATGCATTGATATCGTAATAATTTCATTAAGATTACTTTATTATTTGTTTGAAAGATAACGGGTCAATACAACATGTAGAAAAATATATGGCAGTTTAACTATTTGTAGAAAAAGTAGGTGCAAATTATAAGTAAAGTTCGACGAAAATATCATATTATGAATTGTTTGCTAATAAGTACTACATCAAGTGCATATAACTATTCATAGTTATTGTGCCTCAAGTAGTACAGTTAACCTGTAAAAGAGTCAAATAGGTGGGAGATAAGAATTAAATAAAAGTACTTGAAGCCAAAGTGCACCAAGACGGTCAAGTCTCGCATGCATAAATATAGTTTGATTGCGTTTAACTAAAAAAGTGTTCCCTGCCTAGCTAAATTTAGAATGAAACGCAATCAACTCTATATGAATGTCTAAGCTACTTCATACTCAAGTAATGAGGAAAATAATGAAAGCATTAAGCTACAACAGTTGGAGAGGTCGGGAGTACTTGAAGCCGGAGGTCGTGGACTAGAGTGACACCCAAGGGAGGCTCGTGTTCAGTTTCATAAAAACTTATGTGTTTGAAGCCACTTGGGACATTTTGTTCGGCCTCAATTCTCTTGCCTCAAAAAGAAAAAGGAAATTAAGAAAGAAAAGAATGAGGAAGTACTAAGAATACCTAAGGGGAATCACTTACCATAGGAAAAGCATAAAGTTGACAAGCTTAAAATACTATATCAGATGTCCTGCATGAAACATGGTAGAAAAAATAAGGTCCCATCTTTAAGTAGAGTATTATAGAGGGGTTAGATGTCAAATCTCTTTGTAATAATAAATACCTGATTTTAAGAGGACTAAAGTATATTTGAAGACTTAAGGTTCCAAATAAGATGGATTGGTAACAGGGCTCTCTTTTTGTAACCCACACTTCAATTTCAAGATGTTGTTGTCACCTTCAACGCAGAGATGAGCACTGTAAAAGAAGGGTAGAAATGCCATAGGGAAAAATCAAACCAGGCCTTCTAACTATATCCTCTCCCTTCACTATCATCCACCTGAAAATTACAAATATTGATTACTTCAGTTATATTTTCATGTTCTTATACCTGTCATAAAAGATGATATTACATATATCCCACTCATAGTACTTCTAGTAGTACCTGTACTTTGTGACCAAGCAATGAAAAAACACGATCATCCGCAGCTTTACAAAGTCTGCTCCTGTACAATATCTTGGACCCCCACCGAAAGCCGTGAAGTTCTTAGATCCAACACTTATTTCCATCCCTGGTTGCTGTAACACCATAGAAGCACCCAAAATTAATGCCGCACTTGGTCAGTGTGTTGAAAATGGACTAAACGCAATATACAAACACTACTAACCTCCTATAGCTTATTTTGGCTGAAAGTTCTGCAAGACAGATCCCAAATTGCCTAAGTCATTAATAGTGAAGAATCAAATTTCATTAAAGGTAAGAATCCCTCTTTTACGCTCATTCAGAATTGTAGATTTACAACATATCGGCATATTTACAAATGTCACCCTATTTTCTAAATCTTAAAGTTTAATTTGCTAGTGATGTTTGTAACAATTTGGTAGAGTTCAATTAGAGCAAAGAGATAAATATATTACAAAATATAATACTTACATATTAGAGTAAGCATGACAGAGGAATCAGTAGGTGATGAAAGAGCCGAGTTGACCCAAGTGAAAATATGTCCTCAAGATTCATCATTAACTGGCTCAGAGAAATTGTTACAGATTACTAGC
Source organism: Kingdonia uniflora (assembly GCA_014058105.1). Classification (NCBI taxonomy): domain Eukaryota; kingdom Viridiplantae; phylum Streptophyta; class Magnoliopsida; order Ranunculales; family Circaeasteraceae; genus Kingdonia; species Kingdonia uniflora. The sequence goes on from JACGCM010000121.1 coordinate 12,120, forward strand.
GCATCAATAAGAGGGCACCACGAGTGCGCCCTAGTAGGCTCAATGCAGTGGCAGCAATATGATGTCCAGTCAGGTCTGCAAGAGAAAGTTGTTCCTTTTTTGAAGCTTGTTCTATGTACTTATCTGACAATACAATAGGTCTCCACTGTAACAAAAAAAATCAAAAAACAAAAAAAGAGATTCACAATCAGTCCAGTTTAGATGCAAGCATTTAGTAATACATATCTAGATTTCTTAAGAGAAGAATTTGGTAGTTATTAGAAGTTCTCCCACATCACAGCTCCTTACATTTCCCTTTAGCATTCTAGTAAGGTTGACTCATAAAAAACTTATTTTGTATGCTTAAGATGATTTTAAAGATGCCATGTTATGACTTGGGTTCTAGTAGGTTTCTCATGAGTTTCTACTCTTAAATACACTAAGTAGAGTAATAAAATCTGATCGGAAAATGAACTCATGGTCTGAATTAAAAATAGGGTGTCTTGGAAACTAGACCTGGCGATAGGTCTATACCACTGTGAAATGGTTTTCCTTGTTAGCATCATCTAGATGACTGAATTAGCATTTTTTGAGTACTTTATCAATCCTTCATGGATTTACATCAATTGTCCATACTTCATACCTATCCATAGTTCTTTTATGATTTGTTATTGCAATATGACATGGCTTATGAGGTTTCACTATTTTATAGTGATTGTTATTTGCAATCACATGCAAGATATGGAGAGAAAGAACTAACGGGCTTTATCAGCAATTTTAACATAGGATTTTATTTATCATTATCGACATCGAAGGACCTACTCTTTTATTGGGGCAAAGCTTCAGGATTTACACAGAGTTACGGATAAAGCCTATATAAAGAAAAAGTTCTAAAAAAGACAAGGACCAAAAAATTACACAAGAAATCACCAAGAAACTACTTGTCAAGATTCTCATAAACATTCAAACTTCTTAATTACAAGGTTCAAACATTTTTATATCAGAAATTACTTGTAATAAAATATCCGCCTCAACCACTAAAGATATTTTTACAAAAATCCTCCACTCGAGGTTGTGGTTTTTTACCTATTCAGAGATTTTCCACGCTAAAATCACATATGTCATTTCTTACTTCCCATTAAAATATTGTCGCATGTTCATTGGTGTGATAGCAAATTCCAAGCCATTTTGAGCTTACGAAATTTGGCCATTACATTTGGCGCCGTCTGTGGGAAAGATTGTATTTTCACGATATCCTAAGGCATTCTTTCACTATAATTTTTAAGCATGGTTACTTCCAGACGACTGCCTACAGGCACCCAACTCGATGTTTCAATGGAGCCGGGGAAACTTACAGAGCTACGGGAGAATCTCAACGTCGAAACTGAGAAACACACCAAGGGAAAGATTAGAACCTCGAGGAGTCACCAACAACGTTGTTTCCAGGAATCTTCTGCACGAACCACAACCCTCCATACATTTGGGGGGTGAGGTTTAGTCTGAAGCCAGTCGAGGTCACCGAATTTGCATACGTCAGGAGGAAGAATAGCGACCTCAACATCAATTTCCAACACGAGATCGTCTGAGTGAAGGTACGGGTACTTATCATCCACAACATGCTCGTCCAGCAATTCGACCAACATGTCATTACGTCACGAAAGAGCATATGGAGCAACAAATTAAGGAGTGATCAATGCATAAGTTCTGGGTACTGCCGACGACATCACAAAATTATAAGGAATTTTGATTACCAAAAAGCTATTCGATATGGATATACCGAAAGGTTTTCATACACAAAAATTTCGTAAATACAAAGATACTAACCCGAATGAACACATTCAACAGTACCGTAATTCATTGGGGCTATACTTTAATCTCAGCCACATCCTCTGTCGTCTGTTCGGCACAAGTCTGCAGGAGGAACAACTCCGATGGTTCCACTCTCTCCCTGAGGACTCCATATATACATTCGACCAGTTGTAAAAATAGTTTATCAAGACATATGCTTACAACAGGGACAAAAATGAGAATTTATATTCTCTTATTAGTCTTAAATAGTCACAAGGAGAGAAGCTCGAGGCTTTTGCGAAGAAATTTTTAGAACTCGCGCATAAAGTGGATAACCTTGATCAGAAAATAGTTGTTACTATTTTCACCAACGCTCTCCAGCTCGACTGCAAGGCCAAAAAACACCTCTTCCTCAACAAACCTGCAACCTTGGAGGATATGATCACTAATGTCAATAGTTACGTCGATCTGGATAGGATGATGTCTCAGCGACAAAAATCTACTAAATCCGTCCTCTCCACCAAAGGTCCATCTACAGATCGAAGCACTAAACCAAAAGAGAAACAGGGAGATCAGAAGCGTACCAAGGGCAACATTGGCTACCCTCAGAAAGGCGGTCTGCCGAACAAACCCATCCTCCCAAAGATGAACGTCCAAATCTTTAGAATTATTCTACTAATTTTGAAGGATAAGCTCTACCGCGTCTCTCAACCACTGGAACCAATCGATAGTCGACCATATTGCCTGTATCATAAGGTAAATTGTCATTCTATTAATAATTACTATGCTTTATAAAGGTTGCTCGAGTATATTTTTAAAGAGGGACAGATGCTCGAATATATTGTCAACCTAGAATCATTTAAAGATGGCAGCTATAAGAAGTAGCTTGAAGTTATTCAGGCCCATGATCAAGATGAGGAGAAGCATCTTTACCATATGTACCACAATAACATGATCGAAATCAATCAGATCACCAATTCTAACGGATCGAAGCGCAGAAGACTATCAGAATACTGCGATCTCACACCTCAAGATAAATAAGCCAAGCTCTATCCTGAGTCAAGCAATCGCTGACCTGGGATTTACTTCGAAGATAGCGATACTAGCTATGTCAAATTTCCACATCGTGATGCGTTAGTAATAATGCTCAAAATGAAGAAGTTTGTCATGCACACGATGATGATTAATACTGGAAGTAGTATTAAGATTATATTTTAAAGCATTATCGACCAATGGGTTTGGTTGACCAAGTTATTCAGAGCGACACCCGATATCAGTGGGTTCAATTGTTCTAGAGAAGAATGACTATGCAAGATCATCTTACCTATTACCGCAGGACCAACCACCATCGACGTCGTTTTCTATATCATTAACACCAAATCTCGTTATCTCAGGATTATGGACCGCTGCAGGATTCACAACATGGAAGCAATCGCTTCCACCTATCATTAGGCACTCCAATTTAAACACGACAATGTTATCTATGAGATCATGGGTAGTCAGAAGCTCTCTCGAGCTTGTGAAAATACCATATCTGCTATTCTAGATACTTCTAACAAATTAGTTATATATCAATTACAGGAAGCTGATCACCTCAACGATCAACCTCCCACGGAGGAGCCCACATAATATATTAACATTGATGGACCTAACATAGGTACTTTTATTGGTACTAAGCTCGTTCAGAACAAAAAAGATGCTCTCATTCAGTTCTTACAACTAAATCGATACTTTTTTGTGTGGTCTTTTGAAAAAAAGCCTGGGGTCACATAGACATTCGGGCTCTCCTCAACATGCCTTCTCTAAAAATAACAAAAGACATTCATAAACTTGTCGGTAAGATTGCCGCTATCAACCGTTTCATTTCAAAATCTTTAGACCGCTATCGTTGGCTATTCTTACTCTGCGGTTGTACCAAACGAGGAAAAGTTCAGCCAAATGTGGAGGTCACATAGACACCAGAATGCAAAACAGCTTTTCAGGATCTCAAAACCTATTTGGGGAGGTCTCCCATAATGAGCACCCCAGTAGATAATGAGAAACTGATTATCTACCAAACAGTCACAAATACTTCACTCAGCTCGGTTCTCATTCGCCTTGAAGGGAAAATCGAGAAACCAGTTTACTTTATCAGTAAAAACCTCACTCTAGTGGAAACGAGGTACTCTAAAATTGAGAAACTTCTTCTCACTCTTGTTTACACTTCATAGAAACTCAAGCACTTCTTCCAAGTTCATTCAGTCAAAGGTATGCAAACTACCCAATTCGGGAAGTTCTATCCAAGAAAGAAAAATTAAGGAGAGTGCAACAATGGTCAGTCAGTTTGGGAGAACTTCTCAGGGATGGATCAGCAGGACCCGCAGGGTTAGGAATCAGAATCGTATTGATTACCCTTTCCAATGACAGAATTGAGAAATCAATCCGCTTGGATTTCAAGGCCTCAAATAATGTTATCGATTACGATTCCCTCATTCATTAACTCGGCCTCGCTCTTGAGCTCGATGCCCCCAAACTCTCAGTTTACACAGATTCACTACTCATTGTCCACCAATACTCTGAGCAGTATAAGAAGAATGGAAAGATGATCGAATACGTAGCCCTCATTGTAGATAAGATGAGCAAGTTCACGAAAGCAACTCTCGATTATCTTCCTTGAGGTAAAAATAGACGCGCCGATTCCTTGGCATATCTAGTCGGGGTCTTGGGTACAGAAACTCAATATCTCTATATCAAAATCATTTTAACCCCCAGCATTGATCGCATTTTTGTATGCATAATCAACACTGGGGGCGATAAAGGGGGAGACGACGATTAGCGAAAATGGACCACTTCCATTTTCTTAGCCTACCTCGGTGTCGACATCAGTTGCAATGGACCACTTCCAGCAGATCTAAAAGATTACCGACAACTGATCAACAACTCGAAACACTACACAAATCAAAATGGTATGCTATACCGCCTTTCCGTTACGGGGCCTTACCTCAAGTGCCTCTCTAAACCAAAAGAGAATGAAATGCCCCACAAATTACATGAAGGGACTTGTAGCTCCCATGCCGCAGGTCGATCACTAGCAAACGTAGTTATTATACAAGGAATATTATGGCCCGACATGCGTAAGCAAGCAGATGAGTACTCACGCAGATGTAACACCTGCCAAAGACATGGACACATGATACGCGCCCCTTCGCTCGAACTCCATACAAGCAAGATGTTTTGGCCATTCAAAAGATGGGTACTTGATCTCGTCGACGAATTCCCTAACTCTCCAAGTAACCGCCGTCACCTACTCGTAGCTACAAATTATTTTACAAAATAGGTAGAAGCAGTTCTACTATGTCAAACCAAAGAAGAAGAGGTCATTTCTTTTATCTAGGAACACACCATCACTCAGTTTGGGTGCCCCCACCTAATTTGTATCAATAACGGGCCCTAATTTGTTGGAGAAAAAATTGTAACATTCCTCAATCAACATAATATCATCCACTCACCCTCTAATCCTTACTATCCTCAAGGCAATGGCCAAGCTGAAATCACCAACAAAACCATCGTGAATAGACTCAAAAAATAACTTCACTCACATAAAAAAAAGGAATTGGGTTCGAGAACAACCTCATGTCCTATGGGTATATCGTACCACTCCTAGACAGTCAACAAGATGCACCCCATTCCTCCTTGCCTATGGCACTAAGGCCGTCATTCCTTATGAATACCATTATCTAGTTTAAGATCACGAGCTAACTGACGAGGAAAATGAGTTCGAATTGGCTTGCAACCTCAATATGATCGATGAAACCAGGGAACACGCCATCGATAACCTAGGTCGATATCATCATATGCTAGCCAGATCGTTCAACCGCCGAGTCAGAAACCGTACCTTCCAAATTGATGATCTCGTCCTCAGAGAAATTCCTCAACATCGCAAAGAGCCTCATGCTGGAAAATTAGCTGACAATTGGGAGGGTCCATTCATTATTACATGTCTCTCAGGCCTGGGATCATATTATCTCATGACAGAAGAGAAAATCTCCATTTTAAATCTTTGGAACACTAGGCGACTGAAACGGTACTATCGTAAAGCGTCTTACTACTATATTTCTATTTTTTGTTTTTTTTCAATTCCAAAAGTGAGATTTTCATCTCCATCCAAGGTAAATTATGAATTAATCTATGAAACTTCTAAGTTTTTTACAACATCTCTCTGCTTACGTAGATTCGACCATATTATATAGATTAAAGCATAGATAATATTAGCCTTTAATCAATCTTATACCAGTAAAATCAAGGATAACACTTAGTTTGGCTTACTCTACTAAATCTCTGCGATTGAAATAAATGTAGAAACTTATTTTATATCAAAGATTCTACCATACATGAGATAGGGCAAAGGTAATACTAGCCTTCATCTACTTCAACTTGTTTGGGACATTATACCAGTTAAATCAAGGATACACTTGGTTTGGCTGACTCTACTAAATCTCTACAATTAAAACAAATGTAGAAACTTGTTTTATATCAAAGACTCTACCAAACATGAGATAGGGCAAATGTAATACTAGCCTTCATCTACTTTAACTTGTTTGGGACATTATACCAGTTAAATCAATGATAACACTTGGTTTGGCTGACTCTACTAAATCTCTGTGATTTAAGCAAATGTAGAAACTTGTTTTATATCAAAGACTCTATCAAATATGAGATATGACAAAGGTAATACTAGCCTTCATCTACTTCAACTTGTTTGGGACATTATACTAGTTAAATCAGGGATAACACTTAGTTTGGCTGACTCTACTAAATCTCTACGATTGAAACAAATGTAGAAACTTGTTTTATATCAACAACTCTAACAGGTATAAGATAAGGCAAAGGTAATACTAGCCTTCATATCTTTTAATATGTCTGCAACATTACTACAGTTAAATCAAGATTCACTTGGTTTGACTAACTCAACCCATCTCTTCGATTAAAACAAATGTAAAAACTTATTTTATATCAAAGACACCACCAAACATAAGATAAGGCAAATGTCATACTAGTTTTCATCTATTTTAATATGTTTGTGATAAATAATATTTATTTTCAGGTCATATTACAATGGATTTTTTTCTGCAGTTGGGATGTCAGCCATGCTTTACCCTTTAGCAAGAGCTCAATTAGAATTCAGTTCGCAAGTTACAGTAACTCTGCCTCTCTCTATCAAATCAGCAGGACGAGGGCCAAAATCCTTTCTATGAAGGCCATACAGTTCCCTCAATCTATATTAACTTTACAAATGCATCCCTTGTCAGACAAACTCTTGAACAATGTATCTCGCTCTAACTCAAGTTTTTTTACTTCCTCTACAAAATACGTAGCGGTCGACTTTAATAGGTCTACGCGTGATGCACGACAATCAACGATCCTTGAAAAGTGAGATCTCACCTTCTCGAGGTGTGACTCCAAAATTGCATATAGTTTCTTATGATGTGTCATTTCTATTTCTGTCCGGGCATCAAAAGTTATATTCTCTTCCAATTTTAGGACAAATTTAGTTGATTCAGCCTGATTAATGGCCTCTAGGTCCACCACCTGGGCGCAAAGTCTATCGATTTATGCATTAAACTCTTCCTTGGCCGAAGTATCCTTTAACAAGTCATCTTTCTTCTTCATCAGAATTTCCTTCGCCCTGATTTCCCCTTCCAAGACCTTCTCCCTGACAAGAGCAGCATCCAACTTGTATTGGCATTCCCTTAAGTTTGTATTCCTTTTCTGTATATGCCCCTGAATTCGAGCTACGTTACCTTTCAGCTCTCTGATTCGAGTTGACTGCAGGCTAACTACATCCCCTTAGACTAGAGGAGCTTTAACATCCTTTATACTCCCCCTCGAGCGCTCTCCAGCCTCAGCTTTCTTGAAGCGCGCATTGGCTTGCGCCAATTTGGTCTTCAATCGTTCCACCCTCTCATTTAAATCGTTACACTTTCATTGCATCCCCCGATACTCCATATCCTTGGCGGGTAAGGCTATATACAAGTGTTTGGCTGCAGCTTCCGAAGCCGATAGATTTTCTCGAGCTACCTTCAGCTCGTTATCTTTTTCAATCATTTTCTGTTTCAGCCGCTCCAGCTCGCTTCTACAATTCTGAAGATCAGCTCGAAATTGTCCCTCCGATCTTTCTAGTACCTGAATACGGTATTGAGCTATTTCATCCTGGCTACTCTTAACCATCTGTGTGTTAATCCAACTTTGAGGCTTCGCGGTATGTTTTTTTTATTTCTGCAAGCTCTTTTAGCTCTCTTTTATTTTCGGTATCTTTCTCCTCAATCTTATGAGTGAGGTCGACAACAGTCTGGGTTTCCTCAACAAATTTGAAATGCACCTTTACATGTTGGTCCTCTTTGTCCTCATTCGCCTCCCTCACCCTATCAAACTCCTCTGCAAATTTTCAGTTACATTAGAGCGCCTCATCTTCGTGCTAGCGAACTGAATCCAATTCGACTTGCACAATATAGATATATTATATACAGTTCGATTCAGAACACCTATCATTTCTAAAATATATATCATTTCTAACATCTACCGTGTACAACTACTTTTAGACTTAAAGGTCGAAGTACAATCTCTGATGGATGTTCCATGACATATATTTCAAAGTCTAAGGTACATGTTTTCTATATGCTACTTTGTCTAAAAACTTTAAATTTTATATGCACTATAGTAGTGTTATTTTTCTAAAATTGATAACAAGTTTTTGGTCTGCCTCTACATTCTCTGTTGTCTTATTTATTTGGTAGCTTTATGTTTAAATAGCATACAAGTCAAAAGGCCTATTTCGATCTAACCTGCAGCTCCGCTTGTGAAGACAACGAGGATGTGGAGATCTATTTTCCCTAGCAAGCTCGGTTTCTAGATCTTTTATCCTGAGACTCATTTCTCTAAGTGCCTACAAGAGGGTTACACAAAAAGGGGGGTGGCTCAGCCTACAAAAGTCTATTCAATACACACAATCCATAATTTATAGGGCACTTTCAAAATACTCGTACAAAGTCATTTTTCTACACTACCTTCTCATTCTCGCCCTCTGGGAGTTCGGTGTCATCCCCTTGATTGTCTAACATCGTCTGGCGAGAGACACCATCTAGCCTATCAATAACTTCCACCGCAACCTCTTCCACTTCTTCATCATCTCCCTCCTCAACATAGGTGTCTGCCTTAATGGCATCCACCTCATTCTCAGAATATCCCTTCAACATCAGGTGGCGCCCAAGCCTTTCGCACTCTACTGCCACCTCCTCCAGATTCGCTCTCGCTTCTGCTTATAGATGGCCAATCGTCATTGCATGGAAAGCCTTCAGGGCCTCCAGCTTCTTTGCATCCTTGAGAGCATCAGCCTTCGTTCGAGCTACCTTTTTTTCAAGCTCGATCTTCACCTTCATCAGCTAGGATTTTTCCTCTTCCACTCTGGGCCAAATCCCCCTCACCAAACGAGCAACCTGCAAAACACAAATCGACCTCAGCGCGAGCTCGAAACGCAATAAATAAATATTTCACATGATCAAACATAAAGACATACCATCTTGCTCATGTCCTCATCTCTGTGAAGAGCCGCCAGCCTGGCCCTTTCCTGTACCTCTTTGATATCATCCTCAGCAGCAGGTCGCTCTTCAGCGATCTTTTCCCCCGACTTTCCCACAGGTTCGATCCTCATCTTTTTTTCTTTTTCGTCGACCTCACCACTTCCAGTGGTACCAGAGGCTGACGGACGCTTCAGTTTTTTTTTTCAGAAATGTTTGAGCTAATTTGCTCGATGTAATTGACTCCGGCTGAACCGAACTATCTATTCTAGGGGTCTTGGCCAAATTGATTCGATCTTCCCCACCAGTTCATCTCTTTTTTCCATCATCAACACCCGTCATCAGTCTTGTCGATTGAGATTTTTGAACCTTTTTCGACTTACTCCCAACCTTTTTCTATCTGCTAAGGCCAAGTCCTTCAAACACAAATTTGAGCTCAACCTTTTCCTCAGCAACTTCGTCCAACAACGAATCTTTCCTCTCCACCTGAGACTTCAGGTCTGCTATGCACAACATTTTTATTATAAACAAAAGATCATCAGTTCAAACATATCAATATTATACTTTATGCATTATTATACTACTTTGTTTTACAATTCTAAACAGAAGTTCCAAAGGTTCTTCATCATCTCTCTGAAGGTAATTACCCATTACCCATATTACGTTGTCATTCCAGGCTCGACCTGTTGAATTTAGATCGAAGAAGCGAGGCCGAGTTACGTTCGTACAGAAATATGCCCCACCACTGGCGTGATAGTTCTTCACCCCATAAAACTGTAACACATCCCTATGGGATATCCTCCTCACTTTCCCCTCATTCTCCCATTTTTCATTCAGATGGTCGCAAACACTTATTACTTCATATATGTTCCCGTTCAATTGAACAGGACATTCACCAATCTTATTCATAATCCCCTTTGCCAAATTGGTAAGGATAAGACTCAACTCGTACTCTAATTGAGACAGGTAACACAAAAAACCCTCTGAGAGGTCATTCTGAATACTCCCATCAAAATATTCTAACGAGATCAATTCATCTATACCCCTATCTTATTTTTCCTCCTCCAAGTTGGCAAACAAATAAAAATACTCCTCCCCCATCGCTATAGTACACCCCCTAAATAGCCTACCGGCGTATTCTATGCAGTTACCCCATGTCCCTCCTACAGTAGCCTTAACTTTACAAAATTCTCTAAATGCATCCGAACCAAGAGAATATGTCACCAATTGACCAGGGAAACCTGAAAATTATTCTAATCCTACTTCAACCTCACTATCAGACTCTACCATCCGACTAGAGGTCGACACCTCATTAACAGGTGAATTATCCATCTTAACTGCAATTCTACAGGCAAAGTTTTGATCCTACAGAAATACCTCTCACGTTCGACCTACATACAGGTTCAGGTATCTATTATTATTTCATACACATCGATCATTCACATATAACATATATTTTGTACATATGTCAAATTTTATAGGTTGCTATAAACGGTGATTTTTTAGAGATTTGCTTAAAACATATTACTATTTGTAAAAAACACAAACATACAACACACGTCTCTACTAACCTTCAGTGTCATAATGAGAATCTGCAGTAGCGCCAAGTTCTTCCCTCACAACGCTGCTGTATAGCCACCTACGTGATTTAGTGCCTACAACTCTCTTTGACTGTTGATCACCCTTAGATAAATCTTTACCAAATCCTCTGTAATTTTTTCGCGCTTCTTTCTCCGTACACTCCAAATTTTCAAAAGTTGTAAAACATTTGAATGATGAGGAAGAAGCACTATTTATTCTTTCTCTCTCTAACGGCTGACAGTTATTGCACCTCGCACAACCTATCCTTAGTTTTGGAGCCGAGACATCCTTTCCACTATCCATGTCAGACGTCTTGTACTTTCTTAATAAAAACAATTTTCTATTATTACCCCTCCCTTCATATTTTAATCTATTTTTCTATCCTATTTCCATATCTTTCTCTGACCTTCCCATACTCATGATGACTCGCACTCACATGATATCAGATTTTTGCAGTTTTCCATAAAAAAACAAAACTAGTAGCTCCTGTATTTTTTTTGTTCTTGTTTCTTATACTTATAGTACTAGTGACATTATTTTCAAAGCTAACAAAATTTTCAAAGTTATTCAAAATTTGTTTATCAAAACAGTCTCAATCGACATTTGCAACTATAGAAGATCAAGTTGACTTTCATCTTTTCTGTTATATTCAACAAAACTTACATTTATTTATGAGAAAACTTTACATATAATTACATCTAAAATAGCCTTGATGACCTGGTACGATCAGATATCTTTTATCGATCATCACATCTTCAAATTCGATCTCCACCTCAGCAATCAATCCAACCATCTTTTCTCGATCTGCAAGATCCCTCACCAATTCACGAAAACATACCTCATAGATATAATGGGCATACTCAAGTTCCCTGCCCCTTACATCTAATCCTTCGAACTGACACTCCCTCAGTGGTAACTCAGCATCATAACCAAATAATTCAATAAACTTATTCCGTACTTCAGCGATCTTTATGGCCAATCGTCCTTCAGCGGCATGATAAATTATTTGAGATCGAGTCCGCACCATCCTAATCTCTTCTCCATATTTCAAAAAAATCATTCTAACCTTATTTATATATTTTTACTACACTTTCCCCTCAAATCATGATATTGACTTTTTATCTCGTAACAGTAACCCAAAATTTTGAGAAAAACTATTTGGACTTATCCCTTCCCTCGAACTCATACGTTCCATAACTTTCCAAGTCGAGCTTATTCTTTCCATATTTATTCTTCTATCGACCTCTAATAGATCAAATTTTCTCACTGCAGATTTCCTACAATTTTGTTCTCCCACATTTCCGGCACGCAGAACAACTCATACTTACATAATATCATAAATTTTCGCACATATTTATCTCAGTTCGAATATTACAATAACAATACTTTCGGTACTCATAAATTTCAATTTATTTCATACATTCTTCAAAACATTTCAGCTCGATTTCTATAAACTATTTTATATTTATATCAACACAAGTATTTGACTAACAAATTTTATTCATGTCATAAAAGATTATAAGTATTTTTACAGATAACAAGTCTTTTAGTAATCGATCTCAGGTACTTTACAGATACCTATTCTGTCTAGTACCCAACTTCAGGTACTTTATCGATAACAAGTTTTTTAGAGTTTTGAAACTAGCAGGTCATTCAAGTACTCTGTTACGCTAAATCCTTCAGTTCATCCTGCTTTAGTGATTTTCACCCTAATGCAAAACAGAAATTATAAACAACAAAAAGCTTCCCTTACATGAGTTTGGTCGAAGTCTAGTCAAACTTCAAATAGCAACTATGTAAGCAGTAGACTCAGTGCTAGAACCAACTCTTCAAACTGAAGATCTTCTCAGTGCCAAAAAGTAATGGAAATGCATAAGTAGACTCCCATTGTTCGTCTCCCTCCTCCATTGCCATCACCTCCTCATCTGAAACCGCTACCTCCGAAGAGTTGGTAGAGATGAAGAAGGCCTGACCTTAGAATCTATGGTTATACAAGAAATTAGCATAACTGCCCCGCAGTTATGCCTATCCCTGCATCTAACCCCCCAACCTTGTCTGCCACCATAGTACGGAGACAAGCCCAACGTTCCTCGCCTTTCAAGACGACAACATGAAACCTTCACCTACAGTAAAAATCCTCCTCATCTTCAGCCGTTTCGTCTTCCGACATACCTTGATAAGTCGAAGGAACATGAGCGGGTATCGACATCTCCAAGGATTTGTCGCCAAAGTATTTCAACTTCAACCTCAGCATTTTAGATGTAATCCTCTCTTCAAGGACCATCCTCCGAGTTTTCACCATTTTCAATATTTGAGAGAATTTGACAAATCACAAGCGTACTCCGCTTTAAAGATTTGGTACAGGTACTATTTATATAACCCTCATTTATTGTGTAGGTATATTTTTTCAAATGTTATCATTCATTACAGACGCGACTCTTCAAATCATAACTGTTACATACATCAGCATCTACATCCTTATTTAATACACATCATTGCCTCATAACCTGCGTAACTTCTATACAGTCAAAGCCACATCTTTACTCCATTTCAATTATCAAGAACTTCAACCCAAATACCAATTACATATATATCATTTCTCAACTAAAGCCACTCGTGACTTCGGTTGCTAGGGGGCGATTGTAGGGACCTATCCCTCGATCTCACCTAAAATCGAGTTGTCGCCAGTTTGATTTACCTTTATCTTAGACTCACGCATTTTTAACATAACTTCTTCAGTCAGCATTCCAACCTACTCTATGAACTGGTGAAGAACATGGGTCGAGCTTTAAACTAAAAAAATCTTATCCAGTCAAAAATACATATCTTTTACGAACTCGTCAGTTACTCAGTCAACCGCCACTAACCACATTATTCGTAAAACGTGCTCCAACACGATGAAGAGCTGTGGAGAAGGCCTATATAAAAAAAAGGTTCCAGAAAAGACAATGACCAGAAAATTACATAAGAGATCACCAAGAAACTACTTGTCAAGATTCTCATAAACATTCAAACTTCTTAATTACAAGGTTCAAGCATTTCTATATCTAGAGATTACTTGTAATAAGATATCCGCCTCAAGCAATAAATATACTTTTACAAAAATCATCCACCCGAGGTCATGGTTTCATACCTATTTAGAGGTTTTCCACGCTAAAGTCACTTGTGTCATTTTTTACTTTTTATTAGAATATTATCGCAGGTTCATTGGTGTGATAGCGAATTCCAAGTCATTTTGAGTTTACGGAATTTAACCATTATAACCTGGGTCAAAAAATTACCTTGATTCTTTCATCAAGCTTCCTATCGAGTATAATGAATTGTGTTACATGGTATCCAAATCCTCCAACAGATCCTTCCTTCACTGTTACCAAAAAGCTATGTTCTTCGCAGTGCTACCTAGCAAGCCTAATATCAAGAGGCTTACAGAATCTCGTATCAGCAACAGTTACCTGAATGCCAAGGCTGACAAGAAGAGTCTGAGCCTTAAGGTTGTTCTGAACCATCGACCATGAGCTTTTTAAACCAAACCATTAAACTGCAAGTTGTATATAATTGACAAGACTCCATCTCTACATCACATCCATCCAACCCCTTAGATTGATCACACCGACGATGTAAATTGTCTGAGCTCTGGTTTCTTTGAATTCTAGGGTTCAAGATAAGGCGATGTGGTACAATTCACTCCATCAATCAATGAGGTTGTTGCCTCTGATGATGCATGCAATCCCAATTTTTAAAATCCAATTTCAATTAATCAAACAAAACCAAAATAAAAAAAAATTAAAACGTTTGTTGTTGGGGAGAGGATGAGGAAGAAACCAATTAGGGGGAGATGGGAGAGAGCACTTTGATGAAGCATAACTTTGTCTTGTCTCCACCATGATTTGCTTATCTTCACCGATCTAGATTTTGGAGAAAATCAGAGATAGAAAAATAACTCTCTTCGCTCATAGGACAGTGGGGATTCTAAAATTTTTGGTGATTGAAATAATTTTGCCTTATGATTTGGCATTTTAGGCAAAAATAATCTACAGTTGGTTGACTGAAATATAGGCTAAAGCAGAAGATAATTTGGTAGTTTAAAGCTTGAAGGAATTCTAAAATTTATTATGGGATCCGACGGCTGGGACTTAATTTTAAAGCATATAAGAGATCCGAGCGGCCTAAATAGTCCTCGACTCACTAAAGATGGGTAACGAAGGGCTGAGATCGAGAAATGGTTGATGAGTTATTCATTTAGGTGTATAAAATTATATTCTAGCTAATCATTGTACCTTGTAAGCACTCCGAAAACTTGTCTTCCTAAATAGATGTTATAATATAATGAAATTATACTATAACTATCAAATTTTGAGAATACAAAAAATATTAAAAACTCATATATCAATACCCAAACCATAAAATATACCAAAAATTGCTGAAACCAAAATATACCCAAAAAATTGAACGGTCAACCAAACGGTTTTGTTTTGGCTTTGGTATTACCTTTGGAGCTTTGGTTTTGGTATTTGCAAAATTCTAAACCAATCCGACCGATACCCACCCCTATCTTGAACGGATGATGATAACATTAGAGTATCTATAATCAACTCCCCATATTGTTTTTAAAGCAAATTTGGAGAGTCAAATCCTACTAAAAACCTACATCCTTACCTCCGAATTAAGTCAAATTGCTTAAGGTCATTTTTACTCTCCAAATTTGACTACCTATTTCACTCTTCAGCTCATACTTCATACTTGTGTGACAATCAAAGTATGTTAGAATTCAATCAAAATCTACCCACAACTAAATGATTGTATGGTAAATATGACATGTGGCATTTGGTGAGTAGTTTTTGAGGAGTCTAATGTAGTAGAAAAAACTATTTGATTTTTATTAGCCAATTAAGTCGATATTGATGACTAATATTTTGGGAGTCGACTACAGGTGCTCTTATTCAATCCCATACTGTGACAAGCATGAAGGTCATCACGGAGGCACGAAGAAATATAGTGGGAAGAATGGACAAATATGAATTAGTCAAATTGGCCACAGAAGTTTTATGAGGGATTATTTTTGAAATCACCGACTAAGGACGATGTGATATTTTGATGAAGATTCCATATCTTTGAATATCACACTTCTTGTATTTAGTGAACAATACGACTAATTTTTCATGGCGTTTGATGTCTTTCTTACGAATATCAAATTGGACCATATATGCCGTGATTGATATAGATTTCCAAAAATAAAGTTGTGGTCAAAATATTAATTGTCCCCCACTTCATTTAAACCGAAAGCCTTGTCTCTGAAATATTGGGTTTAGTTTAAAATTTCCTAAATTTTGTAGACTGCCTAAAGAGTTTTGCACATGGGGATTCTTATTTTGAAGTTCCTAAAATTATGGCGATGAGTTTTGCAATGTTTTAAATTTTAGGTGTGTGACTTTATTTCCTATTATTTAATAGATTTTTATTGTATTAAAGATGAATTTATAATATAAAATTCCACATTTAAGTATTTGATCGCGCGAGACTCTTTCCGTGTCTTCTAAAGCTTATGATCATCTCTAGCAATGATCGAGCTTGTCCCAGGGATAAGCAAACCGACACAAGGCAGACGGGTTCATACCAACCTCGAAACCCACATAGAGATGAGATTTGAACCCTTGACCTCCTGATGGTTATTTTCACACCATCACCACTCAAACACAAAGGTAGTTGGTATGTTTCCTTCCTCCTGAAAAACTGTCGCGGGTGCCGTTTTGGGAACTAGTGTTATTAAGGGGAGCACATCTTAAAGAAATGGCAAAAAAAGAAAATTAAAATATGAAAACATAATTATTTTAAAATCACTCATTTCTTCTTCAATAATATTTTTCTACCTCCTTCCCTATTAAAATTATTCATTGAAACATCTTTTCGGTCTAAAAGAACAATAAACTATATATTCATTTCTCTAATTTTTATTATATTTTTTCACCGTAAAAAATAGTTCTCCTATAGATTTGACGAATACGCTTTCATTTAATTTTGTTAACTTAAGTTATACTTCATTAATTCGGTATAATTTTGATTTGATTTTTTACTATGGAAATATGTTGAAGTGAGAAATAAAGTTTATTGCAGTCGTGATTGGATGTTGAAAAAAAAAAGAGATACATAAATAAATAATAAGGAAGGGGTTGCGGAGAATTTGAATAATAGTGAAAGAGGTAAAATGAACAATGATAAAAAAAGGGACTTCTAGAGATAGAGAGTCTGGTGCAGTCCTAGAGAGAGAAAGTAGATCTGATCGGTTATTCCTTACGCCGGTGATTGTGAGCACTTCCCTAGAGTGCTTAGGGTTTCGAAGTCTTCCTTCTACCTCCCTCTTTCTTCCCTCTCCATCTCCTTGGTTTTTTTCGTTTTTGAACTTGGTGTGTGGTATTTGTTTTGAGTGGTGTGTGCAGGTGATTTGGAGATATTTTCAGCTTGGACTATCGATTTTCTGGGGTGATAAGCTTTGCTTTGCTTTGCTGTGTTTGTGATTGTTTTGTTTTTTCTTTCTTCTTGTGTTTTCTCTTTTGTGCTTCCTGCAGGTGAGCCGGTCGATGTGTAACGGTCGGATGGTCGCCAGGAATGGTAAGGAAGGATGAGAGGCACTGACCGACGATTGGCGAGGTGGTTGGTGGTGATTTGCTAGACCTTTGGGGCGATAGTATAATCTACGTTTGATCGTTGGAGGGTTAAGGAAAAAAAAGTTTCAGAGGAGGGGCTTGATCCGTTTTTGCGTGAGTTACAATTCGGGCTTGGCCTATAGGCTGAAGTTGATTGGGTTTTATTGTTGGTGGGCTTGACGGGTTGGACTGAAGCATGTGTGGTGTGGGCCTATCCTGGTTGGAGGGGTGAGAGTGAAAAAGATGGGCTGCTTGTTTTGGTTGGGCTGAACCGAAAATGGGATGTTAATTGGTGGTATTGGTATGGGTCCACAACTTGTATAAGTTGGCGATTCTTTGGGCGATTTTCACTGGGGTATCAGATTGTACTCGTACTTTTACTATTTTAACCACCTTTGTAGATATTTTGAAGACCAACAGAGAGGAAAAAAAAGGGTTTGAGAAGTTTCTTTCTACGTTTAAGTCGTCTAGTGGCAAGGTGTGCGTTTGGAGTGCTTCCATTCCTTCTCTCTGCCTATTTGGGGTTTCCCTCTTGTCCCCAGTTTCCTTGATGGGAGCTGTCGGTTAGGAGTTTGGTTTTGGGTGTACTTTGACTTCTCTGGGTATAACTGGTCAAAGGGAGGAAGGGTTTTGAAGCTCGGTGGTTTGTTTTAAGTTTGTTGTTGTTAGTTGGGTTTGGGAAGACTGAAAATGCTGTTATAGAAGGGTTTCGCTATAAGGTTTTGCTAGTTTGTTTTGGGGTGGTTTGATTCTGTTTGCCTGTGGGGAGGACAATTAAGGGAGGTTGTGACGGAAAATACGAGTTATCGATATACTATTTGTTGTGTTGTTTGTCTGGTGTTTCTGTCTGTAGTCATTTTAAGTGTGGGTGTTGTTAAGTGTGGGTGCTGTTCGGTGGAGTAGGGTGGTGATTTGGGTCGAGTATGACTTCTTACTCTGCTACTCAGGATTTTGTGCAACGTATGGAAACGTTCACAGTACAGAAGCCCCGAGGGGCGGTTGTGGTGCAGATTAACCCGGTACGGATTAATGCTGAGGAAGCAAAATGGAGGTACGCCCTTATAGTAAAAATGTCCTTTGAGTCCGGTCAAAGCTTTACAAAAATTGTTGCAGCCCTGAAAAGTTTTTGGAGCATGGACACGTCAGAAAATATCCAGATTTTTGAACGGTCGGTGAATGGTATGATGTTCTTTCTCATAAAAATTTGTTCCGCCTATGACCAAAATTTTGTTTTACTAAACCAGCCGTGGAATCCCTACGGTCATTCTATCATTCTACTCCCGTATGAAGTTCAGACACCTACTGACCCACTCGTTTTTAAATACGTTCCGTTTTGGGTGAGGTTCGATATCTCAGATTCATTTTTTGGAACGCCGGAATTCATTCATGATTTTGGACAAAGTCTTAGCCGAGTTCTAGTGACGGAACCTAGTCGAGAAAATAAATGAATTACAAAACATGGATATAGAGCTCAAATTGTGATGGACATATATTGAGTTTTCCTCCTGTGGTATGGGCGGATTTGGATATTGTTCCCCTCCTTATTGCTACGCACTATGATGGGGTGTCTATGCACCTTTGTGGTCTGTGTTTTAAAATAGGACATAAAGAATTGGTTTGTATAGAGATACTAGACGAGCTGGGGGGTTTTTCAGGATGTAATCCTAGGGGAGCTAATGGATAACTATTGGGGGAAGACTTATCCCGGCAGACTTCAGAGGGGGTCTTACCTAGACCCCCGCCTAACATAGGGATTGAGGTTGGTCTTCCTGTGTATAGGTCCCCTCCTTTACCTCTGCGCCCCTGTAGACACGACAAAGGTAAATGTGCAGTTTTGATAGGGGTGAGGGATTGTCAGGCAGGGCCATCAGTTTGGCCACCGGAGCGAGAGACGGATGGCTTCACAGACTTTATTGGATTGATAGACTTACCTGGGATGGCGTTAGTGGGCAGTCAGGGTCTGGGTTAGGATGTAGCAGATGGTCGGGATACCCTGGCTAGTCTGATTGGGGGGTGACAGGTGGGTCATATGGTGATGGAGGAGGAGCGTTTGACTCTCCAGGTGGAGGTGGAGAGACTTGAGAGGTTGAGTAGGGAGAATACGGTGAGGGAACAGTCGTGGGGGACAGATATGGATGATGATGATGATGGGGTGGGGGGTGATGATGATGAGGAGATTCAGCGGAGTGGGCAGATGCCAGCGCTACAGGGGCAAGATCTGTCGTTGTTGGGGTATGGTTCAGGTGAGTTTCAGGTTGAACCAATCTCTGCACAATATGTTTGTCAGGTGATTAGCCCTGAGGGTACGATGAGCTCGACTACGAGAGGTCCGATCTCTCGGAGACCTGGTCTTGTTTGACAGGCTACTAGATTTCCTACGGTTTATCCACCATCCTCTTCTAGAGTTATCAGGAGACAGATGAGAGCTGGTGTACGGCTTACCGAGTTACCTTTACCATTCCATCTTCCTCAGGCCGGTACTCGTCGTCCTAATCAGTCTCAGGTGCCCTCTACTACAGTCTTGCCTTTCTCTCGTATTCGACGCACTTTTTACATTATTGATCGCTCTGCTAGGGTTCGGGTGGCTCCAAGGAGACCACCCGGGCCATTATGATTATCATCTCTTGGAATTGTCGGGGTTTGGGTCGACCAGCGGCAATTCGGCACCTTAAAGAACTTATTTGTTCCTTTAATGGGGATATTATTATTTTAGCTGAAACCAAACGATCCTCTGTAGAAATGTAGGGTTTGGTTAGAACCCTTAACTATCCTATCTGGGTTGATGTTCCGGCGTTTGGAGTTTCTGGACGCTTTGGTGGTATATGTATTATGTGGAAAAATAATATTTATTTGGAGTTGGTTTTCTGTAATAAATATATTATTAATGTTATGGTCCAACCCGAGCGGGCTGATAAACGTTAGCTCATCTCTTTCTTTTATGGGAGTCCCTATCAGAGGGATAGAAATGAGTGTTGGCGTTTGGTGTAAACTACAGCTCAAGGCTACTCTGGGCCGTGGCTGATTATGGGTGACTTAAATACTATTTTTGAGAGTTCGGATAAAGTAGGGGGGAAACCCTACCTAGCTGCGAAGAGTGCCTTTACACGTACGGTGACACAACAGGCAGATCTTATTGATTTGGGGTTCTCTGGTTCCCCTTTTACGTGGAACAACAATAGGCGGGGTTGGGCCAATATTAAGGAGCGCTTAGATAGGAGTTTAGCTAATGCGGATTGGATGTTTATCTTTCCAACTGTAGAGGTTTTCCATTTACCTGCCCTGGGCTCGGACCATACCCCTCTATGTTTGAACACCTATCCTAAAACTACTACTTTTAGTAAATGCTTTTGCTTCCAAGCCATGTAGACTCGGGAACCCCAATTTCTGCATCTGATTCAGAACTTATGGCACATGCAGGGTAAGGGTTCCCCAACCCAACTGGTCAAGGGCAAACTTTTAAACACGAAAGGGGGCCTTAGATCATGGAATAAAAAAATTTGGACATGTCCCTAGCAAACTTTTTACGTTAAAAGAATCTATTTCGAAAGTTCAGACTCTCCCCCTGAATGAGATCACCGCCTTTCGGGAACGCGATCTGATGGGGGAGTTAGACGAGCTTCAGTTGAGAGAAGAAATCTTTTGGCGACAAAAATCTCGTGTGTCCTGGTTGGCTGAAGGAGACCGCAATACGAAGTTTTTCCATATACAGACTTTGTCTCAAAGGAAAAAGAATTCCATTGATTGGCACAAGGATGAGGCTGGCGTTTGGACTAGTGAGATATCGGAAATTGGCCAGATTTTCCTCAGGGATATGGCACGAAATTACCAGACTTCCAACCCGGGGGAGTGTCCGAAGTTCTTTCAACACTTCAGCCCGTGTATTACGGAAGAGGAGAATTATTCTCTCACTCGGATGGTCACCCCGGACGAAATCAAGACAACATTGGACAGTATTGGGCCGCATAAAGCTCCGGGTTCGGATGGGTTCCCTGCTATGTTCTTTTAAAATTATTAGAATACCGTGGGCCCGGATATTTTCCGTTTGGTTAGTACTTTATTTGAGTATGGCTTTATGCCTAAATTCCTTAATGCCACTAATGTTGTTATGATTCCAAAAAATGGAACTAAGGCTTGCCCCTGTGACTTTTCGCCCATTAGTCTCTGTAATGTCATTTACAAGATTATTTCTAAAATCCTCTCCTCTCGGCTGAAACCTCTGTTGGACAATTTTATTTCTCCCTTTCAAGGTGCTTTGTCAGCGAGCGACAAATCTCTGATAACGTTCTGGTGCCGCATGAACTGATTCACACGATAAAGCGTAAGAAGGGGTGGACGAGTCTGATGGGTATCAAACTGGATATGGCTAAGGCCTATGACCGCATTGAGTGGAGCACCCTGATCTGGACGTTGGAAGCGCTGGGGTTTAGTCCTATCTGGTGTCATTGGATCGAACAATGCATTTCTACGGTTCGTTATTCAATTCTCCTTAATGGCTCCGCCCATGATCTGGTGACCCTTACGAGGGGGCTGCGACAGGGGGACCCATTATCTCCTTTTCTTTTTATTATTTTGATGGAAGATCTTTCTTGTGCACTGGGAGCGAAGGAGGCTGCTAACCAAATCCATGACATTAAAGCCTCTAGGCGAGCCCCCTCGGTATTTCATCTTCTTTTTGCTGATGATTGCCTTTTGTTATGTCAAACCGATGTGGCTGAGGCGCTTGAGATCAAGACTGTGCTTGATGACTTCTGTGAGGCGACGGGTCAGCAAATTAACTTAGCTAAGTCGGGTGTGTTTTTTAGCAAGAATCTCCCCCATCGTCACTGCCGTCTCATTACTTGGCTCCTTAAGGTAAAAATTATGCCTTCTGATGAACGTTATCTGGGGACCAATCTTTTTTTCAGTCGGGTGAAAGCCCAAACTTTCCTTAGTATTGAAGAACGAATTTTCAACCGGCTACAGTCTTGGCGGGGGAAACTTCTGTCGCAGGCGGGTCGCACCGTTCTTATTAAAACTGTTACTTTGGCCATTCCGTCTTACTAGATGTCTTGTTTCGCCCTTCATAGCTCTACGTGTAAGAATATTAACAGGCTTCAGAGTGATTTTTGGTGGGGGAAAGGGAAAGATGCTCGCAAACCATTATACCTTAAAAAATGGAAGGAAGTTTGCCGTCCAAAAAGGGAAGGGGGTTTGGGGATTCGTGAAGCAAGAGCTACCAATCGGGCTCACTTGTCTAAATTAGTTTGGCGCTTACACAAAAAACTGGACGAATTTTGGGGTCGCATCCTGAAGGCTAAATACTTCCCTGATTGCGATATTCTACAGGCCAAGAAGAAGGCGGACTCGTCTTGGACTTTGCGTAGTGTCCAGTCCACTATTGCGACGGTTACCCTCTAATTCTTGTTGTCAGGTTAGATTCGGGACTCGAGTCAAATTTTGGACGGATAATTGGATCTCGTTAGAAGGGGCGGGGGGCGGTGGGGCGTAAACCTACCCCTCGACCTAACACAGTTCCTAAGGATCTCCCTCAATGGGTTAGTCATTTCATTGACCCCGCCAGCAAATCCTGGAAAAGGGGGGAGCTGTTTGCCTGGTGTGATGATGAATCGACAGATTTGATCTTCCATATTTTCATTCCCCGGGAAGGTAATCTGGATGAGTTGAGGTGGTGCCCGTCTAAAGACGGTATTTTTTATATCAAATCCACATATCATACCTTGCTTTCGGGTAATGATATGGAGCACGTCGTGGCCCCCCCGGCTCTTTTGCTAAAAATCTGGCATAATAGGGCGTCCCCCAGAGCCTAAATGTTTGCTTGGAAATGCCTTCGGAATATTGTTTCGTGCAGAGAGAAAATTGTGGCTCGCATGTCTCTTGAGGATGTTTCGTGCCCGATGTGCTCTGCCCCCCTGGAATCCTTACATCATTTCCTCCTGGAGTGTGCGTTTACCCTTGCGGTCTGGTTTGGCACTTTTTATGGGGGTTTGTTCCATAAGATTTCCCATCTTACTGCTCAGGCTTGGATTGAGAGCTGGATTTTTCCACCTTAAGATTGGCCCATTGATCGAGAGATTTGGATTATTTTTACTTTCTCTCTTTACTGGTTGATTTGGAAAGCGAGGTGTGCCTGGATTTTTCAAAATATTAAACTGGACCCTTCTAGTATTTCCTTGACCATTAATAAAATTATTGCTAATGAACCTGTTTTCCGACATGAACGTCTTATTATTAAGGTTCTTTGGGGTAGTTTGGAATTTGGGTGGGTCAAAATAAATGTTGATGCCTCTTATTGCAAAGATAAATGTTTCAATAGTATTGGCTTAATTATCCAAAATTGTGCTAATAATTTTGGTGCAGCCCGTATCTCTGCTCGCAGATTTGCCTCAAGTGAAGAAGGCGAGGCGTTTGCAGTGTTAGAGGGCATTCTCTGGGCTAAGGAACGGAGGATTCCTAAGGTGTACATAGAAACGGATGCTGAGGCTATTGTCAACTTTTGTAGAATAGGGGGAGCAGCTATTTCCTGGACATCTAAAACCATTTTGCAGGACTGCTTAACCCTCTTTAGTTCATTTGTAAATATCGATATTTTCTATGTACCTCGGGGTACAAATACTGTAGCTCATGCACTCGCTAGTAGAACTGTGGGGAATAACTATAATTGGTCCTGAGTGGTTGCACTTGACTCTAGAGCGATAATACCAATTTTGTAACCTATTTTGCTTATTAATGTATTGTTTACCAATTAAAAAAAGAAAAGAAAGTAAAAAATGAAATTATTGGAGGAGAAACCGGTCTTTCTCTTTCCCCAACTTTTCAAATATTGCACCAACAGTCCAGTCAAAGTGAAGTTTGTCAACACCTAAAAAGACACATTCCTGTTCTCTTAACTGATTCTGAACATCCATGGAAATAACAACATTACTCTTCAATTAGGGTTTCAATGGGAGGACAAAGTAGAGAAGAAGTCATCATTCTAGTTGTTATTGTTGTTGTAGCTGCTTTATCTTTAGTCTCACTCCTTCTCGCTTTCAGCTACTACTGCTACATCCTCAACAAGCTCTCCAAGAAACACTCAATAACAACAAACCACAAAGGTAACACACTATCACTAACAACCATCTCTCTGTTGAGAGTTGAAGTATTTATTTTGACGATTTTGTAGATGTTGAAGTTGGTAGAGAAGAAGGGGAGCTTCATGTGTTTAGTTTTAAGCAGCTTCATATAGCTACAGGTGGCTTTGGGAAGTGTAATGTTGTTGGGCATGGTGGGTTTGGGTCGGTTTATAAAGGGGTTTTGTCCAATGGGAGGAAAATCGCGGTGAAGTTGATGGATAGAGGGGGAGGACAAGGAGAAGAGGAGTTTAAGATGGAGGTAATATTTACATTTACCATGTTCTTATTGTATCAATTATACATTTGATAGAATTATATTAATCCCGATTATATTTCAACTTTGAACTTAATGTTTATTCCTCATTTGACACAATTATACTTCCCCAATTTATCATCTATTAGTACTTTGCGGAGTTGGAAGTTGCTGGTATATATTGGTTATCTGGTTTCTTTGACTAGGTGTGGAATGAGGGGAATGTAGTGTTGCGAAAAACATAAACGATATTTCCATGAAGTTGTGGGACGATACGGGTACGGGGTATCTTCCGTTTTTGGGTCTTTGTGTAAGAGTTTGAGCTCTTTCTTTTTCTGGGGTAATGGTGTAGTTTGCCATGCACGGTTTGATCAAATTTTATATTTCCATCAGGGACTTGTATGGTTTTGTCTTCGTTGCATCTTTTTAACCCCCAGTCTGAGTTTTCGTTCTCTTTGACAATGTCATCTATTAGGCCCCCAACCTAGTAGTTGTTTTCCTAACTAGAGCTTAATATTTGGTGCCATTGGTTTTCGGTAAGGATGGTAATCGACCTTTCATGACTGTCACCAATATAAAGAGGCAATTCTTTTGAGTAACAAGCTTAACTGCGTGAGACTAAGCTCACTCTGGTTGTTTGTAGTGAATTGGAAAATAAAAGGATGGAGTTGGACTTTTGTAATGTGCCAATAAATCCATTCAGGGCCATTACATTGTGAGCTAATTTATTTTGCTCTTTTTTCTGTGTCAGTTGTATCATGTATGACTAGTCTTTCTTTAATTTATTTTGCTCTTTTTTCTGTGTCAGTTGTAACGGCTAGTTTGTGACAACTGCCAAGTAGGTGATATCAACTATATAAGTACATGATGTAAACAATGTTTGATCCTTTGGGGGTTCCGTTGTATGTTGGACCGAAGAAGTCGGATTATTAGAGCTACTTGGCGTATTTTTCTGCAATGAATTATGTCACTGTCTGGACTTTGTACAACTTCAACTGTATACTCGTCCATGTGAGTTGTATGCATGTTTGCTGTTCTCACATTATTTTTTCACATACCACCTTTATGGTCCATACTCCGTGCAAAGTATCTATATTTGAGTCAAACCAGGGTTATCGTTCAAATTGGCAAGCCCAAAGTTGACATGCGGTGCAAGTCTAAACATACACGAATAGAGGGGATTTATGGCGAAATAACCCCTTTGGTGTTTGATTGATAGGTGGAGTTACTGAGCCGTCTGAAGTCTCCGTATCTACTGGCTTTGATTGGCTATTGTTCGGACAATGACCGTAAGGTGTTGGTTTACGAGTTCATGGCCAATGGTGGACTCCAGGAACATTTGTACCCTCAAAATGGTAAGCTGTTTATTATGCTTATATATCCTTTCATTTTGGTTTTTTATGTGCTGGAATAATGATGTAATTTATGCTAGTTACAGTCTTGTAAAATTTTGAGACCTGCATTAAAAATAGTACTGGTGATCTAGTAACTATCTAATTCATAGTAAACAATAATGTCTGCAGATCACCAGTCACTGTTTTATTCTATTAGGAATGGAAGACACAAGCTGACAAGTAACATGCCCTTAAGATGATAGGATCATTTGGTCAACTTGAGCCCATGGGGGACCTAGCTATGTCTCCAACTGTACTTTAATTACTACTCTTAAATTGTTAGTTGTCTTTAGGATCCATCATTGTATGATGTGTAACTAGGTTTACCCATGGTTCTACCGTTTTCCTCCAAAGAAAATCCCCTTGTATTATCGTAATCACTATCTTCATAATTGAAAGGAACAGTCATTATTGGAATCAAAAGAAACATTTAATACAAGCTGAAGTTAATATGGCCATAACAATTTTTTTTACTACTTAAACTGACTGACCGGATGGCTGACAGTCATATGCAACAGAACTACCGCGACTGGTTTGGGCTTGACAATGCACACCCCAAACGGCTTTCAAAATCTTTGTCTTCCTAGCAATGCAAAATATTCTCTCTGCGATGTTCCTTCTCACTCTTGTTAATCATTAATAAGAAGTGTGCTGGTTTGAAGCAACTTCGAGTTCTCTGAAAAAGTGAGTCGAAATCAACTGTTCCAGGATCGGATCCCATTTCTTCATACTTAGTGTAGCTGAAGCCATTCTCCGGGGTGACATTAATGGTAGAGAAAGCAGAACCGTCTATTGCGTTCATTGAATACCCAAGGGATCAGGGTCATATTTACAGATCTCATAAGAGGGACGAATTTGAGATATTCCAGAGAGTTTAGTTATTTCCTTTGCAGTATAGTTTTCTAATATTTTGAAAACAAGGGTACACATTCTTTTTGTAACCGTCGTTCACATCCCAAGGGTTACCAAGGATTCTTCTCTGAAGGAGAAATGGTTTTTTGAAAAGCAAAGTAAACATGTCTATTGAGATGTCCATGTAGAAATAAATAAGAGGAGAAAGTTTATTCACTCTTAAGTTAATAGTAGATTATAACCTAACCTCCTTTTTTATAATAGGGGCTCTATAAACTACTTCTATTTCTACCCAATGTGGGACTAAAGTAGTATATGTGTAGTTACACACATATACTCCAACACTCCCCCTCCCCCTCATGTTGATACGGACATATAATGTTCGTGTCAAGGTGGATTACAAATAGGAATAAGAAATAGATAGTCCCTCATAAAAATACAATTACTTTCTCACTGATCAAGAAATTTAGCTCCCCCTAAAGCTGATAAAACTTATGTCAGACCATTTTTTTTCCAGCAGTAGAACACTTCAAAACTTCACGTATCCCTTGTGAAATCGGTGGCATTCCGACTTGCCATTTTTCTCACACGTACTTGTGAAATTGGCGGCACTAACCAGCTTGCCATGTTTTCTCACTCGAGGGTAATGTAAATATCTTGAAGATAATCATTTGAGGAAAGAGAAAATCACTCAAGGAAGAGAGAAAAAAAAATCGAGGAAAAGGTAATCACTCGAGAAAGAGAAAATCACTCTAGGAAGAGATAAAAACACTCGAGGAAGAGAGAATCACTCAAGGATAGATAAATTCACTTGAGAAAGAGAAAAATATAAACCGCGATTAAAGGAATTCAACATCTTCACCTGATCCAAAGAAAGAAATTGCCTCTCGTTGTGTGGGTCAGTAAAAAACACACATCTCTCGACAAGAAAATATCGCATCTCGATTTTAAAATTTATAACTTGTAAATTTGGAGAATATGATAATCACTAGAGGAAAAGAGAATCACTCTAGGAGACAATCACTCTAGAGGAGGGAGGAAAATTACTCGAAGAAATAAAGAACTCATGATCGAGGTGGAATATAGTGTAACTCGAGAAGAATAAATATTACCAGATTTCATGAATAATCCGACGACGGCAATGTCCTCCGCCGGTGGAAGCGACAAAACTTTAGGTTGTCTTCAAGAACGTATCTGCTCTGATACCATGTAGAAATAAATAAGAGGAGAAAGTTTATTCACTCTTAAGTTAATAATAGATTATAACCTAGACTCTTTTTTATAATAGGGGCTCCATAAACTACTTCTATTTCTACCCAATGTGGGACTAAAGTATAAAGTAGTATATGTGTAATTGCACACATATACTCCAACAGTGGATAGCTCTGAATAGCCAAAAAGCGTATGTTTTACCACCTGATTTAAGATTTTCCTAAGAACCCATTACAAACTGCAACTTCCTTGGGGATGCTACAGTAAGTGGCAGACTGTACATCAGGAAAAGTAAGTGGCAGACTGTACATCAGGAAAAGTAAAGCTCATGTGAAAGAAGTTCACGGTAAATACTGAAAGAGAGAGAAAGTTGACGACCTTGAGAGTAGGTGGAACCACTAACAGATGCTTGGGTGTTCCACAAGTCTTGATGAAAATCTTGTGAGTGTAGATAAACAAGCTTGACTTGGATAGAATATTAGATTCAAATTCGGAGTTGGAGATTGGACATAATTGTGGACAAGGCAGCAGCAGTGATTTAATCAATTTGGAGCCTAGTCAGAGCTCGGAGTCAGCTAAGATTGATGGTTCAGAGAAGGTGATTAAGTTGGATTTCAAACCCCTCAAACCTAATTTAGAAGGTGCTGGAGGCCATGACCCTGATTAGAAGAGAGAAGAGACTTTAATAGATGGTTCCAAAGGTTACTGAAAATAGCTAGCCAGAGTGCATGGTTTATTCGCAGAGTTGAAACTAAAATGAAATTGTAAATATCTACGCTACTGAATTTGCAATGGACATACAGGATGTCTTCTTGACAGTTTGGTAAGCAACAGATCTGAACTTCTCAATCCCTCCATTGGGGTGAACGTATTCAACTACTGCTACTAGTACTATATCTGAACAATTTTCAACTCCATTAAAAGATTCAGTTATTAAAAAATAAGTGTGTTGATGGTGAAGGAGATAGCCGAGTCCTAGACAAATCCTTTCCATCATAAAGAGAACGAAGACAATTAGGAAACAATGAGGCGTGATAAAACATTTTTGTCCAACCGATTCACCGTTTGGTTTGGGAGTTACACTATTTATATGGACCACTTAAGGACTTCAAGAACAGATTAACTTGTGGCCTCTTATGCTAATTAGCCATGCCATCTTGGATATCTGGACAATTAGTTTATCATAATTGGAGGATGGTATTTAGATCTGTAGATAATCAATATTTTCACAATCTTAGTTCATTTGTAGTCTACAGCGAGGCATGGTATAACTGGTATCAAAGCAACTTCATTTCCTTCACTGGACTAATTCTTTTTGAAGAGTTCCTAATATGATAAGGCGCCAGTTAGATTGGAGCAACCCATCACTGCTCATGAATGGAAATTTTTAGTCTTTTACAGTCAAAGCCATTACAATATCAGTGTTGTATACAGACGCATTGCCCATCAGCGTTATTGGAATCAGACTAAGTCTTTTTCTAGGCAAGATTAAAACGAGAATTGCTATAATTTAATGCTCCTTGCAGTTATCCAAAGCACTTAAAATTGCATGTTGCCACACATAACATCAATGTCCTTGATGCACCTCTTACTAACAGGCCACGGGTCACATTTTACTTGGTGACAAAATACTGTTATGTTTCACTAAAGAAACCACCAATAACAATAGGATCTTATACTACTCTCATGAGAATGATGTCAAGACTTTTGCCTTGTCAACTTCGTCTTTGGATATATGTAAAAATATTGGACTCATCATGAAGTCTTATATCAACATGGTTGCAAGGTTTACAAGATCATTGTGAAGATCCTACGTACCAGTATGGATTTGCATATATATCTTCTTTGCTAAGGTATGTTAATACTAAGAGATGTCTGAGGAATACGACCTCCTATTTAAGATTGATACAAGGCACTTGAAGGCTTTACTACATCAATTGGGATTTCCAGATTTTTCATTGATGAGTTGAACAGTCTCGATAAATTGCTAGCTTCTTGGGTTTTGATGGAAGTGCAGGAGCCTCGGCGGCATTTTTCGGTATGTGTGTAGACTACATTGTTCCCATCCCTTGATTGACAATCCCCAAGGAGCAATATTTTTCAGTTATGGAGCGACTGGAAGATCTATGGAGGATAATTTTTAAGGCTGAGGAGAGGGCTGATTAATCGGGTCATAGTTGGGACATTAGATCTTTTCCATTTTCCGTTGTATTTTGTTATGATACGGTTTAGTGAGAGAACACTTCGATCATGAGAGGACTATTTTATTTTGAGGTTGTCTCCGTTACCGTAGTATAGATATGAACAAATTGTTTGTTTCAGAAATGTTGATAAAAATGGGTGGTTTACACTCCTTATCAAGTTGGGAGAGACAACATACTTTAGACCTTTTCAAAAAAATAAAAAAATAAAATCATCAAAATATTTTTAACGTAATCTTTAGCTAAAGTTTGTTGGTCAGACAAGCGTGGTGAGACGCAGAGCTTGAGTGATAGATTTGGATTGCTAGAAACACATTTTGGACATGAGAACACTCTTACAAGTAATTCTGGAATTATCTACAAGGTGCAGAAGTGATTTAATGAACTTGCATTTAGAATTTAGCCTTCTGGAGGACTTAGAAGCTCTTCAGTGTTTCTTAAGTGAGCTCCTGCTAAGAAAAACCAATTGTGTCAGATTGATTTAAACCAAGATGTGGCTTCAAACTTTACTCTGATGGATTTGCATTTCGCATTGATCTTTATGTTATGGTGGTTTGGTCAGCGATTTAAATGACAATATTATTATTGGCGTGCCTCAGGTTTTTGTCATGTCTACAGATAAGGCAGGTCACTGCTGTTAATCTGATATTCAAGCATAGCAGTACTCAAGGTTACATGTTAACGCAGTTTCTTATAGTACTGAAGCTATAATACTCCTGATATTGTAGACGCCACCAATGTGTTCATAACGAATCAGGCATATTGTCATTTAAGACGGATTAGATCATTATTAGATGCCGTGCTAATGGAAGTTTAACTTATACTAAGTTTTTTTCTTTTTTTTATGTGTTGAACTCGATCTGAAACGTCGAAAAAAAGCCTCACAAAAAATGATAGTCACTACAAGAGCACAATTGAATGCCAAATATTCTAGGGTGTCCTTGGGATGCGAGCAATAGGGTGTTTTTCGTGGAAAGAATTGTTACTCGGTGTAGTAGAAAAGGGTGGATTTAAAGCTTATAGGTGTAGATTGGGCGTTCTACTCAAGAGAGGAAAGGTTGTGGCGTTTGTAAGCCATTGGCTTAACCACTCAATTACCTTACATTGGGAGTGTCATGCATACATAGGTGACCCTTGCCAGCAGAGAAGACTACAATGATTTCAACTAACGAAGGCTGGAGTGAAAATGAGAGATGTATTGGTTGCACTTACGAACCAGTATAAGGATAATGTCTTTAAGATAGAAATGATGTACAACAGACTACAAGGTGGAGGAGAGATGTAATTGGTAGCAGAATTGAGATACAGCCCCAACTAGAAAACTGTGACAGTAAAAAGTAATTAGTTTCACATCAACATGGGTGCTACTGAAACGTGAGTTTAATATTTGAGCCCTACAAAGACTTTATTACTCCAGGGAGGTGCTTCCCACATGTATATATGGAATGCACCTACAAGGCATTAAATTAGTCATTTTTTGAGATTGTTGTAATAACTTGACGGGTAAAACCTTCCTCCACAATTCTTGTTATTTGGACTATGAGAAAGTGGAAACGTACGTTTGGGCTCTTGAAAGATTTAAGATGCGTTTCAACGAAAGCAAATACCCAGCTTTGATAGTCCAAAATAAGAATTTGGTTTTGATGAATGTAATCAACTTCATATTTCCGGATATGAAGCAGATGTTATGTTGTTGGCCATATACCTATAAAGAAACATACAAATAATCACATGTATAAGGAGAAAAATATATTTAAAGGCTTCAACAGAGCGAGTGTTTCAGAGAGCTTGTCAAAGAATATTCATCAATACGATCCTACTAGTCAAATTTGTGTTATTTTTTGACCACATTGAACAAGAGATGTCTGGAGTGTGTAGGGTATGCCAAAGACAACTAAATATTTGTAGGTGGTAAGATGCTTAAATTTGCATGGGTCAGTTCATTTACCTCGAAAACTACAAGCAACAAGGTAAAGATTGCGCATGCAACATTGATATGTGCATTGCAAGCTAGAAGTCTAAGTTATAGTTGGGGTTGGACGACTCTTGATATTTTCTACAAAGTGTAAGCGTGTTGAACTATTGATATATTAATCTTTCAAGAAAAGTTATGCGGCGGTTATACATATTACAAATGTTACTGGTTTGCTTATTTAAGGAGTCTGATTTCAAGGGAGATGTTAGATCTTTTATTGGACGAGATCGAGATTTTAAATGAGTTAGTAGGACTGAATGTTATACACGACGAATTCGATCATATGCGTAAAAGTGCGTGTGACACCCCTTCCAGAAGAACTGGAAGAGGCATGCACGATCTATCAGAATAGCGTAGCAGAACTAAGATTATGGGAAATTCCTACCGAAAATTCGGCAGCACTTCCCCCGAATATAGGGCATAAAAAAAACTGTACCTGTAAGTAAATTTCCCTGTTCATTTAAATATCACTGCATTAACTAATATAATCTTCGGCAGGAAACTCTTAGGCCAGTATACACAACACGTCTCCAAACCTCAGCTTATAAAAGTTACACAACTCGTGACAATATATAAGAGCATATTCCACAATATAACAACAGACAACTGTACTAAAGTGATACTTACATAGCTTAAGTGAAATGTTATATAAGATATACAAAAGGTAATAGACCCATAATATGCAAAAGGTAATAAACATTACAACAAGTATATCTCTAATTGAAACACAAAATACTATACGTAGACCAGTAAGAAACATCTCCAAAGAAGTCCGCTCCGAAATATAATACCTGAACCTTTGTCTAAGAGTCTAAGCAATAATACTATATCACCAACTGCGTATATGCTCTCGATATCTAAACCTGGAGTGGGGAAGAGGGGTCAGCATATACAATATGCTTTGCAAGTGTAAGGGTTCTAAAGATAACCAAATGGAAACTAGCCATACGATACACCAAGTAACATAATAGCTATAACAAGGAACAATTTAAATTTAAGAATATAAAAATACTAAGTATCAAGATGCTATAAAGTCAATCATTAAATGTATGCAACTTGTGTGCCATTTCGCATTCAAGAGAACCCAATAATTGGATACTCTCAAGCACAGTTATTACGTTTTAGTGGAATGTATCATTCATCAAAGAGTGGGTGACTAAAGCTCGCCGGGATATGTACGACCTCTCCCCTCTGGGCGCATACATTGGAGGGCCCGAGATATGGGGGGTCTTTCTCTTTGACTACTTGACTAGCAACAGAGAGTCGAGGTCGAGGTAACCTCTTGGATCCATTATACCGCTGGACCACCGTTTAACTCAAGAGTACGAATGGTTGCTCTCAACCCACTCACAATCGCTCATGTCACCACCACTACAAGCAGGAACCTCAACAATGATCTGATCGACGTGCTCTAGATGCACCAGGGTTTTTTAAGTCCCTCAGATCCTCCGGTTCTTCGAACCATTTCGTGTACTCATCCGTGTCTTGCACACCCATCTTGATTAACGATACATCCACTCCTTACTTTAACAACTCTATTTGGTATCCTTTATGTCCCATTCCACAAGGATAATCAAGTAGACTTGCAAGGATCAGGTTATCTTATCACTTGGTCAGGTTTTTTTCGAAAACAAACACATCGCTGTTCAACTTATTAATTTTACCGGTCTGGATTTATTGTTATTAGTCGTCAAAGTCCCCAAATCTCTATCAAACGAATAAGCCTAAAACAAGTTCGTGCTACTCGTGTGGGGCTGCAACTTACCACACCGGGCACTCCCAAGTTTAGCCTTATCTATTTCCTGAGATTTAGGTCATCGCATACAATCCCATTATTCTACCCAGATCTCCCTCTAACTCCACACTTCGTTAGACTCACCCGGATCACCCCCATGTAGCCAATCACCTAGGGATCCCGACTATCTTGAGGTATATTTTGGGGATATTATCCAAACGAAGGCAAGTCAAAGAGACGTGACCTCAACTCTTTTTTCTTTCATTCAATCGTTCCCAATCAAACCCCAAATACATCAGTGGACCTTAGTATTAGCAAGGCTATTTTATGTTATTTTAGTCCCACATTGGTTATTCATAGAAGTAGTTTACTATCTCTCTCCTATATATAGAGGGTATGATGTAACCTAAATAATCAATTCAATAATAATATTTTTCTCTCTAATCTATTTCTACATGGTATCAGAGCGAGTTATCGTTCAACACCCTCGCTGATCGAACTCTGCGGTGAGTTCGTTCGGAGGTAAAAATTTTTTGGGTTGCGATTTTCGTTAATGTTGTCTGATTCACACCGCCGCTCTCTCTCTCTCTCCTCTATTTTGAAGAACGACGATTATCACTGTATCTCTAGTAGCGTTGTTCTGATTGCAACCTAAGCTTCCACAATTATTATTTTTTGGTTTTTTGGATCCTGTCGTGAGATGCGATAGATGCTGATTTGAATCTCAGATCTATTTGGTTTATTTGAGGTAATTGATCGCGATTGCTATCGGTGACGAGTCGAGTTCGAGTTCGATCGTTTCTTCGATTGGAACGAGTGAAGATGTCAAGTCCTTCAACTCTGTTCATGACAATCCAAATCTGAAGATTACCTCACAGCTATTAGATGGCCCTTCACAAACTTCACATACATCATCACCTAGCCTTTCTCCGTTACTAACGGCTTCCGGTAACTTTCGCGCCCCTCAAGAAAGAAGTATGATTATTGTGGTAAGTGGGGACATCTAAAGACAACTTGTCATGCTTTGCACGGTCGTCGTGCTGGTTATCAACCCCGTCCATCTCAGTCCTCAACACATTTATCTGCCGATTTTAGTGTGCCAGATTCTTCGGCCTTTAGTGCTCTCTCTTAAGATGAAATCAGCATGTTCTGACAACTTCTCTCTATGTCTTCCACACCGGCAGCTTCTAATGCAGGTAACTTCGCATTTGTAAATAGTGTTTCTGCATCTCCAACTTCGCCTTGGATTGTTGACTCGGGTGCAACCGATAATATGACTGGTATATCTTCTCTTTTCCGGTCTTATGCTTCTAGTTCATGGTGACGGACTGTTCGTCTTGCCAATGGAACTGAGACTCCTATTGCAGGGAAGGGTTGTATCCCGATTGCAGATTTTCTTTCTTTACCTGATGTCTTTCATGTCCCTCAGTTGGATACTAATCTTCTTTTTGTTAGTAAAATTACCAGAAATAAAAACTGCAGTATAACCTTCTTACCTGATTATGTTATTTTTCAGGATCTGGTGTCACGAAAGATGATTGGCAGTGGACGTGAAGAGGGTGGTTTTTATTTTATGGATGGACATGTATCTTCTATTTCCCCTCAAGTTTTTCAGTTAAAATCTATGTCTAGTAGTGAAAATATAAAGCGGGTACTACGTTGGCATCACCGCTTAGGTCATATTTCCTTTGAGTATCTACGTTATTTGATTCCGTCTTTCTTTTCTAAAGTATCCATGTTTGACTTGTCTTGTGAGACGTGTGAACTAGCTAAACATCGTTGCAGCACGTATTCGTTGAGTATTAATAAAACTTCTTGTTTTGATATTGTGCATTCGGATGTTTGGGGTCCTGCCCCCCAGTTACCTCTAGTTTAGGATTTCATTATTCTGTGTTGTTCATTGACGATTTTTCAAGGTGTACTTGGGTTTATTTGATGAAATCCAAAAATAAGGTCTTTATTTTAATACATTCACCGCAATGGTTCGTACTCAGTTTGGGAAAACTATTAAAGTTTTTCAGTCTGATCACGGTGGGGAATTTATGTTCCAAGGTCTTCGCAAATTCTGCAATTTTAATGGCATTGAGCATCAAACCCCTAATATGAAAACTTCGCAACAAAATGATAAATCGGAAAGGAAAAATCGTCATATTCTTGATCTTGCTCATGCTATGTCAATTGGCATGAATGTCCCCTCGTTTTTTTGTTTTGACGCTGTTCTTACGGCGGTGTTTCTTATCAACCGGTCTCCGTCTCAAGTTTTTGGTTTTCGCACCCCGTATTCAATTCTTTATCCTGATCGTTCTATTTTTTAGATTCCACCTCGTGTTTTTGGGTATGTATGTTTCGTCCAAGTCACCGGGTCAACCTTTAAACTAGATCCGCGTGCCTTGAAATGTGTATTCCTGGGTTATTCTCATGCTCAGAAGGGTTATAGGTGCTTCCATCTCTCATCCCGTCGTTATTTCACCTCTATGGACGTTACTTTCTTTGAACATGCTCCGTTCTTTACGGGCAATTTTCTCTCTCAAGGGGAGTGTTTTCCAGTTCGTTCTCTTCTTTTAGAAGATTTATCTTCTCCTCCAGATCCACTTTCGTTGAGTATTCCGTGTGAGTTTGCAATCCCACCTTTAGTTTCACCTTCAGTTTCACCTCCTTTACATGTTTATACTCGACGACATCCAGGACGTTAGCCTCCTACACCAGACTGCCAAGCATCCTCTATAGCTCCAGGTCTGCCACCTGCCATCGATTCACCTTTATCAGGTATTGAGCCTTCTCCTACCACTTCTATACCAGTAGTTACTACTGATGATGATTCACCTGTTTCTCATAGTGATGATGATAGACCGATTGCTATTCGGAAAGAGAAGTGTAATACATGAAAGCCTGATAGATATTTAGATGCAGCGGTTTATTCTATCGTTGATTATACTTCAGATCATTGTTTATCTCCTACTTATAGTGCTTTTCTAGTTTTTCTCTCTTTGGTTGATACACCACGTACAGTGGCAGATGCGTTAGCCAAACCTCATTGGAAGGCTGCAATGTTGGAAAAATTACATGCATTGGAGATCAATAATACCTGGTCATTGGTAACTCTCCCGCTTGGTCGTACATCAGTCGGATGCAAATGGGTGTTTACGGCAGATGGAACGGTAAGCACGGTAAGCAGGTACAAGGCTCGGTTAGTTGCCAAGGGGTATGCACAGATACATAGTGTTGATTATCAGGAGACGTTTGCTCATGTGGCCAAGATGAATACTATTCGAGTTATCTTTTCTATTGCTGCGTCAAAATCTTGGCCCCTTTTCCAGATGGATGTGAAGAATGCCTAGGGCTGTACACGGTCCGGTTTTGGTCTTAAACCGCGAGCCGAACCGGATACCCCGGTTTTTGATAACAGTGAATCGAAACCGAACCGACTTTTCAAAAAATCGGACTAAAACCGAACCTACCGGTCCAGTTTCGGTTCGGTTTTTGAATAAAATCCGAGGAATTAAATCACCAAACATTTGCGGCCATACCTCTTGTTCTTTGGAGACTTAACATCAACACCTCCCTTAAATATTAATATTAACAAACCGTGAAATTGATTTGTTACCGTTGGATGATGGAGATAAAGATATAGTTGGGACCAAGTGAAGTGTATTTGCCTTAAATATTAATATTAGCAAATGTGAAGTACTCTGTGAGATATGATGGAGATAGAGTGTGTTTCTTATTCTGCTCCTTAGGAAAGAGGTCATCCCTGTGCTTTCACCGTTGGAATAAGAGGACATGAGAATGGAGTAAGAGTTAGGTTAGCGTGGTCCCGCCTTTCTTCTTTGTTTCCAACACATCAAGACAAGCATTATTGCCTCCAACACATCAAGGACAAACATCATTACATCAAGGACAAACATCATTACATCAAGGACAAGCACATCAAAGACAAGCATCATTGCCTCCAATGCATCATACAATCAAAATCAAATTCAAACAAATCTGCAAACACATTGACGATGGAAAAATCTACAGAGAGAGAGATGGAGAAATCTCCAAACATTGATGATGACGATCAATTGATCACAAACACCGAAATTATGCTTTGGAACTCTTTGATCTGCGGTTTTGTTGTTGATGCGAGGAGCCAAATAGATCTGCGGTTAGTGTTGGTTGTTGTTGATGCAAGGATTGCAATGCGAGATCTGGAAAAGCTCCTTGATCTGCAGTTATCATCTCTCCCTCTCTGTTACATCTGCAAAAGTTGTTATCTTCATCTCAAGTAAGCTAAGAAGTAGATAAGAGGGAGCAGTGGGCTGTTGTTACATCATCTCTCCCTCTCTGTTGGTTTGTTGTATACTTTTGGAACTCATCAAACTGAAAACTGAAAACTCAAAAGAGGAGGCAGTGGCAAAAAATAGTGCAAACAGACTAACAAAGGAAAACTCAAAAGATTTAAACTTGAAACCAAACTCGGTTCGGTTTGGTCGGTTAACCGATCGTGCAAAACAGTAACCGAACCGGACTTAGTCGGTTCTTATAATTTGAAACTGAGAACCGAACCGGGTCTTTGAAAACCCGAAAAAAACCGCCGGTTCGGTTCGGTTCCTCGGTTCATCGGTTTTTTTGTACAGCCCTAAGAATGCCTTTCTGAATGGAATATTACAGGAAGAGGTCTATATGTCTCCACCTCAAGGTTTTCGTCCCGCTTCTGCTTCTGGCTTGGTATGTAAGCTAAAAAAAGTCCATCTACGGGCTTAAGCACTTTCCTAGTACTTGGGCTAATACATTTGGTACCGTTATGATTGACTTTGGTTATGTTCTGAGTAGTGCTGACCATACTTTGTTTCTTCGACATTCTGGTAGGAAGATTGTTGCATTGCTTGTCTATGTTGGCGATATTATTATTACAGGAGATGATATTTAGGGTATTAGTGACCTGAAATCTTACCTCTGTACCCGCTTTCAGGTGAAGGATTTCGGTCCCTTGCGTTATTTCCTTGGGATTGAAGTTGCACGTTCTAGTTTCGGTATTTTCATCTCTCAGAGAAAGTACATTCTTGATCTTCTCTCTGCTTCAGGACAACTTGCGTGTCGTCCTGCTGATACATCTCTAGAACTGAATCATCGCCTGGCAGACTTTGAGGGGGAGTTATTGGGGGACAATGGGCAGTACCAGCGGCTTCTTGGGAAGCTCCTTTATCTTTCTCTTACCCGTCCTGATATTGTATATGCGGTTGGAGTTCTTAGTCAGTTTATGCACAAGCCGCGTCATCCCCATCTCCAGGCAGCTATTCGTGTTCTTCGTATCTCAAGGGGTGTTCTGGTCGTGGCGTTTTATTTCGAGATCATGGTCATTCTCGAGTCGAGGATTGGACTGATGTGACTATGCAGTTTCATTATCAGATCGTCGCTCCACTTTTGGATATTGTACCACTATTGGTGGTAATTTTGTTACATGGCAGAGTAAGAAACAAGATGTTTCCAAGTCCAGTGCAGAAGCCGAGTATAGGGACATGGCTCAAGGTGTTTGTGAGTTAATATGGCTTAAGCGTCTTCGACAAGAGCTTCGGATATCAGTTTATCTTCTTATGAGGCTCTATTGTGACAACAAATCTGCTATCAACATTTTGGCTAATCTGGTGCAACATGATCGTACCAGGCATATTGAAGTTGATCGGTACGTTCTGCACGAGAAGTTTAAATCTAAACAGATTCATACTCTCTATGTTTCTCACGAAGGCCGTTAGTAGCAGATTATTATTAGATGCTTTGTCTAAGCTGGGCATGTGCGATATTTATGCTCCAACTTGAGGGGGAGTATTAGCAAGGCTATTTTATGTTATTTTAGTTCCACATTGGTTATTCATAGAAGTAGTTTACTATCTCTCTTCTATATATAGAGGGTACGATGTAACCTAAGTAATCAATTCAATAATAATATTTTTCTTTCTTTAATCTATTTTTACACTTGGAACCCTTACCTCGGGGCGACCATCCCCTAAGCTCGATGGACCTTGGAACCCTAGTCAATTGAGATTCAAAATGTTAGATATCATGCTCTCAATGATGGACTACTTCACATCACTTAAATTATACCACATGACATCACACCCATTCTCACACCTCTTATTCTAGCCCTCTCACGAGATTAAGAAAGCTCATGCAATAAACCCGTACCTAATACTTTATCAGAAACATATTTATAAACCAGAGGCATTCGATCATCCAATCCGCTTGGAATCTCTGAAAACCAATTATTACTCAACTATATCTTTTACAGTGTACCCTCCTCTGATCATTCTCTTACAACGACTCTCTCTCTATTCAAACGTGTGAGACGTGTCTCCCTAGAGATCAGGTCTCTATTGTTGTGGAGAGAAGAATGTGAAGACCAAAGACCAAACAACCAAGTCAAGCCCAAGATAACTTTTTGTTAAAAAGATTATAGTGAGTCTAGCCCAAGCCCAAAGGTCTCCCAAGGCCTCCAGAGCCAGAAGAGCCAATTGCCCAATCCCAAGTCCAAGTCCGAGCCGGCCCGGCCCACCGGGCCGCCCAAAGAGGTCTAAGTATGTCTAGGGTATAAAATCCCCTCACACACACACACCTATACATTCTCTCTATGTCACATGTTACGTACATGTCACATGGGTACTACCTTATATGTTTAGTTCCTCTATTGTTTATAAATAATGTGGGACTAAACTTTAGGTTATAGTTTAGGAGTCACATAAAATAGATGACTAAGAGGTCATGGGTTCAAGGCTCAAAATGAGGTACAAGTTTTGAAAAATTCTAACAATCCACCACTTTTAAAAAACTTCCCAAAAAAGAGAAATGAATGAGAAAAGAAACGAGAGTACGGTTTCGATATATAGAGGTGTAATTAAGTAAAGGTGTCCTTAGACTTGAATCTTTACGTAGTAGACAATCTTCAATGTATAAGAATAATAAGTAATCAGAGTCTTGAGCTCATTATTCGTTTTTAT
The DNA here is from genome assembly GCA_014058105.1 of Kingdonia uniflora. Classification (NCBI taxonomy): domain Eukaryota; kingdom Viridiplantae; phylum Streptophyta; class Magnoliopsida; order Ranunculales; family Circaeasteraceae; genus Kingdonia; species Kingdonia uniflora. Next base: position 53,370 of record JACGCM010000121.1, read on the forward strand.
ACAGTAAGGAAAACTACATACAACCCTACCAGGTGCAAGTTCTAAATGCCAGCACTTTTCGGCCATGTGCTTAATCCCGGTATAGGTGAAGGCTTTAAAGAATTTAACCTAATTCTCATAGGAAGCGGCCGCACTTTCACAATCACATTGGTGAGTTTATTAAGAGTGTTCCTTTAGTTAGACACCCCACTCAAAGAATGAGATATATAACTCATTAAGAGTTTAAGAAACTCAGCCTCACAGTCGCTGCAAGATATCATGCATATATACAGTATGTACAACGAGATTTAACTCTGGAGTGACAAGCTCCTAGTTGCATGATTCTATATCACAATGATTTGTTTTTTCCTATTGAACCTATTTCTTGGGATTTTCAGTCATTTAGGTTGGGTTCCCACTACTTGTGATTCTATAATAGGCTTTAGTCCCATCCCTAAGGATGTGCTCCAAACTTTGTCACGAGACAGTCCTTTCGTCAAAGCATCTGCCAAGTTGTTTTCCGATCTTACAAAATCCACTCTAACAGTATTAGATGTGAGATAACCTCTTATTGTACTTTGCTTGCGACGTATCGCTAACTTCTTACCATTATAGTAATTGTTCCGTACTCTGGCTATCGCAGCAGTACTATCCGAGTGGATTATAATCAGCAATATAGGCATACTCCATAAATGAATATAAGACAAGAGGTCTTTCAATCAACTCGCCTCCTCACTAGCTGCAGTTAGTGTTACTAACTCAGACTCCATAGTCGATTGAGCTAGAATCGTTTGTTTCTTGGATCTCCAAGAAATCGACCCGTCAACTATACTAAACACGTATCCGCTGGTGGCTTTGGAATCATCCAAAAATGAGTTCCAATCTGCATCGCTAAATCCATCAAGGACCGTGGGAAACTTCTGATAGTGTAAACCTAAGTTCATTGTCCTTTTCTGGTACCGCATAACTCGATCAATAGCACCCCAGTGCGCCAAACCTGGTTTACTTTTGAATCTACATAAAACCCCTACAGCATAAGCTATATCAGGTCTAGTACAGTCCGTAGCGTAGCGAAGGCTACCAATAATACTTTTGTATTCTTTCTGTTGAAGTGCCTCTCCCAAGTTCTTTAAAAGTTTAACTTGTGGATCACAAGGAGTACAAACAGGTCTACGATCAAAATATTTATACTTCTTCAAGATCTTCTCAATGTAATGAGATTGATCAAGAGTAATACCAGTGTCTGTGCGTGTGATCTTCATGCCTAAAATTACACTAGCCTCACCTAGGTTTAAGTAATCATATCAAAATTACTCTAATGGTTGTCACACGAGTAACTGGGGAATATGTGTCAAAGAAATCAATATTTTCATTTTGCACATATCCCTTTGTTACAAGTCTTGCCTTATATTTATCTATAGTACCATCTGGTTTAAGTTTTCTCTTTAATATCCATTTACACCCAATAAAACTACTACCAGGAGGTAGGTTAACTAAATCCCATGTTTTATTTGTAGTAAGAGAATCCATTTCATCATCAATCTCTTCTTGCCATAAATCAACGTCATTTGAGGTTTACGCTTCCCTGATAGTATTGGGGTCAGATTCTAAGGCATGTACAACATAATCATTACCAAATACCAATCTTTAAGCGTTTACCTCTACGAAGTTCTGGGTCTGTATCATGAGAATTAACAACTCTATAAACTTTTACTTGAGGTACATTAGGGGTCGAAGATGTATAAGGCTGAGAACCCCCACTACTACCCCCATTGTCTCTCAGTAATTAAAAAAACTTATCCTCAAGTGATTCAATGATAACATTATCCTTATTATCAAGAAACCTGTAATTTTTACTGTTAATAACATAACCAATGAAAACACATTCTAAAACTCTACTAGCTAGTTTTATCCTTTTAGGATCAGGTTTACGAATATAGGCTAAACAGCCCCAAACCTTAAAATAGCTAACATTAGGTTTTCTTTTTCTCTAAATTTCATAAGGTGACAATTCAGATGTGATATGAGGAATACGGTTTAAAACATGGCAAACAGATAATAATGCTTCACCCCATAAAGATTTAGGTGATCCAGAACTAAGTAATATAGAAACTATCGACTCAGTGTAAGTTCTATTTTTACGTTCAGCTTTACCGTTAGATTCTGGAGAATAAGGAGCAATAGTTTCATGTATAATCTCTAAGGATTCATACAAGTTTTGAAATTCATGTGAATTATACTCTGTGCCTCTATCACTACGAAATCTTTTAATGTTTCTATAAAACTGATTTTTAACCTCTGTTACATATGTCCTAAACATATCTATAGCTTTACTTTTGTGACGCATCAGATAAACATGAGTATAGTTTGAATGATCATTTATAAAAGTTATAAAATATCTTTTACCATTTCGAGTGAGTATTCTGTCTATTTTACAAATGTCAAAGTGTATTAAGTCCAAAAGTTGTGATTCCCTTATAACACTTTTATGTAAGGTTTTAGTAATCTTAACTTGACTACAAGATTGACATTTATTAAAATCATTTCAATCTACTTTAGGGATCATGCCAAGTTTACTCATATTGTGTACTAATTTCTTATTAACATGACATAGTCTAGAGTGCCAAATATTGAAAGAAAACAATAAGTAAGCAGAAACAGATTTATTCATTTCAATACTCATCTTGAACATTCCATTACAAGCAAAACATTTTCCCACAAAACCCCACCCTTAGTCAAAATGTACTGATCAGACCCAATGGACTGTTGAAATCTTGCCTTGTTGAGAAAATAGCTAGAATCAAGATTCTTCCTCATTTCAGGAGTGTGCATCACGTCCTTCAGAGTCACTGTCCTTCCAGAGGTAAATTCCAATTCAATATCCCCAGTGCCTAGCACTTTGGTGTAATGGGAATCCCCAAGTAGCACCTTCTGGTCTTTAGTCTTCTTATAGGTCTTGAACCAATTGCGTTCATAGCATACATGCCTAAAAGCGCCCGAATCAGCCCACCACCCGTTAGTTCCATCGACCATGTTGATCTTTGTGATCATAGCCACTAAGGGCTCTTTGGTAATGTTAGCCTGAGCAACAGGTCTGCGGTTCCGGCAGTTTCTAGATATGTGTCTAGGCTTTTTACAGTTGAAGCACATAATAGAAATGTTTCGTTATATGGTGGGGCTTGTTGGTTCGTTCCCTTATTAGGATTCTGGTGTCCATAATTTTTACGGTTATTCGGATTACCACCGTTAGGACGGTTGTTCCGATTACCCCCATTCTTAGCCTTGAAAGGTTTCCCTTTAGGTTTCAGATGGACCTTCCCTTTGGCTTGAACCAAAAGGAATTTCTCCTTCAGGTTTTGTTTTCTAGATTCTTCTTCAACCCTTAGACGAGTAATCAAGTTCTCCATGGTAAGTTCCTTTGACTTGTGTCACAGGATATTTTATAGTCTTTCCAATTTGGCGGTAATTTGTCAATCATCACGGCAACCTGAAATTGTTCATCAAGAGGTATCCTTCAGACTCGATCTCATGCGCAATTCGTTGCAACTCATGTGATTGGGAAATTATCGACTTATCGTCGACCATAATGAACTTGAGATATCGGCTTACGACAAACTTTTTAGAGCCTGCCTCTTCCGTATCATACTTATTTTGTAATGTATCCCAAACGGTTTTCGCATATTCGGACTGTAGATAGTAATCGTACAGTTCGTCCGCTAAACCGTTCAGAATGAAATTACGACATTTGAAATCAACCTCAGTCTTGTTCGAAATTGACTCTAAGGTTTTGTCATATTCGTTTAGAATAAGATCAGGATCGGGTCTACCACAGGTACGGGAACAAGAGGTTCAATAGGGCATTTTTGTTCCAGAACATATATAACTTCCTTAAGTGTGAGATAAAAAAACGTTTTGTTCTTCCACCTCTTGAAGTTGAGACCATCAAACTCAGAGGGTTTGTTGGAATCAAACTTCAGCACTTCAGAAGAAAGAGCCATATTACAAATAATAACTACTCTTTAAAATTGTTGAAAAAATGTTAAAGGAGCCTGTAAAATAGCTTTCCCCAAGTTGAAACTTTTAGCTGAGGAAGTGTAGAACAACAAGTGTAAACAACAATAGTAACAGGAGTTATTGGCTGCAGCAGCAAGCACCAACCAGGTTTTCTTTGTAGCAAATAACAGTATAGTAACACAGTTGGATTACAGTTGTATTAATCTGGTAACAACAACAATGATGTAACGAGTTAACAACAAGTAACTCTGGACAATAAAACAGTAGGAGGAGCAAGTACTCCGGTAATGAACAACAAGACAACAGTTTTGTAATTGCAGCAACAACAATAGCAGGTCTGGTTTGCAGCGGTAGTAAACAGCAGCAAGAACTGGTAGGTTATCAGCAGCAAGAAACAGGCAGGTTTCAGCAGCAAGAACAACTCCGGTAACAAAGAGACAACAAAATAGTAACAGCTCGAGGCGTGGGTCGCACTCTCTTTAAAGAGTATTTCGACCTACCTCGGGTGCAGGTAAATGGTCTGATCTCCCAATATACAATGAGCATATACGGTAGCTTCAATACCGGAAGTCTACGTACAGTAGTAACAGTATTCGCACCTCAGTAACCCGTACAAACGAACGAGAAAGATAGAGATTGAACACGGAGAGGAAGAAATGAAATTGGTTTTCTCTGTTGTGTTTTTGAAGGTGGTAGACCAAGATATTTATAGAGAGGTTTTACAACGGCTCTCTCTCTATTCAAACGTGTCTCCTTAGATATCAGGTCTCTATTGCTGTGGAGAGAAGAATGTGAAGACCAAATAACCAAGTCAAGCCCAAGATAACTTTTTGTTAAAAAGATTAGGGTGAGCCTAGCCCAAGCCCAAAGGGCCCCCAAGGTCTCAAGGGCCAGAAGAGCCAATTTTTTAATCCTAATCCCAAGTCCGAGCCGGCCCGGCCCACCGGGCCTCCCGAGAAAGGTCCAAGTGTGTCTAGGGTATAAAATCCCCTCACACACTCACACATCTCTACACTCTCTCTATGTTACATGGGTACTACCTTATATGTTTAGTTCATCTATTGTTTATAAACAATGTGGTACTAAACTTTAGGCTATAGTTTAGGAGTCACATAAAATAGATGACCAAGAGGTCATGGGTTCAAGGCTCAAAATGAGGTATAAGTTTTGAAAAATTCCAACAGTTTGTAATGATGCCCACAACCTTTCGCATATCACGCTCATCACCATCGATTTTCTTCTACAATTTGATTTTCTTCTACTTCTCTTATGATCGTTAATAGGGTTTATCTCTCGGATTTCGCTACTATCTATCTCTATAAACCTCTCCTTTCATCGTTTTTAGCTACCATTGGGTTTGAGAAAATGGGGAGATGAATTAGATAGCTATGTTTGTTGTGGTGAAGTATAACATGAGGTGGAGCCTAGTGTGTTGTAGAGCTGCCACCTAACCCTATGTGTTGGCAATCATGTACCACCTCACATGAGCACCCAAAATTCATAATAACCTCGTACGACGCCTACGATATCGCAAAATTTCTCGAAAATCAAAAATCTATAATGTGTAATTTTTCCCTAACATTTTGGGGCGTTATAGCGCGCATGTTCTTCCATGTGCTTGTGAATTAGCATAAATGAGAATTGTGTTATATACCATTCAAACAAAGTCTATCCATGGGCATTGATACCAACTATCTAGTATTCCGAAAGAGGCAGCGGGCGCGTTGACACAAAATATTGTTGACATCAGCCATGCTTTAGAGTTGTTTCAAAAAAGTGGAACGATGCTGACAAAGTTGTGAGAATGATTTTTGTGAGAAAACTTCTTGAGTTGCCTACTCTTGAGTCGACGTTATTGTTGGAGCCAATGATGATTAGTACACTTACAAATAAGCAAAAGTACGTTAGAGTTTGAAAAATCAAACGATTAGTCGACACGAGCAACTTGTGGAACCTTTAAGATGAGAGTGTCAACTTAGGACCCAAAATAGCACCAAAGGAAGACCCATGAAAGCCAAGATTAAAGTTTCCAACAAAACTACAGCGAAAACCACCGATGGTTTGGTTTCCCGATGGTTGGCCAATTGCTTTGCCTGTGGTAGTGAGGTTTTCCGTGGTTTTTTCGGTTGTACTGTGGTGTTTTCTTGGATCGTAAGTTAATACTCCAGTTGCTTGTATCAACTCAATGCTTAATTTTTTGAATTCTCGCATATTTTGCCTACCTATCAATATACTAATCATCATTGACTCCAACAAGGACGTCGATTAGCGAGTAACCAACTCTAGATGTTGTCTTACAACAACCTTTCAATATAAATTGTCATGATCTCTCCACTTTTTGAAATCTACTCAAGCGAGGTTAATGTCGACAAACATTTTTATCGCCGATACCTTTTTCAAAACTAGAGTTGGGACCAATGCTCATGGATAAAACCTGTTTGTATGGTGTGGACCGTAATTTTCATTTATGATAATTTACGCACGGAAGACCATACATGCTTTGAAGTGTACAATTGCATTCAGCCTTGGTAATATTCAGGCAACTGATTCATTTAAAATCTTGATCTCGTCAACAAATGAGCCTTAGGCTTCCCTTGAATTAATCACCCTCAAATTAGCAAACCATTAAGGATGATAATTGTGTATAACTGCCGTCAAACTTATCCGAAAAATGAATATATTGCCACATGTTGTGCTTCGAAAAGCCTATCAACAGTCAACTGAACCCCAACTAAAGCTTAAATTTTTTGCTTGTAGTGCACATTTGAATGACTCATGCGCACTCCCTATCATGTTGCTTGCGTAATATTTGAAGTGTATGAACATATTAACCCATGCAAATTTAAACATCTAAATCGATGAAAGTGCCAAGTTGTCTTAGATACACTGTACACACGTCATGCATCTCTTGTTCTATGTCGGCGCAAAATAATGCAAATTCGACATGTAAAATCGTATTGATGAAAATTCTTAATCAAACACTCTTAATGCTCTATTCAAGTCTTTAAGTGCATCCTCCTTAGCCATGATTTTGTGCAAGTCACCTCATATTCATGTATATGTGTCAACGACATAACATGTGTTACGTAAAGTCTAATACGTACCTTCGCTAATCATCTTTGTTGAAGCACGTTTGAAAATCTCTTTAACACATTTTAAATATGTTCCCCCCTTTTCTTCGTCCATGTAGCACGGTTTGTGGATGAAGACTTACCTATTGAGATTACTCCAAGAATCTCCAGAAATGGCCTATAAAATATATTTGTCATAAGTTCATCATATATACAAGTGGAAAACACCTTTGTAGCACAATTGAGTCCTTGTGTGCCAACAATATCTAAGTCACGTGTTCGAAAATGCCTACGTTGGTTTTGAACTTAATGTACTTCATCTCATTGTAGTTTCAAAGTAGGTGTTGCATCTTAGTTCTACCACCCATTACTTCCCTCCTCTTTAAACCTTTTGTAAATCGTGACCATGTTAAAGAGATATAATCCCTAAATTGGCTCTTAAGTGCAACAAATTTCCCTCTCAGTTTCACTCCAACTTTCTTTAGCTCGGTTATGCAAGTTTTCTCTGCTGGCTTGAGTCGACTTACGTAGGCTTGACCCTCTAAATATACGGCACTTGGGTGGTTAGCCAACTGTGTTTTACTACAGCAAGCCACAACCTTTTTGCTCTTGATCAAATAGCTCTAGCATCCAATCTATACCCACAAGCTTTCGATCCCACCCTCTTTTACTTACTGTACCATGTGACAATTTTTTTCTCACGATAAAAGCGCCCCCCATCGCATTCTAATAGCACCCTATGATATTTACCATTCCATTATTTTTTTTAGGGATTTCCATTTTTGCTTTTTTTTTTTTTACGTCTTGGACCCATATCAAAACTTCTTGCCAATTATGAAAAGAACTATGTTCACGAATATAAAGGAAAAACTTATTACCAGTTGCGATCTAGGAAGTGCGTCAGAAAACGAAGAGGCACAAAGAAAAAATGCCATTCGTTTTTTCAAACTTCGCAATTTTGTTTGTTGTATTGTGTTATTACAAAAATGTAATTGCATTTTGGGTATGTACGCTGTGTTTTTGTTTAGTCAGGTGGGGTTCATGTAACTTAGATTACTCCTCTCAGTAGTCATCTATAAGGTTTGTAGTGTGAAAATGGATGGTGCACAAAATTTTTACCCAATGACGAAACCACATTACTGTTTTGACAACTTCGTGATTTGTAGGGAGCTGCATTTCCACGGGATCAGTCAACAATTTCACTGTTGTTTGAGGTTGGGAGTATAATACTTTAACAACCATCTAATATCGGTGGAAACACATTCCACATTTTGAATGTGAAAATTTACCTTTCATTTAAGTTCGCATGGGGAGATATTTGACAATGGGAACAATGCAGGGCTGAATTATGAATAATTAGGACAACTAATTAGGTCCAAAAGTTTTTGAACCAATTTTTTAATTACAGAGCACTAATCTAATCCAAATTGATTTTATAGCTAGTGGCAATAAGCAATAATCAATAATCAACACACAATATTAACTCTGTGGAAAACCGGGAGAAAAACCCACAGGTCGTTGTTGAATCACTCGACCTAAAATTCACTATGATAAAAAATTACAAGAAGTTCGATTACTTACAGACTCGATAAACACATCCTATGGTTACCTCTCTTCAAGCAATCTTCTAGTAATTGATCATTCGTTTTCGCAACGCTTCGCTTTGGATCACGTACTTAAAGCTTTTCAAGCTTGAATCACTCTAGCTCTCAAATCACTAATTAGGTATTTGGGAAATGAATTGCAACTCTCAAAAGCAAGATGATTGATAGTGATATCTAAGAAATCTTGCTCTTGAGAATTGCCCTTTGGTATGAGTAAAAAGCCCTAAAAACGAAGTGAGGAAATAAAAGAGAAAAACTGAGTTATAAGAAAATTTCCCCAAAATTATCGCTCATGTTCGAACAGCTCGAAACATGTTCGAACATGAGTTGGGAATTCAACTCAGACCAAACACGTTCAAACATGGAAGGATCTTATTCGAATATGATAGCCTTTTTCACCACAGAGGCTACATGAGATTCCCCTGTTCGATCATGGACAGTTTATTTTGAAAAAAACTTTTTATTTAAGTTTTAAACTCATACCAAAGTCCTTAAGTCATAGTTGACTTGTGATTTACCTAGTAGTGCCAAGTCCAGCTGTAGTTGATCCACCGAACAGACGAGGAGGAACCACAGGATAGGCTCTGGCATACTAGGACCTCTCTAAACTAGTTTTGACCCTAAATTAAATCAAACACACATGAATGTTTCCAATTATACCTCCATTATGCAAACATACATTAATTACCTTCTCTTCTTATGTTGGTTTCAATGTAGGCTCCCACTGTGGGCATCATCTCAGACCTCATTAAACAGAAAGGGCAAGCATAGTTTGTTTGTTTTTTGCTAGGCAAGCTGGGGTTAAGGCAGACCACTACCGATATTATATATAAGATAGAAAGAATTACAATCTGTAATAGTGTTTGCCTCCAGTATCTTCCTCAATGTGGACAAGCAGGTCTGGAGGCAAGGAGCTGGGGGATAAAATACTTTTACCCATTAAGGTGGACATAGAAGATAGATAGTCAGCGCATTCCCTAATATATGAAAAATATCAAACTTCCCAATAAGATGCTGCAAAGATTGGAGATGGATGTGGCAGCTCCAGGGGAACTTTTTCCATACTTGATATAGCTGATCATTTATTGTGAGTCAGTTGAAACCCATAGCTTGGTAATGCCTTGTTGAAGAGCTAAACGAAAACCTCTCTCAATAGCTTGTTGTTCATTGTAGGCCACAGATTGAGGAGTGTCCCTTCCATGAAAACACGTAATAGGTTGCCCATTGGAGTCTCTCAAAATCCCACCAAACCCACCTCTGCCATGATCATAAAAATTGTCAGTATTCAACATACAAAACTTAGCAGGGGGGGGGGGGGAACCAAGTACAAGGATCTCCCGAGCATACATCATATTGCATATTTGCAAAATTCCGAGGATAAAGTATGGATTTGGGTTCAGGATCTGAATCGGAATCTGAACGAGATGACCTGCTCGGGTTACTTTAATTCGTCCTGCAGTTTTTTAAATTGACAATGTGGGTGAATCCTAGAGAGGCTGGATCAGTCTTTGTTAATAGAAAAGCTATGTGTGAAACGTTGGACTGGTCCTAGCACATCTGGAGTTTGCTTCTCCTTCTCCCAATTAATAGAAATTTAAAACCACAGAAGTTTTTGTGCTGCGGAGGTAATGATCCGGCCCGAATTTGGATAACTTGTTTCTAACAAACAGAAATTTTTTCCCCTTTTATTACTCTTGCTTTCTCTATAACCAGTGATGAACATTGCCAGTTAGTGGAGATACAAAGCAAGCTACAGTCCTTATACATGAGTTGCAAGCAATTGAAATGGAGATCAGTTTGCCTTTTAACAAAGGTAAAACTAAGATCATGGTGTTGGAGTATATGTGTGCATCTACACATATACTAGTATAGTTCCACATTGAGTAAGAATGGAAATAGTTTAGAGAGCCTATTATATAAAAAAGATGCACACATATACTCCAATACATGGTTGCATCTGACTGTAAGTGTGCAGGTTAGGAAATTAAGAAGGAAGCAGTCCCATTGGGAAGCTAAAGGTTAATTTGTTCTACAGGATTCTTAATTTAACCAGGAAGCTTGACCAATTTATGATGAGGCCTGTTTATATAGAGGCATAAAGAGCTTCCCCTAATCCCGTTACTTGGCTAAGCTGTACCTGGTAACAACTTTATTGAAATCATCCCTAGTTCATTTTGCAGAGGACTTGAAGAAGATCTCATACAGTGAAACCTATCTTATTGTACCCTATATAAATGCACCAAAAAACTTTGGTCCTTAAATGCAAATCCTATCTAATTGCAGCCTATATAGTTGCACAATCTTTATATTTGTGCACTTTTTGGTGGTCCCAAGGGTGTGCATTTATCTAGGTTTCACTGTATGAAGATTCTAGTGGTAAACTAAATGAGAGAATGATTGATTCTGTGTAGTATTTGCTCTTTCCTCAATTGAGGGGATAAACACTCTTTTATTCCATCTTTTCGTTTATATAAATACAAGCTCCCTTACCAAAAAACAGTGATCACAAGTCTCTTTTACGATTTGCAACCACAATTGAATCGCGATTCAGGGAGGAAGGTCCTTATTCAGAGTAGAAGTCCGGTCAATATCTTTCAGACCAACGCTGATTAATGTACTCGGATGATAATTTTTTTAAGCATTACAGATATTAATCCTTTTGACAAAATGTATATGCATGTAGTAACTATAACAATAGGAATGCTGCATATAATTTTGGGATCAAAGTTATAACACTTAGGTCAACTAGTGGTTTCTTATAAAATTTTAATGGCCCAATCTTTATTGTGCAGGTACTTCTGCTTTAGAGTTGAAATGGGAAACCCGATTGAAAATAGCTCTCGAAGCTGCTAAGGGTCTGGAATACCTTCACGAACGCATTAGCCCCCCTGTGATTCACAGAGATTTTAAGAGCAGTAACATTCTTCTGGATGACAACTTCCATGCTAAAGTTTCTGATTTTGGCTTGGCAAAGATTGGATCTGACAAGGCTGGAGGACATGTGTCCACCCGTGTCTTAGGCACTCAGGGATACGTTGCCCCAGAGTACGAAGTAGCAAACCTGTAGTCTCATTGTTAGCTTCTTACTTTATCTTCATATTAACTTTTGTTAGGCAGATGATCTTTCTCTAAGATAATCTGTTCTAAACATCTAACGAGAGTTTCCCAGAGATAAAATGAAATGAAACCCATGTTCTATTGAAAGTTAGACATTGACATAATAGCTATCATTTTCTTCCTTGATTTTAAAAATACGACTTCATTTCGATGCAGGTACGCCTTAACAGGTCATCTTACTACAAAGTCAGATGTTTACAGCTATGGGGTTGTGCTTTTAGAGTTGCTTACAGGCAGAGTTCCAGTGGACACAAAGAGGCCTCCAGGGGAAGGTGTTCTTGTATCATGGGTGAGCAAGCCTCCTCATTCTCATTTTTTGCTTCAATCCAAGGGTTGGTTGGTTTTCTAATATATATATATTTTTCCAAACAAAAGGCCCTGCCCCATCTTACAGATAGAGAGAAGGTTGTTGAGATTTTGGATCCAGCATTAGATGGTCAATATTCAATGAAGGATGTTATTCAGATTGCTGCGATCGCTGCTATGTGTGTGCAGTCAGAGGCTGATTATAGGCCTCTGATGGCAGATGTTGTCCAGTCGTTGGTCCCCCTGGTGAAGCATAACCGGCTAACTTCAAAGGTAGGAAGTTGCTCTAGCTTCCATGCTAGCACTAGTACTAGTAGTACTACCGCTATATCTCCAACTGTGGAAGAACGATTATAGTTATACTCGGAAGGGTAACATAACGGTCAACTTAGATCACATAATCTTTGGTCCAAGGTGTCGTATAATTTTTTTGGTAATGCTCCCAAGTTGTCAATTTTGAAAATGTGTAGCAAGGGCAACTGGGGTTTGTAGCAATATTTGTAGTAAACAGTTAATTAAAATTACCGTGTTCATTAGCAGTAGACTAAACATTCTTAATATTGCAACTGACCACGAACGTTAGCACTTTACCAGGGAATAGAAGATCAGGATGAAGCTCAACCTGGCTAACTTTGTAATCAAGGTTAACACCTGGAAATTTATTTTCTCCAATCTTCTCTTTCATAATTCTAGTGCTATTTACTTCTATGAAGTCCATGCAGTAAGGGGACCTGAACTCTTTGATCTAAGCTGTTCTAATAAATTCTTCTAATTTAGAAGAAAAGGAAGCTAATAATTACCCTGAAGATCAGTAAGAGCAGAGATCAACATAATCAGAGTAAAACAAAAGCCAAAGAGATGGTTTCTTAATATCATCTTTCATGGCGAGACCGAAGAAGGAGAATGGCTTTTCTCTTCTAAATGTCTTGGGGATAAAGAATCATCTTTCATATATTTCGTTTGCTATTTTGGGGGAGAGGAGAGAATAGTATAATGAGGTTTTAAACTGAAAGAATTTTTACTTGATGGACCCCACCCTTGCCTCCACAATTTTTTTTTTTAAAGCAAAATACCATAACAAAAGCTCACGCCCGAAGGCGAGAACAAAGAGAATTTACAAATAAAGAAACCTCATCGGGCTCTGAGCATACAAAAGGAGGGGAACAGGCTCCCCTAGCCGCTAGAGAATGAGCAACAAAATTTAGCAAGCGTTCAACATATTCAAACTGAAAATCAAGGAACTGAGATGCAAGAGCACGCATGTCAGGTGCAAGCGTAAGCGCCTCCCAAGAGAGGTCATCCGAGCACTCATGAAAAGCTCTAACAAGTCACTGGCAGTCTATAAGGAGGAGCACCCGGTCGAGCCCAAGTCCGTGTGCCGCCTCCATCCCTCGGATTACTGAGATGGCCTCAGCCTCTTCGGGGTCTGCAGCTCGAGTGGTGTCATGCCTTGCACAAAAAATAGAATTACTAAAGGATTCAATAATAAAACCTGTACCCCTTGGATTGTCGGGCCGAGTCCAGGCGGTATCCACACAGCAGGTGGGGCAGCTAAGAGAGGAGGGGTGGTGTGTTCCTTAGTTTGGGGCGAGGTGTAAAACATTGCCCGTTTGAGAGCCTCCCCAGGGTGAGTGTACTTTTGCTCGAAAATAAGCTCGTTTCTAGTAATCCAAACAACGTACATAATGGAGCTGAGCTTGCAACAAAAATCCGACAGGCCGATCATTCCGCCATAAATCTGGTAGCACCGGAGAATGATCTTGCTAACAGAGTCCAAAAAATTCCAGTTGTCGAAGTCAAGCTGAAGCTCGGATTGCGACCATATATCTTGAATCTTAGTGCATAAAAAATGGGCGTGCGAGGCTGTCTCAGTCTCAACTCCACATCTAGGGCAGTTTGTATCCCAGTTCTCGTTTCCGTGCCAGAGCCTAAATTTAGTGGGCAGACCGTCTTGGATGGCTTTCCATAGGAAGAGCTGTAGGCGGGCAGGCACCTTCATATTCCAAATAGTACTCCAAATGAATCCATCCTGATCCTTGTCCGAGTTGGGTGCAGTAAGCCCCAATTGATTCTGCATTGACATGGCATGGGAATGAACAGAGCGCACCGTGAGGATGCCATTTTTTTCCTGCTTCCATCTGAGGGTGTCCTTTGCAGGGTATCTACTCAGCGGAATAGCCAAAATAAGCTCAACAATGTCGTTATGGAAAATGGAACGAACCCGAGTGAAGGGGCGGTGCAGCGGGGCAAGGCCCGCCGGTCTGCCAAAACGAATTCCAGGAATCCATGCTACGAGCCAGAGATCCACGTTCGCGCCCGTATTAATATACCAGCAGAGGTCAGGCCAAATCTGGTTTCTGGTTCTGATGATCCCTTTCCAGATCCAGGAGTCTTGCGGCTGGGCAGTAGCAAGCATAGGGGAAGCTCTGGGAGTGTACTTTGTACACTTGTTGTGATCCCAAAGCTTATCAGGCTCTTTGATAAACCGCCAGAATAGCTTGGCCAGCAAAGCTTGGTTATGATGAAACGCAGTGCGAATACCTAGGCCCCCGTTCTTTTGATGTTTGCAGATATGCTTCCATTTGATCAGCTGGGACATGGATTTTCCGGTCTGGTTTGTACCCCAAAGAAAGCGAGCGTTGAGCGAATCCAGTTTATAGCAAAAAAAATTCGGGAAAGGAAACACGGCCATCTGATAAGATGAAATTGCTGAGTTAACAGCTTTAATAAGAGTAAGCCTTTCGGCTTGGGACAGGTTCTTTGCTTTCGAGCCTGCGGTTGGACATTCTGGTAACGATCTCTTGGAAGTTTAGGCTCTTGGAGCGGTCAAAGGTGAGCAAGGCTCCGAGGTATTTTTCGCCTGAAGTGTCCTTTCTTTATGTGTAAGATTTTCTGGGTGAGCTTGTGGTGTCTATGGTGGCAGTTTTTGCTGAAAAGGATGCAGAATTTATCCCAGTTTACATCTTGGCTAGAGACGAGCTTGAAAGTGTCGAGTGCGTCTTTAATAGCCCCAACTTCGTCAAGTGTAGCTTTGCAGAAAATAAACTTGTCGTCCGCAAAGAGCAGGTGGGAAACAGGGGTGCTCCCTCTAGCCGTCTTAATGCCGTGGAGGGAACCCTCACTCTCTTTTTTAAGGATGACCCGAGAGAGGACCTCAGAGCAGATGAGGAAAAGAGAAGGGGATAGGGGATCTCCTTGTCTGAGGCCACGCCCGGGCTTGAGGCGACCGTAAGGGGTGCCATTTATATTAAAAGAGAGCTCCGTGGTGGAGATGCATTGCTGGATCCATTCGCACCACTGTTTGCAAAACCTCATGGCAACAAGGGCATCATAGAGGAAATCCCATTCCACTCTATCAAAAACTTTGCTCAAGTCGAGCTTAATAGCCATGCAACCCGAGGCACCTCTTTTTTTCTGATAGCGGCGAGGATTTCCTGGGCCAGAATGATGTTATCGAAGATCTGGCGCCCGGGAATGAAGGCATTCTGGGCAGGCGAAATGATCCGGTTAAGAAGGGGTTTAAGCCTTGCAGTAAGAATTTTGGTGATAAGTTTGAATTTGACATTGCAAAGGCTGATCGGGCAGAAATGATCAGGAGAGTCAGGGTGCTTCCTTTTCGGGATAAGAGTAACATTTGTGTGGTTGAATTCCTGAACGAGGTTTTCGCTCTGGAAGAAAGCAAGGATGGCATTTAGGAGGTCGTTCTTGACTGTGTTCCACGATTTCTGGTAGAATAAGGGAGTAAATCTATCCGGACCAGGGGCCTTGTGGGGGTTCATAGAGAGCAGAACTTCCTTGAGCTCTTCCATAGATGGATCTTTTGTGAGCATCGCATTGTCCTCGTTTGTAATAAGTTTTTCCATAATGTTCATCTCCTGAAGCTTTAAAGGCGGGCAGGAGGAAGTGAAAAGGTCCTGGTAAAAATTCAGAAACGTATCCCCAATCTCATGCCTATGGTGCTTCCAGGGGCCATCAGCCCGCCGAATCCTCCAAATTTCATTGTGACGACGCCGACAAATGGTGGAGATATGAAAGAATTTTGTGTTACGGTCCCCTGCCTGAAGCCACAACTCATGAGACTTGTCCCGCCAGACCGCTTCTTCCTGCTCCAGGAGGAGGTGGAGCTTGCTCTGCAGATCCCTCTCAAGATTGAAGTTATCGTCCGAAGTGGGCTTCTTCCGGGCTTCTACAATCTGGTTCCGAAAGTGCTGGATGGTACCGGAGTTTTTGTTAAAAACCTCTCTGCTCCAGGCAATAAACTCTTTTTTGGTATGCCGGAAAGCTCCCCTTCGTAGTTCGTAGAATCCTATATATTTGTCCCCAGAAACATGTCTAGCCAGTTGGAAAGGTCGTCCTAATCATGATGTATTTAGCCAGAAAGCACCTTATTCCAGGTCGCACGCACCCAATCATTTCTTTGAAGTACATATGACTATATGTTCAAGCACGAACCACAAGCAACAAAGCGGGGTATGAAGTTAAGCTGCAACCTTAAAACAACTCTTGGTTAGTGAATCTCAAAGTTCTTATGAATCACACCACAAAATCATCAGAAGCAGTTAGTGATTGTCCAAGTTTTTATGAATCACACCACATAATCATCGGAAGCAAGAAAGGAAGTAATCAAAGAACGACACTATCACATCTTGGTAAAGAGATGATCGAAATGCAAGTCATCAAGAGCACAAATTGGTAGAAGAAATGATTGGCATATCATTGATACGATCTTAACAAAGCATTAACGGTTATTTCCATGGAACATCAAGTCGTTCACGCGAATAATAATAAAAACAACGGGGTGGGTCAGATTAGGCAATGTTCCTGAAATCCATTGGTTCATATCAAAACAATGTCTTAGAGCAACTTGGCCAAGATACAAGTTTAAGTTTAGCCTAAAAAACAAAACAAAGAACGATTATTTTAACAAATTCAGGAATAAGGCCTTCAAACAGAAGGATGTAGCCTCACTTTAGATATTAAAGAAGAAATACCAAGGTAAATCACATGTGGCGAAGAAACACATCGTCCTCGAGCACCAATGTCGGGCTTAGGAAACGTAAATATGTTCGTAAATGCAGGGAAAATGTTAATCCTCACAGCATCTCTACGACATATCTACGCATTTCCTGGGTTTAACCTATCTACTGCGGTCTAATTAGTTTTATAATTATTTTGAACAGATACATGGACAAAATTGTATTCTCTCAGGAGTAAGGCCTTTGCAACCAACAAACATGAAATCAGCAAAAACCATCACTGATAAATAAAAAAAATGTAACAAAAACATCACTTGAGTTGCAATTTGTTGTAGTGATCTGCGGCCATTGATAATGATTGTATTGAAACACGGAATCCGGGACCCATCTGCACGTGAGAGATTGGAAAAAATTGTATGCATAAGAAAGATGATTATTTTATAAAAGAAACAAAATGCAATGAACATTCTATTAGGAGGAAATCATATAAGATTTGAGTCATAACTCCATATAAATGTTTCTCCATGTGTCTGCTCGTGGCTATCCTGATCCCACTAAAAATAACTTTCATAACTGAAATATATAATCATATAGATGTGAAATAGCAGCACACGTCCCCTGATTTACTTCTAATTTTAAAAAAAAGTGGCAATTGGCGCAAAATCACTACGAGCTATCAGGTCGTCTGAGGGCCAATAGAAAGCTACGGCATTTGTAAAATGGAGATGAATCTGGAAATAAAGTTTCTACAATAGTATTAACTATTGTAGCTCCTAAAACTATGACATAAGGAAGCTCTCCTCAAAAGTAGAAGTCTAGAAGACGACCATAGATGCTATGTTTGCTTGGGTTGGCATGTGGAAGGCCATTATGGGAATGTTGATCTTGGCCATACTTAAGATACACTAAGGGTGGGGTTCCTTTATTATTATTTTGGACAAATAAAAATGAATAGCATTAACGATGCAAATCAATCAACAAAATAGGATTCTCAAAAGTTAGCAAGGTCATTGAGCTTACCGTACTACATAAAGTGAATGAGTTCATATACCCAGCATATTTTGAAGCTGCACAAAATTAATATATGTCAAAACTTAAACACCTCAAAAGTCAGAAAATCACACCAATTTTGTCAATTATCTCATCAAAAGACAAATAAGTTTGCATGTTTAGATTATACACAGCATATTTTGAAGCTGCACAAAATTAATATATGTCAAAACTTAAACGCCTCAGAAGTCAGAAAATCACACCAATTTTGTCAATTATCTCATCAAAAGACAAATAAGTTTGCATATATAGATTGAAAGACTGCAACATGAGCATTAAAAATGGATATGTCAAAACTTAAACACCTCAAAAGTCAGAAAATCACACCAATTTTGTCAATTATCTCATCAAAAGACAAATAAGTTTGCATGTTTAGATTATACACAGCATATTTTGAAGCTGCACAAAATTAATATATGTCAAAACTTAAACGCCTCAGAAGTCAGAAAATCACACCAATTTTGTCAATTATCTCATCAAAAGATAAATAAGTTTGCATATATAGATTGAAAGACTGCAACATGAGCATAAAAAATAGATATCTTGTTTCAGAGCATCAGAATTCAATCAGAGAAAATAAAGTTCATGTTGCTAGCCATAAATAAGGACGATTGTGCTTAAGCGACATGTGGTGCAACAGAAAAAGATGTGAACTACTCACTTTTCTTTAGACCCACAGGCTTAGCAAGCAAAAGAGCATTCACAAATGCACCAATGTTTTCACGCAGGGATTCCTCGGAAAAGCTCACCTGCAAATGGACAAATTTTCATGTGAGAACTACAAAATAACAGAGAAATTTCTACCTGTTAATCCCTGGTTGACCTTAAATCATTGACATGCACTTTAAGGAACACTAAAAATAACTTGCATTAGTGCGGAAGAGATTGTCATGAAACTAATCATACCTTCCCAAGACCGACATGCACAATGGCAGTTTTGTCAATCTTAAAATCAACTCGACCTTGTTTTGACTCTTGCACTGCCCCAGCAACATTATTGGTCACAGTACCTAGCTATACATAATAGAGTTTAAAAAAGAAACCTGAGGGAAAGATGGAAATACCAGAATTGGAAGCAGTAAATAAGAACATTCTTGAATACACACCTTAGGGTTTGGCATTAACCCACGAGGTCCAAGAATCCTTGCTATCTGAGAAAGGAAAAGACAAGCCTTAGTATTATAATATGATTGGATCATCACCATCATGAGTTGTAAGTTCTCTCAAAGGCCCAAACCTTTCCAAGACGTGGCATAAAATTGGGAGTTGATATACACTTGTCAAAATTGAGCTTACTACCGCCTCCTGCAGGATTCAAAACGCAGATGTTCAAAGTCATTTGAATGAAAAATCGCAGATATTTTTACCAATAGATGTGTGAGATGATAAATAGTGTAAGTAGAAAATGCACAACATCAATTGTCTTCATTCTAACTATAGTTGCATTAGCATGCAGCATCTGTGTATACATACTAGCGAGAGTACACAGCTCAAGTGGTCTTAGCAGAAATGACAAAATGCAAAATATTGGATTTGGTAGCGGAGTTGCTTCAAACATTGTGATTGTAACAACTGTTACCCATCATTTGGGTGTATTAAGATGTGTGAATGCATCCAAACATGCACAACTCAAGATAATATGGTTTTATCATACTTACGAATAACAGCCAAAGTCCCATGGCATTTACTATTTAAGGCACATGTCAGTCATGGATTTAAGAAAAATGTAGCATATCATTACCACTCCTGATTTCTTCAATGAGCTCATCCCCTCCAACAATATCAGCTCCGGCAGCCCTGGCTTCATCAGCAGTTACTCCGTCAGCAAAGACAGCTACTCTGACGGTCTAGGATAGCAATTTAATTCCTCAGTACATTAAGCTTCAAATGATAGTTGATAAAATCATTTACTAATCTAATCTGCAAAGAACCAAAGAAAATACCTTCCCAGTACCATGAGGAAGTGTTGTAGCACCACGCACCATCTACAATTCAGATATAAATAAACCATAAATGAACTATTCTAGGAAGCTTTGGATCAACTGAAATGTCAAGACACTAATGAAATAAAACATGTTAACAGATGCAATGCTGCCACTTGTCATCAAGATAGTTAACGCATGCTGCGATGTGATGCAAAAAGAGGTGAAATTATGCTACTGTGAATATAGCAAATACTGCGAAGCAGTATGCAAAAAATGGATATCTTCCTAATATCTATGTGATACATTCATTACAAACATAAAAAAAAAACATTATAAAATCATAAGTAACAAATGTACGAAATTTGGAAGGGTCAACGAATAGCTGAATATGCCAAGTAACAACTAACATTTCGCATAGTAATAAGTAATAATTATATTGCTATGGAATATTTTGCATAGTATTTAACATTTTTCTTTTCTTTTCATTTTTATACTATCTATCATGTTTCAGTTAGTTTTTTGCATTTCGGGATGGATTATCATGTGTCACATTAGAAAATGCGAAGAAAGGCAACAATATGTGACGAAATGCGATAACATGAACAACGAGAATAAGATAATTTGGTCGTGTGACACAAGGTGAACAAGAACAGCAAGTCGGAAAGCACATGTATGCTGAAGAGCAACAAGACTGGGATGAAAATCAAAAAAGGGATGGTAAGTAGAAAGAGACACGAGGATACTCAAATGGAAAGACGTGTGCGTTCAGATACATTTTAATGTAGAGCACGTGATTAGTTTAGTAGACGCTTTTTGGATAAAGACTTTGCTGATGAAAAACAAGCAACAATTAATTATAGGAGTTCAAAATTAACTGTTTTCAGTCGCATTACTTTGCTAAGAAAAACTAAAAGAGTATTTCTACTCAAGTAAAGCTGAATTTTGATGTATAGTTGCTAGTCAAATATGCAAAGGTAATAGTTAGAACTAGGCCTGTTTTCGGATCAGATCGGATCGGAAATGGGGGCGATCGGAATTTTTTCAATTTTTTTCGGAATTCCGATCTGATCCTATTTTTTTTGGAACTGTAAAAATGGGTCCGAATCCGAAAAAATCGGAATTCCAAAAAATTCGTATTAAATCGGATCGGAGGGTATTCGGATTAAATCGGAATATTGTTCGGATTAAATTGGATCGGAGGGTATTCAGAAAAATCAGATCGGATATTGTTCGGAAAAATTGGATCGAAAAAATTGGAATAGCTCAAGGCTATCCGATTCCGATCCAAAAAATTTCATAAAAAATCGGAAATCGGAACTGTAAAATAGGGTTCCGAAATCGGAAAAATCGGATCAGATTTCGGAAAATATTGGAAGTTCGGACAAAAGTTGCATCCCTAGTTAGAACTGTCATTCCTAGAACATTTCTTGGCATTTATAGGACAGTTCTAAAGTACCCCTTGGAAATGCCCGAGGATTATTGGAGGATGCACAACCAGTGAAATATGTATCATTTAAATTGAGCCACCTAATGCATGTAGAGGTACACGTATATGGGTCTTCACATGATTAAATGGGTTGCGAGAAATTACGGTGTTAAACAAAAAAGGTCTGTAAAGCACCAATATAGAAATTAATATGCAGATACACTGAGAGTAGTGATGATACTCAAGAATACCAAGAGAACTACTGGATTACACATTGCACTAGGATGCTTCAGGGTTCCTAAACTCTAGAACGAATATTTTTTATTTTTTCAGGACGATGATGTTTCATCAATCAAAGGCATGGGTTAGAAAACCCAAGTCGATTAAAGATCAAAAAGCGAAAAATAAAACCACCACAAGTCACATAGAGAAAATAACTACAAAACACATAACAAGGAATAGAGTAATCCACGGGATTCTCAGTGTCTACCCCTCCATCTGGTCTGGCCACAAAGAAGGCTCCCTTACAAGTTACAACACTCATGTTTGCTCCATCACAACAATCATGTCTCCTTTGTTACAACACCCAGTGTCTACCCATCTGTCTATTCTAGCCACAGTCCTCGTAAAAGGCTCCGTTACAACATTTATGTCCCCCACCAACAAGTTTGATCACAATATAGACAAACATCATTAAACAGTCATGTAATTTACTCTGCGCAAATACAGTATCTAAAATTACATCAATACAGGTCGGGTATCGGGTATTTTCTTAAACCACCCAGCTTGCTTTTACCAATAAAGAAAATGAAAACAATCAGAATGTGAACTACATAGCTCATGTGTTTCTAAAGACATCATGGTTATAGCAATTATTATATCAATGGATACCTGATCACCTCGACGTGGATCAACACCCAGGCTAACATGTGCTTCAACAGTTTCTACAAACTTCCGCTTGGCATTAGCCTGCACAATAACTAGAAATGACAGAAAGAAATTTACAAACTCTAAACTTATAGAAAGAGAATCGAGCGATGTACAGAAATGAGTAGAACAACCCTAACAACAAAATGCATGACATAACTATTCAGGCCAGCTCAACTAAAGTACCAAGTTCCAGGTCTAACTGATAAAGAGGATGTCATCATACACATTTCGACCTTGGGTTCAAATACAAGAAAAATATTCAAGTGGGAACCTAACCCCCATGTATTTCCTTCTTATTCAGATTTAGGACATCTTATTCCAACCTGAGTTGTATGGCATTTTTCGCTACCTCCCTTGAGTACTGGAATTCGAACTACAATCTCCTCAAAGCTATTGTTTACATTTTATTTATAGGATTTAAGTCCCACAAAATCCGGTTCATATAGTAATGTTATCTTACAAATGAGGCATACTTTTCTTTTGAGAAAGTAGGTTATAGCTTGAAATCTGGATCTATCATAAGTTGACTTGGAAAATATTTTCCATATTTGTCACAAGCAATTATCTTACAGAATAGAAAATGATCTAACTAAGATATTAATTTGCCCCTATCAATGCTGTAAATGTTTAATCTTACAAAATACATTAACATTCCAAGTGAAAGGATACATTCAAAAGATTGAGAAGTTTTGTTCCCCCCATATTTCATAAGAGGTACTGCTTTTTTGCACTAGGAAACCGAAAATGCTCCAAAATTATTGCAAGATGCTCTCTATTTTATGATAGCTGTTTCTTTTTTATGTCTCGGGCCTTTCCCTTGAGGGTTTTCTCCCTATATTTTAACCCAGAATGAGATTTTCAAAGCATACAAACTGGAGTGAAATTGGAAGTACAACACATACAGTTGATATCCTCAATTCATTTGTACATTCTGACCTATCCTTTGTCCCCGTCTCTCGTTTGACTATATAAAACCGCTCAAACTAATATTGCCTACATTCCTCAACTTTTATCTTTTGCCCCTACTTCTCTGACCACCAAAAGCCGCACCGTCACTCAACACTAATCCAGAGTCCAATAACTACTTAAAACAATCAGATTCAGAAAAATCCCACAAGATTCCTCCCAATACAACAATTGACAATGTTGGGGTTTATAAAAGCGGGACATCCATTGCATTGGCAGGACCTCCTTCTGAAAAGACTTTTCTTTTATGCAATGAGGCATGTACATTGAGGTTTAGACTATCCCCACCCCCCACCCAACTATTAGAGATGTTTTAAGCATGCAAACCAAAGTCAATCTCTCTAAAATTGTGACAGATAACCCTCCCCATTTAAAACACCTTAACTTAAGAACCACCAATACAAGCATTACTACATTTTAATAACTTTATAAAACTACTTAGTAAACAAAATAGTTCTATGTGAGGAACTCTATACTGACCTTTACTTCTCTAATGGCTTCTTGAAGATCAACCACAACTCTCTGTTTCTTCTTCTTCGCCTTGATCAAACCCGGAAAAGGAAGAACCGTTGTCACCGCCTCCTCTTCCGTCCTAAAACTTCTCCGCCTCCTTGCATCCATCTCTATTCTCATTCTCCCTATCCTCAATTCCTCATCCTCCTTCGTAACTACTTCCTTTTTCTCCTCCCTGTCAGCAGGAAGAGGCGCTACTTTCACTGGATATGATACAGGCGTTATCGACATCCGCCCAACATTTCTAACATACCTAGCATCCTCTCTTGTCCACGCCTGAGTTTCCTCCACATTCTTCGCCTCCCCCGACCCCTCGGACTCTCTCGCCTCACCTAGTTTCTCATATTCTTGGGGTTTTGGAGCGTAAGAAACGGGTTTGATTGGAGAATCATTGGGAGGTTGTTCGCCTTTGGGGGTATTAGTTGAAGAGAAGTATCTGGGGAAGCTTAGAAATGGAGATGTTGAGGTTGAGATTGGGGATTGGATTTGGGGTTTGAGAAACCCTAAAAAATTTGTGGGGTTTGATTGTTGGAGAGAGGAACGAAAGAGGGTAAGAGAAATTTGAGGAGATGATGATAGTTTGGTGCAATGGCGACGAGCGTGAGAGAGAATGAGTTCTAGTGCCGCCATTGTTGTTGTTGGAGAGAGAGAGAGCTCCAAGGTTTGCGAGAGGTTTTAGTTCTTAATTTTTGTTTATTTCACCTGTAATTAGTATACCGACGACATTGTGGGATACGACCGTTCTTGTTATTTTATTTTATTTTAAGCAAAGAGGAATAAATAGAAAGAAAGCCTAGCAAGTGCTAGGAACAACACTGTTTACAAAATTTGCGGCCTCCAACGGCCCTAAAACAACAGGGCTGAGGGCAACTGCACCCTTAGCCGCTAAAAAGTGAGCAATAAAATTACAATGACGGTCAACAAAATCAAAAGTGAAGTCCTGAAACCGGGTGGCCAGCGCACACAAATCGAGGGGAAGAGTGAGTGCTCCCCAGGTGAGGTCGTCAGATCTGTCTCTAAAGGCTCGAACAAGACGCTGGCAATCGGACAAAAGAATGACCCTAGCGAGACCCAAGTTGTGCGCTGCCTCTAGCCCTCTGATCACTGAGATAGCCTCAGCCTCTTCGGGGTCCTCGGCTCGGGCTGAATCAAAACCTGCACATAAAAAAATGTTCGAATGAGATTTAATGGTGAAACCAGTTCCCCCTGGAATGTTTTTCTTTTTCCAGGAGGCATCCACGTTGATGACATGCCACCCTTCTCTGACGGGAGGCGGGGCTCGCAAGGGCTTGAGAGGGGTTCTGGAGGTCCTGTTATGGTTTATGAGAAAATTCTTGGCTCGTTTAATGGCTTCAGTCGGGTTAGGTCTCTTCTGCTCGAAAATGGGCTCATTTCGGCCGGACCAGATGACATACATGATCGTGCTGACAAAGCTACAGGAAGCTTGGAGACCACTTGTACTGTCTTGCATCTAAAATTTTTATGGATAGTGTTCCTAACAGAATCAGAGTAGGTCCAGCTCCTAAAATCAATGGGAGGACTGAAGTGAGCCCAGTAGTCTTGGATCTTAGTACAAAAAATGAGGGCATGAGAGGTGGTTTCTTCTTCCAACCCGCATCTGGGGCAAGTGGTGTCCCAGTCTCTATCTCCATGCCACAGTTTAGTCTTCGTAGGGATGCCATTTTGTAGGGATTTCCATAGAAAGAATTAGATGTGGAAGGGGACAGACAACTTCCAGATGTGATCCCAAGAGGGCTCACAGGGCTCTTGAGAAGTGGTGCTACAATTCTCACTTTCTTTGTCAATAATAGTGTAGTTGTGAACAGAGCGCACCGTGAGAATACCATTTTTTTCCTGCTTCCAGCGGATGACGTCCTTAGGGGAATTTACTGAGCGGGATAGCAGTGATAATATCGGCGATGTCCTTATGGAAAATGGAAAGGATAAGGTGGGTTTTCCAAGTGCGGTTGATCTGGCAAATGAGGTCAGCAACCCTTGAGAGAGAGAGCGGGTGAGGGGGGCAGAGCCAGCAGGCCGACCAAAATTGATGCCGGGGATCCATGGTTCGAGCCAGCAGTCGACATCCTTGCCATTACCGATATGCCAGCAAAGCTCAGGTTAGATCCGGTTTCTGGCCTTGAGGATGCTTTTCCAAATCTCAGTTTGTTGGGCAGTGACTAGCATTGGGGAAGTCTTGGACGTATATTTTGAAATCATGTTGTGATCCCAGAGTTTGTCTGGTTCTTTAATGATACGCCAGAAAAGCTTAGCCATCATGGCCTGGTTGTGATGGGAGGCAGTCCGGATTCCGAGCCCCCTAGTCTGGGGGGTCGACAAATGTTCTTCCATTTGATGAGTTGGGCTTTCGGATTTCCCTCCTTGTTTGTTCCCCATAGGAATCTGGCGTTGAGGGAGTCCAGTTTTTTACAGGTTTTGATGGGGAAGGGGAAGACAACCATCTGAAAAGATGGGATTGCTGAGTTAACAGCTTTGATGAGGGTAAGCCTTCCGGCTTGGGAGAAGTTTTAGCTTTCCAGCCCTCGATCCTACAAGAAACCCTAGAGATAATGTCTTGGAAATTAAGACTCTTTGTTCTGTCGAAAGTTAAAGGGGCTCCAAGGTACTTTTCTCCGGTCGTGTCCTTTTTAATATGAAGGATTTTTTGGATAAGCTTGTGATGTCTATGATGACAGTTCTTACTGAATAGAATACATAATTTGTTGAAGTTAATCTCTTGCCCTAAGACATTCCTGAATGTGTTGAGGCTATCGAGTAGTGCTCCTGCTTCGTCAAGGTTGGCTCTGCAGAAGATGAAGCTGTCGTCGGCAAAGAGAAGGTGGGAGATGGGGGTACTGCCTCTGGCAGTTTTGATACCATGAAGTGCTCCCTGGAGTTCTTTCTTGAGGATGATACGGGAGAGCACTTCCGAGCAAATTAGGAAAAGGGAGGGGGATAGCGGGTCTCCCTGACGGATGCCTCTCCCAGGCTTAAGGAGGCTAAATGGGGTGCCATTGATGTTAAAAGAGAGAGCCGTGGTGGAAATGCATTGTTGGATCCAGTTATACCACCTATCGCAGAAGCCCATGGTTTGCATGGTATCGTGGAGAAAACTCCATTCCACTATGTCAAAGGCTTTGCTAAGATCAAGTTTGATCGCCATGTGGCCCGAGATGCTTTTTTTCTTTTTGAGGTTGGTGAGGAGCTCTTGAGCCATAATAATGTTGTTGAAGATCTGTCTGCCTGGGATGAAGGCATTCTGGGCATGAGAGATGATCTTATCCAGGAGGGGCCGAAGTCTGGTTGCCAGAATTTTAGCGATCAACTTGAATTTGACGTTGTACAGGCTAATAGGGCAGAAATGTTTCAGGGTTTCGGGGTTCTTCTTTTTGGGGATGAGAGTAATGTTGGTGTGGTTGAACTCTTGGAGAAGATTACCAGAATGAAAGAACGCAAGGGTGGCTTTGAAAAGGTCGTGCTTGACCGTATCCCAGAATTTTTAATAGAAAAGAGGGGTAAATCCATCAGGACCAGGTGCTTTATGGGGGTTCATAGAGAAGAGAGCTTCTTTAAGCTCTTCCAGGGTAGGATCCTTAGTGAGCTGGCAATTCTCATCATCAGTGATCAGTTTGTCTAAGACGTCGAGGTCCCGGATAGAGAGAGAGGGGGTAGAAGGGGTGAAAAGATTAGTATAAAACTTCACAAAGGTGTCTCCTATGGTTTTAGGCTCTTTCGCCAACGTGCCGTCCAGGCAGCGGATCTGAGAAATCGAATTTTTCCTGCGCCTGCATAATATGGAATGATGGAAAAATTTGGTGTTACAGTAACCGACCTTTAACCAGAGCTCGCGAGATTTGTCTATCTAGATATCTTCTTCTTGGTCCAGGATGAGATTAAGCTGGTTCTGCAGGTTCTGCTCTGTGGTGGCGTTCTCAGCTGTGGGGGGGCCTTCTGTATTCCAGTAATCTTGTCGCGAATGCGCTGGATGTTGTTGGGGGTACAATTGAAAATCGTTTGATTCCAGGTGGTAAACTCTTTTTTGGTATGTCTCAGTTTTTTGTAGAGGCGCAATTGCTTGGAGCCCGTCTGATCTTCAGCCCATGCTTTGTTGATAACATCTTTGCATGTATCCTGGTTGAGCCACGCGGATTGGAAGTAGAATTGTTTAGGAAGAGTGGGTTTGGTCGGGTCAGTGTTCAGAATGATAGGCCCATGGTCAGATCCTATGATGGGGAGATTACGGATGGGGATGGACCCGATGGCTCTGTCAAGGCGCTGCTTGACCAAATCACTTCTTCTTCTCTTATTCGACCAAGTAAAAGGGACACCGGAGTATCCCAAGTCTATCATGGAGGTGTCAAAGATGAAGTCATCCAAGGGGTTCGGCGCTGTGTTGTCGAACAGAATTCTGCCAAACTTTTCTTCTTTGCAGGTAATACCGTTCAAATCCCCCATAATAATCCAGGGGATGTGATAGAGCGTGCCAACCTGCCAATGGAGGCCCAGTAAACGCTTCTGTTTGAGGTGTCGGGAGGACCGTACATGAAGGAGCAGAGCCAAGGAGTCAGTGCTAAATTAGGGTCTTGGGTAGAGGTCTGAGACTGGATGAGCGTGTCAATACCGTTCAGAGAGGAGGAGAGGATGGTAAGGTTGACATCGTGGCTCCAGGCCAACCAGAGGCCACCGGCATGGTGAGGGCTAAAAACTACGGTGTGAGTGTGAGTGAGGCCAAGAACACTGAGTTTGCAGAGAGGGTCAGGGTTGGAAGCCTTAGTTTCGGAGAGGAAGATGACGTCGGGGTGGAATTTCTGGTTATGAGCAAGGAGCTCTCTAAGGGTGGACTTCTTTGTAGTCCCCCTGCAGTTCCAGGAGAAGAACAATCATTGGTAACCAAGGGCCGGTGTCAGGCCCGCTTCCGAGGTTTAGATAAAAGAGGTAGTAACTGTGGTATGTCTCTGACTGGCATTACGATGATCTGAGGTACGAAGAGATTGGTTAATGAAAGCTCTGAAGTTTTTAAAATGAAAAGAAGGGTGCGTAATAAGGGTTCGAGCTGAGTTGATGAAATTGCGCCGCGAGAAATCAGGGGTTCGAAAGATTTCAAGAGTCGTCTACTTGGTTCCATTAGTGCCATGCTTATGATTCTGGGTTTTATGATTAGTATTTAATAAAAGTTTATGTTTTTTCCTCCAAATCCTCCGGAGCCAGCTGCGGAGATCCTTCGGGGAGAGAGTGGGAGGGGTACCCATCTCTAGGGGGTACTTGACTCCTGCTAGAGCCCGAGCAATCTTGCTCGGCGTGGTGTGGAGCTGCGGCTATTTGGTGGTCGGTCACCTTAACATGGCGGGGTTTACTCTGTTTAAAAGGTTTAGAAGGAAAGTTACAGTAATATTTTGAAAGCCAACGTTTGACGTTAAAAGGTGTATTATAGATACATACATAAGAACAAAATTTGAGATCAGAGTAATCATGGTTAAAGAAGTAGTTAGGGTGAGTGTGTGTTGTAAGTGTGTACACACGTACCTCAGATGGTCTGGCTTCTCCTCCCTGATTACCTTCGTTGTCAAGCGACGACCGTGGTCTCTTATGAGTATTGTTGGACTGCTGATTTGTTGCATGGCTCGCCTTCTCGCTACATGTCTCCAGACTGAAAAGGTCGTCGTGTTCGGGAGTGTGCCACTCACTTCTATCCGAGGTCGAAAACCCAAGTTCCAGGGGCTCAGGGTCCTCATCGGACGAGTTGATCGAGAGAGCTTGGGGTAGGCATTGGTGTTGGTTGGACGAAGTCGAAGGAACGAGGTCTTCTCCGTTAGGTTTTAGTTGCTATTTTGAGGGAGGCGACTTGATCGGGGTTTGTTTGAATAAGGTGTTGTGAGGGTTCGGTGGTGAGCTTATGGTGAGATTGATTACCAAAGTGAAAGGTGGAGTATGGCTAGGCCACCTGCTGCTATTAAGGACTCCCTCAAAATTTAGAATTTTTGGTGTCCCTTGCTTTGTACGGGCTGTCTCAAAACCCCTTAGGCTTAGGCTCAAAACTGAGTTGGGGTGTGTAGGTGTAGGTGTAGGTATGCTTGGACCGGGCCCGGGTGAATTCAAAAATTGTCTCACCAAAAACCCCAATGGCTCACAAACTCCTGACTCGTGGTGTGACTTCTAAACTGATGTGGAGGAACCCGCGACTGACTTGCCTTTAATGCTGAGTTCGGCTGTTTCCTTGGGGCTCAATACTGGAAACTCATTAATGCTGCAATCAGCAGCTGTCTTGGTCAAGTCGAACCGACCGTTTGTTTGGAGAAGCTTCTCGAGAAATTTTCCTTTGTCTGCTGACGTGTTCTTCTGGGTCTCTGTTGACGTGTACCTTTCTTGCGTACATTGCATGAGGTTTTGGGTTTTGTAGACGTTAGGCTGGGAAGGAGAAAGAATGCTACTGTTCATGACAGTTTTACCGGCCGGTCCGTTCAACACATTCACTCGGGAACTCGACATTGCTGAAGAGGGGTTACTCGGCTTGTGTTCCTCTCTGGTAGTCCATTGGTTAAGCTGCTCCATAGCTAGACAAATGAGGCGTCCAACACTCTCGTTTCCACCAGAGTTATGTGTGTTTCTTTCTTCGGTAGGTACAACCGGTGTCGAGGTATGTTTCTTTTGCTGCCCCGGGCTCTCCTGAGAAACGTAAAAGTTATGAAGTGGCAGGTTTCTCGGCGGGTTAACTTGCAAATGGCCCCCGAACAGGAACACATAGCTATCCTCCTCGTTTGTCCGTTATCTTCCATTCGATTCACTTTTATATTTGGCACATAATTCAAGTGTGTGCGAGATGACGCCGTAGACAAGGCAGAGGCGCTCGTACTTGATCATGATTTTGGCTTCGCCGTGTTGTTCGGCCTGTAAATAGGAATGGTTTGAACAAGAGGTTTATTGGTAAAGAGGTTAACGAGAATCCTGACGAAACTTGCTTTGGTGGTTTCAGCCGCTCCCGGTCTATAATCAGTCCTAATAAACTCTCCAAGTTTGTTTCCAATTATCTAAAAGGTATAGGTGTCAAGCAGGCAACATGGGAGCCAATAAACCTGGACCCAACATAGATAGCGAGAAAATGTCATTTCAGACTGGTGTAACAACGGGTCAAATGGTTATTGAAGAATAGAGTACCCAAAGACATTTGAGTTTTGTTGGCAGTGAAAACTTTTGAGTTTTGTTCAAATGTTATAGGCGGGATACTCGTAATAAGTTTGCTCCATTCCTTCTTGATGCCTTCAAGGATCATCAAGTCTTTCAAAGTTGGGGAGACGGAACGAAATGCTACAGCGAATTTCCACTTTAGTTGTAGACTATCCCATTGTGATCTATCCAATCTTAAGCTTGGTGTTGGGTCGTGTGTGGAGCATCATCTCAACATGTCCGCAAGTTCACTTTCTTTTGGGGTAGAGCTGCTTGTTTCCGTACTGCGGAACCGGCTATGGGGCTTATCCTTTTCTGGGATCCTCAGAGGCAAAGTAAGGCCGGATAAGGGTGGGTGATTTTCATGAGAGTGGGGGTGGGGTTGAAGAGTACTCGGTTTTTGGTGTTTTGGATTGACCGTTCTTGCTATGGGATGCTGTTATAAATGACCGAAGGGGATTTTGCATATGGGTGTTGAACAGTTGATTAAGATGGGAGAAATGGAGATTGAAGCATGCACAAGTTTTAATGACGGATACGAATATGGAGCAAGAGATAGGGTAAGGGTTGTAGTGGCTTATTCCGCATCTCGGACTCATGCTTCATCTTCGAACTACATATGAACTTTCAACCTCAACAACATAGCACGTAGCACATTTATGGCACAGTCAGAAATAGGTAGCAACGTCAGGAAGCAAATACAGCACGAGTTTCTCAACCAATGTCGCTCGTCTATAATGCTCCTCGTGCTCTTGGTTGAGAGTCATCTTGTAATAGCTTATTTCGTATCTCAGACTCTTACTTCATCCTCGACCTCATCAGCATACATGAAGCACTACTAAAGACATCATCAGAATCCCTAAGTCATAGTCAACATTTTCGACCTTCACATCAACAGTTCGAGTTACGCAAGTGTACAATCATCAATAAAGCCGCTATTTAGCAACAAAAATCAGGACGTTACATAATCTGTTCAAAGAGTATATTACATATATTTTGTAACGTCCATCATAAAGAATCTTAAGTCCTATAAATAGGTCATATTATAAGACCTATAAATAGGTCCATAAAACGACAGAGAAGGGGACTTTTCCGATCAAGAAAGTCTAGACAGAAGAAACCTTACTCTAAAATTCCACATACTCAGAGCATTCTTTATAATAGCTAGTAACAATCAATAAACTTCTCTCTTTCTAAATCCTCAAGAGAGGTCGTAGTTTTTAGCCTATTAAAATGTTTTCCACGCTAAACTTTGTGCTAGTAGTTACTTTTTATTCATAATCGCTCTAGTTATCTTTGGTGTAAAGGTTAAGTCTGAATCCCAGAATTAGGCTATTATATTTAGCGCCGTCTGTGGGAATGAAGTTCTCAAACCCATTGTCTTAGAAACTGCTGATTATCCTCTCTCAGAATGATACCTCTAGGTCATGTTACACCGATTGTTCCAGCAAAAGAAAATGCCGTACTAGTAGATCTGCGAGCCACTATACATTCTGAAATAGAAAGACGTGCCACTCTGGAGTAACAACTAGCAAGTGTACATGACGCACTAAAGGTTCTACAGGTCAGCCGATCGCCACCCAGAAGAACAAAGCTTTGTAACCTGAAGGCTCGCGAATCTCTCTTCATGACAGAATAT
Organism: Kingdonia uniflora; assembly: GCA_014058105.1. Lineage (NCBI taxonomy): Eukaryota > Viridiplantae > Streptophyta > Magnoliopsida > Ranunculales > Circaeasteraceae > Kingdonia > Kingdonia uniflora. The sequence goes on from JACGCM010000121.1 coordinate 86,044, forward strand.
GACCTCTCCCGAAAGGCAATCACTTCGGAGGTGTACTTCGATCTAACCATCATCAACAAGAAATGGAGCCCATCCCAATCCAGGTGATTTATCAAGAAGTAGATGGCAGCCTTGCAGGAGTTAGACAGACTAAAAATCTACCTTGAAGAGTTTGAGTTCCAACAAAAAAATGTTGAAGTGAAAGGAGTGGCGACCACAATCCTGGAGAAAGAAACGTCACACACCCAACCACTACAGCTCGACAATATATGCCTCAGGAACATGTTGAAAAGTAAATCAAAGAACTGCTCGAAGCTCATACTCATACTAAAGGAATCCATAACAGATTACAGAAGAGGCCAATCTCATAAGAGTTGTTGGATGACGAGATCCTCACCGGGTTCCATACTCCGAAGATCCGAAAGTACAAAGGAACTGATCTAGTGGAACACGTCTAAGAGTTCCATAAGGCTTTAGGTCTACATTCCATGTCTAACCACATTCTATGTCGACTCTTTCCTACCAGTTTATCAGGCGAACCCCTGCGATGGTTCCATACACTACCCAAGGGATCTATCATAACTTTCGAATAGTTACGAGAACTCTTCGTCAAGAATTACTCGTACAACAGAGACAAAAAATGGAATCTATATTCTCTCTTCAGCCTTAAGAAGATGCCAGGAGGGAAGCTCGAGACATTCACTAAGAAGTTTTTGGAGTTAGCTCGAAAATTAGTAGATCGACTCGACCAGAATATTACTATTTCAGCTTTCACCAATACTTTACTCGTCGATGCAAGGGCGAAGGATTACCTCGTCCTTAACAAGCCGACAACTTTAGAGGATATGATGGAAAAGTCAACGGATATATCGACCTTGTAAGAATGGTGTCTGACAGGCAGAAAACTTAGAAGTCAACATTGACAGCTCGAGATTAGTCAACAAACCAAGACTTTAACCGTGCCACTGACCGGGAGGAGACAAGAAACGGACAAAATCTAATGACAAACGACCTCGGAAGGGCAATAACTTTCCAAAACCCTATCTTCCCAAGATGAATATAACCATAGCCAACATTTACCTTATACTTCAAAAGGATAGATTTTTTTATAATGCACAGTACCTCCAACCTATCGAGAACAAACCATATTGTATTCACTACAAGGTCAGACATCATGAGACAGAATATTGTTTTGCCTTACAACGATTATTGGAATATATCTTTGTAGATGGATGCATGCATGAATATATTGTGGATGTTGAAAGTTACAAGAATGAGAGTTACAAACTTCCAACAGAAGCCGTACAAATCGAAGAACCGGCAGGGGAGAAGCATTTATACCATATATCCCTCAACCATTTCGTTGAGATTCAGATCGCCAACCAATCGAACAGAAGCAAAAGACGACGTATCGGCCAATATCAAGGTCTATCCATGCAAGGTAAAGAATCCTGTTTACTTCCCATATACAGCTCTCAACGAACAAGAACTTCTTTTGACGACTGCGATGTTCGTCATGTCAACTTTCCTTACCATGATGCTTTGGTGATCATGTTAAAAATGAGAAACACGGTGTTTCATACAATAATGATAGATACTGGTAGTACTATTGAAGTACTTTTTTTAAAACACGATTGATCACATGGGACTGGCCGACAAGGTACAACCCAGTGACATTGATATCTGCAGATTCAACAGATCTAAAGAAGAACATGTAAGAAAGATTATACTTCCTATTACGGCAGGACCGGTAATAATTGACGTTGTCTTTTATGTTAGTAATGAAAAATCTTGTTATTTGGGGATCATGGGATGTTGTTGGTTACACAATATGCAAGTTATTCCATTAACCTATCATTTGGCGTTGCGATTCGAATGGAATGGTGGTATATATAAAATCAAAGGAAGTCAAAAGTTAGCTCGAACATGTGAAATTTTGTTGCCATCGTACCAGAGTCATCAGAACTATAGCTCGCACAACAATTACTGAAAACAATAGGAAACATCACAGAAAACTATACTGTGAACTCTACAGAAAACCATCTGCCTAGCGTAGAAGCCACAGAGTACGTCGAAATTAGTGAAGACAAGCGAGGGACATATATTGGCACTCTTCTGCCCACAACATAACGAGATGATCTCATCCAATTCCTTAAAAGACAACAGTGATGTCTTCGCTTGGTTATTCCACGAAATGCCGGGCATTGATCCAAATCTGGCCTTCCATAAGCTCAATTTAAAAGATAAAACTAAAGTTGTCAAACAAAAATAGAGGACTTTAGCACCAAGACTCCGCGAAGAAGTCAATAAAGAGATCAACAAACTCATCAAAGTTGGTTTTATGCAAAAGGCCAATTACCCAGAATGGATCTCGAACATTGTAGCAGTTCTAAAGAAGAACAACAAGATCAGAGTGTGCGTAAATTTTACAGACCTCAACAAACATACTCTAAAGGATAGCTTTTCACTTCCTATTATAAAATATATGCTCAATTCTACTGTGGGAGACAAACTCTTGTCTATGATGGATGTCGCATTAGGGTACAATCAAATACCTTTACTACCTGATGATCAATAGAAAATACTTCTCATTACAGAACATGTCATATACTTCTATAATGTCATGCCATTCGGTCCCAAGAATTCTGGAGCCACTTATCAGCGATTGATGACGCAGATGTTCAAAGATTACCAAAGACAAATGATGGAAGTCTACATTAATAATATGTTGTATAAAATTCTTAAGAAGGAGAACCATATTACAGATTTACACACTACTTTCAAAATTCTTCGTTTCTATAAGATGAGACTCAGCCCTGACAAATACCAGTTTGGGGTACAGTCAGACAAATTCTTGGGACATTTGATTAATAAGCGAGGTATAAAAGCTAATCCAAATCGTATTCACGCACTATTGTCTATGCCTTCTCCAAAAATAAAGAAAGACGTACAGAAGTTAGCAGGCAAGATTATTGCAATAAATCATTTTGTCTCGCAGTCTTCAGATCGATGTCGATGGTTGTTCAACCTATTGCGTGAAGACACAATAAAAAATAAGTTTAAGAAGGATCATGAGATCGAGTGGACAACAAAGTGTGAAGCAGCATATCAGGAGCTCAAACGTTACTTGGGTACACCACCAATGACGAGTACACCTAATGTGGGGGAATAACTCACTATATATCTTGTAGTTACCGACAAATCATTAAGTTTTGCTCCCATTCGACTTGATGAGAAGGCGGAAAAACTTATCTACTTCATCAACAAAACTCTCACTCCAGCAGAATACCGGTATACCATGATCGAGAAACTACTCTTAGCTTTCGTATACACATCATAAAAATTGAGACAGTATTTTTAACCCCACTCAGTTCGAGTAGTGACAAATTACCCTTTCCGAGAGATCTTATCCAAACGAGAAAAATCATACGAGTACCTCTTGACGAACATGATATACGTTTTGAACCACGACATTTCGAAAAGGTCAAGCAGTAGCAGATTTTCTTGCAAACTTCCCAGTAAATGATCCAGACTGGGAAGAAGACAGTGCGGATACTAAAGAAGAACAGTTTAAAGAAAAGTTAGATTGGATTACTCAAAAAGGATGACGTCTTTTAACTGATGGATCTTTCGGGACTGCAGAATCTGGCATCGGAATCGTACTTATCACACCATATAATGATAGGATCGAAAAAGCAATTATACTCAATTTTGAAGCTACCAACAATGAGGCTAAGTATAAGGCAATGATTCACGGTCTAAAAATGGCCCTCGAGATTGGAGTCTCCGAATTATCTGTGTATACAGACTCTTTATTCATTGTGAACCATTACACAAAAAAATTCTAGAAGAACAGAAAGATGATTGATTACGCAGCAGCAGTAGCCGACAAAATGCGCAGATTCAAGAGGATTACTATTGAACATTTACCGCGTAGGAGAAAATAGACATTCTGATTCCCTCGCCTATCTAGCAGGAGTCCTCGACACAGAAGCTCGATATCTCAAGATCAAAGTATTATCCACCCCCAACATTAACATCATAAGCTCAAATTCTGTTAATATTGGGGGCGTTGAAGAAGACGAAGATGATTGGAGATGACCTTTCCTTACATATATTGGGACAAAAAATACGTTTGATGGTGAACTCCCTAAAGATCCCACAGAAAGACGACGCGTGCTTGATAATGCTAAGTAATACGTCATGGAAAACGATCTCTTATACAAAATTTTGGTCGCAGGACCGCACCTCAAATGTTTATCGAACAAAGAAGCTCAAAAATTCCTGCATAAACTTCAGGAAGGCACTTGTGGTTCCTATGCAGCAGGACAATCTCTAGCCAATCGAGCTCTTACTCAAGGAGTCTTCTGGCCTAAAATAAAAGCTCCAGCCATTGAACTTGTAAGCAAGTGTGATGCCTGCCAACGACACGACCCCCAAATTCGAGCTCCAGTCTTGGAACTCCATTCCAATAATATTGTTTGGCCGTTCAAAAGATGAGCCCTCAACCTCTTAGGAGAATTATCTACTGTACCAGGTAAAAGGAAATACCTCTTAGTAGCAACGGATTACTTTACAAAATGGGTAGAAGCAGACCTACTATGTCGCATACGAAAAGACGAAGACATCAAATTTATATGGAAAACCATCATCATTCGATTTGCCTGCCCCCATCTCATCAAAATCAATAATGGACCTCAATTCATTAGCTCTAGAGTCGTTGAGTTTCTCAATCAACACAACATCATTTACTCCCCCCCAATCCATATTACCCACAAGGAAAGGGTCAGGCTAAAATCACCAATCATACCATCATGGATGGAATTAAGAAGCGCCTAACAGAGAAGAAGGGTAATTGGGTCCAGGAATTACCATATATATTATGGGGTTATCGCACAACACCTTGGGTATCAACCGGATGCACACCGTTTCTCCTGGCATGAAGTACAAAAGTAATCATCCATACTCAATATTATCACCCATTACACGACCATACCATGACAGATGAAGAAAATGAATTCTAGTTGGCTTTCAACATGAATTGGATCGAGGAAACTTGAGACAGAGCAATCATGAATTTGGGAAGATACCACCAAGATTTAGCCCGATCTTATAATAGGCGAGTTCGTCATAGAGAATTCAAAATCAAAGATCTCGTCCTCCGAGAAGTTCCCAAGCACAGAAAAGAAATCAATGCTATGAAACTGGCCGAAAATTGGGAAGGTCCTTTTGTCATTGTTAAAAAAAGTGGTCTTGGTTCTTACTATCTCGCCACTGAACATGAAGAGCGAATACATAATCCTTGGAACACGAGGAGATTAAAGCTGTATCGAAGATAATAATCTATCACAGTGTACTTTTCTAAAATTAATCTATCTTGTATGACAATCTTATATCAATGAAAGACTTATGTTTGATCCCCATACATGTGAGTACTTTCTACTATTTCATATAGTACTCTATCCAAAACATTTTTTGTACGTCAATCTTACACCAATGAAATACTTGTGTTTGATTGCCTTACATCGTAGTACTTTTTTAGTATATCCAACAAGTACTTCAATATACAGATTACGGATTGTTTGTTGTTTTGGCCAAACTGGTCATTTATTACATTAACAGATCGTTTGCTGCTTTGGCCAAACTGATCCTTTATACATTACAGATCATTTGTTGTTTTAGCCATACTGATCATTTATTACATTAACAAATTGTTTGTTGCTTTGGCCAAACTGATCATCTCTTACATTACAGATCGTTTGTTGCTTCGGCAACACTTATTACATATTACATCGCAGGTCGTTTATGGCTGACGCCAAGCTGATCTTCTATGTTCTTCTACGTTTGTTGCCTTAACAACCATCTACTATGCGAAAGCCTTTGGACTCATTCTATAAACAGATATCCAACTCATACATTATCGTTGGTTCATCATAACGTTAGTACAAATCATTATTTTGTTAACAGTCCTATCTTCATACACTCTATCTACTATATTCGTTTAGTATACATAAAACCTTATCACACTCGTTACGCTTTATTCCTCACCAGAGTTTTCACTTGAACTTTCACCTGGAGGAATCTTAGCATTACTTGAACAACCCTTATACAGACGACGATGCATAAACTCTGGCATCCTACCTACAACAATTTGTTTACCTTCCTTAATCATACTCTCTTTAAGAGCTCCAATTCATAACACCGTGGGATCCAGATACTCATATTGAACCAAACTCATTTCACATTGTGCACCTTGTGCAACCAACTTGTCATATACAGTTATGCTTTCTGCTTCCAATCTATTAAACTTCGCTACAAAGAACAAAATAACTGTAGTCATATCTTTCTCATACACATCACCTGCCTCACTTTTTACCAGTTTGGACAGAATATGCTCGCCAAGTTTACTTTGAGTTTCCTTCAGCATAGCCTCCAAATGTGTACAACGTTTATCCACTATTTCTTTTTCCTTATACACGTCAGTATTCCGAGATTCCAACACTGTCATGAATTCATCCATATGGAAAAATATAGACATTGCCCCCTCCATTTCAACTTCACGGTACTTTTTATCTACAGTACTATCGCCGAGACTTATCATAGCCTTCTACAACTCAGCCTCCAACTTGGTATTAACATCATGCAATATTGTATTATCTGCTTGATACTCTGAGTTATCTAACTCCTGCGATTGAATGGTATGCTCTAGCTTATATACCTTGCTCCAAGTCTTATTAATGATTTCGTTTTGTTGATTGCAAACCTCTTCCATCTTTTTTATCATCACATCATCAACTCGCCACGATACTTTATATTTACGAGCACGGGCTCGCATATTGTTATCTCTGCCTTGAGCATATTTATTTGAAATTACAGGTCTTTCACATTACTCCCTTCTTCCTCTAACACTTCCAAGAGTTCTGCAATTCGAAGTCGAGCAGATATTAATTCCGCCCCTTGATGGCTAGTTTGCCCCAAAGTACTTACACATTCAACACCCCTTTTTTGTATAACTTCTTTTAATCCCTTTATCTTTCTCAGTACCACAGCCAATTCAGCTTCTTTTTCTTGCAGTGTCTCAGTCACACGGATTATTGTACTTCGCTCTTTTAAAATCTCTACCTTAGTTTTTTCTTCTAATTCAGTAACACTCTGTAGTGCCCCTGACACGAACTTAGCTCAGTATTCAATTGTTCATTTTGTACGCGTAACGTGTCACATTGACTTTGAGTAGCTGTCAGTTCCACCTGTCATAACAGTTTACATTTATAATAGTTCGCATATACAACCATGATTACATATCACAGTTAACAAGTTTAAATCAGGAACATGGTATCTGAGTAATTTAGATACATCGCTCAATTTATTATCACAGAGAACAAATTTCATTTATCATCAAAAAAGTATACAAAAATCTAACACATATGCAGGGCTGGTAAAAGAAAACGGGAATACCCTATTTTGGCTTCTTCGAGATATGCGACGACTGCCCTTTTATCTCTCAAACTCTTTCTACTTATTACTTGAATGTCTATAGGAGCTGTAAAGGTCAGCACCTCCTGCTGGCGTTGTTTACGCCGCGATTGGGGTATCAGACTCTCGACCTCCTCCTCATCTTCTTCTGATGACAGTTCCCTCGACCTAGGAATGGGTTTTTCACCAACAATTTCCCCTTCATCTTTAGTGAACCACATATTTTCAGCCTTGGCATTGTCCACATCAAAATCCTTCCCACATTATGCCATGAACTACCTAAATTCATTCTCTACCCTCTCCAGTTCTCCTCCATAAAATCAATGACACTGTCTATATGATGCTCATGTTCTGTTCGAGCAGCAACTTTTGATCGTGACAGATACAGATGTTCCTTCAATTGTATATGCACCTCGTGTAATCGTGGGCGCATTTTCTTTTGCAATACACCTTAAACCCTTATATCAGCTTCTACCTTCATTCGAACAGTAACTTCTTTTGACAATCGTATCGCTAAAGATAATTTTTGCTCAACATGTTGTGATATTACATCTTGCAACTCCTTTAACTCCCCCTTTAATTGTTGTTGAACCTTTATTTGCTATTTTCTTATCCTAAAAAATACAATTCTCATGGCCCTCCATTCCTACATAAAGCCAAATACATTAGATAAATGTTTTGTATCGCCCCATACAACAGACACACCAACTCGAGCAGAACATTTTCTCGCCTCTAAATAATGACGATTACGTGCTTCTTGCGCTAAAAACATAACTCGAGCTGGGTCCGGAACTGCACCTCTTTCCTTCAAAAGCTACATAAGCTTCTTTTAAACCCCATTCACTATCTACTTCGACCACAAAATACAATGTCAGAGCTATCAACATACTTTGACACCTAACCTTATCACTCAGGTCATTAAAACAAGTCAACTCTTTTGTTTTTTGAACTAATACCCTTCTTTCCTCTTCCTTTCTTAACACCTCGTCCCTCTCTATTTTTATCTTTGCATATCTACACTGGGGGTCATATAACTCCTTAAATGTTTTCTCAGAATTAAGTTCAAATTGTCTTATCTTTTATTCAATTTTATTAAGTACCTGTTCAATACGAGCCACAAAAATCCTCACTCTACTCAACATTCTCTCCAGTTTGGAATTAGTTTTTCTCAATCGCTATACCTCCTACACATATTACAAATATCTTGTTATTATACAGACATTCAAAAAAGAGCATATTGCAAAACATCAATCAAGCTTAAACATTTTACGACAATACATAGTACAATCACATCCAAATCAAGCGAGCTGTATAAAATCAAAAATAGAATATCACAGAACATTTAGAGATTCTTGCTGATTTCTACCTCAACTGGAGGCTCCAACATTTTCCCAACAGGATGGCCCAGATTAGTATGTTCCGACAGAGGATCCAACATTTTTTCAGCCGATCGGACTGGCTCAGTACCTTATGGCGGAAGCTCTAATATTTTTTCAGGAAAAACAATAACATCAGCCATCACTTCCTCCGTGACCTCTAATAGGAAAACTATTTCACCATATCTCCCGGTCTAGCCTAGCTTCACATCAGCTCCACTCAATCCGAAATTATAATAAGATTGGACGAAGTGATCTCTTTCCACTAAAAGTGCCTTGACTGATTTTGACATAATGTTATCATGCTCCGCCAGTACTCTATACTTTTCTACAACATATTTAACATCTTCAACTCTCTTAGCTTTCTCTAGCTTGAGCTCTGCCTCGAGCTCTTTATTACGAGCTGATTGAGTGTCAAACTTCACTGTAAGAGCCACGAACTCCCAGCTTCTCTTGTCTAGATACTTTGTTGCCCCCTTCAGTAGCATTGAGAGCTGCCAGTATAAAAAATATACAAAGACATATTCAGCACAACAACTTTAAGTCCGAATACAAAGAAAAATAACGATTTCAAACACATACCGCGAATGTATGTTCGTGATACTCATCATCGAGCTGCTTCAGTCCCTCCAAGACATCAGACAATATTTCAGCTCCAGCTCATTCATCTTGGCCGCAACATGTAGATTAGTTCGAGAACTACCCTCTTTCTCATGTCATTTTCTCTTTAACGAGCTCTTCTCGACCTCAGCAGGAGCAACCACACTCACTTCCAGTCTCTCCTCCACGTCTCTGGAGATAGTCTTTACGATCTCTTGCTCCATTGCTGCCACCCTAATAATAGGGGTACACTGCCGAGCTGACTTTCCCGACCTCGGAGTAGTCCGTTTGGTGGTCTGAGGTATAAAAGGTGGAAGACTAAGGACATCTTCAACAGTTAAACAAGCTTTCCCTTCAGCCATAGCTCATTTTTTGTGAGCCCGCTGTACTTTGGGTTCCACAGAATCTACCCTTTTATCTCTACGGATACCAAGCTCTAAAAGTACCTGCTTTACCTCATCCTGATCTTGCAGTCGAACAGGCTGGTCTTATCAGGAGTAGATGAAGGCTTGGGTTATGCCAAAACAAGGAACAAAAACATTATTCAGCAGCTCGAAGACATGTTATTGGCTATTCAAAGATTGGTCAACGTTACTTACTCAGATTATAATATTTGTAGTTCAGTTCGAGCGCTGGTTTATCTGGAACCTGCATACAGCTACCCTCTACCCATACAAGGTGGTCGCTCCATGGTCTACCCGCAGATTTAAAATTAAATTTTTTGGCCTAGATGAGTCACTATACAGGTAACCTCTACTTCGACCTTTGACATATTTCCATTTATAAAATTTTAAGACATTTTTAGCTTCGAACTACTTAGCAGTCCCTTCCTTTCTCAATTTTTCATTCAGTGCCTCACATACCCTCATCATCTCATATACATTCCCATTTAGCTGGGCAGGGCAACATTGCAATATATCCATGACCCCTTTTTGAAAGAAAGTTAGAAAAATCTTCAGGCCATACACGATCTGATTCAGATAACATAAGTACCCATCACTCAGGCCTGATAGCCTGAGGCCATTATAGTATGAGAGATTCACATCCTCACCAATCCCTCTCTCATTTTTCACTTTTCCAAGTAATGGACTTGGTAGTATACCTCCTATTTCCCCTTTTATGGGACATATGCTCTAAACCAGCAACTTTGGTCCTCCAGATAACTTCCCCATTCTCCTTGCAATTTCTTTTTATATTTCAAAAATTCTTTACCTACATCTACTCCGTCCGGATATATGACAAATAATTTATTCTTCTTTTCTCTATCATCTTTATCTCTCAATGTCTCAATTTTATTGGTTCCTCCATCCTCTACAGTCATCTTTATACTATTTATAGTTTCTTCCATGGCACTACACTCGTCCTCCCTCCCCGAAGACGCGGTTTCCTCCGAACTTAAAGACACTTTTTTCTCCCTCTACAACTGTTAATAATTTATGAGGGAGAGAGATATGAGTTTTTATACTCTCCATCAATTTTCGAAACGATGGCTCATTCAGACACGTGTCAGTTACCTCTACTGTCTCTATAAGCACATCTTTTCGATTAAAAGCATCATCATGACTTATGTGATAACGTCTACTATCATCACGTCTGTCTCTATTATCGGCCATTAAAAATTATGCACTTCTTCATCAACATAGTACACAAGACCAATCACCTTACTTTTATACTCTCCCAAGATCATAATTTATTCCTAAAATTGTTTTATATTCAAAATTTGAAGATATCTATACAGTTGTTAAAACCTACAGCTGTCATCCATAATATCCGTATATAAAAAAGTAAAACATAATACTTTATTTTTATTCAATCAGATCGATGCATCAACCATGTCTCATCTCATGTTTATTTGAGTACCAACACAGAATACTAAAAACAGATTACTTATTATGAGCTCTTACACTTTGAGCTTACCGAGCTCTCCACCCACATCTAAAGCAGCCTCGATGGTTTGCCTCCTCACATAGAATTATCTCTCCTCTTGCTGCCCTTGCATCCTCTTTAATAATCTTGTCACACACGAGCTGTCGAACAATTAGTTCCCGTACCGTGACACTCATCAGCGGCCTACAAAACACATTGTACCAGAAAAAGCGATCATACGACAATCGACAACATCATACGCAAACATCATACGACAATCGACAAAAATATCGCTCATGAAGTCCAGCAACCTTGATATGGAACCGACCATCTGATGCCTGATGAGCACGCTGAGAGCGAGTCCTCACCATGGTTAATCACACTACCTCCACATCAAAATTATCCCTACAGAAGATATAAGTCATACTAGCCAAGAATCACTACTTTATAGCCACCAGGAAGATCTTTGGAAATTCATATCACCCCACTAATTTTGGGAAAGGATATATTTTTGAGACAAGTTCGTGGAACAACAAAAGATCAACATAAGATCTAGAATATTGTGACAGGTCATTGTTTACATATTATGAAGTATCTCCTCAAATTTTATACGTACAACTATGCAAAGGGCAACATACAAAGTCATGTGAATCCAACGGTGGCACCTACATACCCTTATCAATTTTATCCATAGTTTAAGACATTCTTTCATCCAGTTCGAAGACACAGATCGCAGAACAACCATATATCTTTTTAAACTACCTAGTCATCTTAAAGAAATTATCTACTTCCTTTCATGACATTTTTGAACTCCTATAATTTTTCCAATCTCACTTATTACTACCACCATACACACTAAAATCCTTACAACTCAATTTTCCTCATCATACCCCATGATTAACTAACACCTATTTTACAGACTCCTATTTTTCAAACAAAAAATTATGCAAAAAAGTTCGATACAAAGAGTCATGATACCAGAATGAAGATATTTCATTAGTTCACAAATTTCCCTTACAAAATACTTTACAAATAACAAAATGTTTCAAACAAACCCAACAGATTACTTTACAGATGTCTATCAATTTAGACAATATACAGATTACTTTGAAATTTATATCAAGTAACAGTTCGACATGTCTCTATGTAGTCAACAAGGAAGAAGATGAAAAATTGAAGCAACTTCCAAACTCTGAGCCCATGCTGCAAGATCAAGGAAATAGTTAGAACTGGAAATCATAAATGAAAGATCTTCTTCATGGCCAAAATCTATGGTCCATGGAAAACATGATCTCCTCCATCATCGCCTTATCTTCCTACATGCTAGGGATAAACAAAAGGTCCTATTTCTTAGGAAGAACCCACTAACTAGAGGGATACTGGCGAGACTCCCTTGGACGAATGCCTGCCCCTTCATCTTCCGTTGTAACAGCCTCCTCCACTAGCAACCAAAGCCCATTTCGGCACTCTACCTCAGATGTCAATAGATAGTGAAACTACACCATTTGAAAATAATCATCCCCCACTTCCATTACTTACTCATATAATATGCGCTGATAGGTAGGCGACACAGGAATTGGTATCGGCAGATGCAGAGGTTGGTATCCAAAGTACCGAATACGCAATTCCTTTATTTTCTTACGAATCCTAGACTCCCGAAATTGGTTTTGGGTAGTCACCATACTCTCAATAGTTACAAGTTTTCCAGATATAGAAACAAGAGTAGAGGAGAAAAAAATCTAAGACGTAGACTTAGTTAATCAGACTCACCTCAAAATGCCTTTTATACTATGAATAATATTCAAAGCTAACTCTTCAAATTCTTAATGTCAGAAGGATTTCCCATACAAACACATTGACTGAAACCATTGGTTCTTGAAAACCCAATAGCCGTAAACAGATACTCATGAATATACATTAGAAATGATTCCCAGATATTAACTGCAGCATTAATAATACTCTCAATCAATACCACTCGCCCACAAGGTTTCTCGTACTGTAGGCTGAGAGGGGGCGGTTGTAGTATCTTATTTTGTATCTCAGGCTCATGCTTCATTTTTGAACTACATATGAACTTTCAACCTCAACAGCAGAGCATGTGGCACATTTATGGCACAGTCAGAAATAGGTAGCAATGTCAGGAAGAAAATACATCACGAGTTTCTTAACCAACACCGCTCGTCTATGATGCTCCTCGTGCTCTTGGTTGAAAGCTGTCTTGTAATAGCTTATTTCGAATCTCAGACTCTTACTTCATCCTTGACCTCATCAGCATACATGAAGCACTACTAAAGACATCGTCAGAATCCCTAAGTCATAGTCAACATTTTTGACATTCACATCAATAGTTCAAATTATGCAAGTGTACAATCATCACTAAACTGTTATTCAGCAACAGAAATCAGGACGTTACGCAATCTGATCAAAGAGTATCTTATATATATTTTGTAACATCCATCATTAAGAATCTTAATGATCGTCAAACGCTCATATTATAAGACTTATAAATAGGTCCATAGAACGATAGAGAAGAAAACTTCTCTGATCAAGAAAGTCTAGACAAATGAATTCTTACTCTAAAATTCCACATACTGAGAGCATTCTTTGTAATAGCTAGTAACAATCAATAAACTTTTATCTTTCTAAATCCTCAAGAGAGGTCATGGTTTTTAGCCTATTAAAAGGTTTTCCATGCTAAACTTTGTGCTAGCAGTTACTTTTTGTTCATAATCGCTCTGATTATCTTTGGTGTAAAGGCTAAGTCCAAATTCTAGAATTAGGCTATTACAGGTGAGGGATTGTGGGAGAGGATGAGCGATTTGGAGGGAATAAACAATTTTGCAGAGGTAATAAAGGGACGAAAAGGATTTTGTAGGCAGTAAAACATTTTTTATTTTTTGTCTTCCTTATAAAAAAACAAAACACACTCTACTGTTACAACCCGGGTCAAAGCACAAGTTAGAAGGGTTTGAAAGCCTGCATATGTTAGTTAATTGGTTATAGAAAGGAACCCCCTGGGGGCTATAAATATGTAATAAAGACCCTATTTGGTCCTAACGTTTCATTCAATAAAAACTATCGTTCCTTTCCTACCCTCTTTTCTCTCACTCTCTCCACTGAGTTACATTGGGTTACAACACATACCAGTTTTAAAAGCATAATATCCTTGGAAAGAAGCAAGGGAATTTTCATGAGGGAGCATGGAAGTCTATGTATTACCCAGGATGTCATTTCTCAACTACGGCGATAACTTAAAGTTAATTACACCGGTCAACTTTTATAAGGCTTTAGATGGGTGGGTGGTGAAGCTGCCGGCTTGGCATCTTAATCTGATGCATTTAAGATGCCCGAGTTAGCCACCCAGCCCCACTTGAAAATGAAGCGGGGTTTGAGAACTACCACCCCAATTTGAGTTGAGCTCGAGCTTGCGCGATCTAACACCAATCTGCAAGGACCAACACATCACCCTAATTTATCTAAGACTATTTTTAACTATGTTTCGAAACTCACTTTATCAAATTAAGATATCAAGTGCCTAATATTTACGCGCTTCATTGAAATTAAGTCTTAACCGTCAAGTATGAGATAAATCTTAAGTTTTAAGTTTGCGATCAAGCGCCTAATGATATAAAGTTGTAACCGTTAGATATGTTGCCTTAACCTTCAACTTAAGCTATAAATCAAGTAATTGTTAAAATAAACTATACTGAGCTAGGCGAAGACTATTCGAACTTAGGCATGAGGTAGTACAACTGATGCTTTAAACTTTAACGATCCACCCGATACTATCCCCACTTATCCATTGTGGATCTCCAGTAATGTGGTTATTTGGCAGGGAAACAACTTCCCGGTGGACCACCCATCGCTGGATTGCTCATGCCGGAGTTTTTTAAATTTAATTGTGAACGTAAGGGCCTAATCTCATATAAGGGAAATTAAACTCACACCACTGATTTTAATATAAGTTTAAAGGGTCTAACAAATGTATTTAGCAAAAAAATAAAGGTTATAGTAAACACTTTTGCGTAGAGTCCTAGAATAGGATCTTCGATAACCTCTAGTGAAGATTTTTAAGTAGTTTGTATAAATGGTTGAGATTACAGTGAGGGTTTGAGTATAGTTAAAGCCTGAAGCTTAGAAATGAGCTAATTAAAAGTTTTTTAGAGCTCCTTAATAGAATTTTGGGAGAAATTTCTTAACCCTCTATGACGACCATCCTCTCCTATTTATAGAGGATAGGAAAGATGATGTCACCATAAAGAGGTGAAATTATAAAAATGTCCTTTAATACAGTTGTGTTTCTATTTATACCTTATATGCTTGGTTGTCATCCATTTCTTTTGATTCTCGGTCACTTTCCTAGGTGGTAACTTAAGATTTATTTAGGTCGAATGTGATTAAGGTGTTTTGTTTAGTGAGGTTTCAGTTGTAGTGTGAGTAGACTGTGAGTTGACTCGTGGCCTCGAAGGCTACGACTAGGCTACAACAGTGGAATTTTACCAACTCCCACAACAAAACACACTTAAAAAGCCTCATTAATAGTATATAATGGATAATTACTTTTGTTCCTAGGATCTTGCCTGACCTTTTTAAGGATACGGGACATGACAATCAAGCGATCAATAATAATGAGAGCATCAACAACAGGCTGACTAATTTACCTAGCCAAGTATGATAAAAGGATGGTAAAACCTGACATGTAATGAGTGACTAGATAGGGTAACTTTTCCAGGATGAGGATTGTAACTTGCCAGACTACATCAAACTTGATGAAGTCGACAATCTTGCTGCTCTCAAGATAAAGCTTGATGGTGTCGTTGGCCTTGATAAATTGATCAAGGTAACGAATAGTGGAACCATCATATGTGTGGATGTATGGAATACCCTTATTCCCAAACTGGCTCATATAACATATACCAACCTCCCACCTATAAAAAGAACGCATAAACAACAAATGAGGAAACAATTAACTTCTATTTCAATGATGATAAATAAAAGTGCTTTATGTATATGTTTTGCACCCATTTATATGATCATTCTGGGACTTGGTCTCGAAATCTTTCGAGGGGTGCAAGATTAATTGTGACAATTTAAGTTTGGTCAAAAGTCAAATATTGGGGTTGTCAAAAGTTGTGGGGGTTATAAGTCTTGTTTCGATCATTTTATTGGGGTACTAAATTTGAAGTCATATAAGTAACTAAGTTACTATGGTATCCGCATGATAGAGAGGTAAACTGTAATTACTTATTTTGTATCTCAGACTCAAGATTCGTCCTCGACCTCATCAATATACAAGAAGCACTACTAAAGACATATTCAATATTCCTCAGTTTGAGTCATCACTTTCGGCCTCTACAAAAACAATTCGATTTATCCATGAGTACAGTCATCGATAGAGCCGTTGCACAACAACAGAGGTCAGGACGTTACATAATCTGTTCAAACAATATCTTATATCTACTTTGTAACGTTCACCATTAAGAATCTTAATAGTCATCAAACGGTCATATTATAAAACCTATATATAGGACCGGGGAACTACATATTAAGGACATACAATTCTATACAGAGGAATTCCTACTCCAGAACCCCATAGATTCAGAGTACTTATTGTAATAACTAACATTCTCAATAAAATCTCTCTCTTTCTAAAATCCTTAAGAGAGGTCATAGAAATTAACCTATTCAAAGGTTTTCTACGCTAAATTTTTGTGTTAGTTATTATTAACGTTCCGATTACATCTGGTGTAAAGGCTAAGTCTGGATCTTAGAATTAGGTTATTACATTTGACGCCATCTGTGGGAACCAAAGTTCTCAAACCCATTGTCTCAAAAACCACTGAGCATCTCCTTTTAGAATGTCGCCTCCAGGTTAGAGTACGTTAATAGTTCAAGTAGAGGAGAATGCCGCGCTAACAGATCTACGGGCTACCTTAAATTCTAAAACATAAAAACATGCTTCTTTGGAGCAATAGCTAGCGAGTGTACAGAATGCACTGAAGGTTCTACAGGGTTAACAAGTCACCGCCCAGAAGAACAAAGCCGTGTAACCTGAAGGCTCATGAATTTTCATTTACGACATAATAAGACCTCCTCCAAAAGGGAATCACATCAAAGTTGCACTTCAGTCTAACCATCATCAACAAGAAATAAAGCTCATCCAAATTCAGGAGGCCTACCTGGAAGTAGATGAGGGCCCAATTAGAGTCAGACAGATTGAAAATCTACCTCGAAGAGTTCAAGTCCTAGCGAAAGATTGCCTAATTGAAGGGAGTGGCAACCATAATCTTGGAGTAGGATGTGTCACCCGTCCGACCACCACAACTTGACAATACATGACCCAAGAACATGTCGAGAGACGAATCAAAGAAATGCTTAAAGCTTAGACTCCAACTAAAGGAATCCACAACATATTACAGAAGAGCTCGATCGTACAAGAGTTATTGGATAGCGAGGTCCCCACCGGGTTCCATACTCTGAAGATATGAAAATACAAAGGAACAAATCCAGTAGAGCATGTCCAGGAGTTCCAGGACGCTTTGGGCCTACATTCTACATCCAACCACATTCTTTGTCGACTCTTCCCAACCAGCCATCTGGCAAACCTCTACGGTGGTTCCACACACTACCTGAAGGATCCATCATAACTTTTGAACAGCTGCGAGAACTCTTTGTCAAGAATTACTCGCACAACAAAGATAAAGAAGAAAATCAATACTCTCTCATCAGCCTTAAGTAGATGCCAGACGAGAAGCTCGAGATGTTCACTAAGAAGTTCTTGGAGTTAGCCCGAAAAGTAGATCAATTCGACTAGAAGATTACCATTTCAGCTTTCACCAATAAGCTACTTGTTGATGGAAGGGTGAAGGAATACCTCATCCTCAACAAACCAATAACTCTGGAAGACATGATCGAAAAGGTCAATGGTTATATCGACCTGGAAAGAATGGTGTCTGACAGGCAGAAACCCCAGAAGTTAACATTAATAGCTCAAGATCAGTCAGCCAGCCAAGACATTAATCATACTGCCGATCAGGGAGGAGACAGGAAATGAACAAAATCTAACGACGAGCGACCTCGAAAGGGGAATAACTTGCCCATGCCATGCCTTTCTAAGATGAATGTGACCATAACCAGTATTTATCCTATACTTTAGAAGGATCGTTTCTTCGTAATGTACAATATCTCTGACCTATTGAGATAAAACCATATTGCATCCACCACAAGGTCAGACATCATGAAATAAAGTACTGTTTCGCCTTAAGAGGTTGTTATAGTATATATTCGTTGATGGACGAATGCATGAGTACATTGTATATATCAAAAGTTATAAGAACGGGAGTTACAAACTTCCTACAGATGCCGTGCAAACCGAAGAACCAGCATGAAAAACACATTTATACCATATGTTACTTTGCCACTTCATTGAGACTCAGATCGTCAACCAATTGGGCAGAACTAAGAGAGGACGGGTTAACCAATGTCACGGCCTGTCCATGAAAGACAAAGAAGCTCATTTGCTTCCTGTTTTCAAGTCTCAATGAACAATAATTTCTTTTGATGACTGTGATGCTCGTCATATCAACTATCCTCACCATGATGTTTTGGTGATCATGCTAAAAATGTGAAATATGTTGCTTCACACGATGATGATAAATAATGGGAGTACTATCGAATTACTTTTTCAAAGTTTGATTAATCAGATGGGACTGGCCGATAAAGTACAACCCAGTGCCATTGATATCTGTAGATTCGACTGATCTAAAGAAGAGTGTGAAGGAAAATCATACTTCCTATCACGGTGGGACCTGTGATACTCGATGTTATATTTTATGCTATCAACACAAAATCCCGTTATTTTAGTATATTGGGGCACTGTTGGTTACACAATATGTGAGTTATTCCATCCACCTATCATTTGGCACTGTGATTTGAGTGGAATGGCGGCGTATACGAGATCAAAGGAAGTCAAAAGCTCGTTCGAGCTTGTGAAAATTTTGTCGTCATCATTTCAAAATCCTCAGAGCCACAGCTTACATAGAAATTATAGAACACCACAGGAAAAGTTATAGAAAATTATATAGTACACTCTACAGAGAACAATCTACCAAGCGCAAAAATAACAGAATGCGCCGAAATCAATGGTGAAAAGCGAAGAGCATACATTGGTACTCTTTTACCAACAGCAGAGCAATATATCCTCATTCAGTTCCTCATAGACAACAGTGATGTATTCGCTTGGACATTTCACGAGATACCAGGTATCGATCCCAATTTAGCTTACCACAATCTCAATATAAAGGATAAAGTAGAAGCTGTCAAGCAAAAGTAGAGGACTTTAACACCGAGACTTCGAGAAGAAGTAAATAAAGAGATCGATAAGCTCATCGCAGTTGGCTTTATCAGAAAGGTCAATTACCCAGAATGGATCTCGAACATTGTGGCAGACCCAAAGAAGAATAGCAAGATCAAAATGTGCATGAATTTCACGGACCTCAACTAATATACTCCAAAGGACAGTTTTCCACATCCTATTATAAACTATCTGCTCAATTCTACTGCGGGACACGAACTCCTGTCCATGATAGATGCCGCATCAGAATACAAATAGATACCTATGCTACCTGATGACCAAAAGAAAACAACTTTTATTTCAGAACATGGCTTATACTGTTATAAGGACATGCCTTTCGGTTTTAAGAATGCTGGAGCCACTAATCAACGGTTGATGACATAAATATTCAAAGATCACCTCAGA
The DNA here is from genome assembly GCA_014058105.1 of Kingdonia uniflora. Lineage (NCBI taxonomy): Eukaryota > Viridiplantae > Streptophyta > Magnoliopsida > Ranunculales > Circaeasteraceae > Kingdonia > Kingdonia uniflora. Next base: position 106,096 of record JACGCM010000121.1, read on the forward strand.
AAAATGATGGAGGTCTACATTGATGATATGCTGTGTAAAAGCCTTAAAAAGGAGAACCATATTACAGACTTGCGCACTACATTCGAAATTTTATGTTCCAACAAGATGAGGCTCAACCCTGACAAGTGGCAGTTCAGGGTCTAGTCAAGAAAATTCTTTGGACACTTAATCAGTAACAGTGGTATAGAAGTTGATCCAGATCGTATTCGCGCTTTACTATCTATTCTTTCGTCAAAAGCAAAGAAAGACAAGCAGAAGTTAGCGGGCAAGATCGCTGTAATAAATCATTTTGTTTTGAAATCTTTAGATTGATGTCGATGGTTATTCAACCTTTTACGTGAAGGGACAACAAAACAAAAATCTGGAAAGGATCCCGAGATTGAGTGGATAACAAAATGTGAAGCAACATTTCAGGAGTTCAAACTTTTCTTGGGATCACCTCCAGTGATGAGTACACCTCATGAAGGGGATGAACTCACAATATATCTTACGGTTATTGATGAATCATCAAGTTCTGTCCTCATTCGACTTGACGGGAAAATAGATAAACCTGTCTATTTCATCTGTAAGACTATCACTCCTGCAGAGTCCCAGTACACCAAGATCGAGTAATTACTCTTAGCTTTTGTATATACATCACAAAAATTGAGACATTATTTTCAAGCACATTCGGTTTGAGTGGTGACAAATTACCCTTAACGAATTTTTTTGTCCAAACGGGAAAAGCCCAGACAAATACAAACATGGTCGGTCACTCTTGGCAAACACGACATCCATTTTGAACCACAACACTCTAAAAAGGGTAAAGCAGTAGCATATTACCCCGTAGATTTCCCAGTAGAAGATCCTAACTGGGAAGAAGATAATACGGATAACAGTGAGAAACACTTCGAAGAAAAGTCGGACTGGATAACTCAAAAGGGATGACGTCTTTTAACTGATGGATCTTCCAGACCTACAGGGTCAGGTATCAGAATTGTCCTTATCACACCTTCCAACGACATGATCAAGAAAGTAGTCAGGCTCAATTTCGAAGCAACTAACAATTAGGCCAAGTATGAAGCAATGATTCATGGTCTAGATATGGCTCTAGAGATTGGAATTTGTGAAATATCTATTTACGCCGACTAATTACTCATTGTGAACCATTACATGGAAAAGTTCCTGAAGAACGGAAAAATGGTTGACTACGCGGCAGCAGTAGCCGACAGAATGAGCAGATTCAATAGAATTACTATCGAACATTTACCACGCGGAGAAAATTAAGATTCGGACTCTCTCGCATACCTGGCAGGAATACTTGGTACAGAAGCACATTATCTAAAGATTGAAGTATCATCCACCCCCAACATTAACACCATATGCTCAAATTCTATTAATACTGGGGGCGTTGAAGAAGACGAGGACGATTGGAGACGACCTTATCTCAAGTATATTGGGACTAAAAATACATTTGACGACGAACTTCCTACAGACCCTACAGAGAAGAGATGCTTACTTGATAATGCTAAGCGATACATCGTGGACAACGGTCTCCTTTATAATATTCTGGTCACAGAACCGTACCTCGAATATTTGTCAAACAAAGTAGTTCAAAAGTTCCTACACGAACTCCATGAGGGGACTTGTGGTTCCCATGCAACGGGACAATCTTTCGCAAATTGAGCTCTTACACAAGGAGTCATTTGGCCCAAGATGAAAGCTCAAGCCATCGAATTTACAAGCAAGTGCGATGCCTGCCAAAAACATAGCCCCAAAATTCGAGCTCCTGCCTTGAAACTCCATTCCAATAATGTTGTTTGGCCATTTAAAAGATGGGCCCTAGACCTCGTATGAGAATTTCCCACGATACCAGGAAAAAGGAAACACCTCCTAGTAGTAACGGATTACTTCACAAAATAGGTAGAAGCAGTCCCTCTATGCCGTACACGCGAAGACAAAGTCATTAAATTAATCTGGGAAACTATCATCATCCGGTTTGGTTGCCCCCATCTCATTATAATCGACAATAGACCTTAGTTCGTTGGCTCCAGGGTCATTGAGTTCCTCAATCAACACCACATCATCCACTCCCCTTCAAATCCATATTACCCTCAAGGAAATGACCATGCAAAAATCACTAATCGAACTATAGCGGATGGGTTCAAAAAGTGCTTGACAGGGAAATTAGGTTCAGGAACTACCACATGTCCTGTGGGCATATCGCACAATACCTCAGGTATCAACTGGATGCACACCGTTCTTACTAGCATATGGTACGGAAGCAATCATCCCCACTCTATATCACCACCCAATATGCGACCATACCATGACGGATGAAGAGAATGAGTACCAATTGGCATGTAACATGAATTAGATTGAGAAAACTAGAGACATAACAATCATGAATTTGGGAAGATACCACCAAGCTCTAGCCCAATCTTATAACAAGCGTGTTAATCAGAGAGAGTTCAAAATTGAAGACCTCGTGCTACGATAAATTCCCAAACACAGAAAGGAAGAAGGTGCTGGGAAACTGTCTAAAAATTGGGAAGGTCCTTTTGTTATTGTCGAAAAAAATGGCCTTGGTTCTTTCGATCTCGCCACTAAGCATGGCGATCAAATCCCTAATCCTTGGAATACAAGGAGATTGAAATTTTATCGCCGATAAAAATCCATCACAGTGTACTTTTCTATAAATTAATCTATCATCTTGTATGACAATCTTACATTAATGAAAGACTTATGTTCAATCCAAATACATCTAAGTACTTTTTACTATTTCATATAGTACTCTATCTAGCACATTCATCGTACATAAATCTTACACCAATAAAATACTTGTGTTCGATTGCCCTACACTATAGTACTTTTCCTATATATCTAACAAGTACTTCTATATACAGGTTACAGATCGTTTGTATCTTTGGGCAAACTGATCATCTATCACATTACAGATCGTTTGTTACTTTGGCCAAAACTGATCATCTATTACATTACAAATCGTTTATTGCTTCAGCCAAACAGATCATCTATTACATTATAGATCGTTTGTTACTTTGGTTAAACTGATCATCTATTACATTACAGATTGTTTGTCGCTTAGGACAGACCGATCAGCCACCTATGTCCCTCTATGATTGATAACCTCTGGGAATCATCCTATACAATAGATGTTCAACCAATACAACATCACTGATATAACAAAAGGTTAGTATAAATCATCATTCTAGACATTCCTATTCTTATACAATATACGTGTTAGTATATATAGTGCATCCCCTCAATCGTTACTCCTCACGAGAGCTATCACTCGAGCTGTCACCTCTATTGGAAGGTCCCGCAATGTTAGGTGCACAACGTGCGTACAGCCGCTGACGCATAAACTCTGGTATTTTTCCAGTAACGATCTTCTTTCCTTCTCTAACCATACATTGTCTCAGAACCCCAATATTGGCTACCATGGGATCTAGATACTCACACCGTATCGCCTCCATGTCGCACTGTGCACTTTTTCCAATGACAATATCATGCACCAGTTCGCTTTCTTTTTCCAATCTCTGGAACTTTGAAGCAAAGAATGAAATCACTGCTATCATATCTCTCTCATATACACTACCTACTTCAGTCTTTACCTACTTAGGCAGAATAAGCTCACTGAGTTTAGTTTAAGCTTCCTATAGCGAAGTTTTCGAATACTTGTACCGATTCTCTACTCGGCGCTTCTCAAGTTACACAACATAATTCTGAGACTCTAGCACTGTCATAAACTCATCCATATGATAGATCAGAGACAGTGAACCCCCAAGTTTTGCTTCACGACTATCTCATTCTACCCTTCTTTCATCGAGACGTATCTCCGCCTGAAATAGGTCCGCATCTAACTTTGTGTTCGCATCCCTCAACTTTGTATTTCCATCCAGGTACTCTAAGGCATTTAACTTCAATCCCTGCATGGTATGCTCTAGCGTGACTACTTCGTTCTAAGTAACTTTTATATTTTCGTCCTGTCTATTACAGACCTCCTCCATCTTCTTTATCCGAACGTCAGCGACTAGCCATAACGCTTCATACTTAGAAGTGCACATTCAGGTATCAGCTGCCTCCGCTTCGAACACATTCACTTGGAATTGTAAGTCTTTCACATTCTTACCTTCCTCCTCTAAGTTTGCCAGTAGTTCTAAGATTCGAATTGGAGTTGATTTCAACTTCGCTCCCTGCTGGCTTGAGCTACCTATAAATTTCACCTCTTTCTTTCTTATAATCTCCCTTAGCTTCTCTATTTTTCTCAGTCCTTTGGCTAGAACCACCTTTTTCTTCTGTAGATCCTCGGACAATCGAGCTCCAACGTCACACCCTTCTACCGCTTCCACCTTCGTTCTTTCTACTAATTCAGTAACACTTTTTAGTGTGACCTGACTTGAACTTAGCTCAGCAGTCAATTGTTCGTTATGGGCGCGTAAAGTGTCACACTGACTTTGAGCATCTACTAATTCTACCTGACATCACAGTTTACATTCATAAACAATTCAATTGTACCAACAGATTACATCTCACAATTAACAAATTTAAAACAAGAACATGTTATCTAAGTAATATCGATATACTATTTTATTCATCATCACAGAAAACAAATTTCATTTATCATCAATAACAGTATACAAAGATCTAACACTTATGCATGGACGGTAAAAAAAACTGAAAGTACCCTATTTTTTATTCTTCAAGGAATGAAAAGACTGCCCTTTATCTCACAAACTCTTTTTGTTCGTTACTTGTACATCTTTTGGAGTGGTAAAGGTCACCACCTTCTACGGACGTTGTTTACGTCGCTATTGGGGTATCAGGCTTTCGACCTCCTCCTCTCCCTCTTCTGGTAACAGTTCCCTCGACCTCGGAATGGGCTCGTCACCTTTGGTAAACCACATATTCTTAGCCTTGGCGTTCTCTACATCAAAATCCTTCCTACACCCCATCATGAAATTCCTAAATTCGTTATCAACCTTAGACAGTTCTCTCCCATAAAATTCAATAACACTGTTTATATGATGCTCATATTCTATTCGAGTAGCGACCTTTGCTCGCGACGGATATAGATAATCATTTAATATCATTTGCCCTTTATGCAGCCGCTGATGCGCATCATTCTACAATACACCTAAAGCCCTCAAATCCGCTTCTACTTTCATTCGCACAACCACTTCTTTTGATAATCGCATTGCTAAAGTCATTTTTCGACCCTCATGTTACAGGAACTCATCCCGTAACCCCTTTAATTTAACCTCTAATCACTTTTGAACCTCTATTTTCGCTTTCCATATCTTGAAAATTACAATTCTCATAGCCCTCCGATCCTAAATAAAGCCAAATGCATCAGATAAAAGTTCTACATCACCCCATACAACAGGCACACCAGCTCGAGCAGAATACTTTCTCGCCTCTAAACTATGACGATTACGTTCTTCTTGAGCTAAAAACATAACTCGAGCTGGGTCCAAAACTACACTCTTCTCTCCCTCAAAAGCTCTACATAAGCTTCCTTTAACCCTCATTTACTATCTACTTCGACCTCAAAATATAATGTCAGAACTATTAACATACTTTGACAGCTAGTCTTATCACTCGGGTCGTTAAAACATGTCAACTCTTTTGGTTTTCAAACTAATGACCCAATTTCCTCTTCCTTCTTTAACACCTCATCCCTTTCTATTTTTATCTTAGCATATCTACATTGGAGATCATATAGCCTTTTAAAAGTTTTCTCTGAATTCAACTTAAAATTCCTTCTCTCATGTTCAATTTTATTAAGTACCTGTTGAATACGAGCCACAGAATCCCTCGCTCTACTTAACGACCTCTCCAGTTCGGAGTTCATATTTCTCAGTCGCTTTATATCCTACACAGAGTACAAATATATCATTATAATACAACCATTCGTGAAAAGCATATTTTAAATATCACTCCAAGTAAAAATATCATACGATTATACATAGTACTTCATATCCAAATTAAGCGAACTATAAAACATAAGACATGACACCACAGAACGGTTAAAGGTTCTTGTTAATGTCTACCTCAGAGAGAGATTTCAACATCTGTTCTAGAGGAGGAACTATTTTTGTACGTTCCACCAGAGGGTCCAATATTTTCTCAGCAGATTGGACTGGCTCTGTACATCCTTAAGGCAGGTCTGACGCTTTCTCAGGCAAAACAACCGCATTATCAACCATTTCTTCCTCTTCAAACGCTGAAGGGAGTACTATCTCCTTATATCTACCACTCCGGGCCAGTTCCACATCTTTCATACTCAATCTAAAGTTATAATAGGATTGGATAAAGTGGTTTCTTTCTACTAAGGCTGCTGCAACCGAATCCGTCATAAGCTTGTCATGCTTCGACACAACACCAAACTTTTCTGCAGCCATTGTAGCCTCTGCTACCCTTCTCTCTTTCTCTAACACGAGTTCATCTTTGAGCTCTTTCATACGAGCTGACTGAGCCTCAAACTTTCCCGTCAGAGCACCAAACTCCTGGATCCCCTTGTCCAAGCATTGTCTTGCCCCCTTCAGCAGCGTTGAGAGTTTCCAGTATAAACAACTCAAAGGTAGAGTCAGTTCAAAAAATTTCCCAGTTCGATCAATTAACAATTTTCAAACACCTGCCATGAATATATGCTCGAGATATTCATCTTCGAGCTGCTGTGGGTTCGTCCCAGCCATACCGCAGTATTTATGCTCTAGCTCTTTCCTTTTGGCCGCGACATAAGGGTTAGTGTGGTGACCGCCCTCCTTTCCATGCCATTTTCTCTTCAAAGAACTCTTTTCAACCTCCCCAGGAGCGGATGTGCTCACTTCAAGTTTTTCTTCCACACTACCAGATACTGTCTTTGTGATCACTTGTCCCGCGACCACAACCCCAGTAGCAGAGGTACTCTGCTGTGCTGGCCTTCAGATTTTCCGAGTAGTCCACGTGGTAGTCTAAGGCATAGGAGGTGGATGACTCAGGACATCTGTAACGGTCTCGGTAGCCTTTCCCTTAGCTATAGCTTATTTCTCCTGAGCTCGCTAAACTTTAGGTGCTACGAATCTACCCTTTTATCACTATGGATACCCAACTTAGTGAGTACCTGTTTTAGCTCACCCAGATCTTGTGCAACACAGTCGAACAGGCTGGTTTTGTCTGGCGTAGATAAAGGCTTAGGCTCTGCCAAAATAAAGAACATAACATTAAATAACAGATCGAAGACAAGGTATCGGTTATTTGAAGATTGGTAAATATTACTTACTCGGGTTATAATATCTATGGTTCAGTTCGAGTGCCGGTTCATCTGGAACATGCATACAGTTACCCTCTACCCACACAAGGTGGTCACCCCATGGTCTACCCGTAGATTCAAAGTCAAAGAATTTTGGCTTAGATGAATCACTATACAGGTAGCCACTACTTTCACTTTCAATATACTTCCACTTATGAAACTTTAATACATCTTCAGCTTCGGACTGCTTAGCAGTCCCTTTCTTCCTCCATTTTTCATTCAATATCTTGCGCACCCTCATCATTTTATAGACATTCCCATTCAACTGGGCTGGACAGTAATATAACACATTCATAACCCCTTTCTGAAAGTAGGTCAGAGGAATTCTAAGGCCATATACGACTTGATTTAAGAAACACAAAAATCCACCATTTGGGCCTGATAACCCAAGCTTATTATAATACGAGAGACTAACCCCCCTACCAATCCCTCTATCCTTTTTCTACTTCGACAAGCATGGGACTTGGTAGTAGACAACCACCTCCCCCTTACTAGGGATAAAGTCCCTAAACCATAAACCTTGTTCCTTCACATATCTTCGTCACTCTCCCTGTAATTTCTTATTATATTTCAAATACTCTTTCCCTACATCTATCGCCTCTGAGTATATCACAAGGACTCTCCTCTTCTTTAATATATCCTCATTTTCTATTACCTCCTCAACCCTACTGGGTTCCCCACCCTCCATGCTTCTCCCACCACTATTTACAACTTCCTCCATCACATTACACTCGTCCCCCCTTCCTGACGTTGATGTTTGCTCGAAACTTGACGATTCTACAAATTTACTGGTGGGAATACTAGGTTTAGACCGCATATCAAACCTACAATATACATAAATATATTTTTGGTCATTTTCTCTACAGTACATACAGACAAAATAAACCCACCTTCTACCTAATCAACACGTTTATTTTACAAATTCCTAAAACATATACAAAATTAATGATTTTAAACTTCCCTCTTCTTCTCAAAAACACATATTTTCTCTCTCTATTGGTAAAATACATATGCCACAACACCTACACTATAGGCCTCTCTCATTTGTATTTTCAAAATCTCCAAAACCCTACATATGCAAAATAACTATGCAGATTACCAAATCATACAAATTATTATATGAAATAGATTACTCACAAATCAAACAGACATAGTTTTACATTACCAACCTGTACTTGCAGAACAACAATCATTTTCTTTACCTGGACGTCTTTTCGAGTATGAACGCTCATGTCGCTTCTCATACAGTTTTCTATCACCTGATGAAGATTTCCTTCTCAAATCACACTCAGTACTCAAATATTTCCTCTCCTTAGAAATAGGATTGACACAACTTTTTTTTCTCTCTAAAACTGTAGATAATTTATGAGAGAGAGAGGCATATTTTTATACTCTCCCTCGGTGTGTGAAATGATGGCTCCATCTGACACGCGTCAGCCATCTTTGCTATCTCTGTAAGCACGATTTTTCGGTTGAAGGCATCATCATGACTTCTGTGATAACATCTACCGTTATCACGTCTGTCCCTATTGTCTATCATTACACAATTTTGTACCTCTTCCACAAATACAATACAAACGGCCAATCATCTTACTTTAATACCCTGCCAAGATCGTGCAACTTTCCAAAAACATATCAATATTCAAAATTTAAAGATATCAATATAGTTGTTAAAATCCTATAGCTCTCTCCCACAAAATCCGTACACAAAGATTATAACAGAATACTTTATTTTCATTTCAATCAGATCGAGATATCACATTCATTTATTATCTCAAGATCCCTCATCTTATATTTATTCAAGCCCAACCACAGAATACTCAAAAATTGATTATTTATTATGAGCTCCAATTCTTTGAGCTCACCAAACTCTCCAGTCACATCTAAAATAGCCTCGGTGATGCACCTCCCTGCACAAAATGATCTCCCCTCTTGCTGCCCTGGCATCCACTTCAACGATCTTATCACAAGTGAGCTATCGAACAGTCAGTTCCCGCACTGTGGTACTCAACAATGACCTCTGAAATACGTCGTACCAGAAAAATTAGTCATACTTTACGCGCTTCCCTTCTTCGCCTAGTCCGGTCAGATTCGACAGCCATTCTGGTAATACGACATCATAAGGGAGTCAGCAAAAATACTGTTCACAAAGTTTGGCAACCTTGATATGAAAGTGACCATCTGCTGCCTGATTAGCACGCTGAGCATGAGTCCTCATCATGGCTAAAATTACCACCTCCACAACATAATTATCTCTGCAGAAGATTTAAATCAAAATAACCTAAAGTCCTAATTTTATAGCCACTAGGAAGATCTTTACAAATATCATCCCACTAATTTGGCCAAAGGATATCTTGTTCAAAGAAAGTTCATGAAATAACAGAATATCAACATCAAATGCAGAATATTGTGACAGCTCATTATTTCTATTGTATGAAATATCTCCTCCGATTTGGTATGAGAAAATATACAAAGGGGCAACATACAAGGTCGCACAAATCCAGCAGTAGTACCTTCAAATCCATGCCCATCCTTTCTCACAGTTCGGAAAACTCTGTCCCCCAGTTTGAGTTCACAGATACAAGCAACAAATTACACAGACAAGTTCATGACAACGAATTATGACCTCAGAACGAATTTACTTCATTAATTTAAATTTTCTTTACAGGATATTTTATAGATAACAAAATGTCCCTAATAATTACAATATATTACATCACAAAGTTACAGTTCGAATTGCTTTTTAGGAATCAGTAGAGAAGATGATAAAAAACTGCAGCAACTTCCAAACCCTGATCCCATGCTACAAGATCTGGGAAACAGTCAAAACTAGGAATCACAGATGAAAAATCTTCTTCATGGCCAAAAGTTATGTCTATGGAAGAAAATGATCCTCTGCATCTTCCCACCTCTTCCACCATAACCCCCACCTCCCCGCATGCTAGACACAGATGGAAGACCTCATTTTTTTTAACAAGATCCACTCATTAGATGGGTACCGATGAGACTCCCTCGGACGAACGCTTGCCACTTTATCCTCAGTTGTCATAGCCTCCTCAGCTAGTAACCGAAGGCTATTTCGGCGCTCCACCTCAGATATCAGCATATAGTAGAAACGTACCATCTGATAATAATCATCCCATTCCTCCACTACTTCTTCATATGATATATAATGATAGGTGGGAGATATAAAAATTGGCGTTGGCAGATACAACGGTTGGTATCCAAAATACCTGATGCACAATTCATCTATTTTCCTATGAATTCTCGATTCCTGAGCATGAGTCCTTGTTATCACCATGTTCTCCACACACTCAAAAATTGCCAAATTACAGTAAGCTATTTTGCCACAGTGGAATACAGAAGAAGATCCAAGAAGAAGGCTTGACTCATCATGCACAAGTCAAGATCCTCTTTATACTACGATTAGTATCAAAGGTGACTCTCCAAATTCCCGACATCAAAAAGATTCCCCATGAAATAACATTGACTATAACCATTGGTTCTAGGAAACCCAAACGGCACAAACAAGATACTTCTAAATTTATATTGGAAATGAGTCTCAGATATTAACTACAGCAATTAATGCCACTTCTCAACCAACACCACTCGCCTATAATATTTCTCGTACTGTCGGCAAAGAGGGGACGGTTGTAGTGGCGTATTTTGTATCTCGAGCTTATGCTTCATCTTTGAACTACATACGAACTTTCGATCTCACCAACAGAACACGTGGCACAAAAAGACTCAAAGACAGCAACGCCAAGAATCAAATACAACACGAATTTCTTAACTAACACTACTCATTCATGAGGCTCCTCGTTCTATTGGTTGAGAGCCATCTTGTAATAGCTTATTTCGTATCTCGAACTCAAGATTCATCATCGACCTCATCAGCATACATGAAGCACTACTAAAGACATATTCAATATTCCTCAGTTCGAGTCATCACTTTCAACCTCCACAACAACAGTTCGATTTACGCAAGAGTATAATCATCAATAGAGCCGTTGTACAGCAACAGAGGTCAGTACATTACATCATCTGGTCAAATAATATCTTATATCTACTTTGTAATGCCCACTATTAAGAATCTTAATTGTCATATTATAAGACCTATATATAGGGCCAAAGAACTACAGATTAAGAACAAGCAATTCTATATAGAGGAATTCCTACTTCAGAACTCCATAGATTCAGAGTACTCATTGTAATATCTAACATTTTCAATAAGATCTCTCTCTTTCTAAAATCCTCAAGAGAGGTCGTGGTTTTTAACCTATTCAAAAGTTTTCTACGCAAAATCATTGTGTTAGTTATTATTAACGTTTCGATTATATCTGGGGTAAAGGCTAAGTTTGGATCCCAGAATTAGGCTATTACATAAACTGAAACTAAATTTACCTTTCCTTTGTGAAACCAAGTTGCACATATGGGGCAGTAACCTTGAAGTTGAGACATGTAATATCAACAATCACCATGAACTACATTAGGGACACATATAGAAGCATATATCATGTAAAAATTAACTACAAAAATGAATACAAATATGTACCCATGTAATCTATAATTCTCTTGCTATTTCTACAGTTCTGTATTGCAAATAGAGATTGGAGTCCTCAAAGCCTACTCTCACGGAGGAGAGAGAATATTAATAGATAATCTAAAGATTCTAAACTACAGTAGATCATTAATTCACTTATTAAATCCCATAAGAAAGACAATGGAGAGAAAGATACCAAAATTGTAAACTCCTATGCTTAGAGGGAAAGTTGAGAGCAATATGGCATTTTAGTCGAGAAGAGTGTCACTAATTCTCACCACCAACTTGGAGTGAGAGAGAACGTAGAAAAGCTTTTGGATTTCTTGAGAAATCCAAAAGTGCGTGAGAGAAATAATGGGGAAGTGGGTGGTTTAGGGGTATTTATTTTTGGAGAAGAAGAAGTTCGTGAAAGAGTGGGGGAGAGAATCGTGAGAGTTAAAGAGAAGATAGGCTTTGTCTAAAGTACCCTCCACTTTGTTTAGCCCTACCAAAATTTAAACAGATCTTGGTTGCCGATCTCACTATTTTAACCATTTCTCTACAAAAATTCATTAAATCCTAGTCCCTCTTTGTCTTTAGAGAGAGAATGGCAAACTTTTCCTGGGATAAAATCACCATTCTATAATGTATAGTAGACTAGTTGTACACGTGACACACTACAAATGTATCCGTTGTATGATGGCACGATGCATGCCTTCAACATTGCAACCATATCCATAATGACAATTCAAAAATATATAATACTCGTAGTTCGTTAAATCCCTGGTCTTCGCCAATTACACTTTGTAAGACATGTTGACCTCATTTATGGTACTTTCTTTTATTAAAACAAAATGTGTACACTATGTTGATTGACCCGATAATAAACACGTCTCCTTGTTTTCTCACGAATCTGAATACCCTTAATTAATATATGTTTATAAATAGGTGTTACTCCACCAATAACTACCCCTTCACCCAACCCATGTTAAAGGTTAAAAGTATCATTGTCTGCAAATAGTACAACACTTCCCCTTTAGTGATATATATATGATCTTTAATGATACGTTTTGTATTAGATATTGACGAATTTATAGCATAAAGTATTGGATTTTGGGGGCTTGAACTGCCGTTAGTTAAGATAATTGGAATTTAATTTCCAACCCCAAGCACTCTACCATTTGAGCTAAAGATCAAATATTATTTTGATAACAACTAAATACTAAAAATTCAATGCATAAAAATATGTAATATTAACAAAAAGAGAGAAAAATAACTATCTTTTTCATGGCATAGTGAGAAAAATAAACCAAAAAGAATAACTTACCATTCCTTAAATAACTTAGTGCTCTATGTATGCGGTTTATAGTCGTTGGTTTCTATTGGAGCAATGAAAAAACCCAAGAGTATTTATTTAAAGCGATGCATCATAATCAAAACTCGAAGATAAGCCTGGAATAAAAATTCAAGGATAAACATGTTACAATTGAATGAATTAAGAAACATGACTACTAAAATAAGTCGGAGGACTACCGTGGCGAGCCATGGGTTGTATGACAACATGTTGCGTGCCTTCAGTACTACAACCCTAATGAGATATACTAGGCATAAATACCATTAGTGACAATTATAAAAAAGGTATACCTGTAGTTCGCTAAATCCCGTGTTTTTGTCAATTACGCTTTCTAAGACATGTCGACCTCATTTAAGGCGTGCACTAAATAAAATGTGTGCACTATGATGATTGACCCAATAAATACGTCTACCCGTAATTTTGAATACGTTTTTCATGATTGATTTCATGTTTGTTTTCCCATGAAACTGAATACCCTTAATTAATATGTGTACAAATCGGTATTACTCCACCAATAACTAGCCCTTCACCCAACCTATGTTCAAGGTTAAAAGTATCACTGTCCACAAATAATGCAACAATTCCCCTTTTGTGATAATCTTTAATGGTATTTTTCTATTATATATACACTAATTCATAACATAAAGTATTATGTTATTGGATTTTGGGGATTTGAACAGCCGTGACTTGAGATAATTGGAATTTCATTTCCAACACCAAATGCTCTACCATTTTATTTTATTTTTTAGCGTTATACCATTTGAGCAAAAGATCAAATATTGTTTGATAACAATTAAATGCTAATAATCCAATATGCAGAAGTGTGAAATAAAAAATAGAGGAAAAATAACAATCTTTTTCATGACATAGTGACAAAAGGAAATATAAAGAATAACTTACAAAAACAACTCTTCATATCTCATACTAAGACAATGACAAAACAATAAAAAGTCATAACTTAAGCTCTAGACATTATCAATGTACTTTGATGTCATCTAATATATGGAAAAAATATACCATAATTTGCATTTGCTAATTCTTTCTAGGTACCTGGGAATTTGGTTTGGTAGAAGAGGGGCTATGAGAGAAAGATGTTTTTCCTATTTCTAGATATCAAAACATCTAGGTAGCATTCCAACTTGCAAGATTTATAATTCTAAATATTGCATAGACATTTGCTATCAGCATGTAATTAAGAAACACAAACAACAAATCATTATAACCCCAAATTTGTGGGAGTTATAAGTTCAATCATTGTATAATGTAGCAAAATTAAAAAACCAAACAGAACCAAAGCATTGTAGATGATAATTCTAAAATTTGCCGAAGAGAAAGAGACGTTGAATTATCGCAGTTGGAGAATTCATTGTAGAAAAGATAGCCTCTGAAATTTGATAAGAGTTTATCTTATACAAATTTGCTAGGATGTTACTGGAAATGTTTTGTGTAAACTGCCATTTTCCCGAATTAGCGTCATCTGATTGAACAACCAATATACTAACCAGAGCCGAGACTCATACATACAGCTGTAATTGATACATTCGAACACACAAATATAGATTCACAGAATATGAAGATTTTAAGTAGTCAATTATCTTCCTAGTGTCTTACTTGTCCCCCTCCTTGATGTCATAGTTTCCAAAATAACCTCAAATAACTTCAGAACCCTTATCCTATGAAATTATCTTAAAGTTATACCAATTGCAGATACAATTTTCTCTTTCTATGTCTTTGGAAGCGTAATTGCAGGGTCTGAACCAAACCATTACCACATGCCTAAATTTGAACTAAGCCAAAAAATTGAAGCTCAGCTCAAACTCCAGCTTAGATCTTCTCATCCTCAATCATTGAATCCCAATCTTCGTTTATCTTATACAAATCATAATTGTAAGAATGAGCGGTTTAAAGCTTTTCCCCCAAATCAAACCCTAACGGTCTAAACCATCTATTATGAGCTTGAGATCAAAAACCCCGAGGGAAATCGTCGGAGGTTGAGAGAAATTGTAGAGAGAGAAAGAGAGAGCTGGTTTTGTTTTAGAGTTTTTTTTTAGAAGAAAGTATTTTTGTGTCGGGGGGAGAAGAACTAAAGTTTTTAGTGAGAGATTGAAATTTTTAGTTTTAATCTTAAAACCTGAATTTCCAAAACAATCCCTCCATTTGTTAATCTCGAGGCATCAATAACACATCCAGACCCCTCTTTGTCTTTGGACATAAGGCAGAGTTGTCCCAAGCAGCAAAAACACGGCCCCAAATAGAGAGATATATATTTTAATATTTTTTTTGAAAATAAATAAATTATATATTGTACGCCACTTGGAATGATATTATGCCAACTCAATTGGCGCACAACTTATTATTATTATTATTTTTATTTTTATTTTTTTGGGGGAAAATATATACTGTGCGCCAACCATTTAACAATCCAAAGTTTCAGCGCCACATATATGAATAAGAGTGCAATTTGAGCGATAACTATTTTGAAAAGAAAAAAAGAAAGAAAGAAAGTTAATGAACACTTTTGATAGCTATGTTAGCGAAACCTATTTTGATTCTGTAATTTGGCTCTGACCGGATTACCTAAACACACCTACGTGTGAGACACTTAGCTGAGCTGACAGTGTGACACCTTACGATACACCTCAGCCAAGCAAAACATCCCCACGTGTCACCTATCCTATGGGTGACCTCTCTCCTCGTTGTACTGACCGTTTAAATCCCATACGAAACAACCTCGAGCACTCACTCCAGCTGTCCCACCGTTACCGTCACTGTCAATTCTGAAAACCTCCTTAAATACAATTCAAAACCAGAGCTCTAATGGCGATTAGGGTTTGAAGAAGCTCTGATCAATAATGGCGAACACCAACACAAAGAAGGATCAACAAGCAGCGCTTCTACTAGGTCGTTACGAGATCGGGAAGCTCCTCGGGCATGGCACGTTCGCAAAGGTCTACCACGCTCGTAACGTAAAGACTAACGAGAGTGTCGCAATCAAGGTCTTAGATAAAGAGAAGATCTTAAAAGGGGGTTTAATGGCTCACATAAAGCGTGAGATTTCGATCTTACGTCGCGTTCGGCACCCAAACATTGTCCAACTCTTCGAAGTCATGGCAACCAAGGCTAAAATATACTTCGTCATGGAGTTGGTTAAAGGGGGTGAGCTTTTCAACAAGGTAGCTAAGGGGAGACTCAAAGAGGAGTTTGCGAGGAAGTATTTCCAACAATTGGTATCGGCGGTGGGGTTTTGTCACGCTAGAGGTGTGTTTCATCGCGATTTGAAGCCGGAGAATCTTTTGCTGGATGAAAATGGCGATTTGAAGGTTTCAGATTTTGGGTTGAGTGCCGTATCTGATCAAATTAAGCAAGATGGGTTGTTTCATACATTTTGCGGAACGCCTGCTTATGTTGCCCCTGAGGTCTTAGCTAGGAAAGGGTACGATGCGGCCAAGGTTGATATCTGGTCTTGTGGGGTGATTTTGTTTGTGTTAATGGCGGGGTATTTACCATTTCATGATCAGAACATTATGGTTATGTATAAGAAGATTTATAAAGGGGAGTTTCGATGTCCGCGCTGGTTTTCGCCTGAGCTAACCAAACTACTAAGAGCTTTACTTGCCACGAATCCTGATAATCGGATTACTATACCCGAGATTATGGAGACTAAGTGGTTTAAGAAAGGATTTAAGCATGTTAAGTTTTATATTGAGAATGATAAGTTTTGTAATGTTGATGATCATGATGTTGATTACGAAACCGAGCCGGAGTTTCACCTTAACAGACCAAAACCTCTTGGGTTACCCAGACCAGCGAGTTTGAATGCATTTGATATTATATCATTTTCGCCTGGGTTTGATTTATCGGGCTTATTTGAGGAGAGTGTTGAGGACACTAGATTTGTTTCGGGTGCGCCAGTTTCAAACATTATATCCAAGTTGGAAGAGATTGCGAAAGTTGTTAGCTTTACTGTGAGGAAGAAGGATTGTAGGGTGAGCTTGGAAGGACAGAGGGAAGGTGTTAAGGGTCCTTTAACAATTGCGGCGGAAATATTCGAATTGACGCCGTCTTTGAGAGTGGTGGAGGTGAAGAAGAAGGGAGGGGATAAAGGAGAGTATGAGGATTTCTACAATAGAGAGCTGAAGCCAGGAATGGAGAATCTTATGATTGATGATGAAACTGTTGTTGCCAATGTGTTGTCGGATGTTTCGTTACAGAGACTTGTGCTTGATCACGAAAGTGTTGCTGATTCTCTTCTTCCTTCAGATACTGAATAACGTAGAGGAACGAATGAAGTATGTTCCCTTTAGTTATTTTTCATTGTCTGTTTATTTGCATATATTAGATATATATATATCAAGTGATAGTATGTATGTGAAACTCTTCATCATGGTATATTTTGTGTTAGATCAGTAGAGAAAGCAGATCAAATACACAACTAAAGTATGAATTGTTCATTTGCTTGTTTGGATCACTCTATTTTTATTTTTGTGCTATTTAGATAGAATTGGTCTAAATCACCGGTACAAACACTGCAGGTTTGTTTGTAAACCGATAAAAGGAAAAACGATGTTTAACATTCCTTCATTGTCCAGATAAAAACCTTATTAAGGTTTCAATGTATCCACTCCTAAGATTGTATTTAGATCCTTGCTTCTGTTCCAATATTCTCCTCTATTTAGATAATACTCTTGAAAGAATATGTTCTCTTTTGAGCAGTTTCCTTTTTTTTTCTTCTTTGAATTCTGATTTCTGAGTTGTTTTTATAGTTCTCTCCGTAGGCTGTGATGTATTACTTGGGAATATGGAGTGCTCTTGTCAAACTTTTGGTAGACCATCTCCCACAAGGTGGGAAATTGTTTCACATAATTGAACCCGATTTGAGAACTTTGGTTTTTTTGAGTATGTGAAAACTAGAGCTGGAAAAGTGACCCACGACCCGCCAATGCGACCCGAATTAATATTTAAGCAGGTCAAAAGGGTCGGGTCGGGTCGGGTTTGGGTTTGTATTTTTTACCCGTTGAACTAAATGGGTCGGGTTTGAGTTTGTATTTATGATCCATGAACCTATTATGACCCGACTTGTGCAACCCAAACCCGACCAGACCCGACCCGACCCGACCCGTTTGCCACCTTTAGTGAAAACCCACACACATTACACGCCCACATGGATGAACTAATTACAATCTTAATGTTAGTTTAATTCCAAAAAAAAAAGAGCTACTGATAAACAGAAACAAAAGAAAGTTGGTTCTTAAGTCATTATCATTTGCCAAAAACAAAATTAATTTGGTGCCTGATAAAATTGGGTGATGACTGATGCATTTATACATTGGTCGATATAATTGTAGATATTTGGCATTTTTCACAGAGAAACAAGCAATTCAATAATTCACAGACTGCCTAAAAATTTGAATACCAAACTCACACCGACTGATATTTCATTGGCAAGGAAGTAGGCAGAGGACCAAAACGAAAACGACTACACAATACAGATTAAAAACATGAAATAAAAATAGGATCACCTAAAGGTAGGTTGAAGACAACAAATATGATTTAAAACATCAATTGGATCTTCCAAAAGCTAATACCTCTCCAAGAAAATGTGAGTGTGCTTTTGTTTTCTAGTCATTAGGTGTTAATAAAGAACATAAATCATTTTCAATGGCTTCAACGGCTTCAACGGCCTGCATCACCCCACTCCAATGACCTTTGAAGTATGAAATAGTAATACTAATGACCTTGGCTATAGTAGGTCCCTCTTGTGACCATTTGACATAATTTCTTTCTTGTGATGTTTATAAAGTATGTTTTGTATGATAATTGTACTCTATTACCAATTTTCGTGTGTGGAGACTGAAAGCCCTTCACCACAGATAGAAAAATGCCGTGGTCCCCCAAAAATTTGCTGTCCTTCAAATTGCTTTGTTTGGCGTCGGCGGTTTTACTTCCCTTGTCGTATTGTATGTTCCTTTCATTGTGAATCTGTAATATTATTATGTAAACATAAGCGGTGTTTTCTTCCATTGCCCTTCTTGGGTTATATCATGTACCACCCTGAGCTCCAATTTGATTTTACTGTTGGTTTCTGTGACAATTATTTGGACCACCTCTTATGTAGGGGTTTTTTGTTTGGTCTTGCATTTTACCTTTGTTACTGGTCTCGCAGTGTATTCCTCCAGTTTCTCATTGATGTGGTATTTACTTGGTAGTAAGCTTATCTTTAACCTTTTGGAAAATTTTCAGAGATCAAGCTTAAGGGGAGTGTGTGAAGTCCTTTCACTTACGGTTCAGTTACTCTTGCCACCTGGTGTGTGCGCCATCGACTTAATACGTATCTCCTTGGGGACTACAAGCGACGGTCACCTCAACTAGCAGGATTGAATCTCGACCTCTAGGTGTGTGTCGATCACGTGAATATAAGTGGCGAATCTTAACTAGCAGGTTGCCTGATCAATATAAATGGAAGGGGTTATATTGTTTCCTGTCAAAAAAAATTGAGGATACTATGTGTTGGGCTTAGTTCTGCCAATGCTATAAATACCAGTAGCATAGGCTGGCACGTCATCAACGTCGACGCCTCTTGGTTTGCCCGGACAGATCGGGAGGGACTAGTTTCATTATTAAATCTCACCAGAATGTGATTGTTTGTGCAGGTTGCGGGTCCACCAGGCAGTCGACCCTGAAGAAGCGGAGGCAGTTGCAGTAGTCCGAGGGATGGAGGTAGCTCTGAGTATCGGGCTACACAGGGTCCTCCTTTTGACGGATTGCCAGAGGCTGGTTACGGCTTTCAGAGATCGGCCTGAGGATCTCCTGGGGAGCTCTTACTTTGGCTCCAGATACCCGTGCGCTCGCCACCCGTTTTGAGGATTTTTGTTTTGAGTTTGTTCATAGATCATGTAATTACGTAGGACATTACCTGGCTGCTAGGGGTGCATGTACTCCTGATTTTGAGTTTAAGGAGGGCCTTGAGGCCTCCGCTTTTGTTGACTCTTTTGTGCCTGACCGATAGGTCGGGTTACTAGTAGCATAAACACCATAGTCAAGTGGTAGCAAACAGGAACAAGCAGATGCATCAAGGAATTCAGTAAGAGCGAACAAGGGGAATACAAGACGTGGAAACAACAGCTAAGAGAAGACGGAATGTATTCAGTTCGGTTACGTGATGTTCGAGTACCTTGAAGAAGATATGCATAAGTTATGATAACAGATAACACTCTGTAAACAGAAACCAATCTGATTGTTCAAAGATGGTTTTGTGTATCCTGAACAATGACAATGAATTATAATACGTGAAATAGTAATTAACGTCATTATTTAGAGAGGTTATCTGACTATTCCTCTGCCCATTTTTTTACGTCATTTAAATAACATCAGCGAGCAAGGAAGCCAATCTGACTGTAGAAAGATGTAAATTCTAAGGTTTAGCTGTATTTTCTTACGTCTATATTTCTTTTTTCTTTTAATATAGACGCGAAAGGGAAGTGACGTTGTAGGGGGAATGCGTACTTAAATGACGTAAAAAATTATACCACCACCCAGATAATATGGTGAACTTCATATTTGTCTCTGGCTGTCAATGCTTCGACCAATCATTGCATCAAATACCATACTAAGGCCAGTATCAATAACCTTTCCCTAAAATTTTGTGCACTCATCATGCCAATTTCATTTGCGAAGTTTGACTCCGTGTTGCTTTGGCTTGAGAATAACAAATTCCTCCCCTGCCCATATGCTTTTAGCACTGTGGTGCCAGCTGGAAGCTAACAAGAATTGTTGAACCTCTCAGGGCCACCACGAGAACTTTTAGTTTAGAGACGCCTAAGTCCTCTCTTGAAGAATCAATTTCCTGGATAAGCAGAGGGAACGTATCATCCTGCTCATCTTCATCTCTGATATTATCGTAACAGCAGAAACACTGGTACTATCCAAAAATGCTACAGAAGGGACCTGATCATTCCCTACACTTCTACTTACATCCATAGCAGAGGTATTAGAAAATTCCCCATACATCCATTTCATCCACAGTTGGGTGATTAGTGTCCACCCTCCCTAGCCTATTTTCTTCTAGTACATTATTTGGTTTTCTCCCTTGCACTTTACTTTTCTCTAACCTTTCCTCTTCTAAGAAGTGAGTAAGAGCACTACTTGTTCATTCAAAGAACTTTCTTCTGGGGCCATGAAATTTGCATCACCTTCTCTTTCTTATGTTGTTTCCTTGGTGGCTGATGTTACTTTGAGATTGCATGTTGCTTTCTTCTATTCCTGGCACCTGCACCTCAGGATTACTGCTGGAGATGCTCTAAGCTGCTGCTGCAGATAAATAATAACTAGGAAGTGATGATAGTTGAATCACAACACTTGTCTCAGTCCCAAGATGCCCGGAGGAGGAGGAGGAGGAGGAGGAAATGCTGGGAATGTGGTTCTCCGATTCTCCGCTTTCATCGGCGCAGGGGGTAATTTTAATTCCTTTATTTATTTCTTTCTTTTTTCACCACCATTTGATTTACAAATCTTGTTGTTTTTTGTGGCAGTAATTTGCACCACATCTATCAACCTCTGGCGCGATTTCCAACGCAAGGCTGCTCTAAAATCCGCCGCAGATAAACAGTTAGCTACCACTACTAGTGCTGGTGCTGCTGAATGAATAATATCATCCCAGTTATTTGAGGTGAAAGCATTCTAATTTGGGTTTTCATGCTTTTAACATTACTATGTATAAATGATTAATGCAATTAGTTTTTGTTTTTTTGCTTCTTAAAGTAACATTAGGGATTACCATTGTGGCGTGGCTTAGGAAGTATATTTTTTTTTGCACAATGTCAGGGTTTTTGATGAATGGGTAATGTCATTAGTGAAATGTAAGTAACACACAAGCGTGGCAAAACATGCGGGAGTAATTGTTTGATTCGAGATGTCAATTAGGACTTGGTTTAGTATGTACTACTTCCTTTAGGATCTCGCTAATAATTGTTTGATTTTTAAGTAAAATAATCCATCTGAAGAAAAGCTTAGGATGGTGTTCACCCAGTGATAATCAAAGCATAAAAATTAGACACATGATATGAATCCAAAGGTAAAGTTGAATAGCTTGCCTGTCAATTTTCTTATCCAGACAGTGTGCAACACGTCCGATCTTCAGTTGTCCACGAAACCAAAGTCCCAAGTTTTCAAAACACTTTAATGACACCAACATTCTAGTCATTGAAACTCCAGCTACTGCTTATGTTTGAAGAAGTCCCCCCTTCCCAAATAGAGATATTAGACATTATCATTTTTTCTTCCTAGACCAGAACTAAAAATTCACGTACAGGCAAACTTTGAATTCAAACTATTATCTAAAAATTTAACTTTGTTCCCATTCCTATTACCAACTAAATCCGTTAACCAGAATCCTTTTTCATCTTCATGGCGTTTTCCACTTCCCATTTCCATTTGAAATGCCCTCTTTTCTTCTCATTTTTCATATCCATTTTCTTGAGCAGAGACGTAGACATGTTATCACTTTCTCACCACTCTGTTCAGTCTGAAACAGTTTCCTGATCCACCAAATGTTACTTAAGATTTACCATTCTCATTATACTTCAATGAATTCTTTCCTAACCAGTTTTATCACTTTAATGTACTCACTAGCATTTGAAACAAATGGATATGAAGTGCATTGGGAAACTACAGAGAGTGTATACTGTTTCCTACTCTCCGTGTTTACTGTTTGCTATTTTCCTATATCAAAGTTTCTAAATTCGCTTAGCTTCTGATAGCATTTGTTGCGAGATTCAACTGTAAGTGTTTTTCCTCATTTTATCGTCTCCCTTCATTTTTCATTTTTTCATTATTTGGTCTTGACCAGAACTTCGCTTCCTTTGTATCAAAGGTGCATATCTGGTCTTTGGACATCCACTCATTTGAAGCCATTAGGTGAGAAGGCTTTGTCTAGGGCTATACATCAGTCAACCTCTCAGGAAGAGATACTCATTTGATCAAACCTAATATTGTAGACAAATCACGGATTTTCATTTGATAGACTTATTTGAGAAAATGGATTGTTTTACAAAGGGGAACTATGGGTAACCGAGAATGTCAATAGCCTTACAAAATTTCTTGAACAACTCCCCTATACACTGGGCAGGGACCAAACATCAGCAAAATAGGTGAATGTCAAAGAGTCAAAAACACATGAAGAATAGATATTTTGCAATCAAGATAAAACATCACCCAAGAATCTAAAAGAAAAAATGAAAAAAATAAAGAGCCCTAAACATGTTGTGGAGGGTGCTGTTGCTGTTGCTGCTGCTCACCCTGCCATGTCCACGTTGTTTCCTTGAGAGAAGGCTTCAAATCTTGGTTGCAAAACTTTTGATACTCCGTTGTATCTCCAGCCGTCTTCTTCACCTCCACCATACAAAATGAAGGAGTAACCTCAAAGATCTCGGCATCTATGCCAAGCAGTTTCTTTCTTCCCTCTTTTTCCCTTTGCAACATCACCATTCCATCCTTTTTCTTCACCTTAAAACTCTCCATCTCTGCAATCTTCTCTAACTTGGATACAATCGCCGATGCTGATTTCGTAGTAATAAATCTAGCCTCGGACTTGAGACTAATATCCTTCTCAAACAATCCTGATAAATCAAATCCTGG
Organism: Kingdonia uniflora; assembly: GCA_014058105.1. Lineage (NCBI taxonomy): Eukaryota > Viridiplantae > Streptophyta > Magnoliopsida > Ranunculales > Circaeasteraceae > Kingdonia > Kingdonia uniflora. Next base: position 129,898 of record JACGCM010000121.1, read on the forward strand.
AGAGAATGATATGATATCAAATGCATTTAAACAAGTGTGTTTCATAGCATTGGGTGGTTTCTCCTCAGTGGAGGTGGCTGAAAAGGCAGCCTTGATGTCCCCAAGGCTGACTGAATGCTCCTCATCTTGATAGAATGATGGTCTCTCAACAGGTTTAAATCCCTTTCTAAACCATGAATTCTCCATGAGCTTGGCTAGGGTGATTCGTGTGCTTGGATTTGGATCAATGATTCTTACAAGAAGTTTTCGAACTTCTGGCGGGAACCACTGTGGGCACCTGAAGTCTCCTTTGCTTATCTTTCTATACATTTCCATTAGGTTTGTGTTGTGGAAAGGGAGATAACCTGCTAATAGAACGAAAAGTACAACACCACAAGACCAAATATCAGCTTTAGCTCCATCATACCCTTTTTTATTTATTATTTCAGGAGCAACATACGCTGGTGTTCCACATATTGTGTGGAGGAGGCCGTCTTGTCTCCGTGAATCAAATAGAGCGCTGAGGCCAAAGTCAGAAATCTTAAGATTCCCATTTTCGTCGAGAAGGAGATTTTCCGGCTTAAGATCACGGTGGTATACACCTTGGCTATGACAAAAAGCAATTGCTCCAATTATTTGCTGGAAATAATTACGAGAAACATCTTCCTGGAGCTTCCCTTTGGCTATCTTTTCGAAAAGCTCTCCGCCCTTGACATACTCCATGACAAAATATATTTTGGTTTTGCTAGCCATTACCTCGTGAAGTTGAACAACATTGGGATGTCTTACAATTCGCATCACTGATATCTCACGTTTGATCTGATCAATCATCCCAACTCTCAAGATTTTCTCCTTGTCTATTACTTTAATTGCAACACTTTGTCGGGATTCTAGATTCCGTGCATAGTAAACCTTCGCGAATGTTCCCTGTCCCAGCATCTGCCCGAGCTCATACTTCTGCATCAAGATGGACCCTTTCTTCTCCATGGATCCTATTTGACGAGAGTCTCATATGAAAATTATCAGAAGTCCCCCAAAAGGAAGAAAGGTGGCAAGTGAAATTTAAACCATGCCCCTAAGGCAGGATTTATGATAACTCCTCTTGGGAGAAGAAGAAATTTAATGTGATTTGGTCTGCAGAGAATGTTAGCAAACAGAAAACCAGTTTTCCAATACTGAGAGAACATGTTTTATAAATATAGCAAAAGTTGGGTGCTTGCACACTATATTTAGAAAGCATGAAGAGATTAGTATTGACTTAACAGCTCATGCAAATATGCAAGCTTCTAAAGTTTTGTAGACTCTGGCTTCCTTTGAGGATCCATTTTTCGGGTACGACATCAAAATGTACATGACATGAGGTTGTGGAAATTCTGGAGAAAGAAGCCGTTCAAAGTGTTATAAATGGTCTAGCTACACATATTTTCTCAATCGGTTAATACATATTTTTAGCTTAATTTTGAGGATATATTTGGCTTCTTTAGAGAAATTTTCTTGGAACAAGCTGAAGCCCAGTGGTGGATACACATAGAGCTGAGGGTGGGCGGGCACCCTTAAATTTCTAGGAGTTAGATTTTCATAGGTAACTTTTTTTAATTTCCTAACCTACTTTAAAATTTATTTGCCCACCCTCAACTTCAAAAGTACAATGGTTTTCATGTGTTTGCCCACCCATAACATAATATTTCAGGGTCAATTTAGTAACTCTGACCACTGTTTCCTACCTTTCTCTCGTACTTCTCCCACACAACTCCTCCCTTCACGAGAACTAGCAGTCGGGCACTCGCTGTCGCGCGTGCCTTAAAATGTTGTTTAAAACACATTGTTTACAAGAGTCTAGTCATGGAGGACACCACTATATGTAGTGCCTTGCAATTTTGGTTAAATCACAATATTTAAAAGAGTTTGTACATAGAGGTAGCACATTCTTATGTAGAATTCATAATGCTCCACCAAATAACATTAGTGCATCACATTATGGTAGAGAGCGGATAAGGTAAATGAAGTGTTGGTGTTGTTGCCCTTGATTGCCAATATTTTTATCAAAGATATGCATGCTTGAAAACCTAGTGATTGAGGACTTTTATGTAGGCCATTCAACTGCAGTTCCTTCTACATGGTGGTACAGTTAATGTGTTCTCTATGAACCAAAGCAGAGGCCAACGTACGACACTGTATGGCCAAGCTAAAAATGAATAATAATTTTTAGCAGTTTGACTGTAGTTGTTCATCTGTGCTTGATAACTATGAACAACCTTCATAGATATGGTTGGCTGGTAAGGTTTTCTTTCCTAAAACATGACTTCTCAATGTCAGCAAGGCCTCTTATTTCATCATTGATTTTACCTCCTTCATTAATAGAGACTCACAATAGTAGTAGACAATGAAAAATGCCCACTCACCCAAAAGAGTGAATAAACAAAAGATTGCCCATAAGAGAAAACATATTCTCTTTCTAGACAAAAGTAATGAATCTAAACAGGTTACAATGATCACTGTAGAGGATTTGGCAAACTATTGATTTATCTCTACATTTAGGGATATAATCCATGATTTAAAATCATCATCCACATCTTCAAATTTTCTAATATTTTTTCTAAATTAATATTTGTACAAGCAATGGCAGCAAGGTAGCGATTGCGATTTTCTGAAGAAAAAATACTGATGAAGCGCGCTAAAATTTTTTGGGAGCTATTGCCCTCGAACCCCCATATCCTGTTGTTACTTTGCCCACCCTGAGTTGAATTTCTGGATCCGCCACTGCCTGAAGTGCCCATGTTTATTTTATTAAAGTTCTGTCCTCTATGCCCATTCATTTACTTCTAAAATTCTAAAAACCATTCTCAAAAACTTGCAAACCATGTTCCCTAGTTTCGAACAAAAGGAAAAAATTGATTTCTTGGGTTGACATTTGTAATCCCAAAAGTAAAGTAACTGTGAAGGGGGACTGCATATAAGAGATTTATCAGACACCAAATACTGTTTTGTGCCGAAGAAATGCTGGAATTTTCATACAAAACTTCTTTATGGTCTTCTTTCTTGCATCACAAGTGCACTAGAAATGGCTCCCCAATAGTTGGGGTTTCTTCCTTAATTATCTGGAATTCATGTTCATTATGTTACAAAGTGTGAAAGAAAACACTTTATGGATTCTGGAGCTGGAAGTTGGGTTGTGAATTTTTGGCATTCTAATTGGACAGTGGAAGGTACATTGGAGGGATTACTAGAGATTGAGGTCAACCAGGAAATACAAATAAATGAGGTAATAGATAATAATGGTGTTTTGCATCCATTTGTGAATACTATTACTCTTGGCATTTTTAACTTGCTAACCATTGAACTCTTTAGTGTGATCACTAGCAGTAAGAATTTTTTTCCAAATTTAAGAATGCTCCGGTTTTTTAACACAGTGGAGAAAGGAGTGCTAGTGTGTTTAGCCTTGAAGAATTTAAACAAAAGGCCTCAAGGCTCATGAAGAAATTTTGACATAGATTTGGGTAATATGGAAATATTATGTTGGAAAGCTTGCCTATTATTGGCAAACTTGAAACACTTGCTATCAGGCTTACTTCCCTGCCAAAAATAAGCATTCTACTGCCATAGAAAACATTTGTTTACCATATGGCTTTTCACCAATTTATGGCGATAATCAAATCTCTTATCCAACAATTTATAGCCAAAATAGCAAGGCTCATCGAACTTACGCCAAATTATAATTTCATAAATATCCCTAATACACTTCTTTTTTCCTCTCGAAATGATTACCGATACTTTTGACACCTTTTTACTTCAAATGTATGACAAAATATCAGTTATTTATCTGTGACGTTAAATTGCTAAAGGGCAAGGTTTGACAAAATCAGACTAGTCCGTTATTATCAACCTTAGGCCCAACATTTTCTTGTGCAAATAAGGGTGATCCAGGTTCATCAGACCGAGGCAGGGAGCAGTTTTGGTGTTTGTCCGTCTAACTGAAGCTTTTTGAAGTTTATTGGCTTCCAAAAATACCCTTTCTCAATTCTTAATTTACTCTTTCGTATTTATGAATTTCTTGAAGCCAAAACATCCAACTGAATGTCTCTCAAACAATCAACTGTGTACTGCTCTGCCAAACTATACTTCATCCTGCGTGATATACCAGTCACCTCACGTTCAATAGAACACAAAGGCTGCATCCTTACACTACCAAACAAGCATACCGCATGTCCAAGTCTGAAGCCCTTCTCCTACGAGGAGCTATAGCGCGACCGTGTAGAAGAATAATGGATCACAGGTAAATCTAATAAACCCATATCACAACCACTAGTAACGGAAAAAAAGTAAAGCCCATGAATCAACTTACCTATCATAATAACATAAGCATCATCCATAATCTTTAGAATACCTCCATGAGCTACAGCTGTGTACTCTTATGTATCTAAAATACCCTGAGAGATTAAAGATATTTTCAAATCCAGAATATGTTGTACATTAGTCAATGTCTTTTTTTTTTTAAAGCAAAGAGAAATATATAAATTACACCCCTAGGGTGAGGGAATACAACTTTTACAAAAGAGATAGCCTCTGAAGGCTCATAACAAACAAAATTGGGGGATACTGCACCCCGAGCCGCTAAGTAATGTGCTTCATAATTACACGAATGCTCAACATACTCAAAATAAAAGGTCTGGAAATGAGCTGCTCAAGCATAAATGTCAGGTGCCAAAGTGACCGCACCCCAGGATAGGTCCTCAGAATGATCGCGGGAGGCTCTAATAAGGCACTGGCAGTCTGTCAATAGAATAACCTTGTCAAGCCCCAGACTATGTGCTGCCTCCATCCCTCGAATCACTGAGATGGCCTCAGCCTCTTCGGGGTCCGCTGCTCTCGTAGAGTTATAACCTGCACAAATAATAGTATCCATGTGAGTTTTAATAATGAAACCTGTTCCCCCAGGGTTGACCGGTTTGTTCCAGGCGGCGTCCACATTGATGGTGTGCCATCCTGCTCTAGCTTGGGTGGAGGGGCCCTGTGGGGTAACATAGTGGGAGCAACCCTGTCGGTTGGTATGATGTATTGTCTCGCCCTCTTGAGCTCTTCCATGGGTTGCATGCGCTTATGATCGAAGATAAGTTCATTCCTGTTGTTCTATATGACGAACATGATAGTGCTGAGAGTGCTACATAAGTTTGGAAGGCCGTTTGTGCCACCTTTCAAAAAATAACATTTTTGAATGATCTTACTAGCAGAGTCCGAGTAAACCCAGTTTCTGAAATCGATAGCAAGGTCCGATTTAATCCATAAATCATGGGTCTCAGTGCAAAAGAAGAGGGCATGCGAGGTAGTTTCGATCTCAATACCATATCAGGGGCAGTTGGTGTCCCACTCTCCGTTGTCATGCCAAAGGTTCGATTTAGTCGGTATGCCGTCCTGTAGGGATTTCTAGAGGAATAGCTGGATTCGAGACGACACTTTCATTTTCCAGATGGTATCCCAGATGAAGTTTTCCTGATCCTTAGTGCTGAGACCTTAATGCGCGTTGGCTTGATCGAGGAGGGAGTAGTTGTGGACGGATTTAACCGTAAGGATACCATTTTTTTCCTGTTTCCAACGAAGGACATCATTGGCTGGGTATCGGCTGAGGGGGATGGATGTGATGAGGTCAGCGATGTCCTTATGGAACATGGTTTGGATCAAGGCCGTATTCCAGGTTCTGCTAGGTTGGCATATGAGGTTGGCGACTCTTGAGATGGGTCGGATGAGTGGGACCGACCCTGCTGGTCTTCCAAATTTGATTCCCGGAATCCAGGGCTCTAGCCAGAGGTTCACACTTTCTCTATTACCAATGTGCCAGCAGAGGTCAGGCCAGATATGGTTTCTGGCTTTAATAATGCCTTTCCAAATCCATGAGTCCGAGGGATGAGCATAAGCCAGTATTGGGGAGACTTTGGGAGTGTATTTTGCAATCATGTTGTGTGCCCATAGCTTCTCTGGCTCTTTGATGATTCTCCAGAACAGCTGGCTTGGTTATGGTGGAGGGCTTTACGGATTCTCAGTCCTCCGAATTTCTGCGGCCGACAAATATTACTCCATTTGATGAGTTGAGTTTTGGTCTTGCCATTATTGCTGGTGCCCCAAAGGAATTTAGCGTTCATGGAGTCCAGTTTTTTGCAAATTTTTTTGGGGAAGGGGAAAACAGGCATCTGGAAGGATGGGATTGCTGAGTTAACAATTTTAATGAGGGTGAGTCTACCGACTTGGGATTGATTTTTGGCTTTTCAGCCTTCAATCCTTCCCGAGACTCTGGTAATAATGTCTTGGAAATTTAGGCTTTTGGACCTATCGAAAGTAAGGGGGGCACCGAGATACTTCTCCCCCGAGGTATCCTTTTTAATGTACAAGACTTTTTGGATCATCTTGTGATGACGGTGGTGGCAGTTCTTGCTGAAGAGGATACACGATTTGTCTAGATTTACCTCTTGGCCCGAGACTTGCTTAAAAGTGTTGATTTAAGGGCTCCTGCCTCTTCAAGGGTGGCCTTGCCGAAGATGAAACTATCATCCGCAAAAAGAAGGTGGGATATGGGAGTACTCCCACGGGCGGTTTTTAAATCGTGTAATTTTCCTTGAAGCTCCTTATTTAGGATAATGCGCAAAAGAACCTCCGAGAAAATGAGGAAGAGGGATGGGGAGAGGGGGTCTCCTTGTCTGAGGCCTCTCCCAGGTTTGAGAAGGCCATAGGGGGTACCATTTAGACTGAAGCAGAGCGTCGTGGTAGAGATGCACTGATGGATCCACCCGCACCACTTATCGCTGAAACCCAAAGCTTTAAAAGTATCATTTAGGAAGTGCCATTCTTGTCACGCCCCAAAATCCAATAATCGGTAGCTAGACCAATTACTATCATTCAGGATGTGCATGTCGGGGAATCCAACTGATTCACCCCCATAAACAACCGACCCATAGACAAGTTCAGGCTCAATCATTGACTATAGCAATATCATCACAGTAGGAGAAATAAAGCGGAAGCAAAGATATATATACATAACCAAAATGTAAATACAATATCTCAAAATACTAAACAGCGACAAAAGTTGGAATCGTACAAGCAATACTAATACAAGAACGGATCTGCAAGGGTCAAGGCTGGAACCAATAGCTGTACTCTCAGTCAACAACAACTACTCCGCCTCTAAAAGGGGGGAACAAAGCGAGAGTGAGCAAAACCACGACTCACTAATGCCCAAAAAGGCTAAACAATAAACTAATATAACAGGTGAAGAGATAGAGGAGAAATGAGTGAGATATATGAAATATTTTAAAGCATAGAGATCTATAAGGGTAGAGGAGAGGAATAAATGTATAAGTGCAGAATAGTGTGAAAGAGGAATACCGAAGTGCAGTAATGAAATGATATGATATGATGATGATATGCTACTAAATTGTCCTAATGTGAATGCTATGAAACCAAGAACTAGACCTAATAAATCAATATAGTGGGTTGATCAACCGCTAATGCATAATAACCTTAACAAAACCTCAATTGGATACAAAGGTACGATTTCTTGTCCAAGCTCGACCAGTCTAAAAGATATTACCACTTGATCAGAGTGTTCTAGGCTTTGCAACCTACGGAGCCAACGTCCGAACTTTATTTTGCACATTCCAAGGAATTTCAACCTCACCGAGGAGAAGACCCAGTTCCTGAGGACTGTCTTATGCCATCCCACATTCCCGGATGGGTGAATAGACATGATAGTACTTGTCGTTGGTGACTCACCTACTATTTCAACCCTATGTAGGAATCCTGATAACCTATCGAGGGTCAGCCGACGTAGAGTTGGTTTATGTATCCGATCCCGTTAAGTTAAAGGAATAAAATAAACTCACACCGAAACCAGATCCCAAGGATCAAACCCCACGGCCCATACACAGGATAACACTCTGCCTTAGAGAAGGGCAATCAATCCTAACCCAACAGCCACAATCTGGCCCGCACACACAAGATAACCACCTGCCTCTGAGAATGGTAAACCATCCAAACACGGATGCTAATAGTGACTAATTAACCAGTCACAACATCCAAGCACAGATGGACAGTGACTAATTAACCAGCCACGACGTCCAACAATATCAGTCTCTACCGACTGGAGCACAACAGTCAAGCACGACCCAAGAGAATGCCCCACAAAGCAACCCTCCTAAGGGACAAGGAGAAACACATTCTATATGTCTAAGGATAGGAAACAACAATGCTGAAATCAACAATTTCAATAATCGGAACAATATAGTTTAACAACAATTACAAACACCTCAATGCCAGTATGCACAACTCTAACTAACACAGGTTAACTAGTATAGTAATTTAGCAGTGATGGGACACTCGCCTAATAAACTGGCTCGAATCCCGCAGGACAAACTCAGAACTCCAACAAATCGAAACCCGACAATAAGGCAACTCGCAACAACAATTACGCCAACACCACAACCCAACACCTGCAACAACGCAACTACGCAAATCGCAAAACCCCAAAATAAATTCACAAATACAAACCCTAGAAACACGAATCACAAATCAGTGCGGAGAAAGGGGAAAACACTCATCGATGAATTGGCGAAGAAATCAACCCACAAACAACGCCAAACACTACGGAGGAGAGGATTAAGTGTGGGAGAGGGTAAGTTGGGAGTGAGAGAGGGAGAAATGAGAGAGAGAGGAAGAGAAATAAAAATAAAAACTAAAAAGGGGAAAAACAACCGCCAAGTCGTTTGAACGACAAGGAAGTTGTTTGAATGGCCAAGAAAGTCACAGAAGGGACACAAAAGTCATTCGAACGACTAGGAGATCATGGGCCAAATTCCAGGAGATCAGTCGACTCGTTCGAACGGAACATAAAGTCATTCGAACGAACCACCCTCAAAGACCAAAATTCCAGGGGATATGTCAACTCGTTCGAACAATTGCAAATGTCGTATGAACGACTTTGGCAAAATTAGAAAAACACAAGGCTTCCCCCGGGATCACGAGATCCCCTGGGGTCACACCACTTAGGACAAAAACACAACAACAACAACAATGATGACAACAACAACAACACCACCAAGCCACTACGGGCCTCCCGAGGAAACAACAACAACAAACTTCTCCGCCCGACCACCTAAACCACCAAAAATACAAAAAGGGAATCTAACTCTAAAACCCTGATAAGAGCAAAGGAATGAAACAACAAGATGCACGATATGAATATGGATGCGTGTGGTATGATGTATAAATGAAAAAAATGATAAGTAACCAAATAAAATAAGAATAAATAATAAAAATAAAAATAAAAATCTGGGACACTAAAATTCTACTCCATCGAAGGCTTTACTTAAGTCTAACTTGACTGCTATGCAGCTCGAGGCTCCTTTCTTCTTCCTAAGGGTTGCGAGAATCTCTTGGGCCATGACGATGTTATCAAAATTTTGGCGGCCATGGATAAAAGCATTTTGGGCGGGAGAGATGATTTTATTGAGGAGAGGTTGAAGCCTAGTCGCAAGGATTTTAGAGATAAGTTTCATTTTGACGTTACAGAGGCTGATAGGGCGGTAATGATCCGGGGTCTCAGTGCTTTTTTTCTTTGGAATGAGAGTGATGTTGGTATGATTGAATTCCTGAAGGAGATTCCCCGTATGGAAGAACGCGAGGGTGGCTTTGAAGAGGTCGTGTTTGACCGTGTCCCAGGACTTCTGGTAAAAGAGCGGGGTGAAGCCATCAGGGCTCGAAGCCTTGTGGGGGTTTATGGAGAACAACGCTTCTTTGAGCTCCTCCATGGATGGATTGCGGGTGAGCTGAAGGTTCTCCTCATCCGTGATCAACTTTTCCATAATGTCCAGGTCTTTGATTTTAAGAGAGGCGAGGGAGGGTTTAAAAAGTTTTATGTAGTAGTCCACAAAAGTGTCCCCTATCTCTTTCCGGTCTTTCCCCCAAGTGCCATCGATCTTGCAAATTTTCTTTATCTTATTTTTGCGCCGTCGGCAGATGGTGGAGGTATGGAAAAATTTAGTGTTACGGTCTCCTGCTCTGAGCCATAACTCACAGGATTTATCTCTCCAAGAAGATTCCTCTTGATCCAGGAGGAGGTTGAGTTGTTTATGCAATTCTTGCTCGTGATTTGTAGTCTCGTCCGAAGTGACTTTCTGCTGGACTTCATTGATCTGAGTCCTGATGCTCTGTATATTACTTTGGGTGTAGTTGAACTCCTTTTTGTGCTAGGCGATGAGCTCTTTTTAGTGTGACAAAGTTTCTTACAGAGACGGAGCTGTCTGGACTCACTTTGCGTTTCAGCCCATTCTGTATTGATGATATCTTGGCATTTATCGTGCTTTAGCCAAGCTGATTGGAAGTGGAATTGCTTCGAGAAGGTGGGCCTGGCCGAGTCGGTATTCTGGATAATAGGCCCATGGTTAGAGCCGATGATGGGGAGGTTTTGTATGGTGGCATCCGAAAAGGTGGTTCACCAGGGGATAGAGGCCAAAACGCGGTCCAGGCGCTGCTTGACCAAATTAGCGCCTCTTCTCTTGTTGGACCTGGTGAACGGGACTCCGGTAGAGCCAAGATCAATCATAGAGGCCTCGAAGATAAATTGCTCTAGGGGGTTGGCGGTTGTGTTATCGAAAGCAGTCTTACCAAATTTTTCCTCCTTGCAAGTGATGCTATTGAGGTCTCCTAGGATGATCCAGGGTATACTAGCCGACCTAGCCAAATTAGTTAAGGTGGACCAATAAGAATTGCGGTGCTGCGCTTCAGGGGCCCCGTAAGTGAACAAGCAGAGCCAGGGGACCGGCTCTGCGCTAGGAGAGTGGGTGGGGGCTTGTGATTGAATGGGCGTGTCTATACCATTTAGGGAGGACGTGAGAATAGTAAGGTCAATGTTGTTATTCCACGCGAGCCAAAACCCCCCCGCGTGTTGGGGGAGACATTAACAGTGTGGGAGTGAGTGAGTCCCAGAGTATTGAACTTCCTAAGCTGTTCATGGTTATGAGCTTTAGTTTCGGATAGGAAAATAATGTCGGGGTAGAATTTTTGGTAATGCACAAGGAGCTCTCTCAGGGTGAATATCTTGGTGGTCCCCATACAGTTCCAGGATAGAACAATCATTGATAACCGAGGGCCGGTGTCGAGCCCGCTTCCGTTGTTTGGATATCGATATCAAGAGAGTTTTTTTGGTTATAGAAAAATTCATGCCTTATGACGTGCGGGTTTAAACCCCGTTTTGGGTGGGGCACACACCTGATGGTTGAGTTAAGATTTTGCTGGGTCTGGTTGGCCATCAAGTTCCGCGCAGCCGTGATAAATTTGCGTCGTAGGGTTGTAAATCTGCTGGCATGAGTCGAGTGGTTTGAAGTGATGCCATGTGGTTTTCCTATTCTGGTTGTGGTATTTCTCTTGCCCTAGATTTTCCTGAGCCAGTCTCGGAGATCATTTGGAGGGGGGGAGACAGTATTGACGTGGGTTTGTGTGTACTTTGTCACTGGGTGGCCTGTGTCTTTCTTCCGCGGTGTGTTACTAGCGTGTAGAGTGACTTGGAGAGTACAATCGTATCTAATATTCTTTACTTTAGGAAGAGTACTATAGCTAGCATTTTGTTTGTTTCGCCACTTATTAAACGTTGGTTTAATATTAAGGGTTTACAAAGGCATTTTAAGATAGTAATCAGGGGGATCATCATCATAAAAAGGGAAAACTTGGGTGTGTGTTACCGGTGTAAAGATACGTACCTTGGTGGGTCCTGAAATGTCCCCATAGTCGTCTCCCGAATCCTTACTGTCATGGCTGTGTTTGAGGGCTCCCTTATCCCTTATGCTTTTTCCCTTGGCTTTCGAACTTGTCCTAGTTCCAAAGAAATCTCCTGTATCCGGTGTAATCCAGCCGGTGCTTTCCTCCGTTGAGTCTCCGATTTTGAGCGGTGCTGTATCTCCGTCCGACGATGAAGTCTTGTTTGAGCTTGGTGTAGGGAGAATCTGGTTTAGGCTTTCCGTTGTTGGATAGGTGAATATGGTGGTCCTCGAGTGGTTCTCGGATGGTCCGGGCTGGTTTTGAACGGCCTTGGCGTTGTTGTATTGGGCTGAGTGGATCGGGCTTTGGGTTAAGTCTATGATAAGATTGATGGGCTGTCGACGGGGTGCAGTATGGGACTCGGATTCAAAGTCCAGAACGCGAGGGGAGATGGTTGGGCTTACCATGAGGCTGGGCCTGACAAGCATGTGGCCCGAGTGTTGAGGTTGTTGGGTTGTTGTTGGCGTGGGCTTGTATAGGCTATTTAACTGCAGGTCCAACTCTTTAGTGTGGGGTCTAGGTTGGTGTGAGGCTCGGCCCATCACCTGTCCAAACGGCTCTCTATCCGTAAGCGTCTCAGTATGATGTGATGTATGGGGGGGGGGTCCCACTTGCTGCAGCTCATAAATTTTTAGATCAGCAGCTGTCGTCCCGAGTAACTCGCGTGATTTGAGAAGCCTCTCGCCAGTTTTTTTGGGAAACCAACTCTGCATGCAGATAGTGTTTCGTACCCCCGTCTGAGACGTTGCATGCACGGCTGCTGCAGGCGAGATAAGTGAACAGTTGGGTTTTGGTGGGACGAACCTGCTCAACTCCCTGTTTGGACGTCAGATTGTGTTGTTTCCAGCCGTGAGAGAATCCATCGGAGAGAGAAGACTTGGTTAGTATGCCGTGTGCCAATGGTTATGGTTTGTCCACTGCGATAACCTGGCCATGGCTTGCTGAAGGATCTGTCCAACTCCTTCAACCTCGCTATTACAAGATGGTATGTGACCTACCGGTGTCTCCTGAGGGTGAAGAGGGTTTCACTCGTTGCGAGCGAGTTCTTTTAGTTTATTCTGTCGTACTGCCTCGATGTCCATAATAATCACTCGGACTTCCTCGGTGTCCGGTAAAGGTGTGGTAACTCTGTTGCTTCGGTGGGTTAACTTGTATGTGGTGTTCGAACGGGAAAACAAATTCTTCTGTGATATTGAGGCGGGTTTTCTCCCGTTTAAAACTACCGTACCTGGTACAGCAAGCCAGTGAGTATACTATGATGCCACAAAAGGGACAAAATCCTTCGAGTTTCTCGTACTTAATTTTGAGTTGGTGGTGTATAGGGATGGACAACACTAACGGCGTATCCGTAAAGAGGTTAACCTGGAGCCGTATGAAGCTCGCTTTGTGGGGTTCAGTCAGACTCGTTCTATAGTCATCCTTGACGAATTCTCCTATTTTGTTCCCTATCATCCCGAAAGTAGCTTTGTTTAGGAGGCAGCAGGGCAAGCCATAAATTTGTACCCATCACAGATATCGCGGGAAGGTAAGCCCAGACTGGTGGAGCAAAGGATCAAACGGTTGTTGAAGAATGGAGAAACCAAAGATGTTCACCGGGGGTGTCGCTAGGATAATCTAGTAGTCCTCTTTGTTTTGGAATTTTACTGTAAAAATCATGGTTTCTTGTTCGTAGGACATCGGTGGTGTAGTTGAAATAAGCTTTGCCCATTCCTTTTTGATCCCGTCGATTATCACATTGTCTTTTTGGGTTTTCGAGATTGATTTAAACGTAAACGCATACTTCCACTCCTGTTGTAGGGCTGTCCAGGTCGCAGTTTCCAGTTTTATGGCGAGTTCGGGGTCGTGGGTAGTGCACATTGTAGTAGCTCCGACAAATCCTTTTCGTAAGCATTGCCTCCCTTGGTATCCATATACCCAGCTTTGTATGGGAAGGTAAGGGTTACTAGGGATTTGGGGAAGGAAAGAAAAGGTGCTTTCTCGATGATTTGAGAGACGAATTATTTGGGGAGTGATGAAGTATGTGTGTTAGTTCAGCTATTTTGTGGTAGTGGGGCATGGTGGTTGAGAATGGTGGGAGGTGGGAGAGAGGTTTTAAGAGATGAGAGTGGTGGAAAGGTGGGAAATGGGGGCTGGAAAGGGTATAGGAAAGAGGAGAGAGGGCAGAGCTTTTTTACAGTCAATGTCCTAATGATGCCATCAAACATCCTGATTTAAATTGTTCCTATATCAAAGATTTTACAAGCGCCATAAAAATTGAATCATGTTATATTGCCGTATACTATGTAAATAAATCCCTATTGGGACAAGTTTGGTAAAAACTGTAAGGGCTTATTCCCACTCTCAATCTCACAGGGGTAAGATATCGACCTCCGTGTAAACAGTTCAAATTCATAGCCACGCCACTTCATTTAATGAAGCTGTTGCAAGACAGAAGAGTCAGAACGTTACACTACCATTATGAAGATCCATCAAAACTTTGTTGTAACGTTTATCATTAAAAGAAATAATGGTCGTCAAACGGTTACAATATAAGACCTATAAATAAGATCAGAGATTTATAGATTGGAGACAGGATTTTCTACCCAGAAACTCTATACTAAACAATTTAGAGCATTCTTTGTAATAGCTAGCCACTCAATCAATAAAATCAGTATTTCTAATTTTTCAAGAGAGGTTGTGGTTTTTACCTATTCAGAGGTTTCCATGCTAATTCTTGAGTGTGATTAGTTGTTACTTCCTACGTTCCAATCATATTTGGTGTGAGGTACTAAGTTCAAGATACGAAATTAGGTTTTTACATTTGGTGCTGTCTGTGGGAATCACGAACAATTAGCCACAGTTCTCAAATACAGAACCGACTTCACAGAATACTGAGCCCAAGCCAAAACCCTCCAAATGGCCAAACCGGAGAAGCAGACACGATGGCAGAATTGCACACTACCCTAAACTCTGAGACAGAAAAGAGAACGATTATGAAACAACAATTGGCGGGCGTACATAAAGTATTGAAAATTTTCCAAGGATAGTAGATGACAACACACAAAAACAAAAAGGCGTTGCCGGCTACATCAAGAGTTTCAGCTCGATACAGGTTAGGACCTCTCCGAGGTATCAACCAAGGAGCTGACATTCGGCCAGATCATTACCAACGCCAGCCTGAAGTCATACTGATACCGACCGCTTAAGAAGAAGGCGATAAAGTACTTACCGACTTTAGACAAGTAGAGGATTCACAAAGTGGAGGGACTCGGATCCCCGTGCGCGAACGCCTCAGCGAGGGAAGTGGAGATCACAACCCCAGAGAAGGACGAATCCAACGCCAGACAGCCACAACTCGACAGTTCGTTTCTCAAGAGCACGCAAACAAACGCATCAAAGATTTACTCGAATTCAAGATACACGCGGGGAAAAACATCTTCAACTGATTACAGAAGAGTCCGATCGCGCAAGATCTATTAAACGGCGAGGTTCCTACTAGTTTTCACGTGTCGAAAATCAAAAAGTACAAAGGAACTGATCCCGTCGAACATGTTCAAGAATTTCAAGACGCATTGGGTCTGCATTTTACATCAAATCACATCTTGTGTCGCCTCTTCATCAAATCACATCTTGTTCCACTCGTTAAAGGAAGGACCGATTCATACTTTCAAACAACTGCGATAACTCTTTATCAAAACGTATTCACACAACAGGGACAAGGAGGAGAATCTCTACTTTCTTTTTTGTCTCAAACAGGTGTCAGGAGAAAAACTTGAGACATTCACAAAGAAATTCTTGGATTTAGCAAGAAGGGTGGACAACCTCGACCAAAAGATTACCGTTTCAGCCTTTACCAATGCTCTACTTATGGAGAGCCGGACAAAGAAACACCTCATTCTGAACAAACTTGTAACTCTAGAAGATATGATCGAAAAGGCCAACAGTTACATAAATCTCGAAAGGATGATGTTCGAGCGACAAAAACCACAGAAATCAATTTATACAACAAAAGGACAAACTGCAGATCGGGAATTCGAATGAACAATAGATACCGAAGGGGACAGAAAACCAGTTAAATCTAATAGAGATCGACCTCAGAAAGGTAGAGGCCTTCCAAAATCATGTCTTCCCAAGTTAACTACTACATTGGCCGACATGTACCCTACACTTCAGAAGGACAAGTTCTTCAGAAATGCCCAACCCCTTTAGCCCATCTAGGGAAGGCCGTATTGCAAACATCAAAAAGTCCAACACCATGATACCGGGCACTGCTTCGCTCTGTAGAGACTCCTGGAGTATATACTTAAGGATGACAGACTACGCGAGTACATCGTTGACCTAGAAAGTTAGAAAAGTGAAAGTTACAAACTTACTACTAAAGTTATCCAGATCACAGGAGGAAAGGAGGAAAAACATTTATATCATATTTGCCTCAACCATTTCATCAAAACACACAAAATCAACAAATTGATCAGGTTCAAAATATATCGCCTCCTTCAATGCCACGACCTATCCATGGTCATCAACGAGGCTCGATTACTTCCAGAATCTAGTAATAGGGGAACAGGGATCTCCTTTGAAGATTGCAATACCAACCACGTCAGATTCTCTCATCATGACGCGCTTGTTGTCATGTTAAAAATGAGAAATGTTGTCTTGCACACGATGATGGTCGATACTAGGAGCAGTATTGAGTTACTATTTCAAAGCATAATCGACCAAATGGTCCTAACAGATAAAGTTAAAGCTAGCGATATCAACATCAACGGTTTTAATTGATCTAAGGAAGAGCGAGTGGGAAAGATTGTGCTTCCCATTATAGCAGGACCAGCAACCATCGACGTAACATTTTATGTTATAAACACAAAATAACGTTAGTTAGGAATCATGGGAGGTTGCATAATATGAGGGTAATTCCATCAACTTATCGCCTAGCATTATGGTTCGATTAGAATGGAAGAATATATGAGATCAAAGACAGCCAGAAGCTAGCTCGAGCTTGCGAGTATACAGTTGTTATCACGACAGAACCTTCCGAAGAATATACCGCGTAGTAATTGCAAAACACTGCACCCGCGAAAGACCAAGCACCAAGCACAAAAATCACAGAATACATTGATATTAGTGGGGACAAGAGAGGTACATATATTGGGACTCTTCTTCCCACTACAGAATAAAATACTCTTGTCCAATTCCTAAAAAACAACAGTGATGTGTTCGCATGAACATTTCATGAGATGCCAAGCGTCGACTCCTCTTTAGCTTGCCACAAACATTGTTTGAGGGATAAAGCCGAGGCTGTCAAACAAGAGTATTTTACATAATGAAATACTCTTTTCTGATTCCTAAAAAATAACAATGATGTGTTCGCATGAACATTTCATGAAATGCCAGGCGTCGATCCCTCTTTGGCTTACCACAAACTTTGTTTGATGGACAAGGCCGAGGCTGTCAAACAAAAATAGAGAACACTAGCACTCTGACTCAGGGAGGAAGTCAACAAGGAAATTGATAAACTTATCAAGGTTGGTTTCATCCGAAATGTTGATTATCCTGACTAGATCTCAAATATTGTAGCAGTTCTAAAGAAAAATGGCAAGATCAGAGTGTACGTGGATTTTACAGACCTAAATAAACACACTCCGAAAGATAACTTCCCCTTTCCTATAATTAACCATCTGCCCGATTCAACCGCTGGACATGAGCTCTTGTCCATGATAGACGCTGCATCAGGATATAATTAAAGACCATTTTTTCTCGAGGGTTAGGAAAAAATAGCTTTCATCACAAAGCATGGGTTATACCGTTATAAAGTCATGCCTTTCGGATTCAAGAATGCAGGAGCCACTTATTATAGATTGATGACCCAGATGTTCAAGGATCTTCTCGGGAAAACAATGTAAGTCTACATTGATGACATACTGTGTAAAAGTCTAAAAAAGAAAAATCATATCGCAGATATTCATACTGCTTTCAAAATTCTTCAATCATAATAAATGATGCTGAACCCTGATAAATGCCAATTTGGAGTCCAATCAGGGAAATTCCTGGGACATTTGATTAGCAAGAAAGGAATTAAAGCTTGCCCAGATCGCATTCGCGCCTTTGCCAAAGACAAAGAAAGACGTACAAAAGTTGGCTGGTAAGATAGCAACAATAAATTGATTTGTGTCAAAATCCTTGAACTGCTATAGGTGGTTATTTAACCTACTAAGGGAAGGAACGAAGAAAGGGAAAAGTTAAAAAGACCCTAATATCTGGTGGAGCGCAGAATGTGAAGTAGTATTTTAAGAACTTAAAAGTTACTTGGGAAAGCCGCTAATAATGAGTAACCCCACAGAAGGTGAAGAGCTTACAGTATACCTTGCAGTCACTAAAAACTCACTAAGTTCGATTCTCATTCGACTTGATGGCAAAAATAGAAAACTGGTCTATTTTATCAGTAAGACTCTTACCCCAGCAGAGACACGATATACTAAGTTTGATAAATTACTCTTAACCTTCGTGTATACTTCCCTGAAACTAAAGCAATACTTTTAAGCTCCTTCGATTCGTGTAATGAAAAATTACCCCTTACTGGAGGTCTTTCACAAAAAAGAAAAATACCGACGAGTACAATAATAGTCGGTTAGTTTGGAAGAGCACGATATTCATTTTGAACTGCGACATTCAGATTTCTTGGCATATTTTCCTGTTGATGACCTAACTGGGAAGAATAAAGCAACGATCTCGTGGAAGAACAATTCGAAGAGAGATCGAACAGGATATCAAAAAAAGGATGGCGACTTTTAACTGATGAATTTGCGGGTCCGACAGGCTCAGGGATCGGTATCGTTCTTATCACACCCTCTGATGACAGAATCGAGAAATCAATCCAACTCAATTTTAAGGCCACCAACAATGAAGTGAAATACGAAGCACTAATCCATGGCATGGACATGGCACCGGAACTCGGAGTGACTGAACTCTCTACCAACACAAACATCTTATTGATCGTGAACCATTATGCAGAGAAATATAAGAATAATGGCAGAATGGTGGACTACGCAGCAACGGTGGTCGACAGGATGAGCAGATTTAAAAAGGTAACAATTGAGTATTTACCTCGAGGGGAAAACAAACATGCAGATTCCCTTGCTTACCTCACCGGAGTCCTCAAAACTGAAACTCGATATCTATATATTGAAATAGTATCTACCCCCAGCATTAACATCATCCAATCAAATGCCATTAATACTGGGGGCGGCGACGAAGCAGATGACATTTAGAGATGACCTTTCCTCACCTATATTAGACCAGATAATAAGTTTACTGGTGTACTCCTTGATAATCTCAATAAAGAAGAAGACTGATAGACAAAGCTAAACGGTATACTGTCATCGACAACTTCATTTACAAAAAATTAGTTACAGGACCTTATCTTAAATGTTTGTCTGACAAAAAAGCCCTCAATTTTTTACACGACCTACGTGAAGATACTTGCGGGTCACATGCGGCAGGACGATCTTTGACAAATCAGGATATCACTTAGGGAGTCTTCTAGCCCAAAATACGAGCACAAGCTATCGAATATGCGAGCAAATGTGATGCATGTTAACGACATGGACCCAAAATTTGAGCTCCAGCCTTGGAACTTCATTCTAGCAAAGTATATTGGCCATTCAAAGGATGGGCCCTCAATCTCATTGGAGAATTCCCAAACATACTTGGTAAATGGAAACACATCTTGGTGGCCACTGACTACTTCACCAAATGGGTAGAAGCACTGCCTTTGCATCGAACACAGGAAGACGAAGTAATCAATTTCATATGGGAGAACATCATCATAAGGTTTAGTTACCCCCACCTCCTCAGAATTGATGATAGACCTCAGTTCGTGGGCACAAAAGTGGTCGAGTTTCTCAATACGCATAACATCATTTACTCCCCTTCCAATCCGTACTACCCATAGGGGAATAATCAGGCCGAAATAACCAACCATATCATAATCGATGGGCTAAAGAAGTATTTGACAGAGAAAAAGGGGAATTGGGTCCAAGAGTTACCACATGTACTATAAGCATATCGAACGACACCACGGGTATCCACGGGGTGTACACCTTTTTTGCTAGCCTACAGAACAAAAGTAGTCATTCCAACGCAGTATCATTGCCCTGTACGGGACCATGAAATGACAGACGAGGAAAAGGAATTCTAATTAGCATGCAATATGAACTGGATTGAAGAAACTAGAGATTGGACAGTTATGAATTTGGTGAGATATCATCAGGCATTGGCGAGATCTTACAAAAATTGAGTTCAACATAGAGAGTTCGATATTCAATACCTCGTGCTATGAGAATTACCAAAGCACATAAAAGAATTGAACGCCAGGAAACTCGCAGAAAATTGGGAAGGACCTTTCTTCGTCATCGGCAAAAACAACCTAGGTTCTTATGACCTAATCACAAAGGACAAAATTCGCATTCCCAACCCTTGGAATACAAAGAGGTTGAAGATATATCGCATATAAAGACCTCTCACAATCTATTATTTCTAATCTATTTTCACATTTTTTGTACGTCGCCCTGACATTAATGAAATACTTGTATTTGACCGACTTACATTTCTACTAGACATTCTTCTACTATACACAATCTATCACATATACTATACATTTTTACCGATACTTCAATCTGCTACACAGGTCACCACACATCTTATAAAAAAAATAGACATACAGTAAACATAGGAAATTACTTTCTCTTCAAACTACGAAAATGCACATTCTTCATTCCTCGCCGCGAGCTACTCGCCTGCTCATCGGCCGCTGCACAAAATATCAAAATATCTTCTTGACACCGCGTCTGTCGAGAGTGCGAATTTAGGTCTTCGAATTCCTCCTCCTCGTCCTCTGACTAGTTTAGTATAGGTTCAGGAACTGGTTTCTCAAACCCTTTACCTGTCTTTCTGTCTTAAACCGCTGATTCTCATCCTTTGCATTTTCTACATCAAAATCTTTTGCATAATCTGTGATATATTTTCTAAACTCGTTCTCTACTCTAACCAGACTCTTAGGCAATTTGAGCGTCAACTTGAGCTTGCCCTGGATGTAAAAACTTCCCCAACCCCTTGTATACATCGTATAAATGGCGGCGATTTTCCTTAAGCGCCACTTCAAAATTTTCCATTCTTTTTCCACTTTCATTCTCAAAGCTATCTCCTCTGTAACACGAGCTGTAAGTCGTACGTTTTTTTCGGTAGACAACTTCAGCGTTTCTTGCAATTTATTCAGTTCACGCTCCAAATTAGTTTGTATCCCCCTCTGTTCTTTATTAGTATTAAAAAATAAGATTCTCATCGCCCTCCGACCCTACACAAAACCACAAACATCAGGTAATACACCTATACTACCCCATATAATAGATACCCGAGCTCGAGCTGAACATCTTCTCGTCCCTATACTATAACGATTTTGCGCTTCTTGCGCCAAAAATTGAACTCGAGCTGGATCTGGTATTACATCCCTCTCTTTTAAAATATCTACGTGAGCATCTTTTAGCCCTCGTTCACTATCAACTTCGTCCTGAAAGTACAGTATTATAGATAGCAATGCTCTTTGACACCTAGCTTTATCACCCTTATCAGCAAAACAAACCTCTGCTATAGTTTTTTTAATAACCCAAACCTCTCCTCTTCTTTTCTCTTAACCTCATCCATCTTTATTTTCATTTGAGCATATCTACCCTAGAGAGCATATAACTCACTAAAGTTCTTCTATGATATTGCTTTAAAACACCTCATCTCATATTTAGTTTTATTTAATACATGTTGAGTGCGAGTCACAGAGTCCCTAACTCTACTCAACGCTCTCTCCATAACAATCACAGCTGCCCTCAAACGCTCTACATCCTACACAGATTACAAATTTTCTATTATCAACAATACTCAAACTCTCATAATAAAATTTATATGTCAATCACAACTTACAGTTTCACCAACTAATTAGTTACTGTCTCATCAAAATTAACAATTCAAAACAGATACGCAAAACAACACGAAACATATGAGCCACAAAACAAAGCTAAATACTTTTGGTCAAAACTCTACCTCTTCAGGTGACTTTCCTCCACCTACAGTACTTTGAGTTGGCTTAGCATTAAGGGGAGGAGACACATTCACCACATTTTCAGGCGTATCATTTTCTTCTGGTCGCTCTACCTCGACCTGCTCCTCCACATCTATAGGAAAGTTTGTCTTTATACTTGCCTGCCAAACCGAACTTTATATTGTCCTCCGTCAAACCAAAGTACCGATATGACTGAATCAAGTTGTCCCTTCCAACCTTCACCGCCTTCATGGCCTTCTTCAAAGTTTGTTGGCGTCGACCATCTACGCCCACAGCTCCGCCCTTATGATAGCTTTAACAGCTTTCACCGCTACCTTTTTTCTCTCTTAGACTGAGTAATCAATTCACTTAGCTGCCATTCCAGCTCTGCATTCTCTTTCAATTGAGCCTCGACCTTTCAGGAGAGCTCCAAATGATCTTTATTCCTCTTCAACAGAAACTATGATGACCCTTTAACAAGCATAGACAGTTCCCAAAATAATAGACAAATTAGAACCAGAGATAAAGTACAGCAAACAACATCAAATCATACTAACATTTACCTGTGCTACATGCTCTTGGAAGAACCCTTTGAGCTTCTCCAAATCGTTCTCCGTAAGAGCAAAGCAACGATTCTCTATCGACCTCAGCTTGGTCACTGCATCAGAATGAGTTCGGTCACTACCTTCGAGCTCGTGGTGTTTCGTTTTGGAGGCACGTTCTTCTCCTTCTCATGAGAGATCACCTCACCGGTCTTCTGTTTCTTCAACACTTCAACATCATAAACCTCTTGTACTGGCAGATTACCACCTTTTGGAAGCTTAGTAGAAGATCGAGAAAGCTCCTGGTGCGCTTTTCTCAACCTTCGAAATTTCTGAATGCCACTCGAGCTTTCCGTCGGAGGAATACCAGTAAGGTCAAGAATGGGAGGGAGGTCCTGGTCTGCATGATTTACTGATGAAATTTTGTCGCTCGCAGACTATCCTTGACCTGCCATAACTCGTCTTTGATTAGCTCGCTAAACTTTCAGAATCTTAAAATTTACTTTCTTGCTCTTTGGATGTTCAGATCCCCAAGCACTTTCTTTAGGTCTTTCTGTTCCCGAGTTACATGATCAAACAAACTCGACTGATCAATAGTAGCAACTTCTATGGGACCAATAACACAGAGTACACAAAATTGATTAGCAGCTCGCAACCAGTCAGACATTTACTCAAAAATGGCAGAATTCACTTACTCGGATTAAATTTTTTTAATTCCAGCTTGAGCGCTGGTTCATCTGGGACTTGCATACAGTTGCTCATAACAGTACAAGATGGTCATTCCATGGTCGACCAGCAGAATCGAAGTTAAAATTTTTTGGCCTCGACGAATCACTATACAGATAGCAACTCCTACTTGCCTTCAGATACTTCTTTTTGCAAAACTTCATCACATCTGTAGCAAGAAACTGCCTCACAGTACCGTTTACTCTCCACAATTCATTTAATGCCTCGCAAACCCTCATCATTTTATACACATTCCTATTTAGCTGTACTGGGCAGCAATGTAATATATTCATAACCCCCTTCTAGAAATGAGTCAGTGGTACCCTAAGACCATACACCAACTGATTCATATAACACAAGAACCCCTCATTCAGGCCTACCTTTACAGATTCATTAAAGTAAGATATTTTTGCATCGTCCTGAATTCCCCTCTCCAATTTCAACAGATCGAGACTAGGGACTTGGTAATATCCCTTGTCCTCCCGAACTGGAAATACATTGTCCTAAACCATAACTCGTCCTACTTCACATATTCTCCCCATCATCCTGATAATTTCTTTTTATACCACAATAATTCTTTTCCTACGTTTACCCCCTCCGGATGTATAAAATATTCCACCTCATCTTCTTCCATCTTAGCCTCTTCTATTAATATGTCCTCAATTTGGGTGGACACTCTCTCTACTATACCCATTATTACTTCCCTACTATCTACAACCCCCTCCATACCTTCACAATCATCCTCTCTACCCGATGATGATGTCTCTTCCGAGCTAGATGACACTGCAAATTTACTCATTTGACTTAATTTTTTAGTTTGTATTTTTTACCTACAAATCAAAAGAAAATTGGCCTTTATTCAGTATAGCGCTACGATTCATTTTTATAGATTATACAATAATCTACACACAGATAACAAAAACCCCACCCACATTTTCTTTTTCTTTCTTATTACCCCCCCCCCCCCCCCCTGTAATAATTTTTTCTCATTTTTAAACTTTCCCAACAATACTTAGAAGCAGTTCACTCGTACAAATAAAAAACACCAACTACCACAAACTCAGAGAAGTTGGGATTTCATGCTCCCCAAATTTACATTTATTCACTTCACAAATATCAACATTAGAGGGTCATTTTTTAATCCCTTCTCCATTTAGGAAACAACAAATCCCCCACATATCCCTCACATTCTAATATACATAACAAATCTACTCCTACCAAATCGTATTTACAACATCAAAACATAAAGATTTAGGAAATCCTACTCACCTGTACTCGAAGACCTACAATCTTATGCTCTGCCAACACCCTTTAAAGAGATTCCTTGCTTACGATGTTTTTCTAATATAAGAGTAACACCAGGCGAAGCTTTCGTTAACAATGGAGGATAGTTTTTAGAACTCAAACATTTTTTCTCTCATTGCACTATTCTCAATACTTTCTTCTCTCTCTAAAACTGTAAATTTATGAGGGAGAGAGAGAAGTTTTTATATTTTCCCTCGATTTTTGAAATGACGGCTCCCTGAGACACGTGTCGGTCACTCTCACTTCCTTCACAGATACGTCCTTTCGCCGCACCATTTCATCATTACTCCTTAGATAACAAGTTCTATTATCATGATTGTTTTTCACCTCAGCCATTAAATAAATCCTATCCTTCTTCCCAAGACAGCCTATACGATAAATCACTTTTCTTTCTCTCAACAGTTCGTACTACGCCATCCCTCACTATAAATAACAAATAATTTCAAATTTCAAAATAGTCAAGATAATTGTTAACATCTAACACAGTTGTCATCCGTCATAACTACCTCCTTAAGCGGTGTAACACACGTATCAGTTCTACCATTCTGTATGAAGATTAACTACATACTTATCACAAGTCAACAATTAATAAAACACATAATTATGCAAAAAGATTATTTATTCATTTCGATATGGAAGAATTCGAGCTTATATTTAAAGCAGCCCAGGTGGTTCGATTCCCCACACAGTATTATCTCTCCCCCCCACTGCTCTTTCATAATCTTCAACTAGTTTGTCCAATTCAATCTTTCGAACTGCCACACAAAGGATAAGAGTTTAAAATACATCGTACTAGAAAAAATGATCTAGTTTTGTACACCTTTCTTCATCATTTAGCCCCTCCAACTACAACGGCCACTCCGGCAGAACAACGTCATATGGCAGCAAACAAAAATATCGTTCACGTAGTTCTGCCACCTTAATGGCTAACCTACCTTCCACATCATGTTGCACACATTGTGAACGTGTCCTTACCATCACAAGTTTTGAAGTTTGGTCTACAGCAGAATACAATGGAGAGTACCTAAAGATCAAGTCACTTATATAACCCACAAGAAAATCTTTTCTTTAAGCACCTATATATCGTGCAGAACAGATCTTTTGGGGAACATATATTTTGAGAAATAAATTGTTGGAAACATAATATCTTTTTTCCCAATCATCACACGCGCGGGTACCAGGATATCGTTATTAGAGGTTACAAATGGGTCAGGTTTAGGTTGCATGGGTTAGGTCATAATGGGTTCATGGGTCATAAATACAAAACCAAACCCGACCCATTTAGTTAAACGGGTCAAAAATACAAACCCAAACCTGACCCTAATTTAAATAGGTCAACCCGACCCGACCCTTTTGACCTGCTTAAATATTAATTCGGGTTTGGGTTAGGTCATGGGTCTTAACTTCAATTGACACAATTGTGTGAGTGTGTTTGTTGAAGCTTTGGTTGGTAAGTATTGGTGTTACATGTGTTCTCAAATGATAAGTCCAGTAATGATAACGAAGATTAAATAGCCATTTTGTGAGAGTGAGTTTGTTGATGAAACGAGTAGTACTAACATAAGTGGAGGATAAAATGAAATTGACGTGGGAGTAGATCAAATGTCATATGTTTATGGGTAGTAATAACACATAAACATCTCTTTGGGCTCAGATCTTACTTGGAATGATGGATAGAACCATAAAAATCATAAATTATAATTGGCCCAAATCAAACTTAAATGGATCACGGGTCAACCCAAACCGTTTAAGGTAAACCCTGACCCATTATTAAATGGGTTAGACGGGTTCGGGTCAAATAACCCGCGACCTATTAAGGCCAAACCCAAACCCGCCAAAAACAAGATTGAGTCGGGTCGGGTTGACGGGTCGTGGGTCACTTTTCCTGCTTTAATCGTTATCATCAAAAAATGAAGATTACTTGGACAAGACAACGCACACTTACCATACCAACCAGAATATTTGACCAAATCACGGGCCACTGTTCCTCACACAGTTCAAACTCAATACATTTCGAATCCACTCCTTTGCAGGTCAAGTAAAAATAATTTGTATCAAGTTTTTCCTAGATCGAATATAACAGTTTGAGCTAAACTTCTAGATATCCTATATAAACAGTTTGAGACATTTTGCTCCAAGTCGCATAAACAAGGTCGAGGTAATTTTTTATAATTTATACCAGGATGATATACTTCGCATGGTAAGTACAAAAAGACAATCAAATACACAAAGCGAGGAAAAGGAAAAGGCAAGTTTATTTCACAAAATAAAGGTTACAAATTAAGTTGTTCTTCAAAATAACCTAGTTACAACCAATACATCCACTGGAACAACCCCTACAGTTGCCCCTTACAGCAAAAACGTCTTCATCTTTAACCGTCTCGTAAGCCAAAATCATCAGACTATCCCTACACTTCACTTCAGTTAGCAAAATGTAGTGATACTGACAGAGCCAGAAGAAGCCCAATTCAGCACCCTCAGCCTCCAACTCGCTCATCCCCTCGTATGTCGACTCCACGGGTATGGACGTAAGGTATGACAAAGACTGTTGACCAAAATATCACATTTTTAATACCTCATATTTGGCCACCACACATCTTACAAAATCCTCATAACAAATCTAGGATCTTGTCTTCACCATGATGCAGAGAGAATGAAATAACAATTCCTCTCAAGAACAAGATATTTATAGCCTTCCGAGCTTGGGTTACAAATCCCAACAGTAAAAAATGATTCAATCAATGTACATTAGAAGCCTAACAAACTGGTCAAATCAGTTTTGGGTATTTGAGAATGAATATTGGAAATGATTCTACCGTATTAAATGCTACTACAGATTCCAAGATAACAAATCACGGTACCCTTACATAGTTCGTACATAACAGTTCGAGAAAACCTTCTCAAGTACTTACATAATACAGTTCGAGTTGGTTTTCTCTGATTCGTACCAGTGCATACAGAAAGAAAGTCAAAAATCAAGAAAAGACAAGGCAATTTTATTTTTATCAAAATGAGGTTTTACAAATAAAGTTAGTTACCAACAAAACCTACAACTCTCACAATCGTTCCCCGCGTAAGGACAATTTGCGTCGTCAACCATCTCTTTGGCCAAAGAATGTAGACTATCCCTACCTTCCACTTCTGTCAGCATAACGTAGCCATATGAAGTCGTCTTCAGCAACTTCTGCCTCTAACTCGATCATCCCCTGGTACGTTAGCTTCACAGGTATGGGAGTGAGATCTGATAAAGATTGCTAACGAAAATATCGCACTTTAAGTTCTTCAAACTTGGCCTCCACACGCCTGACATATTCCTCGCTGCGAGTCTGAGACCTGGTCTTCACCATGATGCAGAAAGAATGAGATAAATATTTCCTCCAAGAATAGGATCCTTATAGCCTCAAAGATTTAAGTTATAAATCCCAACAATCAACAAGAGTACCATCAATACATTTTGGAAATCTGAAAGGTTAGTCCAGACAAAGCAGATATTCAAGAATGAACGCTGGGATTGATCCCAACATATTTAATGCAGTACTAATGATGCTTCTCAACCAACACCACTCGTGTTCTTGGTTGAGAGAGGGAGATTGTAAGAGCGTATTCCCACTGTCGGTCTCACTGGGGTAAGATATCGACCTCTGTATAAACAACTCGAACTCATAGCCACGCGACATCATTTAATGAAGTCGTTACGAGATAGAAGAGTCAGAACGTTACACCACCATTATGAAGATCCATCAAAACTTTATTGTAATGTTATTCATTAATGGAAATAATGGTCGTCAAACAGTCACAATATAAGGCCTATAAATAAGATCAGAGATTTACAGATTGAAGATAGGATTTTCTACCCAGAAACTCTATGCTAAACAATTTAGAGCATTCTTTGTAATATCTAGTCACTCAATCAATAAGACCAGTCTTTCTAAATTCACAAGAGAGGTCGTGGTTTTTACCTATTAAGAGCTTTCTACGCTAATTCTTGAGTATGACTAGTTGTTACTTCTTACATTCTAATCATATTTGGTGTGAGGTACTAAGTTTGAGATACGAAATTAGGCTCTTACAGGAACAACCCGAATCGAAGATCTACTTACCATCACATAGTGTGCGATCTTTACTAGACATTGCCAACAAAACATTCCCATCCTCATAAGAAGAATCACCTTTTGCTAATGCTACCATATTCTGACTCTCGTTACCTTTTCTTCTGTTTACCTTTTCAAACTTGAACCTTTCCCCGAATTATGTTCTTTTCCCACAAATAAATCCATCTCCTATGAATTGTTATCGAAGGGCTTCATCCTCAAATCCTTGGATAAAAGTACCTCAGTAACATCGTTTAGCACAACAACATCCCTACCATAAAGCAGCATAGTTTCGAGATGCCAATATTTATCGGGAAGCAAATTAATCAATAAAAAAGCATTATCTTCATTCTCAATTTTTATCTCAATATTAAGAAGATCGCTAGCAAGTTGATTAAATTCGTTAATGTGACCGTTCATAGAAATACCTGATTTCATCCTGAAGGTATATGGCTTCATCTTCAAGTGCAATTGGTTAAAGATTTCTTCATGTACAAGCCTTCCAATTTCTTCCAAAAAGCCGTCGCTAACGTCTCCGCTTGAGCACTACGCAAAATTTCTTTAATTAAGCACAACCTAATCGTGCTACAAGCTTGGCAGTTAATTTACTCCTAATCATCTGTAGTCATTGTTGCCGGTTTTACTTTCAAAACCTTGTAAAATCTGCTGGATCAGAACGTCTTTGCATTGACATTGCCAAGGACCAAAATTCACTTTCCCATCGTACTTCTCAATGTCAAATTTGACATTAGAAACTTTATTCGTTGTCATCACCTCCAAACGATTAGGGCCAACAAATTAAACCGATTGAATTTTGGCCCTGGTACCAATTGTTGTACTGAAAACTGCAGTAGGATCACGATCTAGCGGAGATATATAAACGAAGAACAAAAAAAAGAAACTAGATAGAGTAAATAATGAAACACAAGATTTTTACCATGGAAAACCCCAAAATAAGAGTTCAAAACTACGGGGCGAAGATGATGATTTCAATATGAACTTGGAGAAGTTAAAAAGAAATTTAGAGATCTCTCTTTTAATCTCTCACACAAGCTCTCACTCAAAAAACCTTAACTCAAACCCTAGAGTTCTGTCCTATTTATAGAAAATATTTTTTTTTGCAAAAAGTTTAGTAAAATATATCAAAAAACAAATATACAGGGTGAAGAAAAGACAACCATGTCACACTCTAGTACATGTCACTAGGGTATAGGCATATGGGGCTCTCTACAAAAATAACGAAATACAAAAGGAAATTAATCAGGAAATTGCATCCATCAAAGTTAATTCGTTCGAACGATTCTAGAGCGAAGTCTCGTTCGAACGACCTTCCATGTTGTTCGAACGAGAAATGGAAAAACCTAGGAAATGTCGTCTTTCTCGACAAAGTGGAAAGGCGGTTTTGAAAGTAACGTGCAATTCGTTCGAACGAATTTCAAGTCCATTTGAACGACATGTTGAAACTTGCCTTCTGTATCGATAATTTGTCATTGTTGCCATTTTGTTCGAACGACCGCCTATGTCATTTGAACGACTTTCCTGATTCTAAAGTACTCCGTGCAATGATCTTTGATTTTTTCTAGACATTCTGGTTTACCGTTCGTCCATTCTTCCATCGGTTGGTTTGGGCCAGAGCCTCTCCGTGTAAGCTGATCTGCCGAAAAGTTACATTCCCTGCACACATGGCTAAACTGAATATGCAAAATATGGGGAGTGATAGGGTCCTAAGCAGTTTTGAGTGTCCAAGGGATTTTTTCCTTGGTGAAGGCTTTAATGGCCGCAGTTAAATCAGATACCACCCACAAGTATCGTCACCCTTTTATAACAGCTCTTTGAACTTCTGATATGATAGCCGTGATCTCAGCTATATAGTTCGTTGCATGAGCAATGGCTTTGCTATAGGTACCCACGACTTCACCGTTGTTGTCTCTGTAGATAATCCCAATTCCTGCATTTCCTGGGTTGCCCAATGCCGAACGATCATAACATATCTTTGCTTTATTTGGTGTTGGAAGTTCTCATCGACATCTCTCTAGGATGCTGCCCTATCGTGGTCTGCACTGAACATTTAATGCCTTTATGATCTTGGGGTCCTATATAGTACTGTTCATAGTATTTTTAGAGAGATGAGTCGTGTTTGCAATGTCTGTAAGGATGTACAACTTAATTGTTTGGAGAGGAAGCTTGAATCCATCGTATTTCCATTTGTTCCTTGTTTTCTAGATGTTACTGCAAATGGAAAAGACCATGGCCACCCAGAGATCTTTTATGTAGGTATTAGATCCTTGTCCTCTTTCCAAGATGGTTTTCCAGGTGTCTGTCGGTGTAATAGGAGCATAAGAGACGCAATTGGTAGCATTCTGCCAGAGAGAGACCGCAAATGGGCATTGTAAAAGAGTGTGTTTTTCTGTTTCTGTAGAATTGTTGCATTGGTGGCAAATCGAGACTAAAGAGATACCTTTCTTCATAATGGTGTCGTTCATTTGAAGGAGATGGTTCAACAGACGACATGCAAAGCCTCCCAGTCTTGGGTGAATTGCGTTATTCCAAACGTATTTCTACCACCATGCCGTATCTTCTCGTTTACGCTGAGTTTCAAATGCATTATTGGTTGAGAATGTCCCTCGTAGGTCTGGTTTCTAGATCATAGTGTCCTGGTTATTGGGGTTACACTGGATTTGCTGAATATTTATTCCAAGTGCCAGAAGGAGGAGGCAAATGTCATTAGGGAATTGCCATCCTTGAGGGTTAATAAAGTCGTTAACCTAGCTTTGTAGTGTTTCCACATATGTCTGGGCAACTCTATATATTCCATGAGAGGGCTTTCTGTAGCCCATGTGTCTCTCCAGAAATCTATTTTCATGTCATCGCCGATGAGCCAACCTATGTAAGGTTTTGATAAAGCAGCTCTAGTTTGGATACCAGACCAGATAGTAGAGGGTTTATGATATTGAATTGGATCTCCACTCTTGTTGTTGAATTTGGTTTTGATCAGTTTTGTCATTCTTCTGTTCCTTGTGTGAATACCCAGTAAAATTTGCAGAGCATAGCATTGTTTACTTCCCCCAGGTTTCGTACTCCTAGTTCCCCTTCTTTAATCGGTTTACAGACCTTTTCCCACTTTAATGTCATTCCTTTCCTTTTTGACGAATCCCCCGTCCATATATAGTTCCTAAGGATATTATCCATCTTTTTGATAATCGATCTAGGCCACTTGTAAACTACCATATTATGTATGGGGATACTATTGAGAATAGACTTCGCTAGAGTAACTCTTCCCTGAAACGAGATCATGCTTCCAGTCCAGCTGTTAGCCCTCTTTATGATTTTTTTTCTATAAGCGGTATAATCTCTTGTTTCGTAACCCCCCTTGAAGAAGTAGGATTCCCAGGTATGTCTCTGGGAATTTTCCTTCCTTGAATTCAAATATCTCTGAGACAACTCGTTTTCGGGTGAGAGGAATATTGCTCATAAAAATCTTGCTTTTGGCCACACTGATCTCTTGTCCAGACGCCAACTGATATTCTGTGAGTAGGGGAATAAGCTATCGTAGGCATTTGGTGTCCCCGTTCACAAAAAGAAAATTATCGCCTGCAAATAATAGTTGAGTAGGTCCGTGCGTCAACTTTGTTGATGTCATAGGTTGTATTCTGCTGTGTTCCCTGGCCTTGTAGAGGTTGATGCTAAGGATGTCTTCTGCGATTACAAAGAGGATTGGGGAGAGAGAGTCCCCCTGCTTGAGACCCTTAGACATCTGAAAGAATCCAGATGGGCTGCCGTTGACAAGGATAAAGATCATACGGCTGCTGATAATCGTTTGTATCCAAGAGAAAAATTTCTGATCGAAACCAAAAGCCCTTAAAGTGTTGATGAGATATATCCAGCTTAGAGTATCATATGCTTGACTGATATCATTCTTGAGAGCCACATTGCCATTCTTTCTCTTGATTTTCATTTCATTCACCATTTTAGACGCCATGTAGATGTTGTTATGTATGTTGCGGTTCTTGATAAATACACTTTGGTATCTTGAAACGCATCTGTCTGTAATTGGAGATAACCTCGTGGCTAGAATTTTCGTAATAAATTTAAGCAGAAAGTTACTAAGACATATCGGCCTGTAGTGTTTAATCGATGATAGGTTTATGATTTTTGGGATCAAGACAATGATGTTAGAGTTGAATGTCAGAGGGATCATTCCATCACGAAAGAAGGAGGATATCCCTGAGTAAATATTTGTACTCAGCGTATCCCAATATTTGCGATAAAAAGCTCCAGAGAATCCGTCTGGACCAGGGGCGTTGTTGCTGTCCATAGAGAACACCACTGCCTGAATCTCTTTATCAGTGGGGACGGTTGTAAGATGCGTATTTTCTTCCGCTGACACTTACTGGGGGAGCTGTTCGAACAGTGATGGGAAGTTCTGAGTGTCTATTACCGAGAATTTGGAGGTGTAGTATTTAACAATGTGTTCCTGGATGCGGGGTTGGCTTGTAATGTCTGTTTCCTTATCGTCTTTAATTTTTGTGATAAGAGCTTTGGCGTTCCTGGCCTTTGCAGTTGCGTGAAAGTATTTTGTGTTTCAGTCTCCCACTTGAAGCCATTTAATCCTTGATTTTTGCCTCCAATACACCTCGTCAGTATCCTCCCATCTATTTAGTAATTTTGTTTGGGCAATGTATCTATTTGCTATCAGGTCATTGGTGATATCGTCTTCTAATTGGATTTGGAGTTGTAGAACCTCTCTTTCTAGTTTCGTTTTGTTTTTTGGTGGGTGACGGAGTTCTGTCTCCACATCTTAATGTCAGCTTTAAGGCGTCGTAGCTTCAACATTAGAGAGAAAAATGGAGCAGCGTTCATCAGCTGTCCCTAACTATGTGCTACCAGAGCATCAAAACCAGGTTCTTTCCCCCAGGACTGTAGGTATTGGAACAGGATGCTATTTGGCCTAGGGACATGGTAGCATTCACCCATAAAAAGTGAGTGATCGGATTGGGTACGAGGCAACACCTTCATTTGCCACCCCCTGAAAGTATCCTGCCATTCTGCATTCTGTTTACATCTGTCCAAAACTACCAGAGTTCTGTTATTTCCACTCTGAGCATTGCACCAGGTAAACTGAAGCCCAGAGGAGGGGCTCTCCGACAGTCTAGCCCTATCAATCCATTATTGTGTTAAGTGGGGGTGGTCTTCTCCCCCTTTTCTCAAAGGTTCTCAGCACATTAAAGTCTCCAATGCATATCCAAGGCTTTACATTCACTGCAGCAAAATTAGAGAGGTTAGCCCAAAGCTCCAACCTGTTAATTTTGTTGCAAT
Source organism: Kingdonia uniflora (assembly GCA_014058105.1). Taxonomy (NCBI): domain Eukaryota; kingdom Viridiplantae; phylum Streptophyta; class Magnoliopsida; order Ranunculales; family Circaeasteraceae; genus Kingdonia; species Kingdonia uniflora. Next base: position 163,719 of record JACGCM010000121.1, read on the forward strand.
TTGGATGTACAAAGGAGAAGCAGCTCCCCATGTATTGCACCGTAATATGTTATTTCGACAGAGCTAGAACTCTAGGTTCAGGACTTCCTTTGATCCAAAGTATCCATATGTTGCCTTTTTCTGTGTTTTGTTCATTGGTAATGATCTTGGTTTCATATCCCGGCAACACAAAGTCTTTACAGAAGATTTTGGGTTCAGCAACTCCCACAATATCTGGATGTGCTCGTGCAGTTGTTTGTCTGAGATATCGAGTTGCTTTTCTATTCCCCAGCCCTCGAGCATTCCTGAAAATAACCTTCATTAATATTTACGGGTAGACCGAGTAATTTTCTGGTCTAAGGTGTACACCTTTCCCCATTTTTAATACTTGGTTGGGGCCAAGCTGTACCTGCTCTTCCTGTTCCACTTCATCATCCCAACTTCTTGGGTTTAGATTTTGTCTGACCTAGTGTATCGCTTGTAAATAAGCATCTCCCTCAAGAGAATTTTCATCATTTATTAGTTTCTTTACGTTATCTGCGTCTGCTGTATTAGCCTCTTCCTCATATGTTGGTGATGTCGAGATATCCGCGTCTGTTGCTCGTCTCTCCCCTTGAAGAATCAAATTTTTGCTTGTGTCATCCATTTCCCCAGATAGTGCTAATTCTGTATGTTCTATCTCTTCCTCTTCATCTCTTAAGGCTGCAAATTGGTTTACCCTACTAGCGATGCTGCTTGCTATGGGTGACTACGGTTGTTTACTGCTGCCTTTTGTTTGTGACCATTCAACGTTCTCATGGATTTTTTTTCATGTTGTTGCATATGGTTAGCCGGCCTTGGCATGCCAGGGAAGTAGATGGGTGGGGATGTTGTACTACTCTCTTCCATTGTCTCCTGAAAGTATGTATGCTTGCTCGGTAGATCTGTATTTGTCCTTCCCACTGCCTTGGTCTGGGTTGCTTCTCTTGGATTATTAAGCTTTGGTTGCCCTTAGCGATTCCTTGTACTGTCTTCAGCTTGGTCTTGTTTTGTTTCGTTTCATTTTCTTGAAATGCTATCTATACTATCTTGCATTCGGCTATTGTGTACCCAACATTCTTACAGTGATTGCAGTATTTTGGGACACGATGGAGCTGTACTTCTTGTTTGATGATAGTGCTCTCCACCTCAAGCAGTATGTGGTCTGGGATTGGCTTAGACAGGTCAATATCGACTAGCACATTAGCATGATATTAGTAATCCTAATTTCTTGTAGATTGATCGAGCTGAATAGGAGTACCCAGAGTCTCTCCAAGGGACATGATAATCTTTGCGCTCCATATTTCTATAGGCATACCCGAAAACTTACACCAAATCAGAGCAGTTGAGTTACAGTGTTTGTCAACCAAGAAAAATGGGTTCCAAGGCAGAAGTCTCATAGGCATTTGTTCGATCATCCATGGCCCTCTACTTCGTATGTATATCTTGTCCTCCTCGGACTCCAATTTTATGATAAAGAACCCCTTTCCAATTGGGATTAATTTGCATGTACCCTTAATTTTCCAATGCGTTCTTGCAAATTCTTGAACAGTTACGAGTTTGATCTTCTGTAGGTCCAGCCGGCCAATGAGACTGTATTGATAAATCGATATACCATCCAAAATTTTAGCTCTAGGGATTGAGATTATGGATGTCTCCTCTTCTTCCAGTTGCAATAATCCCAGCCAATTCCTTGTTCTCTGTTATTGTTCCACGAACTTTTTCTGCAAACGTGGGTTGGTATTTTTCTTCAGTTAGGACAGGGATTTTACAATGAGAGGTAGTTTTACTCCCTATAACCTAGTTACTTTTAAGTTCTTGTTCTGGCCGAATAACATTAGTTGTGTTCTCCTCCCTATCAACCTTCCCCATGAAGCCTTAGAGGCATATTACTCAGATTGGAGTCGATTCTTGGATGGCGTCAGGGATTTTACTCTGAGGGGGTGGAATCCTATTCAGAACCTGATTGTTATCCCTCCTGTTAGGTGATTCATAGGTGATTGTCTGTGATGGAGGTATTGTTGTTGTCTTAGGGCTTGTCAGGATTTGCTGGGATTCCTTCAAACCCTCACTTCCTAGCAGCTTGATTTCTCTCTTGATGATGTCTTGAATTAAACTAAGTGTAGGGAGATCTATCACGACTCAAGATCGATACCGAGAATCAATTAGGATTTCTAGAGTTCGGATTGGATTTTGGCATCATTTTTTGTTGCAAAAGATAGCTGGTATTCAATATTCTCGAGAATTTTCTATTTATGGATTACATGAAAAACTTGTCCAACAAATAACAGGAAAAGTAGAAACTGTAATTAGAAACCTACTATTCCAAGTTTAACTAGGTTTTGGAAGTTCTGAAACTCTTACACAAAGTCAAACACCAAGCTTGCTTCACAAGTCAAGTCTTTATACCCGAGTCAAATCTATATTACATTCTAGGGTACTTGTATCAAGAAAACTTAAATTGCAGTGTAACTTGATGCGAAAAAAATATGATTCAAGGGTCCAGATTAAGTTTCAGTCCTAGCAAATAAATAGATTCATCTAGTAGCAGTTTCAAACGGCAATTCCCTAGATTTTAGTTGCCCCCATGATTCTCTCTCACCCCCCTCTCTCTCTCTCATAAACTCCCTGCAATTTCAAATAGCAGATCCTCTCTCTCTCTCTATGAATCTCTACAAAGAATTTTTTTTATCTCTCTCTACTTGCATTTGCTACAATTGAACACCAATCTTCTCCCATACTCTCTCCTCTCTCAATAGCAATTCGCTTTATGTACTAATCAAAGTTCCAGTATGATGTTTTATGTACTTTTGGCATATCAAAAGGCTTTGTCACCAAACTCATGGTGGTTGAATGGTCTTGTATGTAGTACTGCAGTAGATATATTGTTTTATCTTTAAGAGATTTGTTGTATCATACCCTCCGCATAACATCTCAGCATTCAAGCGGCAAAGAAAGATGCCCTACTCTGGCCTCAAATATTGAGGGCTTTCGCTCACCATTACGTTCATAAACTATACCAAGGTTTTTAACGTCTACGTGATCCAATTGATTGTATATGAATTGCATTGTGAAGGTTTTACAGTTGCTTTTATTTTTCTGGACTTTTGGGGAAAATTTGCATTGAAGCGTCACAAAAGGTACTATTTCGAGTCATTCAACACAACAAAATATGAGGTTTTGATATCTGACATGAATTTTTTTTACGTTTACCAAGTTTCTAAATGGTGGTAGCATGAGATAATTGTGCACATGTAGGAAAATCTTACTTCAACTTTTTTCCCTTTTCACATGAATGCCAAATCATCCCACTTCATTACATCCACTGGCCAGTAGTATTTGAAGCAATTTGAGTTGGGTTTGTTGGATTTTAAGGATGTAAGTCATTGGAGGCCATGACCACAGGGGGCCATGACAAGGTAATATCGTCTTAAATTTTTTTCTAATTCCTTTTGGCTTACATGATTTTTTTCGTAAATGATTGTGTTGATATTCAGGGCTATGTTATACTTTGTAATTTAATTTCCCATTAGGATTGATATCTGAAGTATTTCTTCAACTTCTCCTATCTTTTAACGTGTTCAATTTTTATAGTGAATGCACATAATGAACTCACTAAATTCTAGAACTCATTTTTGTGTTCTTGATGGTTATGCTTGATTTCTAAGTTCTTCACACTAACACTGAATCTAATGGGATTTTATTTTCAATGACTGCAAGTGAGAAAGTGTGGTCTTAGAGATCCAAAATTATGTCTGGACTAAGTATTTTTTTTGTTGTAATGAAGTTGTGTCTTTTCATGATGTACAAATCATCTCAAAGAAATGTATGATAGAGCAGAAAAAAGATTAAGAAAAATTGAGCATCTGCACACTAGCCAAATGAATCAATTGTTTCTATGAATGATATTTCACATTATTGAACGTTGGACATGCATATTTTGCAGTTATGGGTGTAGATGACTTTCTTTAGTACAAAACACCTGAAATCTGCAACCTGATTAACTAAATAACTACAGAGTTAAAGCCAAAATTGCCCTATAAGGTAAGTAATAACAAAAAAAACGAAGATGGAATATCAGAATAGCGAATGCAGTTCAGTGTTCAGTTATGGGTTCAAAATAAAACCGCAACATGTGTCCCTGGAAATCCCAATGTACCAATCTAGACTCTATTAAGAACCATGAAGCACTCATAAGTTGTGTCGAGGATCGACAGAGACCACAGCTTACAACCCAATGGTTTATACTAAAAGGTTTAGTTTGGAAACCAAAATGAATATTTAATATTTAACAGGTTATAGTCTACTAAATTTGAGGTAAAAATACAAGAGAAACTTAAATGTCAAAATTTTTGACAAGCATGTGAGAGGAAAGATACAGTACCGAGAAGGGGTTTATATTGCATATGATGGAGTTGAAGGAAGAAATAAGGTCAAACTTAATTGCAAAGATTGGAGGAAGTAAAAGATTAAATAAACATGTAGGCATTCAAGTCTAAACATTTTAGATCGGTAATTCAAAAGACCCTGAAGTACACTCATTGATGGCCCACAAGAAGCAATTGAAACTTCTCAAAAAAATATCATTACTCAAAAAGCACTACAGTTATGTGGTTCATTGTTCGTTACCAAATAATATCTTATTTTTCGCTTGCATTTTGTTTATAGAAAGTTATTTTTAGTGGGCTTCTTATTGTTTGAGTTTCTCCATCCTGAGCTTATCAAATTTTCATGAGTTTCAAGTGATTTCGGATCCAAGTAATTTGGATATTTTTCTTATTTCAGGATTCACAAACCATTTAATAAAACTATTTTGGAGAAAAAAAAACACGTTTTGATCATATATCATAGAAACTCACATGGTAGCAATGAAATTGGAGATCTTTAATAACGTTAAACAGATTCCAAATTTGGATATCGTATTATTTACTGAGATTGCAATGTTAAATCGAATAACCATGGGGCGTTGGAGTAGCGGATTAAGACCATGCCTCAAGAAGCATAGGTTTTTTTTGCTAGGCAAGCTGGGGATAATGCAAACCCCAACCAGTATCAATATATAAGCAAAATTATTGCATTCTAATGAACATTTTCCCCAAAGCATCATCCTTTATAAAGATAATCAGTTCAGTAGGCATAGAGCTAGGGGTCAATCTACCTTCCCCCATGGGAAGAATAGGAAGCCAAGAAATTTCCCCTTTGATTAGCCTCTCTAGAAAATGGTCAATATCAAAAAATATATATAGATTACTAATCAGAGCCATGATAGATTGGTGTAGTAGATAGCAGTGCCAAGGTGGTTTCTTCTTCCCCAAAATTTAGTTCACCATTTGTTTAAAGTCAGTCTTCACACACTCACACAGAGCTTTGTGATGCCCACATCAATGGCTTTAACCAGACCCCTTTAAATAGTCTTCATTTCTTGGTAAATCCCTGAGGTAGCCTCATTCATACCATGGTAGGCAATCAACATAGTCTCAAGAAGCATATGTTCTAAGTTCTATTCACCACCAATAGAGAATTATGGCGTTGTAGTGTTAAGTTTAATAACATCGATACATAATGAGTTGTCTCTATTTTGAGAAAATTCATTTTGTGTTTGTTGCCGGTAATTTTAAGTGTAGTGGCATCGACGCATTGGGGGATATAGTAGCAAGTTAGCAAAGAATGTGGACATGTGTACAGAAAATATAAATAGCGTTGAAGGCGCGCCGACGTATTCACCGTGACTTGGTCACGGGTAGTACTAGTAATAGATAAATCCTAGCAAATGACCCCTGATGATGATTTTGTTTTTTTAGACTTGCGGTTAATCGAACCACCAACCTGGTGATGGTTAATCAAACTCAGGACCTCTACTTATTGAGGCATGGTCCAAACCGCTTCACTGACCCCCATTGCTTACCTTAAGCCCAAAATAGGAAACCTCAAAATCTAAGCACATCCAGATCCTTTCAGACTTTGGATAGAATTCCACTTTTCAGAGTTAATTGAGGTTGGTTGATGTAACAAGCATCACATGCGCACCCACCACTCGCAGTGCTGAATTTGATCAGACACCACACTCAGCTCGAAATTTGATAAAACTTGTTTTTGTTGTTTGGCTTAAAAGCCAACGCAGAACACTTCATTTGCTGATTTATGTATCGGAAATTGTGACAAATTCATGATACAAAATGACAAAAACCGTTATTCGGCGGTATTACGCAGGAAAATGCTTGGTCGCATGCTTAAGTAATCGTGGCATATCGTAGAGTCTTCATGGTAACATTAGGCCTCTCCAAGAGCCGCCACCTCTTGTTATCAAACTAATCTCTTGGATCAACGTTAACCGACCTAGATAAATTATGGATACATCCTTGCATTAGTTGGAATTTGACAATACCTTCTTCGATTTGATGCTTTATTACGGGGGAACTCCTTTGATTTGTGAGTGTATCTACGAGTATGACAAGTGTATATACTAGTTATTTGACAGCTCCTAAACTACATTGCCCAGTCAAATTTGGATAAGAAGGGGTTTGCTATCTTAATCTCAAGACCGCTCAAAATCCCCAAAAGTTTGTCACTCACGACTCTAGATATGCACGTTGGATAGGCGTTCAGAAAGTTGAATAGGCGTTGTTAGTTTAAAGTTGTCGCGCTCGTTAGCCTGTTGGATATGCATGTTGGACAACGCATGAGGGATCAGAGACTGCCAAGATGCTTGGTTTTTAGAGACCAAGACTCCCATTGTTGGAGATGCTCTTAAAACAAACAAAATATAAAGCACATTAAGAAGAAAAGGAAAATAAAAACAAACTCAAGCACATTAATGGCTTAGTTTTAAGAAAATTATTTTTCACTTGAAAATGTTGAATCAAACGCAACCTAAGAAGATAAAGGAAAACAAAAACAAAAACAAAAACAAACTCATGCCAATTTATTGGTGTAGCCAATAAGTATATATATATTTAATCATCATCTTCAATTTTAAATATTCCAAGTTGGTTACTTGATATGTGGGACTATATTAATAGATAGGTGTACAGGAAAGGCCTCTGCCTGATTACAATGATGGTTGTATTAATGGTTTAATCCCATATTGCTTATGCTGGAAGCAGTGGCGGAGCTAGGATTATTCGGCAGGAATTTTGGGGGGTTTGGGGGCAGTAGCCCCCATAATTTTTTTGGGACAGATGGATACAACAGACTTGCTGCCTATAGGCAGATCCGCAGATGGATACAAACGATGATCAGAAAACATAAAACAGTTACAGAAAATAGTAGCTATGGAAAATAGTAGCTATGGATACATATCTTGGTGATATAAAAGCTATGGATACATATACTAGGATGCATTGAAAACAAGCTCAGAAAAAATGGGGCAGATGGATACAAAATGGATAGAAAAGACACTACTTGAATGCTTACAGAAAACAGTTACATAAAACAGAAACTGCAGAAAATGGATAGAAAAGTCGCTACTTGAATGCTTTTCCAAACTGCAAAGGTTCATACATGTGAAAAATGAACATCTTCGTCCAGTCTCACTTCATTGCGGATACTGGATACATAAGATCCCATACTTTATGACACTAAAATGGATTGTATACAACAATAGTTTGTTTTATACCTAATAGCTCTAGATTATATCTATAAAAGAAAATTTTTTACCCAAACTTTAGCTATCAAACTCAGATACAATTCTCACTTGTTTTCTTCGTTTCTTTCTCCTCCCAAATAGGGAAAACTCAAGAGACTAGAGAAGCCCACAACAAAACATATGGGGGGATCACTGTATCCCAAAAACCCCAATTAATTAATTTCAACTCTTCTCCAAAACGTACCCTAAATGATAAATTGCAAACCAAATGGGGAAAAAACGTATCTTGATGTATAGAAATCATTACCCATATATTCGAATACTACGAGAATCCAATTAAAACTAATCTGCAACAGGTAGCTTTGATATGAAATTGGGAAACCCTAACCTTTGATGGAATTGAAGAAATCTGATCTGAAAATGAAACCTTGGTGAGAGAGGATAGATCTGGATGCATCAGCTAAGCTCATTTTAAAAAAATCTGAGTGGGGGCAGCTGCCCCCACTGGTCCTCATGTGGCTCCGCCCCTGGCCGAAAGTATGGTCCTTAAGTTAAGATATTACTCTAAAGGCCTTATCACTCTATTTGACATTGATGTTTTCTTTTTAAGAGAAACAACACCTCACACCTCTCTGTTGGAAGTTGTTAAGTTTGGACAATATTAGTGAACGTAGAGTGAAGTTGCAGGAATTTTTTTTTTTGGGTATTTGCAAAAATGCTAAAGTAGTACAATGGAACAAATGAGATTGCGTATCTTAGTTAAAAAAAGTTGGACTGAGAAGCAGCTAAATCACTATTGGAGTTAACAAATCACGACCGAAACACATTTTGAGACTTGGAGACATACAACAATAATCTTTTGGTGTACACCTCATAGTGATGACTCGCTCAACGCAAAACTCGTATACTTAGAGCATCTCCTAAAGTATCTCACTCACTTGGTTTTTGAGGTGTCATGTAGGATTTTCGTTCTACAACAGTACCTTACTCACTTGCTTTTTCTCCTCAAAAAGCAAGGTTGAGCCTTGTTTCCAAGGTGCAACCTTGTTTTTTTATGTCCCGATCAGGCACCCAAGTGTTGGGCATCTATTTGTATTATAATTGGGCGCCTAAGGTTTGGGCACCAAATTATTATTTTTTTCAAAAAAAATTTAAATCAGGCGCTTAAGATTTGGGAGCCCAATTGTTTTTTTCGAGCGCCTAACAGTTTGGAGCCTGATGAATTTTATTTTATTTTATTTTTTTCAAAAAAAATGAAAAGGGTACCCAACATTTAAGTGCCTGTTAAAAAACCCAACTGAGGTACTATTAGATTAATTGGACTTTACTCAGTTGAATTTTGGTTTTTTTTTTTTCACCCAACTGAGTTAGGTATTTTAGGAGATGTTCTTACAATCAACTTAAACATGTATATTTACCAAGGTCGGCCCTGAGGTTGTTGAGGCCTAGGGCAAAGTGTGAAAATGGTATAACAGAGTGAGGTACTGAACCTTTGACCTTCAAATCACAATCAAGTCGCGCCAACCAATTAAGTCACTTTAAGATATTAGCAATTTTGGAGTCTTTTCCATACACTATTTAACCATTTAAAGGCCCCTATTTTAGGTTAATATTTGTGGGCCAAGGCGATCGTTCTTGGGCCTGTACCTAGGGTCGGTCCTGATATTTACCTCATAAGAACAATAGTTCTTTTACTAATTTTTGATAGCCAAACTATATTTACTTTGGCCTTAAAATCAAGTTTTATGGGTTTGTTGCATTAGAATAGCCATAATCCAATAATGTTTCCTATATTTTAAGTTGCCACTTGAGTTTTGGCTTTGGCTACAAAACAAGGTCATCAATATGGTTACTCATGATTACTTTTAGCATATTTATCTTTTATGGAGAGTCTAATGTAGCAAAATTGCTATGTTATGCTCTTCAAATTTGATTTTTTTTAAAAATAACTACTCCTATACATATGTTCTAAGAGCATGCATTTGTTTAATCAAATTTTGGTTGCCAAAGTCAAACTAAACACTAGCTAAAAGCCAAATAATCTTTCCATCTCCATTCGAATCTCCAAAATATATAATCAAACCTGCCATGTCATACTTCCCTCCAAATTGTGAGATTTTAGAGAGTTGCCACGTCACTTGTTTTCAAATTTGGAGTTTTTAGTAAGTGATATAGGTAACTAGGAAATTTGGCTTTAGCCATTTTAACTTTTAATTGGCAAGTCGGATGTACGTCTTATTTCACAGGTTCCATTCTTTCATTTTTACATTTTTGGCTCTCTATATATGGCTTAAAATCAAAATGACAAGTCGAGCATAGATGTTCTAATGTGACAAAATTGTTATGCTTTGCTCTTCAAATTTGTTTTAAGTAAAAATGGCTACTCTAAGACTAATAAGAAAGGGTGTTGAAAAAAAAATGAAATAATGGAACTTGTGACATAGCTTTCCCTAAAATAGAACAGTAATTATGAATTGTAACAAGCTGAAGAACTGAAAAGAAGTGTAGAGCAACAACAAATATTCTTAGCAGGAACAGTACTTGAAGTTACAGTAATAGAACTGTAAACAACAGGTATTCGCAGTCTAATCTCTTCCCAGGATACAACGAGCGGAGATACAGTAGTTTAGTACTGGAAGACTACATGCAAGTTAGTATGCATGCACCTCAGTGAAATTGTGAGTAAATAACCAGAGAGGGAGAACTCAAAAGCACAGGGAGAGAGAGAGATGAACTGTGTTGTTTTGTATTTTTGGAGAGAAGATATCTGAGCTATTTATAGAGTTATTATCTACAACGTCTCTTTTTTATTTACTCTAATGTGCAAGAGCTTTTAGCCCAAACATGAGTACGTGAGGAGTAATTCCTTCGGAATAGGTCTCTATTAGCCATTAGAAGTGAACGTGTAGTAATAGAGAAAGCCAACTCAAAGTTAAACCCAAGCCCAAGAAAGATAGGATAACTTCTCAATAAAAAGAATATGTAAGGCCTAGCCCGAGCCTCAAGAGCCCCCAAGGCCAATTGCCCAAACCCATGTCAAGGGTATACAAAAAAACCCCACACACTTGCATACATATACATTCTCTCTTACCCTCATGTACATACATATCATATCAACCATTGGTTATGAATATACACTCCTAACTTTTTCTTTAATGTGGGACTATGTTATAGGCTATTATTTAGGTTTTAAGTCACATGGGTTAAATTTTCAAAAGAGGTTAATGATATAGAGTTATTGAAAATGAGCAAGAGGTTAAAGGATCAAACCCATATAAGGTGTTTTTGTGAAAACCAATGATTTTACTTTTGTTTATTTTAAAATCCAACAATCCCCCACTTTTAAAAAACCTTTTAGAAAGAGAAAAGTAACCAGAAAACGGTTTCGATATATCGAGTTGTACTTAAGTAAAGGCTTCATTAGACTTAGACCTTTACGTAATGGACAATCTCCAACGTATAAGAATAATAAGTGATCAGAGTTATGAACTAATTATCTAGCTTTATACAATAAATAAAACCATATACAACCCTTCTAAGTGTGAGTTATAAATACCAGTAAATTTTGACCATGTACTTAATCCTAGAATAGGTGAAGGCTTTAGAGAATTAGCCCAATTCTCATAGGAAGAGACCTCACTTTCACAATCACCTTGGTAAGTCTATCAAGAGTGTTCTTGTAGCGGGACACCTTATTCAAAGAATGAGATATAAAACTCATGCATATAACTACATTATGTACAGCGGGATGAACTTTAGAATGAAAAGCTCCTTAGTTGCATGATTCTATATCATAGTGATTTGTTTTTCCCATTGAACCTATTTTTTAGGATCTTCAGTTATTTAGGTTGGGTTCCCGTCACTTGTAATTCTATAACGGGTTTTAGTCTCATCCTAAAAGATGTGTTCCAAATTTTGTCACAGGACAATCGTTTCGTTAAAGGATCTGCCAGGTTGTTTCGTTAAAGGATCATCGTATTGTGTTTGTGACGTATCGCTAACTTCTTACCATTATAGTAATTACTCCGTACTTTGGCAATCGTAGCAGTATTATTCGAGTGAATCAAAATTGGCGGTATAGGCATATTCCATAAAGGAATATAAGACAAGAGGTCTTTTAACCAACTTGCCTCCTCAATAGCTACATCTAGTGCTACTAACTCAGACTCCATAGTCGACTGAGCTAGAATAGTTTATTTCTTGGATCTCCAAGAAACTGCCCGCCCAGCTATACTAAACATATATCAGCTAGTAGCTTTGGAATCATCCGAAAATGTATTTCAATCTACATCGCTAAATCCATCAAGGACTGCAGGAAACCTTTGGTAGTATAAACTAAAGTTCACGGTCCATTTCAGGTACCGCATAACTCAATTAATAACATTCCAGTGCGTCAAACTTGGTTTACTTGTCAGTCTACATAGAACCCCTATAACATAAACTATATCGGGTCTAGTACAGTCTGTAGCATAGCGAAGGCTACCAATAATACTTACGTATTCCTTCTGTCTAACTGTATCCCCCATATTCTTTTAAAATTTAACATGTGGGTCACAAGGAGTACAAACAAGTCTCAAGTCAAAATATTTGTATTTCTTCAAGATCTTCTCAATGTAATGAGATGGATCAAGAGTAATATCAGTCTCTATATGTGTGATCTTCATGCCCAAAATTATACTATCCTCGCCTAGGTCCTTCCTTTATATCAAAGTTATCATTAGGTATGCTTTTATTTTATAATATAATATCAAGTGTATAACCAAAAATAAGAAGATCATCAACGTATAGACAAATCATTATACAATTTTTACCAAATACTTTATAATATATGTATTTATCAATAACGTTAATCTAAAAACCATTTGAAAGAAGTAATTAGTCGATTCTGTCGTGCCACTATTTTGGAGCTTGTTTTAGACTGTATAAGGTCTTGCTCAACTTACAGACTTTGTGTTCTTCACCAGGTATCACAAAGCCTTCAGGCTGATCCATATATAATTCTTCTTCAAGCTCTCCATTTAAAAATGTGGTTTTACATTCATTTGGTGAATAATCAAATTGTGCACAGCAACAACTGCAAATAATACTCTAATGGTTGTCATACGAGTAACCGGGGAATATGTGTCAAAGAAATCAATGTTTTCCTTTTGCATATATCACTTTGCTACAAGTTATGCCTTATATTTATCTATAGTACCATCTGGTTTAAGTTTTTTATTTAAGATCCATTTACACCCAATAGAATGACTACCAGGTGGTAAGTTAACTAAGTTCCAAGTTTCATTTGTAGTAAGAGAATCCATTTCGTCATCAATGGCTTCTTGCCACAAATCAACGTCACTCAAGGTCAACGCTTCCCTGATAGTGTTAAGGTCAGATTCTAAGTCATGTTTAATATAATCTTTACCAAAGTCTTTAGCAATCCTTGGACGTTTACCCCTACAAAGTTTTGGGTTAGTAGTATGAGAATCAACAACTCTAATAACTTTTACTTGAGGTATATTAGGGGCCAAAGACATAAATGGTTGAGAACCCCTACTACTACCCCACTGTGCCTCAGTAAGTAAAGAAACTTGTCCTCAAAGATATCAACATCAAGTGATTCAATAATAATATTATCCTTAATATCAAGAAACCTGTAAGCCTTATTGTTAATAACATAGCTAATAAAAACACATTCTAAGGCTCTACTAGCTAGTTTTATTCGTTTAAGATCAGGTTTACGAATATAGGCTAAGTAGTCCCAAACTTTAAAATAGCTAACACTAGGTTTTCTATTTTTCCAAATTTCATAAGGTGATAATTCATATATGATATGAGGAATACAGTTTAAAACAGCATGGCAAACAAATAATAATGCTTCACCCCATAAAGATTTAGGTGATCCAGAGCTAAGTAATATAGTAACTATCAGTTCAGTAAACGTTTTATTTTTACGTTCAGCTTTACCGTTAGATTCTGGAGAATATGGAGCATTAGTTTCATGTATAATCCCTAAGGATCATACAAGTAATATAGTAACTATAAATACTGTGCTTCTATCACTATAAAATCTTTTAATATTTTTATCAAACTAATTTTTAACCTCTGTTACATATGTCCTAAACATATCTAGTGTTTCACTTTTGTGATGCATTAGGTAAACATGAGTATAGTTTGAGTGATCATCTATAAAAGTTATAAGATATCTTTTACGATTTAGAGTCAAAGTACCGTCTATTTCACAAATGTCAGAGTGAACCAAATCCAAATGTTATGTTTTCCTAATAGTACTTTTATGTGAGGTTTTAGTTATTTTATCTTGACTACAAGATAGCCATTTCTTAAAATCATTTAATTATGCTTTAGGGATCATACCAAATTTACTCATATTGCGTACTAACTTTTTGTTAACATGACATAATCAAGAGTGCCAAATATTAAAAGAAGACAATAAGTAAGCAAAAACAAATTTATTCATTTTAATACTTATTTTAAACATTCCATTACAAGCAAAGCCCTTTCCCGCAAAAATCACCCCCCCCCCTAGTCAAAATGTGTTGATATGAGCCAATGGACTGTTGAAATCCTGCCTTGTTGAGAAGATAGCCAGAGACAAGATTTTTCCTCATTTTAGGAGTATGCATCACATCCTTTAGAGTCACTGTCCTTCCAGAGGTAAATACCAGCTTAACATCTCCAGTGCCCATCACTTTGGTACTATAAGAATCCACAAGTAACACCTTCTGGTCTTCAATCTCCTTGTAGGTCTTGAACCAATTATATTCATAGCAAACATGCCTAGAAGTGCCCGAGTGAACCCACCACCCGTCGGTTTACCTGACCATGTTGATCTCTGTGATCATAGCCACTAAGACTATTCGGTAACATTAGCCTGAACAACAAGCCTGTGATTTTGGTAGTTTCTAGATATGTGTCTAGGCATCTTATAATTGAAGTACAAAATAGAAATTGTTCCATTGTTTGGTGGGGCTTGTCAGTTCATTACCTTATTAGGACTCTGGTGTCCACCATTCTGACGATTATTTGGATTACCACCGTTCTGGCAGCTATTCTGATTACCACCATTCTTAGCTTTCATGGGTTTCCCCTTAGGTTTCAGATGGACTTTCCCTTTGGCTCTTTCAAGTCTTGTTTTATGAATTCTTCTTCAATCCTAAGATGAGTAATAAAGTTCTCCATGTTAAGATCATTTGACTTGTGTTGCAAGATATTCTTATAGTCCTTCCAATTCGGCGATAATTTTTTAATCATCATAGTAATCTAAAATTGTTCATCAAGAAGTATCCCTTCGGACACAATCTCATGCACAATTTGTTGCAACTCATGTGATTGAGTAATTGCCAACTTATCGTCGACCATAGTGAACTTGAGATATTGGATTACGACAAACTTTTTAGAGCATGCATCTTCCATATCATACTTTTTTTGTTATACTTCCCAAATGGCTTTCGTAAATTTAGACTGTAGATAATAATCGTACAGTTCATCCGCTAAACCGTTCAAGATGAAATTACGGCATTTGAAATCAGCCTCAATCTAGTTCAAAATTGACTATGATATTTTATCATATTCGTTTACAATGCCGCAGGTACAGGAAAGGGAGATTTAGTAAGGCAGTCTTATTCAAAAATGTAAGCGACTTCCTTAAGTGTTAGATAAAATATATTTTTTTCACCTCTTGAAATTGAGACTATCAAACTTTGAAGGTTTGTTGGAATCAAATTTTAACACTTCTGAGGTAAGGGCCATAATTACAGAGATAATTACTCTTTAAATTTTCCCCACAAGTACTTGTGAAATCAGTGGCACAAACTGACTTTCCAATTTTTCCATTCGAGGGTAATGTAAATATCTTGAAGATACACTGAGGTAAGAAAATTAGGCGATGAAGATGATCATTCGAGGTAATGTTGAGGAGAGATTGTTATTTGAGGAAAAATATATCTACTAAAAGAAAAAAACAATTGACTCGAGGACAAAGAGATTCACTTTAGGAAGAGAAAATCATAATCGTGGTATAAGGAATTGAACATCTTCATCTTACGACAAGAAAAGATTGCATTTCAATTTTGTAATTTATACTCGTGAATTTGGCGAATAAGATAGTCATTAGAGGAAAGAAAATCGCTCAAGGAAAGGAAAATCACTCGAAGAAAGGAACAAAAAATCTCATAATCGAGGTGGAAGGTAGTATAACACCTTCACCCGATCCATTGAGAGTAAATCACATCTCGTAATGGGAACCTAATAAACAAATAGTCATCATTCACAAAAACAAAATAAATAAATAAAATGTATGACCAATAGAGAAAAGGATCTCTAAGAGTAATTGAGATATCAGAAAGTCAAATTGTGACTTATAGGTGGTCAAAGTGAGGTGACCACATAGGACTGAGTAGCTAGGGTCAAATAAACTAGTGAAATAAAAACTACAGCCTTTTATCCATCCTAGATCGTTGTAGCAACACGTGCAAAAATCAAACCTATCATCTAAACTAAGGCCCAATTATAGATCCATCAATAGAGGCCCAATAGAACAACAAATAAAGATCACACAATCTGGTCCAATACTGAAGACCAAAGTCTTATGTTAAGCATCCTTCAAGCCAAAACCCAAAATCTAAGTTGCTACATAAAAGAGCCATTGACCAGTACCATATAAGATAGTTGCTACGCATCAAACAAAACTCTGGCACTATCAAATTTAAAGGGTAGTTCCCAGACTTGGAAATTTTCTCTTCTACTTTTTAGGGCTGAGCAAACCTCGTAGGGATGAAAAAAGAATTATTTGCAGTAAAAGATAAATCAAGAACATAATGAAGATCGCAGAATCTTGAGCACATGTTTTCATGGCTGCCCCACACAATAGATTGTAAGTCGTATTAATCTTTGTTAGAATCAGGCAGACATGTGTACAAAATCATTTTCTCCGCATATCATAACCATTGACAAAATTTTAATCCAACCAGGAACAAGACCATGAAACAACTCAAATTTTAAAGGTGAATCTTAGGGTTCAAAGAGGGTTTTCTTCTTCTTTGAATTCCCCCACCAAAGAAGTTTTAGAAGGCTTGTAATAGTAGCAACCAATAACACATAAGAAGTCTAGGGATTTGTAAACCCTAATTCATAAAATAGGAATCAGACTGAAACTTTGAAATAAGAAGTAATCGCCAAAGAAAAACCTGAAAGCTTTTATCCTTTCACAAGGACTAGCACAACCAACATCAGTCAAAATGATAATTACCGCCACAAATTGTAAATTGAAGAGATCGATTTGGGCTAAGGAATACTCGCAAAGGGAGAAGATGATGTTTAGAAGAAGAAATACACAACCATAATGGTTTCATCCTGGTAGTGAAAGTTCTTAATCAACAATGGAGAGTTCGAGACCACAAATGCATCAACCGACAAGATCAGATTGAAGAATAAACAAAATTCAGTCTGATAAAAACTAATTGAAGACGAGAGGAAACGCCAATGAACAAAAACTAAAATTCCAACCTTGGGTTTAAGGAGCTATAATTCATGAAATAAATAAGTCAACCTCTCTGATAGCATGTAGAAATAAATAATAAGAAGAATTTATTACTCTTAATTTGATAAGTAGATTACATCTTAGACTCGTTTTATATAATAGGGGATTTCTAAACTACTTCTATTCTTATTCAATGTGGGACTAAACTAGTTTATGTGTAGATGCACACATATACTCTAACACCATCTCCCTAGGGTTAGGTAAGAGTGAGCATAGGATAGGTTTAATAGTAAGAGCTAGGTCATTCTAAGAGCATCCACTACGGCTTAACCATTTTATGGCTAGTAGAATGACGTTGAATGAGAGTTTTGATTTCTCTAATAAATCGAACTCTTCAAGTTAGATAACTACATATGTGATGTGTCGAGAATCTATTGAGAAATTTATGAGAAATGAGTTTTATCCTTTTCAAACACTTTCCACTTATTTAAGTATGGTTAAAAAGATTTTCCACCATAAGCATCTTGCAACACTCATAGTTTTTCTCTCCTTATCTATGTTTGAGGAGAGAGAATGACTAAAGCTAAAAAAAAATAAAAAAATTGCCTCTCTAAAATACGTACCTTTACATAGGCTAATACTGGATGCGTTTACCACTTATTTGTACTTATGTTGCAGTTGAATACTTTTTTTCTTCTGCCTTTAAAAAAAAAAATCTACATTGTATGTTAGAGCATCCACAACAGCCTTCCTAAACTTATTTTAGGGAGGCAAAAAGTAATAAAATAGATTTTATAGGCTCCCTATCCCTATTTTTTTCTCTCTCTAGAGAAATATTTGGTCAGCCAAGTAGAACTTTTATATTACGTGTAAAGTTACTTTAAATGTGGAAAATAAAATAAAAAAATTATTTTTTGCCTCTTATTTTTATACATAACTAATTTGAAGTGGTTTAGGTAGTTAATTTTGTGATGTGGTTACTTTTTGTAGGGAGTCTATATCCACAATATCAAAGTGGGGTTGATACTCTTCAAAAGTACTCTCTATCATAGATAGGCTGCTATGGATGCTCTTAATGCAAGTTCTCTTCCCTCTCTACTATTTACTTTTTTCTTCACACAGTTTAGTGAGATTTAAAACATTTTCTTTATTAACCTATCTTCCCATTTGTTGGTCGAAGAATTTGCATTTGTGGAGGTTCCACCGTGAGTAAGCTGGGGGGTGGGTGCATGCACCTTTTCTTCGAGAGCAAAGGTGCATGCAACTGGCAATGTACTTTCTTTCAAACTTAAATTACCTCAAAGTCAAGTACCTCACTAATAAATGATGACAATATTTAGGGGCCAAAATCAAATATAACAAAACTTGTTATAAAAGAAAATGGTGCAACAACAACCCTCTCACCATTTCCATTCTCATAAAACTTAAAACCACCAAAAACCCCAACTCCATAAATGTCAAGTTACACTTCACCAAATGATCTCCGCAATTGTTTCCAGAACTGGATGACCCAACAACACAAAGACCTCGACGAACTCCTCACCACGACCTCCAACGAGGCCGGAACAAAAGATGAAGACATGTTCAGGTCTCTCATCCAAACCAACATCAAACACTTTGAAGAATACCAAGAGAAACGATCCCTCCTCGTCCGCGATGACCCCTTACTCTCCTTCTCCTCCATGTGGTGTTCCTCCTTTGAGAACTCCTTCCTCTGGATCGCGGGGACTCGCCCATCATCCACTATTCAGCTTGTGTACACCCTCTGCGGCTCTGAGCTGGAAGCGCACCTCTCTGACTTCCTCCAGGGTGTCAGAAAGGGTAACCTGGGGGAGTTATCCGCGAGACAGTTGAACTGGGTGAATGATCTGCACTGTAAGATAGTCAGAGAGGAAGACAAGATATCGCGCAGGCTGGAGAATTTGCAGGAGGAAGTGGGGGAAGAGCCTTTGGAGTTGGAGCAAATCGGAGAGTCGAATGGACATGTATATCAAGGGTTGAATGAGTATATGTTGGCGTTGGCGAGTATTATGGAGGATGCAGATGAGTTGAGGTTGAAGAGTTTGAAGGAGTTGATGAGTATTTTGAGTCCTTTGCAAGGGGTGAATTTTATGGTGGCATCTAAGAAGCTTTATTTGTCTATGCATGAGTGGGGGAAGTACTAATGACTGACAAAACTTGACAAGAACAAAACATCACTACTTCTCTCATCTTTGGTAGATTTTTTAGGTAAGTGAGTTTAGATTTTTCTAACTTATAATTAAGATTATATAATATTAGTTTTGAGTATTGAGTATTGAGGAAGTTAAAAGGTTTTTTTAGACATTTAAGGTTTTGAGTCTTGAAGATACGGAATTTTTCTTTTAGTTTAATGCTTCGCTTTGCTTATCGGAAATCTTGATGAATCATAGATATTTCAGGCGATTGTAATAGTATGTATGGGAGGGAAGTTCAGGTAAATTGGTGCGGAGTATTCCTTCCCCCTAAGTGTAAGAGTTAATTTAGATTGTAAGACTTCTTATTCTTTTATGTGTCTTTGGTCTTGCTTTAACCCCAGCTTGCCTAGGAAAAAACTACTATTAATATTTTCTTTGATGAGCGCAAATATTTCAGGTGTTTTTCACTATTGATTTGATACAATAATTTATACCAGCAAATTGTTTGTGTCTTTGAATGACCAGCATGGGAAGACAAGTTGGCCGGGAATTATGTCTATTGTTTGTGTCTTGGAACTACCAACAAATTGTCTCAGACTTGGGAAAGGGTGCAGTTTTGTACGTTGCTTAGTTCTTTGTAGTAGGATCTTTTGTATATATGAAGTTTCTTGTATTCACTATGATTCAGAGTTAGGGTTCCTACCCCATGTGAATTTAATGTAATTTAATTATGAATTGAGTTTTTGCCTAAAAAAATAGCTTCCGCCTTTTTTTTTTTCTTTTTTTTTCTGATCAGGCTTTACAACTTATTGCCATTTGCCAGTCTCAGAGGCACTTGAGATCCTGCAAAGATATATAAGTCAGTATGTATCCTGGTGATATCTGTGGCGACTCGAAGTGAGAACTGATACTGCCGGATGTGATTTTTAGATGAAAATTTTCAAACATTCGTTGGAAGGACCAATAAGCCAATGACCTAGTTAGCAAGTTCTCACTCACCTGGTTAATGTTATCCAGTTATCCCAGGACCCTTTCTGCTCCTCCACCAACTTAATGAATACACCCCTCATCTCTTATCATATTTTTTGTATGTTTCTATGAGTTTTCTTTCTTTCAACAAATTTGAGCTTCAATTTTACGATCTACCAAGTTCGGCTTTTACCTTGAAATGTTACCTTCAACCTTTGTTGATCTCCTATTTTGGCAGTTTTTTACCCAGATTTTTATTTTACCTTTGCTTAATTATAGGCAGAACTTTTATGTATCTTCATTTTACCTTAGCTTAATTATGATGATGATGATGATAAAAAGGAAGGTTTTCGTGGGTTTATGGCATACAAATCTTTTTGTTGCTTTCTTCAATACTCTAAATCGAATGTCGTTGAGAACTGTTGGACCTGTCCCTCGAGCTGTGATAAACTTGAACTGATCCAATACCAGACTCACGTAATATACATGTGATATACGCAATCAACAAAGACACCTGGACCACGAACTAAAGAAGAACGTGGCTCAAGCACTACAGATGAAATAAAACAAGTCAAAATATATCTGTCTCCCACGAACTAGCAGTTACAAGTCCAACTACCACTACCCCCCATTTTCAGGAGAACGTGCTTATACGCAATAAAAAACTGAGAGTAAAGTCTATAAAAATGATAAGTTTCAGAGGAGAAAGGGACCAAGTTTTTATAGCTCAAGATATCATAAACTTGTAATCAAAATATCAATCTTAATCAAACAATAAAGTTACAGTTACTAAAATCCTCAAGCCGAGGTCGTGGTTTATACCTATTCAGAGGTCTTAACTCTAAACCTTGTGTCAATTTTTATTCTTTATTCTACTTGTTGTCATAGGTACATTTGGTGTAAGAGTTTTTTGAACTATTATAAAATTAGACCCTTACAAGAGCAATGTAGGGGGTGGGGGATTGTGGATAATTCATAGGCTTGTACAATTACTGTAGGGACCTATCCCTCGACCTAGTCCAAACTCGAACTACCTCAATATCAGACTCATACATTACACACATGATATGTACAATTAGCATTGACACCCACACCACGAACTGATAAAGAACGTGGATCGAGCACCATAATAAAATATGAACAAGTCAAAAATACCTGTCTCCCACGAATTAACAGTTACTTATTCAACCACCACTTACCTCATTATCCGAAGAACGTGCTTCTACACGATAACGAGCTGCAAGTAAGGTCTATATGAAGAAAAAGTTTCAAAGGAGATAAAGACCAGAAAAATCAGATTCTCTAGACTCTATCACAAATATTTCTAGATTTAAAACACCACAAAACTTCTTATTTCAAGATCAATCATTTCTAGTTCAAGAGATCACTTGTAATAAGATATCAGCCTCAAACAATAAAAGTTACAGTTACTAAACCCTCAACTTGAGGTCCTGGTTTTTTACCTATTCAAAAATTTTCTACACTAAATCACTTGCGTCATTTCTTGTATTACATTGATTTTTGTTACAGGTACATTTAGTGTAAGATCTAATTTTGAGCTACGGAATTAGGCCATTACAATTACCTCGCCCTCTTACTTTCTCAATCAATTGATAAAGATACCCCTTCACAGGGTTAGTCACTCTCTTAAAAGATGAAAGTTTAGCAAAGGTCGATACTCAGTTGTTGTCTCTTAGAGATAACTAGCACATGGAACATGTTGTGCGATTGGACTCGTATGTATGCATTTCAAGCTGCCTTCTAAAAGGCTTTTTCCTTGTAAGGGCTCCTTCCTTTGATATGCACCATCATTTTTTTTTATATAAGCATGGCCATCCGTATGTAGGTATCCCTTTTGGGGTTGGGCTAGTGGTTTTTTTGAAGAAAGTAGATAGTGGTCACGAGTTGGAGATTTAAAAATGAACCAAACGAACTTTCGGATTTAAAAAAATGCATGCAACTCCTTGTTGGATATAAGGTAGCCCCTATTCTTTTTCAACCAGATATTTCTTATCCGCCCAATAGCAAACAGTCATCTCCCAAACCATATAGATCTCTCTCTCTCTCAAAATTTTTTGAACTTAGAAAGAGCTGACATAGACATAGTGACTATGGAGATAAACAAGAAAGAAGCAACATGGGAAGAGTTATTAGGGAGTAACCACTGGGAAGATTTGTTGGAACCTCTCAACCTTGATTTGCGAAAGCTCATTCTCCGGTGCGGTGACTTCTGCCAGGCATCATACGATGCATTCAACAGTGACAAACATTCAAAGTACAGTGGAAGTAGCCGTTACGGCAAGAATTCATTCTTCCAGAAAGTGGAACTGGAGTCAGGATCAGACTATTTTGTAGATACCTTTCTCTATGCAACTTCCCGTGTTGATGTACCGGAAGCGTTCCTCCTCCACTCCTACTCTCGTGAAGCATGGGATCGTGAATCCAACTGGATAGGATACATTGCCATCACCTCCGACAAAGTCAGTAAAGCAAATGGGAGGCGGGAAATATACATTCCTTGGCGAGGAACCATAGGAAACTTTGAATGGATTAATGTGCTAGATCCAGAGCTCGTATCCATCGATACATTGTTGAATCCGAATAACAACGAGGATGATGATGAGGATAACATGCTTAAGATCATGAAGGGTTGGCTGACAATTTACACTTCAGATGACTCAAGATCACCCTTCACGAAGCTAAGCGCAAGAACTCAACTTCAAGACAGGATTAAAGAATTGGTGAGTCGTTACAAGGACGAGAAACTAAGCATAAAATTCACAGGTCACAGTCTAGGTGCATGTCTATCAGTAGTAGCTGCTTTTGATCTAGTCGAAAATGGGATTTCAGATATCCCAGTATCAGCTTTTGTCTTTGGTTGCCCGGAAGTTGGTAACAAGGCATTCAATGACAAGCTGAAGACATTTCCGAACCTCCGTGTCTTGCACGTAAGGAATGTAATAGACCTTATTCCGCACTACCCAAGCAAGCTATTAGGGTATGTTCACACTGGGGTGGAGCTTCTTATAGATACTCGGAAATCACCTAAGTTGAAGGATTCAAAGAATCCAAGTGATTGGCACAACCTTCAGGCAATTCTTCACATTGTTGCAGGTTGGAATGGAGAAGATGGCGAGTTTGAGATGAAGGTGAAAAGAAGTGTTGGTCTGGTTAACAAGTCTTCTGAATTTCTCAAGGATGAGTGTTTGGTTCCAGCATCATGGTGGGTTGCGAAGAACAAAGGTATGGTGCTTAACAAAGACGGAGAATGGGCGCTGGCTCCACCTTTTGAAGAGGACATCCCCGTGCCTGAATTCTGATTTTTAAGTATAAGTTTTTATTATCGTTTTGGATATCCACGGGAATCTGAAGTCTTACTTATCACCTTTTGATGTTCGTATCTTTTCTTCTCTACCCATAATAGGAGAATATGTTCAAGTTAGGTCTTAGATGAATGCCTTTGTTCCTATTTTCTGTTATATCAAGGAATAATTATTGCTTACTAAATGATGAACTTATGCACCTAATTCTTGAACAAGTTAAACTGGAAAAAGAAAGAAAACGACTACAAGATATAGCTAATTTATGTAAGATGATCTTGAGATATCAACAGATATGCAAAACGAAAATAAACACACAAAAAGAAAATATTATTGCATAAAATCAGTGAAAAACTGTGGAGTAAATATAAGAACTATTTACTAGTCAACAGAATTTGGCAAGATTAAAAATTATATACAGTCACCGGCAGCCTAAATATAAGAACTATTTACTAGTTAAAATTGATAACTGCATATTGAATTGAGACAAGAATCTAGTTATGTTTACAGCCCAGCATCTAATCTCAAATTAAGTAAACATATGGTACAAGGGGATAGGTCGCCTATGTGTGAAGCCTTGGGTCAAACTAGTATTGCATTGGTAGGGGGCAATAAGAAACAAATGAAAGATTACTTATAACCGTATGGAGATTGCGGTAGGAGGCAATAAGAAACAAATGAAAGATTACGTATAACCGTACGGAGACATAATCCGAAATCCGATCTGAAATCCGATTCCTTTTTAGGATATGGATGTCATTTTTTAGATCCGAATAAGGAGCATCTGAAATAATTTCGGATTGGATTCGGATGGTGCCTAGTCCAATCCGATAAATATTCGATCCGAATTTATATACCGATATATTTATATTTTATCAATGTTAATATTCTACAACTATTAGAAATATATTATATGCAATAAGAAAATAGATTATAACACATCTAGCTCTGTGGCTAAGTGGTACTTAGTTCTTAAAACCTATGAAAGGTCATGGGTTTAAGCCTTTGCATCCACATTTTTATTCATCAGATAAAATTATGGTCGGATCGGATTTCGGATTCGGACCTCCGAAAATAGTTTCGGATTGGATTGGATTCGAATGTTACTTATAAAGTTTCAAATCGGATTGGATATGGATGTTACTTATAAAGTTTCGGATCAGCTTCGGATTTGCATCAATCCGACTCCAATCCGATCCATTGACAGCCCTAAGTTATTGGTAGTGATTCCCCTGATTTTTGGCTTCTGTCTTAAATCCTGATGGGTGCACCCTGGATAATCATATCGAGTTCGTTGTTTTCAAAAGACTTTAGTGTGGGATCAATTATGTAACTGTTCTGCTTGCCATTCAAATACTCAGATGCCTGACAATCACGAAAGAATTTCCTTTACTACAACTATCATAAGAAACATACTAATAAAAATAAATAATAACAATACTTGAATTAACCTTAACATAAAATGAGTGTTTGATGAAAATATCCCATATTATGTTTACCCATTTCAGAAGCGAGCCAGGGTGCTCGGAGTGAGGGAGCTTCCCGGAAATAATTTCAAGCAACAACATCTCAAAGCTGTATATATTTGTTTCGG
Organism: Kingdonia uniflora; assembly: GCA_014058105.1. Taxonomy (NCBI): domain Eukaryota; kingdom Viridiplantae; phylum Streptophyta; class Magnoliopsida; order Ranunculales; family Circaeasteraceae; genus Kingdonia; species Kingdonia uniflora. The sequence continues at coordinate 188,821 of JACGCM010000121.1, forward strand.
GATCCACAATTGGCAGCGGTTCGGAATGTCACGCCCCATAATCCGCTTTCTGATAATAAATCATAAAGCAAATCCTAAAGCATAACAAGTCAGGCATCCCACGGATGAACTCCATAGATGTAAAATATTTCTAAAGAAATTAACTACATCTACATACACCAAAGCAACGCAGCGGAAATATTTAATTATTGAATAAAATAAATAGAATTCTCAACAAAATCTAAAAACGAGAAAAAATACGACAATAAAATCTGAAATGAAATATCATAAATACCCTAACAACTCAGCTTAACGATCCAATAGAACTCCAAAGAATCCCGAAATGATCACCCAAGCCTCACTACCCAAAACTACTGTGTTCGGCCTCCTGTAAAAAATATAGCGCACAAGGCGTCAGCAAGCACAATTATTACCGATCACTGAACATGACAGGCCGATATAATAAAGAGATACTAATGTGATATAATATTTTACCTATAAGTATAGATGATGCAATGTTTACTAAGGAGATGGGGTTCAATTATTAATATTATTTTTAAGTGTCGGCGCCAACCGGTACTATAAGTATTTATTGAGTGTTTCGGTATTATAAGTATTTATTGAGTGTTATTAGGTGTGGGGGATAACTAACAGACGATGTACACATGGTCACTTTTAATTTAGTGGGACCACACTCTCGCACCCTTCTGTCCTCAACAGAAATGTATCCTTTATTGTCGAGCTAGGGATTGGCGGATTCCTTTTTAGTAAGCCAGGAAATAGCAGGGGAAAACACCAGATCAAGGTGGTCAAAGAGTTTCAACCTTCAGGTCTAAAGCCTGATTTATTTTTGCTTTTAGGGATTTATTCCCACGGGGAGTATTCATAAAGAATATCAAGGCCGATAGGTAACTGGGGAAAAATTTAGGGGCTTGCAACCCTGGAACACTAATAAACAATTATCAAATATTTTGTTTAGGGAATCAAACCCAATGACCCTGACATCATAGCCCTACTGTGTACATGACTCTAAGTTTTCCTATGCAGGAATGATTTGAGAGTCCGACACTCAATCAAAATAACCTAGCTGTCCTTGCTCTATAGACAATGAGACTATATCATATGATTGACGATCTTATGTTCAACGACCTTTCTACCCTCACATGTATAGGAGTAGGGACTCTATCGATGATATTATACTCTGATTATCAATGATCTTTCTACCTTAAGTTAACACAAGTTATATCAATTAAAGTCCTATAATCGTAGCTAAATCCAGCCACAAATGTAGACTGACAAAACCAGTTCACTACTAAGAATGGAATATTGCCTTACTTACCACGATGTATTAATACTACATGGTTTATTTAGTAGTCTCTAAGTTAAAGAATAACTGACATAATGTTAGCATACTTGAAGTACTAATATATGTTAACTATGGATATTACATAATTTCAATACTTACTAAAGAAACACTTCTCCTTCAAAGAGCCTAGCCACGACTTGATTAGTATAACGTGCAACTCATGATATGCAGTTTATTCTATAATAAGTTCTACAAAATAACGGAAGCCAACCAAGGTCTAAAGTACTACTTCTATATTAAACATACCATTGATGATGGGAACTTAACACAATCAAGGAGTTTATAATCAAGTATTAAGCATGCTAATGATAGTAACCTCCTAGTTGAACCTGACACTTTTGGCTTCCATATAATCTACATCATTCTAACTATATAAATTTCTACATTATTTACATCAATAAGGTGGGGACTATGAAAACCATACAGCATATGAATCATCATAAACTATATGGCTAAGTATAATTCTAACTAAACATGGCATTATAGTAGCACTAACATGGTATCATTATCATTATTTTTCAAAGCTTATATCTGAAAATTTATATCAGTCCATGATTAATGATAGATGATAAATGATAATTGTATTTGTCTGATGATGTAATTCTTTTGAAGAGCAATTCAAAGATCTTTTCCCCCACTAAAATAATAGATTATTACTCTCAATTCACCCACTCAAGAATTTCTAGCCACACCAAGTGATGAATGATTTATGTAAGAACTCTATCCAGATTAAGGGTTCGAGAAAAATAAGGTTTGGGGTTTGTTACCCTCTCTCCAAATTTTAAAATTGATAAAGGAGAAGAAAGGTTGAAGGAGGAGAATAAGGAGGAGGAGATGGAGTAAATCAAGGGGAAGTTACGATGGTGTGTTTGACTAGGCTTTACAACTCAATTCAAAGGGATCAAGAAAAGCTACAACTAGGAGCTACAACTAGGAGCTATATAATGTCAGCAACAAAAGCGCATACGGCTAACATAAAAATATAAAAAAATAGGGCACTACATTCTACCCTCCTAAAAAGAAATTTCGGTGGTGTACCTGACTTAGCAAAAAGATAAAGGATAACGTTTGTGGATATCCTCTTCGTGCCCCCATGAAGCCTCATCGCTACCATGATTACTCCTCTAAATCTTGATCAACGAAATGGTCTTAGATCAAAGCACCTGATCCTTACGATACAAAATCGCTACAGGTTGCTCCTCATACGAAACATCATCTCTAATCTCCAGCGGCTGCCAATCAATAACATGGGACGAATCTCTCTCTTACTTGCGCAACATCGATACGTGAAATACATTATGGACCCGGTCCATCTATGGCGGTAGTGCTAAATGATAAACGACTGACCCAACCCTGCTCAAAATTTGGAACGGCCCAACAAACCTAGGTGCCAACTTAACCTTATTTTTGAAGCGCATTACCCCCTTCGTAGGTGAAACCTTCATAAAAACATGATCTATGATCGCGAACTCCAACGGCCTGCGACGAATGTCTGCATAACTCTTTGCTGGCTCTATGCTATATGCAACTGGCCACGAATAACTCCAATACCGTCTGTTGTCTGCTGAACTATCTCAGGCCCAAGCAAACTCATCTCCCCAACCTCTGCCTAATAGGTGGGAGAACGACACGATCGACCATATAACACCTCAAATGGTGTCATACCAATACTTGATTGGAAACTGTTATTGTAAACCAACTCTATCAAGGGTAAATGATCAACCCAGCTCCCCTTGAAATCCATCACGGAAGCTCGTAAAATGTCCTCCATAATCTGGTGAACTCTATCGGTCTGCCCATCTGTCTGTGGATATGCAGTACTGAAATTCATAGATGTTCCCAAAGCTTCCTGGAAACTCTTCCAAAACCTCCCTGCAAATCTGGCATCTCAATCAGAAGTAATGTATATCGGTACCCCGTGCAACTTCACCACCTCACTGATATACAACCTCGACAAGCTATCCATAGATGTAGTAGTGCGAACGGGAAGAAAATGTGCAGATTTTGTCAACCGATCCACGATCACCCAAATAGAATCAAAACCACTCCGAGCCTTGTGTAAACCGATAACAAAATCCATAGAAATATGTCCCCATTTCCACTCTGCAATAGGTAAAGGCTGAAGAGGCCCAGCCAGTTTTTGATGCTTTACTTTCACCTGCTGACAAGTCAAACACCTGGAAACATAATAAGTTATTTTGCGCTTCATATTATTCCACCAATAGTGTCTATGTAAGTCTTGATACATCTTCGTACCCTAGGAAGAACAGTAAATCTAGTACGATGCGCCTCATCCAGAACTTCACGTTTTAACTCTGCCACGTCTAGAATACACAATTGGCCACAAAAACAAATAGTACAATCTGAACCAACAACCCAATCTGGTAGACTACTATCTGTACCCCAGGACTGCAACTTGGCATCCTGCTGCTGAGCCTGAACAATTCGGCTAATCAACGAACAACAACACTTAACAAAAAGTAATCTGAGGACTAAGAACCAAACTGCAACCCAAACTCAGAGAGCGTCTCAAGCATCTGCCACTTTCTAACCATCAAACGCGCCATAATGCCACGTGTCTTGCGACTCAAGGCATCGGCCACAACATTGGCTTTACCCGGGTGATACTGCAAATCGTACTCATAGTCCTTCAAGAACTCCATCCATTGACGTTGTCTCATGTTCAACTCTGACTGCGTGAATAGATATTTCAAGCTCTTATGATCTGAGAAAGCTGGGATTTCTCTCCATAAAGATAGTGTCTCCAAATCTTGACTTCAATACATAAAAAATCGCGGTTAACTTAAGATCATATGTCGAATAATTCTTCTCATGAATCTTAAGCTGCCGAGAAGCGTAAGCGACCACCTTCAAATTCTGCATTAACACACCTCCCAAACCACCTAACGAAGCATCGGTATAAACCATAAACTTTTCTCCCTTTGAAGGAAGAGTAAGAATCGGTGTCGTAGTAAGTCTAGTCTTCAACTCTGCGAACGCATACTCACATTTGTCATCCCAGACAAACATGACCTCCTTCCTAGTCAAACTAGTCAATAGCGCAAAAATCCGTGAGAAGTCTTTTATAAACTTGCAATAGTAACCTGCCAGACCCAAAAAACTGTGAATCTCAGTAGCAGTACTAGGCCTCTGCCAGTCTAACACAATCTCAACCTTCGAAGGATCTATGGCTACACCCTTTTGTGACACAACATGACCCAAGAACTTGACCTCTTCCTGCCAGAAGTCATACTTTTTGAGCTTAGCATAAAGCTTATGCTCTCTAAGTGTTTGCAAGACAATCCACAAATGTTCTGAATGCTCCTCATTCGACCGAGAATATATCAAAATGTTATCCACAAAACAACGACAAATTGATCCAAGTGTGGTTTGAAAACCCGGTTCACCAAATCCATAAACACCGCAGGGGCATTAGTCAATCCGAATGGCATAGCTACAAACTCATAATGGCCATATCTCATTCGAAAAATAGTCTTGGGAATATCCTCATCCTTGACTCTAAGTTGGTGATAATCAGACCTTAGGTCAATCTTGGAGAAATAATAGGCTCCTCTCAACTGGCCAAACAGGTCGTCAATTCTAGGCATTGGATACCTATTCTTGATCGTCACTTTGTTTAACTGCCGATAATCAATACACAGCCGTATTTAACCATCATTCTTCTTCACAAAAGGCACAGGCGCACCTCAAGGAGAAACACTTGGACGAATAAAACCCTACTGTGACAAATCCTGAACCTAGTCCTTGAGCTCTTTCAGCTCGACAGGAGCCATACGATACGCTGCACGAGAAATAGGTTCCGTTCCAGGCACTAAGTCGATACCAAAGTCAATATCTCTCCTCGGCGGCAATCCCGGTATCTCTTGGAATACAGCCTGAAACTCAGAGACTACTGGAAGTAGCTCAACAGACATTTCAACCGGATCAGTCTGGATAAACGCTAACATCGAACACAACAAATTTGTAGTACCCGAACCCTTAAACTGAAACTGCTCCTGGTCTGGTATACAGAATGTAACCAATCGTTCGAAACAATTAACTCTGGCATGATGGCTAGACAACCAATCCATACCGAGGATCACATCAAACTCTTCAATAAGTAAAACAATCAAATCCGCATGTAAAACAAAATCACAAATAATAACCGAACACTCCCTACAAACGTGGTTAAGCGAGGCTGAACTACCCAAAGGAGTAGTCACAGACAACTGAGTCTCTAAAGTATCAGGCTTTAAACCCAAGGAACACATGCCAATGTATGAAATAAATGAATACGAAGCACCAGTATTAAATAATATAAGAGGAGTATGGAATACTAATAAAGTACCTTCTACCACCGTTTTGTCTTCACTGTGATCACACTGGACTGCAAACACTCTACCCTGAGCCTAATCTCGACCTCAATGCTGCTGAGTCTGTCCCTAATGATGTTGAGCCTGAATCTGACCCTGCTAACGCGGAGCCTGACCCTGGTAACGCTGTGTTTGACCCTATTGACGATGTCCCTGACCATGCTCAAGAGATCGCTGCTAAAATTGTTACCCATCCCTACAAGGAAAATGCCTAGCAAGATGGTCATGCTCTCCACAAGAAAAACAAGAACCTGGATTACAAGCCCCCTGAGCTGGAACAACTGCCTTGGTATCCAAAGATTTCTACCCCTGAGCATCCTAGTGACCCTGTTTAACAGCCAAATCACCATCTTCCTTCTTATTATATGACCGTCTATGTTCCTTCATCTTGCCAATACTCTGATAATCCTGCTCAAATTCCTAAGCTCATAAAACCAACTGCGCATAAGTCTGCCCAATAAAACCTTTGCATCTAGTCCGAATAGGCGGAAGAAGACCCTCCATGAACTTTGTAACCTTGGACTCCTCATTAGCTATAACTGCTGAAGCATAACGAAACAACTCCGTAAAGCATGCCTCGTACTGTGATACTGCCAGCTTCTCCTGAGTTAGCTGATAGAACTCGGTAGTCATCTAATGTCGAAAGCTCTATGAAAAGTACTGCTCAAAGAACTTGACTTTGAACTCAACCCAAGTCATCGGTGGTGTCAACCCGGGATTTCTCTCAGTCATCTCCTACCAGTTCCAGGCCTCGTTCTTCATGTAAAAAGTGGTACACTCCGCCTTCTCTTCATCAGGGCATCCCATGTTGTTGAAAATCTTCTCAACATGCTTCATCAAATCCTTAGTAATCTTCAAATTAGGAAGGCCCTCAAAAGAATCCAACTTGTACCGCCACATCTCTTTCTGCCATTTGTTACCAACTCCCTGATTGGCATTCTGCTGCTGCATGAACATCTAAAATACTTGCTAAAAATCACCCTGAGGAACCACAACAGGAACAGGTGGCACAACAATCTCATCCTGAGTAACCACTAGAACATAAACTTGTCCTAAATGAATCAAAGTCTCAGCGACAACCTCATCCACCGGTAATGCACCACGTCCCACACCATGATCCAAACCACGTCCCCGACGAACATTGGTTCATAGACCACGTGTTACAGCAGGCACACGAGGAATTGGTACTCGAGTACTGCGATGAAGAGCACCGCGACCTACAACAACATGGTTAGCAGCAACACGCCCATTACTTTGTCCTTGCACCATCTGTACAAGATAAAAGAAAAAATCAGTGAACGTGCAAAAAGATAAAAATCGAGAAAAGCCAAAGAAAAAAATCAACAAGTCCTACTCCAATATCTAAAATGCTTAAGGTGTGCACTCAAGCGAGTGATTGAACCTAGCGCTCTGATACAAAGTTTCTCACCCCCCAAAATCCACCTTCTGATAATAAATCCTAAAGCATAATAAGTCGGGCATCCCATGGATGAACCCCACAGATGTAATATATTTCTAAAGAAATTAACTACATCTACATACACCAAAGCAACGCAGCAGAAATATCTAATTATTGAATAAAATGAATAGAATTCTTAACAAAATCTATAAACGAGGATAAAATACAACAATAAAATCTAAAATGAAATATCACAAATACCGTAACAACTCAACTCAACGATCCAATAGAACTCCAAAGAATTCCGAAATGATCACCCAAGCCTTACTACCCAAAACTACTGTGCCCAGCCTCCTGTAAAAAATATAGCGCACAAGGCATCAACAAACACAATTATTACCGGTCATTGAATATGACAGACCGATATAATAAAGAGATACTAATGTGATATAATATTTTACCTATAAGTATAGATGATGCAATGCTTACTGAGGAGATGAGGTTCAATTATTAATATTGTTTTTAAGCGTCGGCGTCAACCGGTATTATAAGTATTTATTGAATGCTATTAGGTGTGGGGGATAACTAGCAGACATGTACACATGGTTACTTTTAATTTAGTGGCACCACACTTTCGTACATTTTTGTCCTCAACAGAAGTGTATCCCTTATTGTCGAGCCAGGGATTGGCGGATTCCTTTTTAGTGAGCCAGGAATTAGTGGGGGCAAGCACCAGATCAAGGTGGTCAATGAGTTTTAACCTACAGGTCTAAAGCCTTATTTATTTTCACTTTTAGGGATCTATGCCCACGGGGAGTATTCATAAAGAGTATCAAGGCCGATAGGTAACTGGGGAAAATTTTAGGGGCTTACAACTCTGGAACACTGATAAATAGTTTACCAAATCTTTTGTTTAGGGAATCGAACCCAATGACCCTGATATCATAGCCCTACTATGTACATGACTCTAAGTTTTCCTATGCATGAATGAATTCAGAGATCGACACTCAATCAAAATAACCTAGTTGTCATTGCTCTATAGGTAATGAGACTATATCATATGATTGACGATCTTATGCTCAACGACCTTTTTACCCTCACAAGTATAAGAGTAGGGACTCTGTCAATGATATTATACTTTGACTATCAATGATCTTTCTACCTTAAGTTAACACAGGTTATATCAATTAAAGTCCTATAATCGTAGCTAAATCCAACCACAAATGTAGACTGACAAAACCAGTTCACTACTAAGAATGGAATATTGCCTTACTTACCACGATGTACTAATACTACATGGTTTATTTAGTAGTCTTTAAGTGAAAGAATAATTGACATAATGTTAGCATACTTGAAGTACTAATATATGCTAACTATGGATATTACATAATTTTGATACTTACTAAAGACACTTCTCCTTCGAAGAGCCTAGCCACGACTTGATTAGTATAACGTGCAACTCATAATATGCAGTCTATTCTATAATAGGTTCTACAAAATAATGGAAGCCAACCAAGGTTTGAAGTACTACTTTTATATTAAACATACTATTGATGATGGTAATTTAGCACAATCAAGGAGTTAGAATGATATTAACCTCCTAGCTGAACCTGACATTTTTGGCTTCCCTATAATCTATATCATTCTAACTATATAAATTTCGACAATATTTACATCAATAAATAAGGTGGGGACTATGAAAACCATACATCATATGAATCATCATAAACTATATGGGTAAGTATAATTCAAACTAAACATGATATTACAGTAGTACTAACAGGGTATCATTAGGGCTGCAACTTTGGTCCGAACTTTCGATTTTTTCTGAAATCCGATCTGATTTTTCCGATTTCGGAACCCAATTTTACAATTTTGATTTCGGAACCAAATTTACAGTTCCGATTTCCAAAAATCCGATTTCTGATTTTTTTCCTAAAAATTCATATCGGAATCGGATAGCTTTCTGTAATACCGAAATTCTGATTTTTCCGAACAAATCTGATCCGATATTTCCGAATACTATCCGATCCGATTTAATCCGAATATTATTCCAATTTAATATTCCGAATTTATCTGAATTAAAAATAAAAAATTATAAAACATAACTTAACCTAATTTCTCTACTGCCTCCTTCTCTACAAGGTGATTCTTTGTCCAAACATTCATCTCTCTCTCTCTCTCCATAACTTAACCTCCAGGGTTTGAATGTTAAATCCTTTACGAATTTAACATTCATCTATCTCTCTCTCCATCTATCTAGGGTTTGAATTTAACCTATTTTTACATTGCTAAGAACAATTTGTTTCGCAAGGTCTGAGCTATGCGATAGTGAGCAATTCATTTTGCAAGGTCTGAGCAATTCATTTCGCAAGGGTTGGTTATTATCACATCTGCAGATTGGGGTTGGTTATTATCAGATTGGGGTTCGACGATTCAGAAGTTGGGAACATTGCTAAGATCACATCTGCAGATATTTCCCATTCGTTATTAAGAAGGTTAGTGGTTGGTTAAGTAGACTGCAGATAGGTTCGACGATTCAGTGGTTGGGAACGTTAGTAAGAAGATTCAGTGGTTGGTTAAGCATGAACTCCAATCGTTATGCCTCCACTTCTTAAGCATGAACTCCAATTCTCTGTCCAAACATTCTCTGCCCAAAATTTGATTCTGATTATGATTCGCTCTTAAGAAAGAATCTCCACTGCTTGATTTTGAACTCTTCGTCTGCAAGGTGACTCCCTCTCTCTAGATTTTGATTTGGGTTTAACTTTGAATTTGATGAAATCCAATGTTTGATTTGGGTTTAGGTCAATGTTTGATTTGGGTTTAACTTTGAATTTGATTTGGGTTTAGGTCAATAAAATTCAATTTGATGAAACCCATTATTCTACTCTCTTTTATGAGGATTTGGCGACTACAATGACACACTTTGCATGTTGGATAATAGGGATTTTAGCCTTTCTTCAACTACATGGTCAAATTGTACATACATTACACGTGTAAGGTCTATATATACCAGGTAGTCGAGCATCTTCGTTCATTTAATTTAATCCAATATGGGGAGATTTTTACTGCTTGAATCTTATTCATACTCCAATAAAACCTTTGCAAGACCTCTTTGGCATTTGGTCTTTATTACGATTTATATAATTCTTTTCCTTTTGCAATTTAGATTATCTATTTTACAGCAATATGGCACTGAATTATTCTCATGCAAGTTGTACCATTTAGAGCACGGGTGACTATGAAAATCTTTATAATCGAGTATATATTATATGAAAGGACATATACTAGCTACCATGTATTTTACACACCTACACGAATGAATGCGAAGAAGAAACAACATCCACCTCACATATGGATGGCATCCATGGACCGTGTTAGTCCGTGGTTGATCAGTTTCTAGGTCTGAGCTATCATCTGCGACACACACACACTAGTAAGTAACAATATGAGAAATATAAGCATCTTTAGAAAGTCTAATGTTGGTACTTTCAGACTATCTCTTAGAACATCAAAGTAGTTACAAATTATATCCTTGTGTGCAACAGTACATAGAAACTCTTTCATTCAAGCTGGGATCTGCTGTTAGGGTTTCATAAATCCTTACTACCAGTCCAGATTCAGTGTAGCATAAAGCAATGGTGGTTGAGAGATGTGGAAGACCATGTATTGATTCTTGATGTTTTCAGTGCAACATCTGGGAAGTTGATGTGGGTCCTGAACAATACAGTGTACACTAAATTCATACATATTTTTGCAGAAATTCACTACAGTGAGTCTACCTAAATTGGTGTGTTATGTTTTGTAATTACTCTTAAGAGTCTTGTAAAACAACTGAGATCATATGATATTTATGAATATATGGTTTCTAATACGGCCGCCCGTTCATAATTTTCTTTCTCATTTTTTAGAAATAAATATCATTCTATTATGACCTAGTATCCTCTCCAGCTGAGTTTGATCTTGCATCTACTATATTTATTTTTTAGTAAAATGTTCTAATTTACCATCTGCTTGTATTTTCATATTACGTGCTTGGAGCTCTTTATATGACCGTGAATATGCTTACTTTTTTTTACCAGGGATGGTTCTTTGGAAGGCCAATTTTGTTGAGAGGTACAACTTTTTAGTGAACCTGTCGACCTCTGAAAGCTGTGAGAGGTACAATTTTTTGGCTTATCCTCAGTATTTCTTTATTGTATTACTTTATAGTATTCAAACACTCAAAAATGTGATGTGTGGAGCATGTATAACACATTAACACTAAAATTCATTACAAGTTATTGATAAATATCTCTTCGTGGAGGACCTACACAAATGACATATTAGCTACCATATTAACACACACAAATGAATGTAAAGAAAAGTCTTATCATTTAGCTAGTATATCTTGCATTCCAGTCAGGTACTCTGTATATAGCAAATGAAACTTTATTTCCTTGTTGGCTAATGATTCTTCTTGAATGTTTGTGGATTTTGTAGTGACAAGTTGGTTGAGAAAGCATTGCACGGAACTCATGTGGCTTAGATTTTCAAAAAATGATGTTAATGATGTTTAATTTTGTAAACTTATTTGGACAATATTTATTTTCATGTTGTTATTAATTGTTATTATTTTCAAGTGGTATTTAGTTGTTATCATTTTCAAGTTGTTAAATACAATTTATTTATTTTTTAATCAGAATTTTTGGATTTTTTTTAGATTTTTCGGAATTTGATTTTTCGGAATATCCAAAATTTGTTATGAATTCCGAAATTTGTTCCGAATTGTTATGAATTCCGAAATTCCAAAAATTTCGGATTCAGATTCGAATATATTTTGGCAGTTCCGAAAAAATTCGAATCGGATCGGAATAGATTTTCTAGTTCCAAAAAAAATTAGAAAAATTCTGAACGCCTCTATTTCCGATTCGTTCCGATCCGAAAATAGGCCTAGGTATCATTATCATTGTTTTTCCAAGCTTATATCTGAAAATTTATATCAGTTCATGATTAATGACAAATGATAAATAATAATTGTACTTGCCTGATGATGGAATTTTTATGAAGAGCAATTCAAAGATCCCTTCCCTCACTAAAACAATAGATTCTCACTCTCAATTCACCCACTCAAGAATTTCCAGCCACACCAAGTGATGAATGATTTATGTAAGAACTCTCTCCAGATTAAGGATTTGAGAAAAATAGGATTTGGGGATTGTTACCCTCTCTCCAAATTTTAAAATTGATAAAGGAGAAGAAATGTTAAAGAAGGAGATTAAGGAGGAAATCAAGGGGAAGTTACGGTGGTGTGTTTGAGTAGGCTTTACAACTAAATTCAAAAAAAGGATCAAGATAAGCTACAACTAGGAGCTATATAATAAATAACAACTTAACAATGTCAACAACAAAAGCGTTTACGACCAACATAAAAATATAAAAAATAAGGCACTACATAGAATGCATCATTAATAAAAAATAAGGTAAGAAACCTAAAAGAAGAGTGTAGCTACATGTAGGTCTACCTTAGCAGCATAATCATCATTCAGATAAACAAAATTGGACTGGAGATTGAGATGAGCAATAGATGGGTTCAGCTCATGGTGCATGTATTGAAGATAAAAAGTTGTTCCCGTAAAGATTCTCGTCCTAGTGTTCCTGATAGGTTGTGGGGCTGTCTCCACGCACGCACGTCGGGTTGCTTTCGCGCATTTCACCCGGCCACTCTCTATTTTAGTAATTATGTTTTATTATATTTAGTAATTCCTATTAGAAGTCTGATTATGGTTTTCTATTCTAAATTGTGTTTCATAATTGCTTTCTAATTGTGATGAGCCTATAAAAGAAGAGCTCTTCTAGCTTTATTTTTTAATCTTAGTTTTAATAAGAGAAAGGCTTAGCCTTAGGTAGAGAAATCTAGTTTATTTTCAATCTTTAAATCAATCAAAGTAGTTTGTTTTTTTATTAATCGATTCCGCGTTAGAAGTTTTCTATCAGTTCCAATCAAGGTGCTCAACCTCTTTGACTGCAATAAAAAGAAAAAAAGAGAATATAAAATGTTCCTTGGATTTTTATCTCAGGTTCTTATTTATGAATTTCAACCGAAAAAATGAAAAAGTAAATGGAAACTAATCATCATCCTGTAGAGGGTCCCGTTAGGAGCATATTCGAATACCGTCATCCTGAGGAAATGTTCATCTTCCTTGCGGTAGCCTAGAAGATTGACGAAGTTTTTGGGGTTCACTCTTGAATGTAAATCGATCTACAGTTTAGGAAAACAAAGGTGCACAGACACATGAAGGATCAGTATTAGAGTGAAAAATGGAGCATAACCAGTTCAATGGTGTAGTGCAATGAGTTGTTAAAACATCTAGCTTTTTAAGGACAAAAGGAATAACCTTTCTTCTTTAAGACATTGCTTCGACTAATCTTTGGAATTGTTTTATTTTAGTTGATGCAACGGTGATTTCAAATGCACTTGAAAGATTAACTTTGAACACCATGCACTCTGCAAGAGTGCCGATAATATTGCGAAAATTCTCACAGGCTGTTTCTAACTCTGAGCGATTCAGCATGGAAACTCCTGCATTTTAGAAACAAGAGTCATGTTTCACTTCTCTATCCACTTCCCAAATACAATGCTAAAGGCTTAGATCGCGATACTTAGTAATAAAAGCATTACCGGTAATAAATGCCTTCTGTAGCTAACCACTCAATCCTGTCTTCCAAGGACCAACGGTTCTCACTCCTCGGCTTCGACGAAGACAGATAATTGCTGCAGCAATAGTTAAGAGGAAACTAGCACCTGGAATGACAATAACATAGTTCCATCTCCTCTCAGATGAACCATCAGAGATATATACTACCAATATTAGGGGTTAGTCTTTACTGAAATTATTGCATCATTGGAGTTTCTAGGAATGGGTTATTTGAAGAATCAAGATGGTGATTGATAATATAAAGAATGGGCAGAAAGCGCGCCCCTTAGTAAGAATTACAATGCTGTAAGAATTTGCCAGGTTTTCTTGCCTAAAACGCCCCCCTTAGTAATATTAATATTCATGTACAAACTACTTTAACCATAACTTAGAAAGGTTGATATTATGTGAGTCCGTCGTCTTTTCGGATTGAAAGCTCTCATTACGTTGCGACGGATTTCATTTATTGATTACAAATCGTTAAAACGTAAGAATTCCTAATTCATGAATTAGGGTTTGAAGCAATTCAAAATCAATAGGAAATCAAAATCAACGAAATAATGAGAGGTAATTCACCTGAAGATAGGGGTAAAATGGCAACTGTGTTTGAATCTTATAGAGATGGAGAAGGAGATGAGTGGGATGATTCAAAGCTTCCTTTTCGACATTGTTACAACCATAGAGCTTCGTCTCTCGGTTTCTTCTCTGTTTTTCGCGCCAACTGTTTTTTTTTTTTTGTAATTTTTTTTTTTGTACGCAAGACCATCTCTAGCAAAGCCTCGTCCAAGAAACAATGCTAGTATATGAATCTCCAAAAAGATAATTGAGGTAGTCGTTTGTTTTTTTCCCCTGATTCTGAACACTTATTCTGATAGCTGAATCTAAAACCTGATTGCTGAATCTGAAATATGAACCATGAATATCTCGTTTGTTTTTTTTTGTTTTGCTGAATCTGAAGTCTGAATTGTCTGAGAACTTAGAATGTCAAAATTGTTTAGCCTGATTTCTTCGTAAATGAATTTAAAAACGACAGTGCTAAAAATTAGAAATTTGTAGCAAATAACAAACACATTTCTGTCTATAGTATTACTAAAAACTAAAATCTATGATGCATCTTTTTTTCTTTTCTTTTTTGTGATCCAAAGAGGAAGAGTTGATACTTGTATAAAGTTCAAGTTGGTTTCAAGAATCAAGTTGAAAACTTTGCCGTTAAAATGCATATTTTCTTTTTTATTTTCCCCCTTATTCTAATGGAATATCGCATTTTCTTAGTTTAATGGGATTGTAATTCTTGTTGGGACTTGCTCATGGTTCCTCCTGCAGTTTTTATTGTTATTTCAACCTTAAAGCGAGTAACTTTTGCAAAATAATCCAAATTATTTGAAAAAAATTAAGATTTAATTTTGAAAGAAATCTTAAGATATTAGAGATAGGTATTCTTCAGGTTGCAAACATAATCAGATTTAAGCAAAAGAACTCAATAATTTTTTTATGATTAGAACAACAATTAGTTTGTCTTGCTAAATATTAAGGTTGAACACTTTATGAGTAAATAGAAGATCGATCTCGAGATAGTTTTGTGGATAGATAAACAAATCTAAAGTTATATGCATCTAATATATCAATCTCCAAACCAGTCCTTCTAAGAATCGTGAACTCCGTTGCTTTTGAGATGACAATCACTCGATTCGCAGCCTACAAGAGTTGTTCATCTTCGGCAATTGCTTTATGTTTGTAGGTCGAGGAAGCACCTCGTTGTCGATTTCGTAGTACTCACAAGAGTTCCCCTTCATCGGGTAGCCGTTGAATCTCTGTTTTAATGGCGACATTAGTTTTTGAAGAGAGAGCGTCGTTTTAAGTTAGAGAGAAAAAGATCGAAAGCACATAAAACGAAGAGGAAGATAGGGAGATAATCGAGAGTTATAACAAGGGTATACTTGGGTTTAAATTTTTCTACTTAAACTCCGTATGATTCCCGTCTAAGTTTAGTAGCTTTCTTTTAGACAAGCTGGGATTTTTAACTTAATAAAACTGTTGAAATTGGTGTTGCCAATAGAGCTGGCAATATGTGCCAAAGCCCATGGGTCGGCCCAGCTCGACGTCATTATTGGGTTAGCCCGGCCCGACCCGATTAATTGCATAAACGGGGCCGCGTACCACTTTTTATTGTTGAGGGCTGGCCCGTAGCCCGGCCCAACCCAAAATAGCCCATATAAAATATAGCCGCTTGAGACTAGAAACTAGCCATTGGAGCCTAAAAATCTAACCGTTGGAGTCTTTGCTTATCTATTTAAATCCTCACTTTCTCTTTGTTTCTTTCATACTCTTTGGTCTATATTTAGAAGTCTCTCTTTCTTTCTCAAAAGCAAAGAAGCAAGGCATCTTGTAGAGAGACACCCTTACCATCCATCTCTCAGACACCACCTCTGCTTTTAGCTTGTAAGTATAAACATTTTCTTTGCTTAGAGTTTAACTCTACTTTTAGTTTATTTATGATTAATTTTTGTTGTTTTGATTTGATTTATCATCTGCTTTGATTTGCATCACCTTCAACCTCCTTATCTCTATTAGCTTGGTCTATAGTTGGGTTGACAATCTGCTGGACAAGGCTTTGGAGTCCAATCTTGAATTGCTCCTAAAGATTGCATTCTCCCTGTTAAATTCCTCTACCTCAATGTCCTTAGCAATAGGGCCAGATTGGGGGTTAGGTTCAAATTGAAATAAGTTGTTCCTCCCATGGTTCTTGAGAATAAATCTGGGATATGTTTGGTATTGTTGTTGGGTGTGGGTTTGTTGTGATTGATGCTTTTCAACAATGTTCTTGGCCACATAAATATCGTCAGGGTTCACCAGAGGGTCACCAATTCTCAACGGTGTTCCCGCTGCTAGTTTTCGATAGTTATCAATGGTGTAATTCTCCTCTCTTTTTTTGAGGGACTGAGAGGTTTGAGGACTGGTATTTTGGCTTCAGAGGTCTAGGTCTTTAAGGAGATTTCGCATTACAAAGAGAATATCAAGGAGGAGGATGATCACCAAGGCCTCCGGCCATGGATGGGGATGAAGAATGGTTTCCCAAAAACTTTGCTATACTTGGGTGACGGTTTGAAAAACAAAATTGCTACAGTGTACCCTACTTTACCCAAAGTAGAAAGACTATACCATCAACAGAGGAGATTTACTAGTATGTGACGCTAGGATTAAATCTGGGAAACAATTAAGGATGTTAACGTGCACAACTTACCTTAACATGCTAGCATGCGCCCATTAGGTGGGAGCTCTGAACATCACTGTTCCACTTGAATCCCTCACAACTACTAAATCTGTTTATCATCTTATTTAGAAGATTTGATGTTTTTGGCTCTTTTTCCATTGCTTGTTATTACAAGTGTAGTGGCTTATTCCACATCTCGAGCTCATGCTTTATCTTCAAACTACAGACAAACTTTTGACCTCAACAACAGAGCATGTGGCACAATCACAAAGCATGTACGGAACGAGTTTCTCAACCAATACCACTCATCCCTAGCGACACTCATGTTATTGGTTGAGAGTCGTCTTGTAATAGCTTATTTCGTATCTCGGACTCAAACCTCATCCTCGATCTCATCAGCATGCAGGAAGCACTACTAAAGACGTAACCAAACATTTTCCAGTTCGAGACATCACTTTCGACTTCTATACCAACAGTTCGACCTGCGCAAAGCACACAGTCAGCAATAGAGCCGTTGTACAGCAGCAAAGGTCAGAATGTGACAAAATCTGGTCAAAGGATATCTCACACTCCTTTTGTAACATCCATCATTAAGGGACTTTATGGTCATCAAATGGTCATATTAGAGAACCTATAAGAAGACCTGGAGAACTGCAGATGAGGGACATAATATTCACCATAGAAAAGTTCATACTTTATCATCCTACATTCTCTGAACGATCATTGTAATAAACTTGCAATCTCAATAAGATCACTACTTTCTCAAAATTCTCAGGAGAGGTCATGGTTTTTAACCTATTTAAAGGTTTTCAACGCTAAATCATCTTATTGTTTACTGTCAATTATTCTTGAGCATTCTGAATACATTTAGTGTAAAGGCTAAGTCTGAATCCTGGAACCAGGCTATTACATTTAGCGCCGTCTGTGGGAATCAAAATTCTTAAACCTATTATCCCAAACGCTGCTGATCACCTTCTCTCAGAATGTCACCTCCCGGTCAATGTACGCCGATCGTCCAGGTGGAAGAAAACGCAGCTTTAGCAGATCTGAGAGCCACTCTGAACTCAGAAATTGAAAGGCGCGCAGCCCTAGAATAATAACTCACAAGTGTGCAGGATGTGCTAAAGGTCTTACAAGGTCAACAGGTCGTCGCCCAGAAGAACAAAGCCGTACAACCTGAGGGCTCACGGATTTCCATTCATAACATAATAGGGCCTCCATCGAAGGGTATTCACGCAGGAGGTACACTTCGATCTAACCATCAACAATAGGACATGGATCCCGCCCCGATCCAGGAGATCCAATAGGAAATTGATGGCAGCCTAGCAGGAGCCAAACAGACTGAAAATCTACCTCAAAGAGTTTGAGTCCCGACAAAGGGTCGTCTAAGTGAAGGGAGTGGTGACCACAACCTTGGAGAAGGGCGCGTCACACGACCAACCATCACAGCTCGATAATATGTTACTCAGGAGCATGTTGAAAAGTGGATCAATGAATTGCTCGAAGCCCACACACTAACTAAAGCAATCTACAAATAATTACAAAAGAGCCCGATCGCCCAAGAGCTCTTGGATGGGGAGGTCCCCATCGGGTTTCACACTCTGAAGATACGAAAGTACAAAGGGACAGATCCAGTGGAATACGTTTAAGAGTTCTAGGATGCTCTAGGCATGCATTCCACTTACGTCCTACCACATTCTATGCTAGTTTTTCCTACCAGCTTTTCAGGCGGGCCCTTACGCTGGTTCAATACACTGCCTGAAGGATCCATCATAAATTTCAAACAGCTGCGTGATCTCTTAGTCAAGAATTATTCGCACAACATAAAAAAAGAAGAGAACTTATATTCTCTTTTCAGCCTCAAACAGATTCCAGAAGAAAAACTCAAGACGTTTACCAAAAAGTTCCTAGAATTAGCCTAAAAAGTAGATCGACTCGACCAGAAGATCACTATTTTTGCTTTCACAAACGCTTTACTCGTCGATGGCCAAGCGAAGGAGTATCTCGTCCTTAGCAAACCAACAACATTGGAAGACATGATCGAAAAGGTCAACGGATACATCGACCAAGAGTGGATGGTGCCCAACAGGCAGAAACCTCATAAATCAATACTAACAACTCAAGATCAGTCAAACCATTATGATTTTAATCAGATATCAGATCAAGGATGAGACAAGAAATGAACCAAATCCAGCGACGAACGACCTCGGAAGGGGAGTAACTTGCTTATACCTTACCTTCCAAAGATGAATATGACTATATCATGCATATATCCTATATTATAGAAAGACAAATTCTTCATAAATGTAGAATACTTTCAACCGATCGAGAACAAACTGTACTGTATCCACCATAAGGTCTGACATCATGAG
This sequence comes from Kingdonia uniflora, assembly GCA_014058105.1. Taxonomy (NCBI): domain Eukaryota; kingdom Viridiplantae; phylum Streptophyta; class Magnoliopsida; order Ranunculales; family Circaeasteraceae; genus Kingdonia; species Kingdonia uniflora. Next base: position 208,201 of record JACGCM010000121.1, read on the forward strand.
ATAGAGCAATGTTTTGACTTACAACGGTTGTTGGAGTACATCTTCGCAGATGGACGAATGCACGAGTACATAATAAACGTGGAGAGTTATAAGAACAGGAGTTACAAAACCCTTACTAAAGCTGTGCAGGTCAAAGAGCCCGCAGCCAAAAAGTATTTGAACCATATTTCGCTCTGCCATCTCGTAGAGACCCAGGTCGTCAAAGAATCAAATAGAAACAAGCAAAGGCGTGTCGCCCAATGTCACAACTTATCTATACATGATAAAGAAGCTCATTTAATTCCAGTCTCCAGCTCTCAGCGAACTGAGATCTCTTTCGATGATTGCGACATCCGACATGCCAACTATCCTCACCATGATGCCTTGGTGATCATGTTAAAAATGCAGAACATGGTGCTTCATACGATGATGGTAGACACCGGCAGCACCATCAAACTCCTTTTTCAGAGAACGATCGACCAGATGGGTCTGGCCGATAAGGTCAAACCCAGCGATGTTGATATATGTGGTGTCTATAATGATGTGTTTTCTGGGAGGAAAGCCTTTGCCAATACTATTCATAAGGATTGTGTAATAAAGAGCTAAGTAACCAAGATTTTACATGGAAAACTCAGTAAAATCTGAGAAAAACTACGACCTCGAGGAGGGTTTGATATAAAATCTAGTAGATGTTAGTTATTACAAGCTTTCGGAATGTTGCTTGGGTTAAGGAATGAAGGTACTCAAAATTTCGGGGGTCCTTTAGAATCAATTCTCTGCCTGTAGTTATTACAAAAAGAAAGAAATAGTCTTCTATTCCTTAGTAGATCTCTAACAGTTCTTTCTTGACCAGGCTTCAAAGGCTACTTTTTGTAAGTTGAGGACTCATGGTATCTTCTAGAATGCTGAGTTGTCTTTTACTATACGATGTTGAGCTACCTTTGACTACGCAATGTTGAGCTACCTTTGACTATATTATGTTGGCTTATTCTTGTCGAATCTGGGGAATATGCTACTACAATCTCCCCATTCTCTGCAGAAGTACTTGTAGTTGTGTCGAGAAGAAAATTGAAAGTTGATGAGGTTACTGAATATTCTCAGAAGTCAGCATATGTTATTACCGAGGTCAAGGTGAGCTGCATCTGGTCAGGTCGGTCCCGAGGCCCAATTAATGTTGTACATTGAATATAGTAGATTGAAATAAGGTATAAATTGGAGGTTATGGAAGGTGGGATGGTGGTGTTTGTGGAATGATGTCGCCCCAAGTATGATTTATGGCATTGTCTGGGGTTGAAGATGGTGAACATTCTGATGAAAAAATCTGGAACAAATTGATCGGTGAGAAATCGTCATGTCATCGGGTCATAGCGTTGGGGTGGGAACAAGGACTAAACAGAGATGATGTGTATCTGTTGAAAATAGTTGTATCATCATGCGGTTGTGAAGGTAATGGATTACATCAGTTTAGAGGAGAAGGGATAACTGTTGGTGCTGATGATGAAGATCTAAAGCTTAGATGGGCGTCCAGGGATCTTGCCGAACATGTGAGTTGTCTTGCAATTTTTTGCTATCTCTTTATTGCTGAAGCATCTATTAGAAATTCAGTGACTTGAGATTCATTGAGCTTCGAGGACTAGAAAGAGGCTTTAATGTCAGATTATGGTTAAAAGCAAATATTGAAATTAGTTACATATCGAATTAAGTATTACGAAAAGATGGTGAACGTAGGGGAACAATTGTAAGAGAATAAACATCAAGTATAAGAAATAAAATGTAATCAAAAGAGATAGATGTCGAATGTAAGAAATGAGAATGTAATCGAAATAGAGAGATATCGAATGTAAGAAACAAGTTATGAAATAAATAAATTTGTGTTTATCTAATTTAGTTGTTTCTGTATATTTTATCGAGGACTGTGTATTATGAGAACATTTTGATATAATTTTGCCGAATATTTACCATGTGTATAAAGTCGAAGGTAGTTTACCGTGTGGGGCCAATGACTGATTTCGAGGATGATTGATTTGACTCTGACTGTGTAGAGTTCCAAAGAATACTAAATACAGGTGAGTTAAAGTTTTGACTAGAAGGATTATAAATAGAGCTTGTTGTTGCAGAGGTGAGGCATACACTCAAGATGGTGAAAATGAGATCTCAGGCCTGGGATGGGGTGTTCAGACGGGTGCAGGCGATGTACTGGGTGCTGTACTACCGATACTTCGATTCGTGGAGCATGGAATGGCATTTTAATGATCCTGAGGAACCGGATTATGAAGGGATGAGCGAGGCAGAGGCGAAGGAAGCTGTGGAGGAATAAGAGTTTTGTGTGAAACTTCAGTTTTGGCATTCTTCTGAATGTTGTGGTGGCATGTGGGCTCGTGCCACATTGTTGGTAAAGAGGGAAGATGAAGTTGCAGCTAGGAGTTTATAAAGTATAAATGTTTGAGATGTAGGCTTTATGTAAGGGTTAAATATTTTGGCAAAATGGAATGTAATGAAACTTGTCAGGAGGTTTTGGTGGTTAAATGAATTTTTGGTTGTGTTGTCGAATGTAACATGTACTTGTTGGAAATATATGATAAAATGTATTTGACATGTATAGCAGAATGTTGAATTAAACGTTTATGTGTAATTTGTCAAAGATTTTGTCCAGATATATAAGAATATGTAGGTAGAGGTTTTAAATAGGGTACTAAACGTGAATTATTAAATGGCAAGATGTGGTCCAATAGGGGAGATCTAGAGGTATAAGGAACAAGATATAATTTTTTTATTCAGCAAAATAGGAAGTGCTTTGTTGAATGAGAATGTAGCAGAAGATACTCTTCGAGATATGGTAGGATTAGAGCAAGAGTGCAAGGGATTATTGATGTGGAGGAGGCGAAGTATTATAGATTTCGATAAGAGGAGTATAAGGCATTTCGTTCGAGGAGTTGAGCGGTCACAAAGTGGTGAGAGGAACAGTCGTGTGGGGCCTATAAATTGGTCTGATGTGGGCGACTGTTCATGCTTTTCAATCTCATAAAAAAATTCTCTGGTAACTATTGTTGTGCATCTCTCGAGTGGCTGTCTACAATTGTGAATATGGAGATCAGCGTATTGATTGAGAGAGCAAAGCGAGCGAAAGAAAGGGACACTAAAGCAGCGCAGAAACAAGGTTGGTAATTCTTGTTTTGTGTTTGTTTTTTTGGCTTGGTTTCATGATTATTAAACAGGATTAAGTAGGTTTAAAAGAATTGTAGAAGGAATTAGTTTGAATATCAATATAGTATTGGGTTTGACAAGTAACAGTATCAGGGTGTTGACGTTAATAGAGTTTGTGGCAACTGTTAAAGGAGTTTGGTAGAAGAATGAAGTCGTAGAAGGTTATATCTGGGTTTGGGGGATAGAGATATAAGAGGTGGTGGAAAGGAGGGGAGAGAGCGATTTTGTTGGAGGCGATGTGGTTATGGTGCATTTTGGGTGATCGGTTATAGATACTACAAGAGTGTCGGAAATTTGTGCAGGTTGTTAGGATTTTGGCTGAATTTTATGTCGGAAAAGGTGAGAGAGAGCAATTTTGAACGATGGTTTTTGGCGCGAAAACTGGTAAAGGGTCTTTGAGAAGTTGTAGGGTCTCCTGCAAATCGACATGAATAAAAACATATTCTAACAAGTTATCGATGTTTGATTAAAATATATCGAGAATTATATGAATAAGGTGAGTCTATTTATTAGTAATCGATAATATTTATACGACTTGAATCATATTAAGTGTATCGAGAACTATATGAAGAACATTAATGATTAGTGAGAGTAGGAGAAAGAAAAGAGAATGATGTGTTGGAGAGTTATTTTTGACAACTTATGATTATGAACACATGAACCTATGAAAATATATATGTATCACATATGATAGATACTAATTATGACAAAATATGGAATCTGTTTGACAAGTTCGTTTAAATGGTTGAACCAACTCATATTGATGATAAAGGGATATACAAGAATCTTGAGCCTTTGCAGGTTGATGTAACTATTAATACCTAACAATTGGGAGGTTGGTATAGATTGGGATCTAGTAGTGCGGATGTCGCTGGTCTGGACCAGTTTAGGGTGGTACCCAGGGTTGTCGAATTGTCTGAGGAGGGCACCGTAACAAATGTAGATTACGAGCCACATGCAAGTGATCGAGAAGGTAACGGTGGTGAGGATGATGATGCTGAAGAGGGTGAGGATGTATGTTATAGTGAAGGTCCAGAAACAAAGGAAATTATGAGGTTTAAGAAGAAATACGGTATTCATGTAGATATTAGGTTCGAAGAGTATCAATATGACATGACCGATCAGGATGTTCCATTGGGGGGTATTCTCGTGTATCGAGTACAAATTAAGAAAGGTTTGAAGCTGCCCCTTCAAGCTGACCAGAACCCGACGAAGTTAGGTTACCGATACTTGGCGTGGTTCTTGAAAAGACCACTTTTTTATGATATGGTTTTAACAGGGGGACGATATAGTGATGAAAGGCTACTTGTGACTGGTAATTATGAATTCGATAAAAGAGATCATGGGGAGCCTTTAAAGAGAAAAACATTTTATCTAGGTGTGTGGTGAGATAATTTGTAATTATCGATGTTGTAGATGTGGATATTGTAATTTTGCTTGTATTTGTGTGCAGCTTTGAATGAGGTTGACAAAAATTTGGAAGTAAGAGAAGAACTTTATAGGGTAAGGAAGGGGTTTTTTGGCTGGATTGACAATTTGGTTATCGACCAGAAGTTTGTGGGTAAGCTGTTTGAGGAGGCAGGGTTGAATAGATCGAGAGCCAAAGGTGCTAAAATCCCAGTAATTGATAGGAAAATGTTTGCCACGAACAAGAGAGCTGCAGATAGCAGCCTTCCGTTGGAGAATCCTTCGCTAAGAGGTTATAATACTGACACGGAAATAGATGTCATTCTCGGGGTATCTCTGGGTAAGAAGAAAAAGCATAGAGGAGCAAATAAGGATGTTCCATCCCTGCTTCCACACAAGAGGGCACTCGGTAATCAAGAACAGAAGAGGTGGCTAAAACTGTTATGCCAGCTGATGTGGTGGACGTGCGCCTCCACAAAGTTTAGGTATTGTGACCTAGAAGAAAAAGGTGGTGGAGAATGAGGTCAAAGTCTAGCAGTCAATGGATATTTTCATGTCGGGGATGGACATTCTGAAGGCTGAGGTAGATGATTGCTTGGTTGGGGCACAAAGTTTGGTGTCATTTCTTAACGAGGGCAGCCGGAACATGTCGAAGGTGAGGAAATTTTTTGCTTTGTTACGATTAAAGAAACTGGTATGTCATTCGAATACTTAATATATTAATGTTCTGCAGATTACGAAGTTACTAATGAAGGCAAAAGGACGTATTGCTGGTAGTAGTGACTTGGTCAATCAACTGTTGGCTTACAAAAGCATCGAGAAAGACTTGACGAGGAAGAAGGAATTGTTTATCGAAGATAAGAACAATTTGAATGCAGGGCTCAAAACCTACAAGATGGATGCGAAAAAGGCGAGGGACGCTACTATTCAAGACTTGAGGAAAACTTTGGAAAAGGAGAATGTGGAGGCTTCAGTGCTGCAAAGAGAAAACTTCAAGAAGGATGTAAGGGATCAAGTATCTCAAGTATTAAAAGCAATGCAGCTAGAGCATGCCAAGATTCTTGATGAGGTGAATGCTGATAAGCTTGATAAGTGTAAGAAAGTCCACGAACATTTTTATGGTCAGTATAAGGAGTTGGAGGGGAGGAAAAAGTTATACAAGAGTTTGGCGAAGTCTTGTGGTGGTGTATGTGAATATTCGAGCTCAGATGATGAAGAGTCAAGTTCTGGTGATGCTCGAGATGAGGCAGGAATGGTTCAGGACGTTGTGCTGACAGAAGTTGATGCATCTCATCAAGGCAAAGTAGGGGATGTGCCCATGGTGGAAGGATCTTTTAATGTGGATGAAGTCATATCTTCCCCTGTAAAGTAAAACATTATGGAAGTAGTTATCGAAGGTTGTAAAAAATGGTCAGTGGAATTGAAATAATTTGAATTTGTTAGTTTATAATCAGTACTTTTATCAAATTTTAAGCATTTTACAAAAGTATGTTGACGTTAAGTATTTATATTTGATAACATAAATATTGATCGAGAGGTAAATAGATTGCTTGCCTAGATGCATACTCAATGGGTATGGATTGTGACCAATTTATAAATAGTAAAGATGCGAGCTTATTTTAAGGCATACTTATAAAGTATGGAACATGATCAAGTCGATATTAGAAAGATTAATGCTTGTCTGGATATAACTGTAAAGTTGGATCGAGATCAAGTCATGAATAGTAAAGATGTGAGCTTGTCTTGAGGCATACGTATAAAGTATGGAATAGGATCAAGTCGATATTAGAAAGATTAATGCTTGTCTAGATGTAACTGTAAAGTTGGATCGAGATCAAATCATAAATAGTAAAGATGTGAGCTTGTCTTGAGACATACGTGTAAAGTATAGAACAAGATCAAGTCGATATTAGAAAGATTAATGCTTGTCTGGATATAACTGTAAAGTTGGATCGAGATCAAGTCATGAATAGTAAGGATGTAAGATTGTCTTGAGGCATACGTATAAAGTATGGAATAAGAACAAGTCGATATTAAAAAGATTAATGTTTGTCTAGATGTAACTGTGAAGTTAAATCGAGATCAAGTCATGAATAGTAATGATGTGAGCTTATCTTGAGGCATACGTATAAAGTATAGAACAAGAGCAAGTCGATATTAGAAAGATTATTGCTTGTCCGGATGTAACTGTAAAGTTAGATCGAGATCAAGTCATGAATAGTAATGATGAGAGCTTGTCTTGAGGCATATGTATAAAGTATGGAATAAGATCAAGTCAATATTTGAAATATTAATGCTTGTCTGGATATAACTGTAAAGTTGGATTGAGATTAAGTTATGAATAGTAGATATGTGAGCTTGTCTAGAGGCATACGTATAAAGTATGGAACAAGATAAAGTTGATGTTAGAAAGATTAATGCTTGTCTAGATGTAACTGTGATGTTGCATCGAGATCAAGCCATGAATAGTAAATATGGTAGTAAATAGTGTTTATTTGAAGTAGTGAAAGCTGGTACAAATAGTTATTTATAAAAAAAATTTAACTAAGCTGTATTCCATGGGAATTCGAGGTAGACTTCATCTTCTGTCATCAACCAAAATGTGCCACTGTCTGTCTTATCGTTGATGATGTACGACCCTTCCCAATTTTCAGATAACTTGTCGAAATTTTTAGGTTGAGTATTGTCTACAATTTGTCGAGGGACCAAGTCGCTGATGCCGAATATTCGTGGTTAAACTTTTTTGTTATCGGCCTTTTTTAGGGTATCATGATATCGTTCCAAGTTTGCAATAGCGTGGTCCTGGGTTTCCTCGATCCAGTTGAGGTTACAGAGGAGACCAAGCTTGTTGTCTTCATCTGATAAGGTTCTTCATGCACTGGGGAGACCGAGGTCTAAGGGGATGACTGCTTCAGTACCAAAGGCCATCATGAACGGTGTGCAACCTATTGAAGTTTGAGGAGTCCTTTTGTATGCCAAGAAGTAGATCATCGACCCATTTACCTTTTTTTCATCAAGACATTTGCGCAGTCCTGATTTGATGCTTTTACTGATGGCTTCAGCTTATCCGTTTCCTTGAGGGTAGTAGGGTATTGAGGTGGAGAGTTAGATTTTGTATTTGTAGAAGAATACGAGGACTTTTAACTAATGAATTGCTTTCCATTGCCAGATCGCATCATCTGTGGGCAGCCAAACCTAGTAATGATGTTCTCCCAGAGGAATTTGATAACTTTATTTTCGTCTGTATGACAGAGGGGAACTGCTTTGACCCATTTTGTGAAGTAATCTATGGCAACAAGAACGAATCTGCGGTTTCCTGATGTTGGGTAGAAAGGTCTGATGATGTCGATCCTCCAGCGTTTAAATGGCCAGAGAACATTACTGACGTGTAAGTTGAGTGCTAGGCTTTTGATGTCTTGAGCATGAATCTGGCACTTATAACATTTCTGTACGAAAGCTTCACAATCTTGTCGTATTTTCGGCCAGCATAGACCTTGGGTGAAAGTTCTTCGTGCCAAAGATCATCCTGATATCTGAGCACCACAGATACCTTCGTGAAGTTCCTAAATCTTTGTGTGGGCTTGTTTTTGAGAAATGCATTCGATCAGTAGTCCTCCCCTTATGATACGATATAAGATCTTATTCTTAACTGTGAATCTGGCGAATCGGGCCAGCAGTGAACGGGCTTCTTCTTTGTTGCTAGACAGGATGCTGGAGTTGAGATATAAATAAAATGGCTTCCTCCAGTCGTCAGTATCTTCATCTTCTATTACGGTGATCTGCAATGTGGATTGTACGTTGAGGCTAGAATGTTTAATGATTTCGATGTCTAAAGATCGTCTTTTACTGCTTTCTAGCATGGCAGCGATGTATGCTAAAGCGTCAGCGTGGCAATTTTCTTGTCGTGGTAGATAAGATTTCAAAGCTTTTCTAAACTTGCTCATTTTTGCTTCGACTAGAGCGGTGTACTAGACCATTTTTCCAATTGTGTGGAATGTCTTGTTGTAGTGGTTGGCCACGAGTAAAGAATCGACATAAACTGCTAATTCTTCTTCTCCAAGTGTGAGTGCGAGATCGAGTCCATGGAGTATAGCTTCATACTTTGTTTCGTTATTGGAAGCATAGAATTTAAGCTTGATGGCTTTCTCTATGCGATGGTTTGAAGGTGCTACGAGGACGATTCTAATTCCTGATCCTTTTGGTCCCGCGGACCCATCGGTAAAGAGTTTCCATCCCGTACTTTTTTACCATGTGCCAGGTTCTGCGGTGGAGTCATCTGTGAAAATCTCTTTGAGTTCTTCCCAATTAGGGTCTTCAATGGGGAAATCAGCTAAGAAATTAACAACTGCTTGTCCCTTGATTGATATTTGTACTTCGATGGAAATGTCATATTCCCCAAGGAAAACAGACCATTGTTGAACTCGTCAAGATTTTTCCTTTTTTGAGAGTACGAGTTTTAGGGGGTATTTTGTAATAACTTTGATGGGGTGAGCTTGGAAGTATGGACGGAGTTGTTGAGAGTTGTAAACCAAGGTGAGCAATTTGATGGGGTAGTTGTATATCGTTTCTCAGCAGGCATAAGAGTTTTACTGATAAAGTAAATAGGTTTCCCGATGCCTGTGTCTTCTCGAATAAGGATAGAGCTGAAGGAATCTTCAGTTGTTAATAAGTCCATTGTGATAGTTTCGCCATCGACTAGTATACTCATGATAGAAGGACCCCCCAAGTATCGCTTAAGATCTTGGAAAGCTAGTTCACAGTCAGGAGTCCAAACGATCTCCTTGTGCTGATTCTTTGTAATTGTAGTGGGATCACCACGAAGAATAAGGTAAAGAAGTTTGCATCGATTAGAGGACTTGGAGATGAAGCGATGAAGAACAACAATTTCGCCTGTAAATTGCTGGACATTTTTTTTGTTCGGGGAGATGGCATTGCAGTGAGTGCTTTGATTTGTGCTAGATCGATTTCAATTCCTCTTTATCTGACTAGGTGTCCCATAAATTTTCAAGATGCAACACCGAATTGGTATTTTTTGGGTTGAGCTTCATCTTGTATTTGCGAAGGATATCGAAGATGGGTTGGAGGTGTACGGTGTAATCGTCGCGCTTTAGGCTTTTGCATATCATATCGTCAATATAGACTTCCTTGATTTTACTGAGGTGGTCTTTGAACATTTGGGTCACCAACCGCTGGTAAGTGGCACCAGCATTCTTTAACCCAAAAGGCATTACTGTGTAATAGTAGAGACCTCGTTCAGTAACAAAGGGTGCCTTTTCTTGATCATCGTCGGCAAATGGTACTTTATTGCAGCCAGATGCGGCATCTATCATTGATAGAAGTTCATGTTCGACGACGAAATCGAGTAGTTGCGGAATCAGTGGTAGCAGAAAACTATCTTTTGGAATACATTTGTTTGGTTCTGTGAAGTCAACACAAACCCTAATTTTCCCATTTTTTTGGGACAGTCACACTGTTAGATACCCATTTGGAATATTTGGCTTCTCAAATGAATCCAACATGAATGAGTTTATTAATCTCTTCATTTACGGCTTTGCGAAGGCAAGGAGCGAGGTTTTGTCATTTTTGAATGACGGCTTAGTTGTCTGGAAGGAGGTTTAGTTTATGACATGCTATTGAGGGATTGATTCCTATAATTTCTTGGAAAGTCCAGGCGAAGATGTCGATGTTCTTTTTAAGGAGCTATATCATGGCTTCTTTTTCATCAGATGATAGTTTGGAGCCGATAAAGGTATGACGCCCGGGACCATCGAGGTCTATGGTTTCGACTGCTTCGGTGTCGTGCTGATCGAATACGGGGGGTGTCTCCTTCTATAGTTGCTATGCTTTGAGAAGTTTTATCGTGTGAGGATTTGTGGTCATATTCTCACACATGCGTGCGACTGCTTGACTACCTTTAATTTCATAAACTTCGTGGTCTGTTGGAAAACGCAAAGCCATATGGTATGTGGAGGGTACAACTTTGATGGAGTGTAACCAACTTCGTCCCAAAATTCCCAGATATTTGGATTCTGCATCAATGATGAGGAATTTGATGAATGTAGTTTCATATCCAGCCTGAATGGGTAAAATGATATCTTTTGTGGCTGATTCTTTCGATCCGTTGAATCCAGTGATTGTTGTTATCGAAGCTTTAGCAGAATCGCGGAGCCCTAAGACTTCGATTGTTATGCGAAGCAGTACATTTTTGGCACTTCCTGTATCGATGAGTAGTGTATGCAGGCAGTCTTGTCCGACTTTGAGCATAATGATAAGAAAATCATCATGGGGATACTTCACGTGAGTAGTATCACAGTCTTTGAAAGTGATATGGTATAGACGTTTGGATTTGTTCAATGTGGGAAGAAGTTTTGCAGATTTGTCTGAGGAAGTCATTTTACAGCAGGGTGTGATCTGATCGTCTTATTTTCTTTTCTTGCCTTTCCCAATCTCAATCATGTACAGGTGGCGAGTTTGTCCCTGATTTTGATTTTGATCTACGTTTCTATTTTTAGCCTCATCTTCGAGAAACTTTTGGATGTCGATGACATAATTGTGAAGACTTCCAGCGAACAGGATGCTGTAAAATATTCGTATGAGAGAGTAGCAGTTGTCAGTTCATGGCTTTGCACATTGTGATATTGGCAGAGAGGTTTTGTGGGGATGTCTGTGATGGTTTGTGGTGCTCGATAACATTCATCTTCCTTGATCGTTTGTAAATAGTTGATAGAGTGGTTGTCATTGGCAGCAGAACTGGGACTGGCTTGTCTGGCCTGCCTTCCCGTCTTTGATTGTTGTCAGTGTTCCTACCGCGTTGTTTGGGTGCTTCAGTAGTTATTAATTTTTGAGGTATAGTTGAAATCGAATCTCGAGAATGGATGGCAAAAGAGCTTTTCATCTTGTCCCTCTTTGACCGTTATAATTCGATGTAATTGTTGACTACATCAATCAGTTCGGTAACTGTCCGTGGTTTGTACAGCGTAAGCTCTTCGCAAACTTTAGAGTCGATATGCAGGGCCAAGGTAAAAGCAGGGACAACGATTTTGGGATCAGAATTCCCCATTTTCCCCGTTTCTTGTAAGAATCACTTATAGAAACTTACTAAGGTTTCCTTTGTGCCTTGTTTGAAGAAAAATAATGAATCCACAGTTATCTCTCGCTCCTTAACGTTAGCATAATTGGACTCGAATTGGCGCTAAAATTGGCTGAAGGTGATGATGGAACCCTCCTAGATTATGTGAAACCATCTAAGAGGTTCTTCTTTCAGGCACATATTAAAAAGCCTGCAGAGCATGTTGTCGAGTTTAGAGTATAATCCTATTGCAGCTTTGAAATGTCGAACATGGGTAAGTGGGTCAGTGAGGACTGCATACTGGATGAATTTGGGCATATGGAAATTATCTGGGATGGGCATAAGTTCGAGATGAGGGGAGATGGGGTTTGTCTCGATCATGTCCAGAGCAGATCGCCTGTCTGGTAAATCAGAGTTTATGGCATCGATTATATTGTTTAGGCCATCTAATGTGATAAACTGTTGAGGATGAATTAGTACAGCTGCGACTTGGGGATCAAAATCTCCTTATCCTTCTGGTCCAAATCGGTCCCTAATCGGTCTTCTTTCATGTGGTTGGGGAGTTTGATGACGAGTGCGTCGACTACCTTGTGTTGTCGATGCTGAAGATATGAGTCCAAAATGCCGAGAAACCCTATCTAGATCTCTAGATCTAGATCGAGAAGATCGCAATTGGTCTTCTCTTGGTTGATCATCTCTTTAGGTTTCTCTTGACCGGTGATCACTTCGGGCTCGTGGAGGTGACGCTTGTCTGACGGCGAGTCTATCCTAAGTCCTTCTTAGTCTGTCTATCCCTTTCTGATATCTTTGACTTTGATGGTCCAACGCTTTTTCTTCTTTCGTCTCTCTCTACTTGAAGAGCTTCAGCGTGGATTCGGTGATCTTCTACTTTTTGGGCTCTTTCTGGAGCCATTTATTTTTGGAGTTCGACCACTGTAGTGTAAAGGTCGACTGTTCCCTGTATCGGATTATTTTCATGATCTCTCACTATGTTAGATTGGCTTCTGAGATTCATGTTGGTCATTGTACGGATGATAGATTAGAGTCAGTAAATAAATGTCCGGTTTTTCTCACAGACGGTGCTAATTGTTATGGCGTGTTTTCCGGGAGGAAAACCTTCGCCAATACTATTCTTAAGGATTGCGTAATAAAGAGCCAAGCAACCAGGATTTTACGTGGAAAACTAAGTAAAAGCAGTGAAAAACCGTGACCTCGAGGAGGGTTTGATGTAAAATCTAGTAGATGCAAGTTATTACAAGCTTTCAGAGTGTTGCTAGGTTAAGGAGTGAAGATAGTCAGAATTTTGGGGGCCCTTTAGAATCAATTCTCTGTCTATATTTATAGTAGATGCATGCAGTTTACAAAAAGAAAGAAAAAGTTTCCTATTCCGAGGGATCTGGGCAAACTTCGGAGATCTCTAACAGTTTTTTCTTGACCAGGCTTCAACGACTACTTTTGGTAAGTTGAGGACTCATGGTATCTTCTAGAATGCTAAGCTGTCTTCTACTATACGATGTTGAGCTACCTTCGACTACTTAATGCCGAGCTACCTTCGACTACACAATGTTGAGCTACCTTCGACTATATTATGCTTGCTTATTCTTGTCAAATCTAGAGAATATTCTACTACAGTTTCAATGGGTCCAAGGAGGAGCGCATTAGGATGATCATACTTCCTATCACCACAGGGCCCGTAAAACTCGACATTGTCAATACAAAATCCCGTTAACTAGGGATCGTGGGAAGTTACTGGTTAAACAATATGTACGTTATTGCATCAACCTACCACTTGGCATTACATTTTGAGTGGGAGGGTAGCGTTTACGAGATAAAAGGAGGTCAGAAATTAGCATGAGCATGCAAAAATTTCGTCGTCCTTGGGCCAGAACCTTCCGAATATCAACTCGCATAACAATTACAGAAGACAATAGGAAACACTATAGTAAACTATACAGTCAACACTGCAGGGTAACATCTGCCCGACGCAGAGACCACAGAATACGTTGAAATCAGTGGACCTAAGCGTGGGACATATATTGGCGCCCAACTGCCATCAGCAGAGCGCGACACTCTCATACGGTTCCTTAAAGAAAATAGTGACGTCTTCGCTTGGACGTTTCACGAGATGCCGGGTATCAATCCGAACCTGGCCTATCACAAACTCAACTTGAAGGAAAAAGTTACAGCTATCAAACAAAGACAGAGGACTTTAGCACCTAGACTTCGCGATTAAGTCAACAAGGAAATCGAAAAGCTCATCGAAGTCGGTTTTATCCGTAAGGCCAATTATCCATAATGGATATCGAATATTAGAGCGGTACCGAAGAAGAATGGGACGATCAGGGTATACGTAGATTTCACCGACCTGAATAGGCATACTCCGAAATACAGTTTCCCACTCCCTGTCAAAAATAACCTGTTCGACTCTATATCAGGATACGAGTTTCTGTCTATGATGGATACCGCGTCAGGCAGCAACCTGAGACCTATGCTACCTGACGACCAAGAGAAAATAGCTTTCATTATAAAGTACGGCCTATACTCCTATAAAGTCATGCCATTCGGTCTCAAGAATGCTGGAGCTAGTTATCAGCGATTGATGGCCCAAATGTTCTAGAATCACCTCGAAAAATTAATGGAGGTCTATATAGACGATATGTTATGCAAAAGTCTTAAGAAGGAAAACTATATTACAGATTTACACACGGCCTTCGATAACCTCCGTCTCTACAAGATGTGACTCAACCCTGACAAATGCCAGTTCAGAGCTCAATCAGGAAAATTCTTGGGCCACTTAATCAGCAAGCGCAGTATTGAAGACCATCTGGATCGTATTCGTGCACTATATCTATGCCTTCCCCTAGAATGAAAAAAGACGTCCAGAAGTTAGTAAGAAAGATTGCCACCATAAACTGTTTTGTTTAAAAATAGTTCGATCGCTGTCGATGGTTGTTCAACTTATTGTGTGAGGGGACAACAAAACAAAAACCTAAGAAGGACCACGAGATCAAATGGACAATAGAGTGTCAAACACCTTTTCAGCAGCTAAAACTTTACTTGGGTTCACCACCAGTAATTAGTATAACTAGCGAATGGGAAGAACTCACCATCTATCTTGTAGCTACTGAAGAATCATTAAGTTATGTTCTCATTCGACTTGATGACAAATCCAAGAAGCATGTCTTCTTCATCAGTAAAACTCACACTCCAGCAAAAACCCGATACAACAAGGTTGATAAACTAATTTTGGCTCTCGTCTATACCACGCAAAAATTAAGACAATACTTTCAAGCCCACTCATTACGAGTAGTGACCAACTACCCTCTGCGTGAAATGTTGTCCAAACGAGAAAAATTGAGACGAGTCCAACAATGGTCAGTCACTCTTGGCGAGTATGACATCCGATTTAAGCCCAGACATTCTGAAAAAGGTCAGGCCGTAGCAAATTTTCTTGCAGACTTCCCTGTAGAAGATCCTGACTGGGAAGAAGACAACACAAATATTCATGAAGAACAGCTCGAAGAAAGGGCAAACTGGATAACGCAAATGGAATGGCATCTTCCAACTGAACCCACATGATCTAGAATCAGAATCGTATATATCACACCTTCTAATGATTGAATTGAAAAGGCAATTCGATTAAATTTTGAAGCTACCAACAACACAGTAGAATACGAGGCAATGATTCACGATTTTGATATGGCTTTAGAGATTGGAGTGCCCGAACTGTTCGTATATACAGACCTTTTGCTTATTGTAAACCATTACACATTAAAATTCTAGAAGAATGGGAAAATTATCGATTACGCAGCCGCAAAAGCCGACAGAATGAGTAGATTCAAGAAAAAAATTATCAAATATTTGCCGCACAGAGAAAACAGACATTTTGATTCCCTTGCATATCTCGCCGGAGTTCTTGGCTCAGAAGCTCGGTATCTAAAGATCGAAGTAATATTAGCCCCCAACATTAACATCATAAGTTCAAATTATGTTAATACGGGCATTGAAGAGGACGAGGACGATTGGAGATGACCTTTCCTCAAGTATATTAGTACCAAAAACATATTAGATGGCGAACTCCCTCAAGACCCCAATGAAAGAAGGCGCGTACTTGATAACGCCAAATACTACATCATACAAGATTTCGGTCACAGTGTCGTATCTTGAATGCTTATCTTATAAAGAAGCTCAAAAATTCTTACACGAACTACATGAGGGCACTTGTGGTTTTCACACAGCAGGATGATCTCTAGCTAACCGAGCTCTTACCCAAGGCATCTTATGGCCTAAAATGAAAGCCTAAGCAATCGAGCTTGTAAGCAAATGCGATGCCTGTCAACGTCATGGTCCCCAAATTCGAGCTTCAGCTTTAGAGCTACATTTCAGCAACGTTGTATGGCTATTTGAAAGATGGGCCCTCAACCTTGTCTGTGAGTTTCCTACTGTACCAGGAAAACAAAAATATCTGTTAGTCGTAACGGATTACTTCACTAAGTGGGTAGAAGCAGTCCCTTTGTGCCGCACACGAGAAGATGAAGTTATCAAGTTCATCTGGGAAAATATCATCATTCGCTTTGGCTGCCCCCATCTTATCAAGATCGACAATGGACCTCAGTTCATTGGCTTTAAAGTCATTGATTTCCTTAATCAACACATCATCGTACATTCCTCTTCAAATCTGCATTACCCGCAATGGAACGGCCAAGCTGAGATCACTAATTGCACTATCGTAGATAAAATCAAAAGGAGCCTAACAAAATAGAAAGGAAATTGGGACAGAGAGCTTCCACATCTGTTATGGGCGTATCGAACTACACCCTGAGTTTCAATTGGATGCACGCCGTTCCTTCTGGCTTACGATACCGATGCAATCATCCCTACTCAGTATCATCACCGTATTCGCAACCATACCTTGATCGATGAAGAAAATGAATTCCAGTTGGCATGTAATATGAACTGGATCGAAAAGACTCGGGACAAAGCAATCATGAAATTAGGAAGTTATCTTCAAGCTTTAGCCCGATCCTACAACAAACGCGTTCGGCATAGAGAGTTCAAAATTAAGGATCTGATCCTCCGAGAGATTCCCAAGCATCGCAAAGAGCTTAACGCAGGGAAATTATCCAAAAACTGGGAAGGTCCATTTTTCGCCATCGGGAAAAGCGGTCTCAGTTCTTACGACCACGTCACTGAGTATGGCGAGCACATACCTAATCCTTAGAACACAAGGAGACTGAAGTTGTATTGCAGATAACGAATCTGTCGTAGTATACTTTTCTTCAAACCAATCTAACATTTCGTATGACGAGCTCACATCAATAAAAGATTCCTGTGTGATCAAGACATCTACGTATTTTCTACTATGCCATACAAAATTTTTATGCACAGATTATAGATCGTTTATTGCTTAGGCCACATAATCATCTAAACACATTTAAGATCATTTGCTATTTTGGCCAAATCGATCATCTAAATACATTACAGATCGTTTGGTTCGTCGGCCAAACCGATCTATCTAATATATTCGCTGTATGTCATTCTTACACCAATGAAATACTTGTATTCAATTGCCCTACAAAACTTTTATACACAGATTACAGATCATTTTTTGCTTTGGCCATTGGCCAAACTGATCATCTCAGAACATTACAGATCATTTGTTGCTTTGGCCAAACCGATCTATCTAATATATTCGCTATACGTCAATCTTACACCAATGAAATACTTGTGTTCAATTGTCCTATAAAACTTCTATACACAGATTGAGATCATTTATTGCTTTGGCCAAACTAATCATCTAAGATCATTACAGATCATTTGTTGATTTGGCCAAACCGATCTATCAAATACATTCACTGTATGTCAGTCTTACACCAATGAAATACTTGTGTTTAATTTCCCTATATTACAGTATTTCTTCTGATACATCCAATAAGTACTTATATACACAGATTACAGATCGTTTGTTGTTTCGGCCAAATTGGTCATCTAAACTACATCACAGATCATTTGTTGCTTTGGCCAAATCGATCATCTAAACTACATTACAAATCGCTTTGTTGATTCGGCCAAATCGGTCATTTAAGCTACATTACAGGTCATTTGCTGCTTCGGCCAAATCGATCATCTAAACTACATTACAGATCGTTATGTTGCTTCAGCCACACTGATCAACTCATACAATGTAGATAGCTAACCATTTGAACTGAACCGATCACATACCGCGCTGTTTTGCATATATTATTGTTGGTACCTCACACGGTTAGTACAGTTCACTGTTCATCCTTAACAATTTTTGTATACATCCATATTTTTTTCCTTGTTTCTGTACATACAACATAATCACATTCCTCATTCTCTACTAGAGTTGTCACTTAGCTCACTACCCACATTAGAAGGTCCTGCCTTGCCCTTTACATCATTCTTATATAACTTCTGACACATAAATTCTAGCATCCTCCCCACAACAACCTTCTTTCCCTCTCTAACCATTCTCTGTTTAAACGATCCAATTATAGAAATCATGGGTTCTAAATATGCAGTTCATATTACCTCCATCTCACATTCTGCACCTTGAGTAGTCAAACCACCATATACCTTCTGACTTTTAGCTTCCAATCTCTTCAATTCAGTCGTAAAGAATGATATTAGTGCAACTATCTCCCTCTCGTGACTACTACCTACCTCATTTTTCACCTATTTACTGAGAAGAAGTTCACTCAGCTTATGCTGCGCTTCCTTCAGTGCGTCTTCCAGTTACTTATAACGATCATCAACTCGTTGTTTTGTACGATACACATCCGAATTCCGAGCCTCCAACACTGTCATGAATTCGTCCATATGATAAATCAGAGACATCAAATTTTTATAACCAGTACATTCTACCCATTTCGAGTCGCAACTTATCTCCAACCGCAGCAGATCCTCATCCAGCTTCGCAATCGCGCTTTGAAGTCTGTCATTTTCAGACTGACATTCAACGATGTTCAGATGCTACGACTGCACAGTCCGCTCTAGCTCACATATTTTGTTCCAATCCTTTTTTATGACTTCATTTTGTTCCGGCGACTTTACCTCAAACTAATGAGTATGAACTCGAACATCACTTATCTCTGCTTCAAGCATATTAACTTGGAATTGTAACTCTTTCACATTATTTACTTCCCCCTCTAATGCGACCAGTAGTTCTGAAATTCGCGTTCGCGCAGCTAACAATTCAACATCTTGTTGACTATCCCATCCCAAGATACTTCCAACCCCAACGCCCCTTTTTCTTATTTCTTCTTTTAAACTCTCTATCTTTCTTAAACTGACAGACATTACCGCCTCTTTCTCTTGAAGAGTTTCACTCATCTCTGCCCTCAATTTTTCTTCTACCTCAATAGCACTTCTTCTGGCTCCCTGACTCAATCTTAGCTCATCACGCATTTGTTCATTCCCAACACGTAGCGCATCGCACTGTCCTTGTATAGCAGTCAGTTCCACCTATTCATAACGAATTACATTTATAATAGTTTTTTATAACAAATAGAGCACATATAAAAGTTGACAAGACTACATCAAGAACATAGTATCTGAGTACGTTAGATACATCATTCTATTTTCACAAAACACAGATTAAATTTATCATCAAACACTGCGAAGGACTAATCACAAAAAAACAAGATTAATCTATTTGTGACTCTTTCGAACAGGAGACAGCCGCCGCTTATCTCTCACGACCTTCCCATTTGACGCCTGCACATCTACCGGTATGGTAAAGGTCACAACCTCCTGTTGGCGTGGTTTGTGCACATTCGAGGTATCAGACGCTCGACCCCTTCCCCTTTTGACGACTCCTCCTACGACCTAGGGTAGGGGTGGTCAAAAAGATTTTCTCCTTTACCTCAGATAAACTACAAGTTTTATACTTTAGCATTTTCTACTTTAAAATCCTTGCCACATTCCTCTACAAGCTTCCTAAATACGTTCTCTACCCTAGACCATTCTCTCCAATAAAACTCAATAACACTGTTTATATGACGCTCATGCCTCATTTAAGGAGTAACTTTTACTCGCGATGGGTATAGATGCTCCTTCAATATCATTTACGCTTTGTGCAACTGCTGACACATATTTTTCAGTAGTACACCTAAAGCCCTCATTTTCACCTCTACCTTCATTCGAACAGCCACTTCTTTCGACAGCCACATTGCTAAAGACATTTTTTTGCTTTACGTGCTGCGATAGCTCATCCTGTAACCTCATTACCTCACCCTCTAATTGCATTTGAACCTCTATTTGCTCTTTCCTTATCCTGGAAAATACAATCCTCGTGGCCCTCCGATCCTACATAAAGCCAAAAACATCAGATAAAGGTTCTATATCACCCTATATAACAGACACACCAGCCTGAGTTAAATATTTTTTTACTTATAAACTATAATGATTGCGTGCTTCTTGAGCTTAAAACATAACTTGAGCTAGGCCTGGAACTACACCTTTCTCCCTCAAAAGCTCTATATAAGTCTCCTTTAACCCTCGTTCACTATCTACTTCGACCTCAAAATACAAAGTCATAACTAATAACATACTCTAACACCTCCTTATCACTTGGGTCGTTAACACAAACCAACTCTTTTAGTTTTCAAATTAATACCCCCCCTTTCCTCTTCCTTTCTTAGTACTTTATCTCTCTCCACTTTTTTTTAGCATATTTACATTACAAATCATATAACTCTTTAAAAGTTTTCTCTGAATTTAACTTAAATTGTCATCTCTCGTATTCAGTTTTGTTAAGTACCTATTGAATATGGGCCACGGAGTCCCTTACTTTACCTAGCGACTTCTCCAATTCAGAGTTTGTTTTTCTCAAATTCCCTATCTTCTACACAGATTATAGTTATCTTATTTCAATACCAACATTCATGAAAAAAATATTTCAAAATATCACTCAAAAGGAAAATAGTGTACGATTATATAGAGTACTATCACATCCAAGTCACGCGAGCTGAAAAACAGAAGACAAAATACCATAGAACGTTTAAAAAGGCTTGCTAATGTCTACCTCGGAAGGAGATTTCAGCGTTTTCCCTGGAGAAGGAACTATTTTAGCACATTCTAACAGAGGATCCACTGTTTGCTTAATCGTATAGACTGGATCTGCACTGCCTAGAGGAAGGTCTGATATTTTCTCAGACACGTCAGCAGCATCACCAACCATTTCTTTCTCCTCAGCAGGGAATTTAACCTCTGCATATCTACCATTCTGGATCAGGTCCACATCATCAACACTCAATCTAAAATAGTAATACGATTTGATACAGTGGTATCTTTCCACCAAGACTGCCGCAACCGTATCAGACATGAGCTTATCATGCTTTGGCAACTTATTGAACTTTGCCAGAGCTGCGATAGCATCTACAACCCTCCTCTCCCCTTCCAACTGAAGGTCACCCTTGAGCTCTTTCACGTGACCTGACTGAGCCTCAAACTTTGTCGTCAAAGCATCAAATTCTTGGCCCCTCTTGTCAATGCACTGTCTTGCCCCCTTCATCAGCATTGACAGTTGTCCAATATAACAAAAAAGAAGAATCAGTTCAGCAGCTTCATTCAGTTCGAATGCAACATCAAGTAACAATTTTCAAATCACATACCGCGAACGTGTGATCGAGATACTCATCCTCGAGCTTCTGCGAGTTTGTCCTGGCCATATGACAGTATCTCCGCTCCAACTTTTTCATCTTGGCACCAGCATGAGGATTAGTTCGGTCACTGCCCTCCTCCAAAGGCCATTTCCTTTTCAGACTCTTCTCAACGTTTCCAAACGCAGACATACTCACTTCAGGTTTTTCCTGTATGCCACCAGCAGTAGACTTTGCGATTTCTTATTCTGTGGCCATAACCCCAATAGCTAAGGTACTTTGCTGCGCTAGCTTTTTGAACTTTACGAGTGACCCATTTGGTCATCTGAGGTACAAAAGGTGGAGGACTAAGCAAGTCAGCAACGGTCTTTATGGCTTTTCCCTCGGCCATAACTCATTTTTCTTGAGCTCCCTAAACTTTTGGAACCACTGAGTCTACTCATTTGTATCTTCGGATACCTAATTCAATGAGTACCTTCGCTAGCTCGTCTTGATCGCGAACAACACAATCAAACAGACTAGTTTTATTCGGAGTAGCCAACGGTTTAGGCTCTACCAATAAAAAGGAATAGAATATCAGTTACACAACATGTGGACATAGCTATCAACTATTCAAAGGTTGGTCAACATTACTTACTCAGATTATAATATCTATGGCTCAACTCGAGCGCTGGTTCATCTGGAACCTTCAAACAGCTACCCTCAACCCACACAAGGTGGTCGTTCATGGTCTACCCGCAGACTCAAAATAAAAAAAAATCGGCTAGACGAGTCACTACATAGGTAACCACTGTTTCAACCCTCTATATACTTAAACTTGTAAAACTTCAAAACATCTTCAGCTACGAACTGCTTCGCAGTCTCTTCCTTCCTCCATTTTTTGTTCAATGCCTCACATACTCTCATCATCTCATACACATTCCCAATTAATTGGGCAGGGCAGCACTGTAACGCATTCATAACCCCTTTCTGAAAGTAGGTCAGCATAATTTTAAGGCCATATATGACCTGAATCAAGAAAGATAAACCCCCCCCCCCCCACTTGAGCCTGATAACCGAAGCCCATTGTAATACGTAAGGCTAACCCCCTCACTAATACCTCAATCCTTCTTCCACTTTTCCAAACAGGGAACTTGATAATACATTGCTTCCCTCCCTTTTTTTGAGACATAGGCTCTGAACCAGAGACCTTAGTCCCCCACATACCTACCCCACTCTCCTGGACAATTCTTTTTATATCTTAAGTACTCTTTCCCTACATCCACCCCCTCTGGGTATATGACAAAGACTCTTTCTTACTCCTCCTTCCCTTTCACACCCTCAGATCTACTGCCCCCCCCCCCCACCACCACCACCTCTATCGTCACCCCCATACTATTAAAAGTTTCCTCCATTATACTACACTCCTTCTCCCTCCCCGAAGATAATGTTTCTTCAAAATTAGATGATACTACAAACCTACTCGTAGGAATGCAAGGTTTAGAGCACATACTGAACCTACAAATACAGAGACATTATTTTAATCATTATCGCTACGTTATAAACAAAACAAAAAGACCTACCCTCTACCCAGTCAACACGTCTATTTCCCTAAATCCCAATACAAAAAAGTTAAAATCAAATCATTTCAAATTTTCCTCTTCTTCTCCAACAAACATATTTTCTCTCTCTAAGAAAACATATACCACAAATCCTATATTACAAACTTTCTTTTATTTTTATTTTTTCAAAATCCCCTAAAAACCTCATATTCTAAAACCAACTATACAGATTTCTAACGTTTATAGATTACTACATAACACAGAATACTCACAAAATCAAATAGACAAAAGTTTTTCATCACAAACCTATACTTGCTGAACAACAATCCTCTGCTTACCCGGATGTCTCTTCAAAAATGAGCGTTACCATCGTCTCTCGTGTAATCAGCACTCAAACGCCTCCTCTCCTTGAAAATGATATGCGTACCACCTTTTTCCTTCTCTGAAACTATAGACAATTTTATGAGGGGGTGAGAGACGATTTTTTATACTCTCCCTCGGTTTATGAAATGATGGCTCCTTCTAATACGTGTCAGTTATCCCCACTATTGCTACAGGTACGTCTTTTTGTTTTAAAACATCATCATGACTTCTATGATAACGTTTGCCACCTTCACGTTTATCTCTGTTATCTACCATTACCAATCATACACCTCTTCTCAGCCCAGTATCAAAACGACCAATCATCTTACTTATACTCTACCAAGATCGTATAAACATTCCTAAAATATCTCAATTTTCAAAATTCGAAGAAAGCCCTGCAGTTGTTAAAATCCTACGGTTGTCATACACAGTATTCGTACACAATAAATATAACAAAATATTCTACGATCTCTCATATTATATCTATTCAAAACTCTACCACAAAATAGAGTACTTTTAACAAATCTCGCGACCTCGAGCTCACCGAACTCCCCAGTTACATCTAAAGCAACACCGATGGTTCGGTTGCCCACACAGAATTAACTCCCCATTTGCTGCCCTTACATCCTCTTCCACGATCTTATCGCATGCGAGCTGTCAAATAGTCAGCTTTCACACACGAGGATTCAACAGAGACTTATGAAAAATGTTGCACCAAACGAAGCGATCATGCTCGACATGCAGCATTCATCATCCAAGCCAACCAGATTCAATGGCTATTCTAGAAGAACAGCATCATGCAGCAAGTGACGAAAATAGCGTTCACGGATTTTAGCAACCTTGATATGAAACCGGCCATTCGCAGCCTGCTGCGTACGCTGAGAACGAGTCATCACCATACTCGAACACACCAAACTCCAAAATAATACAAATAACAGCATCAAGGAATCCCTACTTTTAGACAAAGGAAGATCTCCACATAATCAATCACCCCACAGATTTTTCTAAAAAAATATTGGCGCGAGAATCTCTGGAACAACAAAATATATAGGCAGAATATCGTGACAAATCATTACCCCATAGCACAAAATATCCCCTCAGACGCGTACATGGTAACAACCACGATGACAACTAGCTAAACAGTCACACAGATAGCTCCATCTCAACCCTATCCCACAGTTCCCATAAACATGTGACTTCCAATTTGCACCAATAACTTGACCTTCTATAAATTTTACCTCAACTCTCAATACCATTTTTCCCTTCATACCCATGACACCTACTTATCTATATTACCAGCGCCTACAAACAGAAAGGGAAAATAACCAAGCTCGAAGATACAATATTATCATAATAGAAAACATATATTTCATTCAGTCTGAAAACTACTCTTACAGAATACTTTACAACAGAGATTTTATAGATTACTTTAATTTATATCAAGCATCAGCTCAAAATCCTTTTCCTGGTACGAACAGTCCACAGAAGAAGTAGACCCCAAACCTTGATCCCATGCTACAAGACGCAGGGAAGTCAGAAACAGGGATCACATATGAAAAATATTTTGTATGGCCAAAGAACTATGGTCCATGGAAGAAAATGATCATCTACATCCTCCTCACCTCCCCCCGCATGTTAGAGATAGACGGAAGGCCTCATTTCTTCAACAAGACCCTCTCATTACCAAGATATCAACGAGACTCCCTCGGCCGAACGCCTGCCGCTTCATCTTCAGTTTTAATAGCCTCTTCCGCCTGCAGATGAAGACCGTTACGGCGTTCGGCCTCAAATGTCACCAAGTAATGAAAATGTACCATTTGGTAGTAATCATCCTCTGCCTTCATCACTTCTTTATAAGATATACGATAAAAAGTGGGAGACACAGGAATTATAGTAGGCAAATACAGCGGTTGATAACCAAAATACCTAATACGCAATTCCTCCATCGTCCTCTGGAACCTAGACTATCGGGCCTGAGTTCTAGTCATCACCATTATTATCACAAGTAAACAATGAGGAAGAAATCAGAGACGAAGGGCTTGCTCCTCAAAACTTAACTTAGATTACCTTTTATACACAGATCAACATTTAAAGCAGACTCTACAAATTCCCAACATCAAATGGATTCCCCATGTAACAGTATTTGACTACAGTCATTAGTTCTAGGAAACCTAACAGATACTAACAGAGATTCATGAATTGACATTAGAAATGAACCTTCGATATAAATACAGGATTTAATTACTCTTCTCAACTAACACCACTCGACTACAATCATTCTCGCACTGTTGGCTAAGAGGGGGCGGTTGTAGTGGCTTATTCCACATCTCGAGCTCATGCTTCATCTTCGAACTACAGACAAACTTTCAACCTCAAAACTAGAGCACGTGGCACAATCACAAAACATGTACGGAACGAGTTTCTCAATCAATACCATTCATCCCTAACGATATTTATGCTATTGGTTAAGTGATGTCCTGTAATAGCTTACTTTATATCCCGGACTCAAACCTCATCCTCAATCTCATCAGTATACAAGAAGTACTATTAAAGACGTAACCAAACTTTCCCCAGTCCAAGACATCACTTTTGAACTCTACACAAATAGTTTGACCTGCGTGAAGCACACAGTCAGCAATTGAGCCATTGTACAGTAGCAAAGGTCAGAATGTTACACAATCTAGTCAAAGGATATCACACACTCACTTTGTAACGTCCATCATTAAGGGATTTTATGGTCGTCAAACGGCCATATTAGAGAGCCTATAAGAAGACCTGGAGAACTGCGGATGAAGGATGAAACATTCACCATAGAAAAGTTCTTACTCTATCATCCTACATCCTCAGAACGATCATTATAATAAACTAACAATCTCAATAAGATTACTACTTTCTTAAAATCCTCATGAGAGGTCGTGGTTTTTAACCTATTCAAAGGTTTTCCACGCTAAATCATCTTATTATTTATTGTCTATTGTTCTTGAACATTCTGAATATATTTAGTATAAAGGCTATGTCTGAATCCTAGAACTAGGCTATTACAACAAGTGCACATAATTACTATATATGTTTTCCACTCTTTAGGAAATTTGATGTTTAGGGATCTTCTTACATAGGTTTTTATTATAAGTGCAATTTTTCAGTGAATGGTTGACTGTGAGATTGATTGGGGTATGTTTAGTGCAATTGAAAAGGGAATCTTGCGAATATATTTAGTGCAATGTTTTTTTTCCAGTAATGTGTGTAAACTTGTTTTTTATAGCAGAATGTCAAACAAAAGATTTCTCACCATCAGGGATGTTGATAACCAAAGTCCCCTACTAGATTTTACTGAAAATGAACCACATCTTATACTATTATATTATGATACAGAGATGCCATCAGAAAAACAAACTCCGACCACTCAAAATACGAGTCCCCAAATTCCTATCCCTCAGGAGCAAATAAGACAACATCAGATGTTTAGCTATGGTTTACTAAGTATGAGGCTTTACACCTTGATCAGGAAAATAATCTTGGTGTGATGATACAAAAGGCTGATTGCAAATATTGTGATAAAAAAGGTTACTCTGCCAAAAACACATGCGCCACTTCCCACCTTAAAAAACATATAGAAGATTGTAAGAAAAATCAAGATCCTGCACAAACCCTATTAGGTAGGTCTCCAACAGATAATATTACTTCTTTTCTCTTTAATCAAGATGCCGCCTATGCAAAACTGGTTAAATTTATTGTTGTGGACGAACCAGTATTTAGTTTTTCCGAAAAAGATGCATTTAAAAGGTTTAATAGGAAAACATGTGGAGATATTTTTCAACCACCTAGTAAAAATACAGTTAGAGCTGATATTTTTAAATTCTACAAAATTGAATAGGAAAATTTTAAAATTGACTTGCAAAATACTCCTGAAAAAATATCTATTAAGAGTGATTTATGGAGTTCTCCAACAAAATTAGGATTTTGTTGTGTTACTGCACACTTCTTAGACTCTACATGGACAATACATAGAAGAATTATTTTGTTTAGGTTGCTTGAAAGCCCTCATGATGGTTTAACTATAACTAATTCCGTTTTTGAAGCGATAAACGAATATGGAATTCAAACAAAATATTTTCTACTTCCTTAGATAATGCTAGTTCAAATGACCGCGCTAGTGCAGAATTAAAAAATTGGTTATATGTTCAACATAATGGTCAATATTTCAAAATC
This sequence comes from Kingdonia uniflora, assembly GCA_014058105.1. Classification (NCBI taxonomy): domain Eukaryota; kingdom Viridiplantae; phylum Streptophyta; class Magnoliopsida; order Ranunculales; family Circaeasteraceae; genus Kingdonia; species Kingdonia uniflora. The sequence goes on from JACGCM010000121.1 coordinate 235,596, forward strand.
AGATGTTGTTGTCACATTATTAACCTTATGGGAAAAGATGGATTAAATGTATGCAAAGATGTTTTGGAAAATATGAGACAAACAACACTTTATTTGCACAGTTCACAAAAACGTTATCAAGATTTCACAAAGATATCTCATGCTCAAAATAAAATAAAAATTGAGAAAACCACCTCTAGATGTTCAACATAAGTGGAACTCAATATTTTTTATGTTAGATGCAGTACTTTCTTTAAAACAACAATTATGCAATATATCAAATGTCAAAAGACCTCCTTCACACTATCACTGATGATAATTAGGTAGTAGCTAAATTACTTATAGATTTTCTAAAGTTTTTTATGAAGCAACACTATGTTTTTCCAAGAGTTATCATGTTACATCTTCTGAAGTTATTAGACATTTAGTTAACATTTGTGAAGCATTTGAAAACATTTGCGCCGAAATGTATGGAAAGTATAAAAAGTATTTTGACCATATTCCATTGGCTTGGGTCGTAGCTACATTATTGAACCCCCAATTTAAGCTTAATGTACTTGAATTTTTTTATAAGGAAATCATTTATCTATTTACATATACTTTTGAAATTTAATTAGCTAGAAATGCTATAACATCATTATTTAAGGATTATGAGTCGATTGGTAAATTTAATGGACCATTACCATCTGTTCAACCAAGCTTATTTATACCATGAGATTGTGTGGCGTCAAGAATACTTGAGAATATTCACCGAGGGGCCCAGAATATTGGATCAAATAAATTAAGTCGTTATCTTTATTCGGAAATAATAGATCTAGGTGCGGATTTTGATATTTTGAAACGGTGGAAAATTAATTAAAACAAATATCTTATTCTTGTTGCGATTGCTCGCGACATTCTTACAATTCTAGTATCAATAGTAGCATCTAAGGCAGCTTTCAGTAGAGCTAGACAATTAATAATAGATTATAGGAGTAGTTTAGCGCCTGACACAATTGAAGCGACTATTTGCTTAAGAGACTCGTATTTAGCGGATGAAAAAAATCAAGATTTGATGCCACAAGGATCAGAAGAAGATTCAACAAAAGAATTATGAACTTAGTTAATTTAGTTTAAAGAGGTACAGTTTAGGTCCCCCTCCCTATTATTTTGACATAAGGCACAATGAGTACTTTATGTATTTTTCATTTTCACTTTTTTTTCAAGTTGTAGAGAGGTAAGGTTTTATGTCCCCCTCTCATTTCCTCTAAAAATTAATAAACAGGTATTTTTTTTATTCAATGAATGTAATTTTATTTTTCTAAGTTTTTTAATAAGCCCGCCCATAAAACTGACCCATCTGGCCCAGCCCGTATAGCCCAGCCCAAACCCAACCCATATAGCCCAGCCCGGCCCAGCCCAGCCCGATATTATTCATGGGAGGGTGCAGGCTTAATCATTTATATGAAGGCCCGACACAGCTCGAGGCCCAGCCCGACTTGAAACTTTACAAGGCCCGCAAAACCTAGCCCGAGCCCGGCCCGAATTGCAAGCTCTAGTTGCCAATACCAATAAGCTCACTTTCTAAAGAAAAAAAACAAACATAACTTATTTAGAAATTTAGCATAACATGAAGAATTAAGTGAAATAAGTTGAATAAGTCCAAAAAACAAATAGCCTAGTTGGAGTTTCGTTTCGATAATAAACAAGGGGGAGATATGTTTTACTAGAGTACTCTTGAAAGAGTTCTACTCTTAGACGGGACAGTGTGCATATAGAGAAACTCAAATTTCTAAAAATAAGCCTTAAACTTGAGTTTTAAGCTTGCGATCAGGCGCTTAACGCCATCTCAATCGATCAAGTCTTATTAAATCTCTGAGGTTTAAGTTTTCTATCAAGCGCCAAAGTAAGGTTATGAAATATCCATTTTAGGAGTTTACTTTATTTAGTGTTTAGAGTAGGCATCGGCAATTTCTCGTGGTTATCCGGCGTCAGTGAGTGCACGAGGAGCAACTACAACTGGACAGACTGACTCTGAACAGGTAAGTGGGTTTCTAACTCTTTGTTCTAAAAAATCAAGCCTATTCCTTTTACAGAGTATGAAAAACTAGTAAGAATGTCTTCCTTAAGAAAATAGAGCTTCTATTCGAATAGACTATTATCTATTCAAATAGAGTTGGAAAGATTCCTTCTATTCGAACAAGATTTTGGTCTATTCGAATAACTTTCCCCAGCGTAATTTTAAAGCTTGGAAAGATGTCTTCTATTATAATAGGATTCCTTTATATTCGTATAACTCACTTCAGTGTGATTTCCAGCTTGATCCTATTCGAATAGGATTGCCTCTATTCGAATAGAGCCCGTGCTTTCTGTTTCGTTATTTATGACATACTTACCTTTTTTTCAAGCTCACTTCTTGAAAATCTATATTTTTAAGGGCTTGCTTTTGAGAGTGAAGAGAGATCTTCTTTGATCGATTCAAGAGAGAATCAAATCACTCTAATCTTGAATCAATCTATTGATCAAGAAACCCTAGCCATGAATTAAAGAACTTGAGCGATTTAAGACTTGGAGCTTCGACGAGAGATTGAAGCGAGGCGTTGCGAGAATGCGGGATTGATTGCAAGAAGATTACTCGGAAGAGAGATGACCATGAGAGGTGCTTACCGAGTCTGTAAGTGATTAAATTCTTGTATTTCTTTTTCATATAGTAGATTGTTTAGTTGTCGGGGATTCCACAGCCACCTGTAGGTTTTTCTCCTGAGAAAGATTTTCCCACAGGGTTAAAAATCGTTGCATGCTTCTTTAATTTCCAACTACTTGTCTGACATTAGATAATTGGATTAACTTGATTTAAGTTTATCTCAGGCCATTAATTCAGAGAAATTAGGACCTGATAATTTAGACCTAAAACAATCTAAATTGATTAGTCTCAAGCATCTAGGAATTTTAATTGGTATCAGAACGGTCACACTTTGAGGTTTAACAACCTACGCGTAGATCCCGGATAATTCGCTTGAGAATAATGAGTTCTGAGAAGTTTGGAGGTCCTGTCTCTTTGATGGCAAAGATTACCCATACTGGAAAGTCCGAATGGTTGCATTCTTACAATCAATCGGAGAAGATGTATGGATTGCCATTGAGGATGGTTGGTCGGATCCTACTGAGATGCAAGGAGCACCAGAAGATGCCATAGAGGTCCTGAAGCCTAGGAATCAATGGACAAAGGATAAAAAAGATGTTGCCGGCCATAATTTTAAAGGCCTCAATGCAATCTTTATGGCTGTGAGCCAAAGTGAGTTTCGACATCTCTCTGCTTGTACCACTTCGAAAGAAGCTTGGGACATTCTAGTTCAAACTCATGAGAGCGATGATACAGTTAAGGAAAGTAAGCTACAGATACTTACTTCACAATTTGAAAATATCAGAATGAGTGAAAATGAACCGTTTGATGAATTCTATGTGAGGCTAAGTTATATTTCAAACACTAGTGCCGCATTAGAAGCTCCTTATTCTGATGTTCAGATTATTCGCAAAGTCCTAAGGTCTCTTCCTAAGAGCTTTAGGTCCAGACGCGATGCTATCGAGGAGGCTCAAGATTTTAAAAAATTGAATCCCGATACATTAGCTGGAAAATTGCGAATGTTTGAACTTGAGATGAGGATAGAGAACCCTGTGAAGAATAAAAGTATTGCTTTCAAGTCTTCATCTTACTTCTCTTCTTCCAAGGGTTCTAGAGAGGTTGACCACTCATTTATCTCAGATGATGATGAAGGTTCGGATATAGATTCATCTATTACTCTTATTAGTCAGCAGTTTCATAAAATCTTAAAGAAATGACAGTTTCAAAAACAAGAACAAAAACAAGGAAAATCAATGAACTATAAACTGCGACCTCATGATCGGGTCAAGACATATAACCGACAGACCAACAGTGATACTGACCTTAATCAAGTTGAATGCTTTAAATGTCCCAAGTTTGGTCATTATGCCCATAGCTGTCCTAGTAAGAAATCTGGCATTAATCATAGAGCTATGAATATCAGTGTCACTTGGGATGACAATGATGATAAACATGATAACAATGAGATTCATTCCCAAGTAGTTGATAACGCAAATTTTATTGCTTATCCTGCTTTTCTTACTTGTAGAAATAGTAATTTTGATGTCTTTGAATAAAGTTCTTCAAGAAATGGGACGTGTTTTCTTCATAGCAAGGATATTCTGGCACACTTTTGGGGGAAGGTCATTCATACTGCGTGTTATACTATTAATAGAGTATATCTATGTCCACTTACCTTAAACATGCTCTATGAATTGTGGTTTGGAAAGAAACTGAATGTTCATTATTTCCGGGTTTTTGGAAGTAAATGTTTCATCTTTAGAAATCGAGAAAACATTGGGAAATTTGACTCTCAGAGTGATTAAGGTATTCTTTTGGGTTACTCAACAAATAGTAGAGCATTTCGAGTCTACAATTTGAGAACCAAAGTGATGATGGAGTCCTGTAATATGGTAGTAGATGATACTTGTACCATTGGTTCTACAGATGTGAGAGAAGATGATTGCACAATGGAAACTCTAGAACCATCTACTGAAATTCTTGCATCGAGTCCTACATCAAAGAGTGATTCTCCGTTATCTACTCCACGACTTCCAGTTCCGATATCCTCTCCCGCTCCAAGTGTATCGTAACCCGGATGGCATCAAGTTCGTAAGGATCACTCACATGCCAAAATTATTAGGGATGTTATTTCTCGGGTTCAAGCTAGAAGCCAACACCATGAGATGGTTCACTGTGTTTGTTATGTCTCGGTGATTGAACCAACCATGGTAAAGGAAGCTCTTTTAGATGAATATTGGCTTCATGCAATACAAGATGAGCTTCGGCAGTTTCAACGTCAAGATGTTTGGGATTTGGTTCTACGTCCTTCAAGTACAAATGTTAATAGGACTAAATGGGTTTATAAAAACAAATATGCCAAACTTGGGAATGTAATTCGAAACAAAGCTCGATTTGTCGCTTAAGAGTACAATCAAGTAAAAGGGGTTGATGTTGCTGAAACGTTTACCCCTACTGCAAGGCTTGAGTCTATTCAATTATTGTTCACTCTTGCTTGCAATCAAAAATTCAAGTTATATCAAATGGATGTGAAGAGTGCATTTCTGAATGGGCTCTTTGAGGAAGAAGTGTATGTGCCTCAACCAAAAGGGTTTGGAGATCCTCATCATCCCAATCATGTGTTCTACTTGAAGAAGGCTCTTTATGGTTTTAAGCAGGCTCCTCGCACTTGGTATGAACGACTTTCCAATTTCCTCTTAGCTAAGGGATTTGTTCAAGGGGGAGTTGATAAAATGTTATTTATCCAACGGAAGGGAGGCGCGATACTAGTTGCTCAGGTATATGTAGATGATATTGTGTTTGGTTCTACTTCAAGTTCACTAACCTCTTCTTTTACAGCTTTAATGAAAGTAAATTTGAAATGAGCATGGTTGGGGAACTAACTTACTTCTTAGGTCTCCAAATATGACAAATGGATAGAGGAATGTTTCTTTCTTAATCCACGTATGCTAGGGATCTTGTGAATAAGTTTGGTATCTCTTCTGCAAAGCATGTTATGACACCCATGAGTGCCATAACAAAGCTAAGTAAAGACTCGGCAGGGAAGGATGTTGATCAAAAGACGTATAGAAGTATGATAGGTAGTTTACTTTATCTTACTGCTACTCGTTCTAATATTATGTTTAGTGTATGTATATGTGCTTGTTATCAAGGTAGTCCGAAAGAGTCCCATTTACAGGCTGTTAAGCGCATTATTCGTTATGTATGTGGGACTTCTCATTTTGTCTTATGGTATTCATATGACACAACCTCTGAGGTTATTGGGTATTCTGATGCAGATTGGGTAAGTAATGCAGATGATAGGAAGGGTACTTCTGGTGGATGCTATTATATTGGAAATAATCTTGTGACTTGGCAGAGCAAGAAGCAGAATTGTATTTCCCAATCCACAGCTGAAGCGGAGTATATCGTTGCGGGTAGTTGTTGCACTCAATTGATTTGGATAAAACATATGGTGCTTGACGATGGAATAGTCCAGGGGACAATGTCAGTGTTTTGTGACAATATGAGTGTGATCAATATCTCCAAAAATCCTGAACAACATTCCAGAACCAAGTATATCGACATTCGGTTCAACTTTATCCGAGATCTTGTTGAGCGCAAGATAATCAGTGTTGAGTATGTTCCTACAGAGAGTCAATTAGCCGACTTTTTTACTAAGCCATTAGATGCTATGAGGTTTGAGTTTTTGAGACGGTCGATTAGTGTGTGCTATATTAATTAGGTATGTCTTTTACTTCCTTTTTACACTATTTTGGTAGACTATCACAGTAATATATTCTTGGCCAGATATGTTTTCTAATTTAATGTTAGGACAGTTCAGTATAGTGTTTACTTGGATTTGATTTCGCTCACGGTAGTTAACTATCCCATGCTTAGATAGATAGGCACTCAGTGATATTATGCTTTAGGATACATGTAGATACTTCGTACCTAATGTTATGTGAGGATCTGGCCTTCTTTAATAGCTTTGAGTATTCTGAAACTTACTCCTCCTTTTGATCTTGTTGTTTTGATCTCATTTCGTTTCCTTACTCAATTGTCAAATGGTAAGCTCAAGTTCAAGTTAGTTTAATAGAACATTCCATATATTTATTCAAGGCGAAAAAGTGACTGTGTTCAACAGAAGATATGATAATAGGCGTCTTATTGCTACACATTTTTAGCCTTTGTTATGTTTAACCCTATTTTTATCCACTTGCAGCCTTTTGTGCCTTAAAATATGCTTTTTCTTTTCTACCAAAATTCCTTGTTTTTACCCATTTGTTCTGAGATTGTTCAGTGAAAAAAAAAGGGGAAAAGAAGTATATGAATGATTTTTAGGGGAAGATGCAGAGAAGAATGAATGAATAAAAAGAAGTATATGTATGACATTTTAGTATCTCAATTTAAAAAAAATGAAAAAGATATGGAGACGTATATCTCTTAGTGTACTTAATAAAAAGGAGAATGACAGAAGATGTGTTTGTCTTCAAGTGAAAAGGGCAGTTAGTGTTACTGCAGTCTCTGAATGCCAACAAAACATCTACTCCATCATTTACCTGCCCGTGCCTACATTATAACCTTTTCAAGACCTTTTTGATCTTGAGTTTAACAGAGCTAGTTTAGTAGAGATGAGAAATACAGAGTCTGTATTAATTAACTTGACACCATTAATGACAATTGATTTTCTTTTCATGAGATCTTCCAGCTCACAGTGCGTTGCTTATTTAATGAAATCTATGTCTTTCTTTGCATATTACTCATACTCATATTTCACACAGAGTATTAGCTAGTCAATTCTCAGTGAATTCGAGTGACCACCAATGAGAGGCCTAAGTTGAAACAACTTTCCTTTTAGTGTCATATTTCTGAATGTTGGGTTCGCTGAATGTATGGTACTGTTTTATGTTTACTACGCACATACACACTCTAAGTAAATACGTATTCTGTCTGAATTTTCTATTGAATGATGTTCTATCTAAGATTCATATACCCTGTGATTATTCTCCGATATTGAGTAGACAGGGGAAGTATTCTATTCTTTTTTTTTTTTTTTGCTTTGCTTTTGGTTTTCATTTTTTTGTTTCTGTGCCTATGAAAAAAAATGGTTCTTTATATTCGCATAAGAATTTCTTCCTATTCGAATAATCTGCCTCAGCGTCATTTTGATTCAAAAAAAATTATTTCCTATTCGAATAATTTTCCTCAGTGCTTTTTGGTCTTAAAAATTTTAATTTCCTATTCGAATAGGAATTTACCCTATTCGAATAATTTTCCTCAGTGTTTTTTGGTCTTAAAAATTTCCATTTCCTATTCGAATAGGAATTTTCCCTATTCGAATAATTTTCCTCAGTGTTTTTTGGTCTTAAAAATTTCCATTTCCTACTCGAATTGGAATTTTTCTCCATTCGAATAATTTTCCTCAGCGTTTTTTTTTTCTTCAAAAATTTCATTTTCTATTCGAATACGATTTTTCCTATTCGAATAATTAGGTTCAGCTTTGTTTTAAAAAATTAGAGGAAAATTGTTATTCGAATAGGGTTTGATTCTATTCGAATAGAGGTCGTTTTTTTTTTCTTCGATATAAATACCACACTTTGTTTTTTTTACTCACTCCTCACTCAACTCTCCAACGCTATCTCTCTCTCTACTCTAGATTTTTCTAATTGCATTACTTCTTTGCACAAATTATTTGTTTATATCACTCGCTACTTGGATCGTGCACAATTTCTCATCTTGGATTCTCAATTCGATAATTTCGGTGAGACAGTCGTAATTCTAGGGTTAGTGTTTGGGTTTCTCTTTGCTCCTTTATGGTTAGTTCGAATTTTCTATGCCACTCTCCGGGTTGTCCAAGGTACGGGAATTAACAAGACATTCCGTGTCACCATCAATGGGACTGATTTTCATATCGACTCAGATGATATTCGGACAGCGCTTGGTCACGGAGAGCCTGTCATCTCAGATGTGCCACCTCTAGAGTGGCCTCCAGTTATTTCAGGGTTTCCACCCAAGGAGGTAATGGAGGAGGAGCTTATTATTTTGAAAAGGAAGAAAGGAACATATCTGAAACGCAAGAACGTGAGCCCAATACTTTGTCTCTTCCATATGGTGGCTCACAGGAACATCATTCCCCAACTGGGGAATAAGAATGTTCTCGTGGGCAATATGATTTATTTAGTGTATCTTTACGCTAAAGGGCTAAGCGTTGATTTGGTTCTGATTATTCTACATGAGATGTTTGCCACGGCAAACCCGGACAACCAGACTTGTCCTTTGCCTTACAGCAGGTTCATAACTCAGATTTGGGTTATGTGATTCGTCCTGATGAGGAGATTGATGAAAAAAACAAAGTGATTAACTCTCGGTATTGGGAGATGAGCAGAAAGCATATGCTTCCAGTTTCGGAGTCAGACACCGAAGGAGATAAAGAGGACTCGGGGACTGAGTCTATACCTGCTAGACGAGCTGCGAGATTTTCTACTTCTAGGACTACTCCTACCGATTTACCTGACCCTTTTGCTTCTGCTCCTACTGAGTTGGTTCCACCAGATTTAGCTGCTTTGTACTCCTACATAGAGACTCGTTTTACTAGAATAGAGACACAGATCCAGTCTCAGTTTCAAATATTCACGGATGCACTTGGTCGGCTTCAGACTTCTATAGATGCTTTGAGCAGTGGTCCTCCAGCTTCAGATAAAGATGAGCAGTCTTAGACGAGCAGTCTTCTTTTGTTTGTTTTTTTGTTTTCTTAATGTTTCTCATCTTTGTGACTGTTTCAGACTATGCTATTTTGACTGCGTATTTTTTTGGGAAGTCATTTTTTAAATATGCTATGTATTAACAGTTTCTTTTCTAATGGATGCTCTAACAGTTTCATGATATTGTTATTCTTATATTTCCATTTTTTGTGACTATATTTTATTTGGCATATTTGATATGATTTTATTATTCTCTCTTTGTGTCCACTTACCCTTTGTTCTTCTGTGTCAAAAAGGGTGAGAGATGTTCCTGATAGATAAGTCAGGTAATTTTTTTTTAGTTCTCTGAATCCATTATTTTGAATGTGAACGGTTACGCGATGTATCTTGCTTAGTGTGCAGGGATTTCAGAGGATATGCTTTTGAGGATGGGTGTTCAGTGAGTAACTCAGTTCATCGTGTCTGTAATTTTTTCTTTGATTACCTAGTTCATGTTTTGACACAAAATGAAACAAAGGGGAAGATTGAAACATCCATTTTTGGAGTTTACTTTATTTAGTCTCTAGAGCAGGCGTCAGCATTTTCTCGTGGTTATCCGGCGTCAGTGAGTGCACGAGGAGCGACTACAGCTGGACAGACTGACTCTGAACAGGTAAGTGGGTTTCTTACTCTTTGTTCTAAAAAATCAAGCCTATGCCTTTTACAGAGTATGAAAAACTAGTAAGAATGTCTTCCTTTAGAAAATAGAGCTTCTATTCGAATAGACTATTTTCTATTCGAATAGAGATGGAAAGATTCCTTCTATTCGAACAGGATTTTGGTCTATTCGAGTAACTTACCTCAGCGTGATTTCAAAGCTTGGAAATATATCTTCTATTCGAATAGGATTCCTTTATATTCGAATAACTCACTTCAGTGTGATTTCCAGCTTGATCCTATTCGAATAGGATTGTCTCTATTTGAATAGATCCCGTGTTTTCTGTTTTGTTATTTAAGACATACTTACCTTTTTTTCAAGCTCACTTCTTGAAAATCTATATTTTTAAGGGCTTGCTTTTGAGAGTGAAGAGAGATCTTCTTTGATCGATTCAAGAGAGAATCAAATCACTCTAATCTTGAATCAATCTATTGATCAAGAAACCCTAGCCATGAATTAAAGAACTTGAGCGATTCAAGACTTGGAGCTTCGACGAGAGATTGAAGCGAGGCGTTGCGAGAACGCAGGATTGATAACAAGAAGATTACTCGGAAGAGAGATGACCATGAGAGGTGCTTATCGAGTCTGTAAGTGATTAAATTCTTGTATTTCTTTTTCATATAGTGGATTGTTTAGTTGTCGGGGATTCGACAGTGACCTGTGGGTTTTTCTCTTGAGAAAGCTTTTCCCGCAGGGTTAAAAATTGTTGCATGCTTCTTTAATTTCCAACTACTTGTCTGACATTAGATAATTGGATTAACTTGATTTAAGTTTATCTTAGGCCATTAATTTAGAGGAATTAGGACCTGACAATTTATACCTAAAACAATCGAAATTGATTAGTCTCAAGCGTCTAGGAATTTCAGATTAAACCGTCAAATCTCCCACCTCACCTTAAACTTAAGTTATAAACTAAAGAGTGTCTTTGAGTTGGATGTGTTGCTAAAATCAAGGTTTGCTAAAACACTACGTAGAGAAGTTCTTCCTTGGGTATATAACTCAAAAAGGAAGGACTCCAATCATAACAAAAAATATATATATCTCTCATGGGTTTCTCTCTCGCTTTTTGATAATTTTTCTTCCTATCTCTATCTCTCTCCACGATTTTTCTTTTTCTCAATTCATTCTTCAAACTTCAGCGAAGTACTAGGACCCCACTTAATATTTTTGTCATCGCCGTCGTCTATCTTTTGTCTTTTTTCTTTATCTCACTTTCTCTCTCTAGGCATATCTCAACTCAAAATTTAAAAGTTATGACAACAACACTTATAATCAAAATTAAACTTGAGAGATAATGATTAAGTCAATTTGGACATGTGATTGTTTTAAAATTCATATTTGGATAAGTTTTTGAGAAAAAAATTACGTTCCCCCCACCTCCCCATAAACGTTAGGTATCCTAGCATTCGGTATGTTATAAAAATGTTGGCCAATATCTTTCAATAATACCCATCAACGCTAGGCTCTTAGCTTTGAAAACTCATAAGGTTTTTTTTCTTCTTCTAAGTTTCCCCCCATTTTTCCCCCACTAACTATATGAACCTAACGTTTTGTATTTTATAGAAACACAAGGCCAACAACTTTCAATATTTCCAATCAATGTTATGACCCTGGTGTTTTGTATGTTATAGAAACGCAATGCCAACAACTTTCGTGATTACCCATCAACTTGATTAAGTCAATTTTTTGTTTTTTTTTTGTTTTTTTCATGAACGCTATCGTTGAACACTAAAACAAATATATTTTTAACCAAAATGGTAACTGAGCCAAGTAGTTTTTGTTGGGGGGGCTCTATGTTTTAAAGAGGAGGACTACTGAGCGTTAGGGCAGTACATGGGTCAGGTCTGCCCGAGTTAAGCCCAAAATCTAATCCGACCCGGAGATCTCGGGTTTTCACTTTGATAATCCGAACCCGAACCGGCCAGTCTCACAATCCGAGCCGAAACCGTCGGGTCGGGCCGGCTATGTTTCAATAATGAATCTTAACCAATTTTAAACTTCAAAATCCCATATCATTCACCTACTTTCAAAGCTAGGGAGAGACAAAGATACCATTTACTCTATCTTCACCCACTCTATATGCTATAGAGATAGAGAGAGCACTTCAATTCTACACTATCATTCATCATTCATCATTCTTTAATTCCCATTTCCATCTCAAACAAGAGGAAACTTAGATCTGATCTGACTTTCATTAATTACAACTCCTCTCTTTCTCTCTTGAGTAACTGTGTTGATTGATTAGTATAAAGAAGAAAGGCATAAGGATGTACGGTCGCGATCCATGAGGAGGTCCATTAGAAATAAACGCAACTAATTATGCTACAATTGATGATGATCTCATTCAAAACTTCCAAGATTTAGACAGAGCTGCTCTCTCCCTCGCTCCCTTGACAAGACTCATCAGAGTTTGTTACTTGGTCCAGGTGAACAGAAGAAGAAGAAATATGTAGATCTAGCCTAAATGGGTTTCACTTTACACAATAGATGGATTTTAAATTCATACAACAAATTCTGAGGGCTTTGGTTTCACACAATCTACTGAGTATTCATACAATTGACTAATTGAGAGATGAATTTCATACAACAATCATAGAGTTAAATTAAGGGATTGGGGGAAAAACAAGAGGAAAACCCATCTTCGATTGTGGGAGAGAAACAAGTTCGCGTCATCGTCGAATGAGTTGGGGGTGAAACAAGAAAGAGAGGAAAATCTAAATTTAAATCTAAAGTCTAAACTACCCTAAACCTGATCCGGTTTGGTTATTGTATTAAGCTAAACCAAATTATGAACCCGAAACCGATCCGGTTATATTCAGGTTTTATAATACAAACCCGAAACCGATCCTACAGATCCTTAAACCGAACCGACCCAAACCGGACGGTTCGGGTCAGCCCAGTTCGGGTTCTCAGGTTTAGTTGTACAGCCGTACTAAGGGGTCCTATGTTTTTTTGGGTCTAAGTGGATCTAAGTCTAAGCGAATTTGAGTCTGAGTGGGTCTGAGTCCACTTAGAGGTGTTCACTATCTGAGTGGATGCCTTTGAGTGTTTGTTTTTTTAGCTAGTTAGATCTAACTACAATAGACAAATACATTATGTATTATACATAGATAAATAAATTTGACTAAAATACCCCTCTCAGTTTATAAGCAAGCATCCCTACTTATTCATCACCACCACCACCACTACCCCTCTATCACCAACACCAACACCACATATACATACCAAATACAAATACATAGAAAATAACCTGTATATGCAAATACAAATACATAGAAAAATAACATGTATATATAGCAAGCACAAATATATTGATTCCTAGGATCAAATAAAGATAACATTGGTTTGAAGTTAATACAAATAAACAAATATCAAAGGTGTCTGATACAGGATCATATCTCTGGCCAGTCCAGTTTATCAACCCTCTTCAAACTTGTCATTACTTCTTCAGATAATCTCATTGGTTTTTCAGTTCCTTCTATTTCAAAATATGAATATTTTGCATGTTGTTCAGCTCATCTTCCACTGTCTTCCAAGCTAGAGTATTCAGAGATGTTTCAGATACTTTATTTAAATCTATCTGTGCCTGACATTTGAGGATAAAGTGAAATCTAAACTCTGGATTATTCTTGAAAAAGCCTTGTTTCTTTGATGATATCGACATAACTACACAATAAGAACAAATAGACAAATCAGATAAACAAATAAACAATCCCTAAAAAACAGTCCATTATAGCATCAGAAACTGAAAATAAACAGCCCCTAAAAAATAGAAAAACTAACACAGGTCCCGTACAGCCGTAAAAAATAAAAAAGGCTAGCATCAGAAACTTCAAATAAACAGCTCCTAAAAAAACAGAAAAGCTAACACAGGTTTTGTATAACCCCTAAAAAAAATAAAAGCTAGCATCATAAACTAAAAATAAACAACCCCTAAAATAAACAGTCCATTATATCATCAGATCTGCTATGTGGTTTAAGTTCATCAGTTCTATAGAGAAACGGGAAGGCCTAAACAATAGGAAGCTAACACAGGTTATGTACAAAGTAGCATCCTCTTCACTTACTAAAAAGGAGGGCAGAGTGCCACAAAAGAATCTTTCATCAGAAGGAAGCACACAAAGCATCAGTTCCACTAAAGTAATTCAATATATACAATGAGGCTGCTCAAATGCCTTCTCTTCACTAAAAAAAACCAATGAAATGTTTATTCCACAATTCTCTTCTTTAAGTTTATATAAAAGATATATCAATTCACTCTAGATTATTAAGAGAGTGAAGATTTAATAGGCTTCTATTTATTTTCAAAACATTTGAAAGGTTCCTGAAGTAATCTGCATAAACTTGGCTGTACCATTAGCATTACAAAAAAAGTGATACTGTGTATATTACTCCATCTCATCCTTTTATTATAAGAATTCATCTTTCCTCCTAGAAAAATGAACTAGGCTAAATTTCAAGAAGTTTACAACCATAATAGATCTATACTGAGAGAGATTGCTGAGCTGACTACATATATTCATGTGCACCATGGACATAAGAATGAGGTGTTATGGAATGCTTCTACTTCAGGAGAATATGAGTTGAAAGCAACATATGAGAGTCCATGTAAATGAAGTTGTTCCTTGGTCCAAGATTGTATGGTTTACAGGGGCCATCCTTAAACACAATAGGGGATCCCTTGATTGCTGTTGTAGTCTTCTTTAGGTCTCATTCAGTGATTGCTATGGAGATCAAAGCTGTTGAAATGGGGATCATAACTGCTCTTAAACATGGTTACTAGCACATCAGGATTGCTTCAGACTCTCCTACAGTGGTTAAATACCTCACTTAGCCGGGGTTGTGCTTTGGGAATTTTAACACCTATTGTTCCTCATAGCCTACATACACTCTTGTGAGATCAGAAAAATATACAGGGAAAGAAATAGGACTGCTGATCATTTTGCAGGTTTGCTTCCAACTATATAAACTTCTTGAAATTTAGCCTAATTCATTTGCAAATAATCAATGATCAGCAGCAGCAGGTTGCTCATTTTTATTAGTTAATTAAGGCAGAACCCAACCAGGAATTAAAGAATATGAAGAATTACAATCTAGAGTACTTTTAACACTAGCATCATCCTCAACCAAGAGACACAGGCCGGGAGGAACACTGCTAGCTAGGAAGTAAATCAAAATGGCCAAAACTAGTTGCATGGAAGACTAAGCAAATAGCTCCTTGGTTAGCCTCCTTAAAAAAACATGATAAACCCTCAAAAATAATTGAGAACTGTAAGAGAACACTAATTGACTGGTAAAGGAGGTGGCTCCTAGTGCTGCTTGAATTAGGCAACCATCGATATCATAACAGCATAACAGTTCTGTAAACAGATGGATATCATAACAGCATAACAGTTTTGCAGATAGACCATCAAACTGAGAAACTAACAATAATACTTTGATTTGAAACTAAGCTACAATTCAGACGAGATGTCCTTAAGGCTAAAAGAGGTCACTGGATTTCTTGAGATGCAGCAACAATCTACTGTATTTAGAGATGCATATCTTGAAATCTTCTTAAGAATCAATCACACATTTCTATTTTTAAACAAATAGATAGAGCAAACATAAACATATGGACTATATGCATAAACAGATGGACTCTATGCATAAACAAATGGACAAAGTAAGCACATAATGCACTATCTATTCACAGAATGCACTATCCATTAACAAAGCAAACAGACGGAACTCCATTAACAGAATGCACTATCCATTAAACAGAACAACACTATCCATTGCACTATCTCTGAAATGGAACTCCATTAACAACAGATAAACATGGGACAATTGTACCAAAGAGCTTATCTATACTACTAAAGGAAAAGCAAAGGAATGAGACCCGATCTCGGCCGTCGATCCGAATCCCCAACACAAACTTAGGAATATCAAAGCCTTTCTTTATAACCTAAAAATGAGGAGCCATTGGATGCATTCGGCCAAAATCATTGAAAACCTATATTTTTCGCCTGCCTAACTTACTCTTATCAATTTTTAACTTTTTGTCTAAAATAGGTATACGAAATTGTTATATTTGATTTGTTAAAGGGTAGTATTGTATTCCTCATTTTGTCCCTGCCAAAAAATCCCTAAAACTGACTCTTCAAGGGTATTATGGTATTTTCGCTATAACAAAGGTCTGAGACTTTCTATCTCGATTATTAGGGTTCTAATGGCGATTTATACGACTCTCTCTCTCTCTCTCGATTTCTAGGTTTCTAATGGCGATTCCTACGACTCTTTCTCTCGATTTCTAGGTTTCTAAGCGATTTGCAATCAATCCCAATTCAAACCAATCTAATTTCCCCCAAAACCAATCACCTCTCCAACTTCAATCCCCAAATCTCTCGTTCCCAAACCCTCCTCTAATGCTCTGAAATTACAAATTGAAGCATAGATGGGTTGCTTGAGAACATGAAAGGCTGATGGAGGTATTTTAAAGTGACAAGGCCATCTACCAGAGCAAGATTAGCAAACATTGATGGTGTCAATCAGGTATCTTTCAAAAACTTAAGTGATAATGGTTATAACTATCAAAGTTTGGCTTTATAGTTCATCTCTTGATTGTGGTTAGTATGCGGAACTAAACGATGTCTATAGTTTGGATTGTTTGTCACAACATTGCCTCAACCAAAGGCCTTTAGTTTCGGCGCCTTAGGCTTTGATACACAAGTTACAATGTTGTTTTGAGATAGTAAACACCTATCAAAACGGCATAGATATGTTGGAGGTCCCGTTTTTTTACAACAAAATTCGAATTACCTGGCTTGGCCTTTTATCTACAAGTTAAAGACATCAAAGGTGTCTCAAGTCAAAAATGCCAAGTTGATTATCCTTTGTCTCAGAAATTTAGGACATCATACTCTTATATGCTTCACTCTGGGGGAAACTTTCACAGTTTACTCAGCGTGGGAATCCTTCTGTAACGTTTGCTCTTAACAATCGCCAAGTTGTATTTGAAACTTTTGGTTGTTTCTAAGAAAAGCTCACAAACTTTTTTTACTTAGTATCTTACATTGGAGTTTTAAATTTATTCATCTTCAAAACATGATTTCAAAAATAAAGAGTTTCGATTAGAGGTATTAAATGTACATTAAATTACCAATTTCAGCGCATGCTTCAATCCTGAAAAAATGGCAGAGAGAGAGAAGACCCACTTGTGCAAAGGAACTGCAATGCACAAGAAAGACCTTGTATCTTTAAAACATGTTCCAAGATAAGCCTATCAACTTGCCTCACGTTCTACATCAAGCAAAAAAGTTAAATCTAAGCAAATGGCAGGGCAACGCTAAAAGAGACAAGAGTCCATTCTACCCATAATAAGAAAAATAGCTATGTTTGGCATTTATTTAGGGGATGCAAATAGTTTTTGTTAACATTGTTAGACACCATACATCATTTGGGTCCAAAAGCAAAAGAATCATGCTTTCAGCCATTCTTGGTTCCCATGTCCACTGCCTCCACAGCTCTCCATGCTCCATTTAAATGACAAATTGGGCGGTAAACCTGAAATGAATCACTCCTTTTATGGGAAATAGTGGGAAATAGGATTGATACCAAACAATAGAGAAAAATTGAAAAAAACAATCACAAAAGAATTTAATGTGGTTTATCCTAATTACTACATCCATGGACTAATAGCAATGATTATATTTCACAATTGCAAAGAACAAGAGATTATGAAGGAACCCCTAGTAGGGCAGTACCAATACCTTCCCTCAGTGGCGGAGCTAGGATTATTCGGCAGGGGAGGCAGGGAATTTTAGGGGGTTTGGGGGCGGTAGCCCCAAAAAAAAAATTTGGGACAGATGGATACAACAGACTTGCTGCCTATAGGCAGATCCGCAGATGGATACAAACGATGATCAGAAAACATAAAACAGTTACAGAAAATAGTAGCTATGGAAAATAGTAGCTATGGATACATATCTTGGTGATATAAAAGCTATGGATACATATACTAGGATGCATTGAAAATAAGCTCAGAAAAAATGGGGAAGATGGATACAAAATGGATAGAAAAGACGCTACTTGAATGCTTACAGAAAACAGTTACATAAAACAGAAACTGCAGAAAATGGATAGAAAAGTCGCTACTTGAATGCTTTTCCAAACTGCAAAGGTTCATACATGTGAAAAATGAACATCTTCGTCCAGTCTCACTTCATTGCGGATACTGGATACATAAGATCCCATACTTTATGACACTAAAATGGATTGTACACAACAATAGTTTGTTTTATACCTAATAGCTCTAGATTATATCTATAAAAGAAAAAACTTTACCCAAACTTTAGCTATCAAACTCAGATACAATTCTCACTTGTTTTCTTCCTTACTTTGTCCTCCCAAATAGGGAAAACTCAAGAGACTAGAGAAGCCCACAACAAAACATATGGGGGGATCAGTGTATCCCAAAAATCCCAATTAATTAATTTCAACTCTTCTCCAAAACGTACCCTAAATGATAAATTGCAAACCAAATGGGGAAAAAACGTATCTTGATGTATAGAAATCATTACCCATATATTCGAATACTACGAGAATCCAATTAAAACTAATCTGCAACAGGTAGCTTTGATATGAAATTGGGAAACCCTAACCTTTGATGGAATTGAAGAAATCTGATCTGAAAATGAAACCTTGGTGAGAGGGGATAGATCTGGATGCATCAGCTAAGCTCATTTTTTAAAAATCTGAGTGGGGGCAGCTGCACCCACTGGTCCTCATGTGGCTCCGCCCCTGCCTTCCCTGATAGACTTAAATACTATCTTTTTCTAAGAAGACAGTTATTAGGAGCACATAAAAGTCACCTTCCAAGATAAAAACCATGATACAAATCTTTCGAAAGAAAAGAAAATTCTCATGCAGGGGACAACATGCACACAATTAAAAGCGGGTTTCGATATGGCTAGAAACCTTGATGACAAGATGAGAGTATTCGATCTCCACGCCATTGTTCTAACATTCACCTTAAATGGTAACAAACTAAAATCTGACAAGATAATATAATAAAAACTTCAGCAAACCTTTTGAATACTTTTATTGAAGGGATACACATTGTGGATGCTTTAATTGAGTTTTTAGACTCCTTTCCATCTCCGCCGTCATCAAAACCAGTTGGGACCTGCCATTCAAAAGAACCCAAAATATTTCCAGCATAAGATGATAGCCAATCTCTGACTGGAAGTGCTATTTCTGTACTATTCTCTGGCTCGACCATATAGAACCTAGATAAAGACCAGAGAACTGCTTTGGAAAACGGTATAGGAAGGATCGATGGGATAACTTCAACTAACACATCAAACCATAACATTGGAACGCACAACCACCTCTACATTCCTGAAAAATGAGTTTGCTTTGGGCACTAAATTCACACCAACAGCTGGTATCTTTTCTCTTCAACATCCTCATATAAGGTAAGATACTCTTCATCGTCCTCAAGATAAGCAGATATGGTGCTATCAATAGATGGATGTTTGTGGAACTTCAGTATTGAAATTATCAAAGCAGTGACATCAGAGACTATAATCGTGTGAATGAGATCAAAGCTGGCTGTCGGAGAGAACTGTGAAGAGATGAATCCTTTAAAGAACTGATCAAAGAAGGAGCCCACATATGTGCGCATTCGAAAGGCGGGCAGGGGGGATTCATCTTATAACCTCGGTGTATGATAAGAAGAGCTATCTTAAAATAAAATCTTGCAATAAACATTAAACAAGATAAGCCACATTCGTAGGAAAATAAATAAGAAGATACAAGGAACATAAAATAAAATGTGTTAGTTGCAGACTTCATAAACTTTTCCTATTGAGTATGATTGATCTCGGTATGGTTCCACTTACTATTTTGCTAATTATGCCCAATTATTTGACTGGGGACATACACTTTTGAGCCTTCAACATTTTTCAAGATAACTCTACGTAAATCGAACTTGCTTCAAGTTTTGAAATAGTCTTCAAGTCAAAGCCTATTTTTGATCGTGCTAGCTTTGCCACCACCGAGATATGAATTATGTACAAACTTGGCCAAATATTTTGAGTGGCTTCTAAATTATAATTTTGGTAGCAACCTTACTATAGGTAAAGTATCTCCTGAATTCAAAAATCTCAATGGTCTGGTTGATGAAAGGTAGAAGGCAAATAATCTTAAATTATTTAATAAGTAGTGGGAGGATTTATAGAACAGGGCTTAAGTGATCTTCTCGGAATTGCAATTTTTATTTATTGAAAAATTGTAGATGTTGTAGGCATTTTAATGGTTATAGTCAAGTTTTACGTCATTTTCTTCAATGTTCAAATTCCTGTGGGGCTAGGTATATTCTAGATGGGTAGGAAGTAGGCATGTCATAGACGAGGTTAACATTTGATTAAGCCTTGAAGTCCTTTTTCTTTGGAGTCTTTGTGGAAGGAGACATGATCTTAAGGTGTTTCAGAAATTGGGGTGTGATGATTCTTTTCTTTTCCTGTAGCTTATTGTTTACTCCTCTATTAATCCTTGTTTAGGTTGAAGGTGTTACCATAGGGCTTTCTTGTTTAGGAATAGATGGTATTTAAAGTGAGTATTTAACAAGCATAAGAGGTGTCATTTTATTTTTATATCCTATGGGTTGGGTCAATCTTCTAGTGTTATGCTCTCTAGCTAACCGGCTTCCTCCGCCTGTTTTGTTCCTTTATCTCGAATTCTTGCACCCATTCTAAGTAGTGGTGATCATTATGTATAGTTTGGTCTACATATATCAGTTTTGGATGGATGTATTTGATGTTCGTGGTAAATTGCCAGTTATTGTCGAACCAAGACTACCTCGAAACATAATAGATCAAATATTGTATTGTATTATAGTATAATCACTTGACAAACAAGAATTGTGCAAGTAAGATGAGAAACCTAAAATTACAATCAACAAATTAAAAAAAAAACTGGGTAAGCAACATTGGGGATTATTGATCAAACTTGCTACATATCATCATCCATAGAGCATTACCCAATATTTCTCTTGTTTTTATTAATCCAACCATCTGTTCACCCAAAAGAACTTGAGCATTCCCCGATCTTCCACGCTCAACTTTGTTGCTTGAAGTTGCTTCCTTTTAGGAGCGTTCAACTGCTGCAACTTCTTGTTCATCTGTAATTAAAAATGTACTTCAGACATGAAATATGAGACTAAGATTAAACGTACTTCATAGAAAGTGTACTTATCAAGAAATGGTTGGATTAAGGCTGCATTTCTTTTGAACTGAACTTTGTTATTAACTGCCTGTGCTTCTGTTGTATTTTTTCAATTAAGGAGGATGAAAAAGTCAGATGGAACTTTGATGGGGAAAGTTGTACCATACAACATTGTACCCTTGGATGCACCAGCCTTAACCAATGCTATTGGAACCTTTACTGAGGTGTGCGAACTAAATTCATTTAATTAGTTTACTTTATTTTTTATTAGTATTTGATTGATTTAGAAGGAAGTGAATAGCTATTGCAGTTTACTTTATTCTGTCTTAGTATTTGATTGATTTAGAAATTCTCTAAGCATCCCAATCAATAGTATTGTAGATTGGATACATAAACGTTTTAATTATTTTTGACTTGTAGGGGATTAATTACCTTGAAATTTACCTTCGATTGTTCTACTAAAATCTCAGATAATTAGGGCTCATATTTGTTCCTCTCTCAATCTAATATTTAATTGACAGATTTGAGCCTCCTACATAGGTATCATAGTTACAAAGTGGTAATAGCACTCATTTTTTGCCAAGGAATAAAGCACATAGTTCATAATTCCAGTGGCATTCTTTATATATTAATCCCAACCCATTGTCTACATCCTACGTTGGTTTATTAGTAGTTATAATTTTTAGTCTCTCCATCATGCAACTCACATATTAACCATCGGAAGATTATGTTTTATTTATTATAAATTTTGAATATTGACATAGTTCATGCTACTATAACTATTAATGAACTATTTTTGCAGACTTCAATATTTATTGAAGCCAATGAAGTTGGATATAATCAAATCCCTAACAACCTTCCAGTTGCCTATACGGTATCTGTTATAGGTACATATTTTATAATAGTCAAAGTTATCTACAAATATCTTTCCATTATTCTAAAAAAAATAAACTTCACGTGTATATGAAAGCGTTGACCTTACATTAATAATAAATGCCATAGATTGTTCCCGACGACGGAGGAATGTACTCACTCATGAAGAACAAGAAGCGGCAAGGCTTAAATATAATACCAAAAAGCTCAAGAATTACAACATGACGCAGCTTAGTAAGGTATGTTTTTGTATAACATTTACTTATATAACATTTACAGTTATTTTTATAACTGTATATAACTCCATAGACAATGATCTTAATATATTAGCAGCAGAAAACAACAAAAGTGCATTGTTCTAATTTCGATTGCATCCAAATCAAGGAAATCGGAAAGGTATGTATTTTATAACGGTTGTTTTTAATGACATGATTATATATAATTGTATCATTGCTAATTATATCTCATTATAGGAAAAATTAAATGAACTGCCTGGAATACTACATTTACAGTCCAGCCACAACGCAAACATGTCTAACATTATCAGGGTAACGCAAAATAATACCATTAATAACATTGTGAATGTTGACGATATTTGGTTTTAGCTAATTATAAGCCTATGATGTCAGCATAATTCATGCTACTATAATTGATCATATATTCTTCATGCAGACTTCAAAGTTTATTGAAGCTAGAGAGGTTGGATCTATTCCGATCCCTGACAACCTTTTAACTTACTCTAGCTTATCGGTTACAGGTATATATTAAATAGTCGTTCAAATGATCTATAAATTCATTACCTTATTCTATAGAAATACTAAGCTTTACATGTGTACTAAAACATTGACCACATTAAAACAAATTGCCTTAGGTGGTTCTCGGAAACTGAAGCATGTGTTAACTTCTGAAGAACAAGAAGCGAAAAGGCTTCAAACAAATGCAAAACAATGCGCGAATTACGCCAAAAAAACTTGAGGGAGTATGCATTTAAATAATATTTTTATTTTTATTTTTATATGAAATATATACTGCAACAAATATGTCAGGTGGAAGGTTCTAATTCCAATTGCAACAAATTCAGCAAAATTAAAATAAATACTGCCAATAGGAAACCGTATTCTAAACAATGTCAGAAACATACAAACATTGTTTTAAAGTCAGGTATTTAACCAGACTATCATCTCATTCCTTGTAACTATATTGCTATTATTGTGAACTAACATACCATTTTCTCACCAGGTGGAACAAATAAGGAACAATGCATTGATCAAAATGCCTCGGTGTTGTTAGGCACAAGTTGTGGTATTAATGATACACTTAACAAAGGAAATGCTCAGTTTGTCTTGATTATGGATACTACATTGTCTGATACAGGAGAGCCAACTATTGTCAATGATGTATTCGAATCTCTCATATATGCGGCCAACATCGATGCGCCAGTTGTTATTGCCGCCACTTCAACAGGTACATCTGACACATGCATGCTTAGTATTACTAATAATGCCTTTACTAAAAAATGTCGCATGCTACCTGATGTGCTTATGGAAGATTGCATTAGCCAGACCACTATTATGAATAATATATCGCATAATAATCTGCAATTCAATACTACTACTACCAAATCCTCAGTGATATCTTCGAACCAGCCACTTACAAACAAACCTACCATGCATAACGAATCCAATCCTAAAAACATTATAGCCATTGGGCACAATTCTACAAGAAACTATGTAGATTCGAAAAGAATTAAGACCTATAAACTTCCACCACCAAGATAGTGTAAACACTGTAAAGCTCGCCTATTCGCTATAGAGACCAGAGGTTTTTATTATTTGAGTGGGAAAGTTGACTTAGGAATACCGCCAGTTCCAGCAGAATTATTAGAACTTTACGGCGATCAATCTACAATAGGTAAAGATTTTAGAAAAAATATTAGAGTATACAAACATTCATTCCAATGTACATCTATCGGGGTAATATTTGATGAATCTCTTTCTAACGCTTCAAATGGAATTTATACATTTAAGGCCCACGGTGTAATATACCATAAAATTGGAAGTTATTTACCACCAAAACTTGAGAGAGCACGGTTTAACAACTGTATTTTTATGATCCACTCAATCAACTTATAGCTAGACTTGAGGAAAACGATCTTTTGAAGGAAAAAATCGTTGTTAAGTTAACGAAAGTTTTGAGAGACCATAATGTGTTTATTCAACAATTTGAAAAAATCACAAATTTACCCGATCTTTCCAATCGTGAACTTGTTATTAAGCAATGCCCAAAAAGAGAAAAACAATATATTTTACCCACTACAGATGATGTGGCAGGGATTGTAATCGGTAGTGAAGAAGAAACAGTGGGACAAAATATTGTAATTCACCCAACAAAAGAGGGTTTACAATTTATATCTGAAACTGCTGGATTTTATGACCCCTTGCAATACCCACTCTTACTACCAAAAGGAACTTATGGATAGGATTTAGTGAATTTTAATAGAAATGGCAAAAAGATTACTATTCATGCATTTTACGCTTACATGTTGCAGATCCGCCCAAACTATGAATCACTTATCCTTAGAGGTGGCCAATTATTACAACAATATATAGTTAATCAATGTGTTAAAATACATACAAGCAACCTAGGGTATATTAGACAAAATCAGGAAAAAAATTAGGGCTGATATGTACCGTGGACTACAAGATGCTATTAGGTCTGGTGAAAGGCTAGGTAAAAATGTTAGTAAATGAATTATTCTCCCTTCATCCCATAATGGTAGTCCTCGCAATATGTACCAGCGCTTTCAAGATGTAATGAAGTTAGTCCAGAAATGTGGCAATCCAGATCTTTTTATTACCATGACTTGTAACCCGGAGTGGCCAGAAATAATCAATGAGCTAGGTCCGGGACAATTCTTACATATATTCCGTGCTAAATTTTAACGTATGAGGGATAACATAGTAAAATTATCGGTACTAGGGTTAGTTAAGGCGCACGTGTACGTTATAGAGTTCCAAAAATGAGGTCTTCCGCATGCACATATGTTGGTTATATTAAAAAAATAGGATCGCTTCAGAGGGCCGGATGATTATGACCAAATTGTACGAGCTGAGTTTCCCGATGAAGAGAAAGAACCTGAACTTTTTGAAATTGTTAAAAAATACATGGTGCGTGGACCATGTGGTATCCAAAATACCAAATGTATTTGTATGGTAGACGGTAAGTGTAAAAAAAGATTTCCAAAAGATTTCGTTGAACACACAATTTAGGGCAATGATTCATACCCCATTTATTTCCGACGTTTTGACAAACGTTCAATCAAGGTTGGAACAAAAACCAATAATAATAGTTGGATTGTACCTTACAATGGATGATTGCTTAAAAGATTCAACTGCCACATAAGCGTTGAAGTTTGTAGCAGTATCAAATACGTTAAATACTTATATAAGTATGTTTACAAGGGTTTTGACCGTGTTTCTATGGAAGTTGGTAGAACAGATGATGTGGACGAGATAAAACAATTTGTAGATGCAAGATGGATATCTTCTCCAGAAGCTGCTTGGAGATTATTTACATTCCCAATGAGTAAAATATATCCGGCAGTAGAACGCTTGCAAATATACCTTCCAAATCAGCAACAGGTTACTTTTTTTTTACTTTCAATCCCTCAAAGATATAGTTCAAAACGTCGACAATACCCAAACTATGTTAACCGAGTTTTTTACATTAAAAGCAGAAGATTCCAATGCGAGAAAATTCCTATATCGTGAAATCCCTCAACACTATAAATGGATAAGTAAAGGAAAGTTTTGGCAAATGCGTAAAAGTAAAATTAAGTGTATTGAACGAATAAACACAGTCCAGCCGTCCGATGGAGAGCGATTTTACTTGCGACTTTTATTAAATCATATAAAAGGGCCAAGATTATTTGATGATATGCTTACTATTAATGGTGTTTCGTATAGGTCATTTAAGAGATAAGCAGAGGCCTTTGGTTTGTTAGAAGACGACAATACTATTAGGGATTGTTTAAAAGAAGTAAACTTACTACAATACACACCAGCTTTGAGAAAACTATTTGTTACACTGTTAATATTTTGTGAACCTTCTAAAGTATTCGATTTATGAAAAGATTTCAAAGATTATATGTCACAAGATTGCCAAAAATTAGGCCTTTACACAAATGTAGCACTCGATCTAAAATTAATGAAGGAAATTAATGATTTACTTGGGCAACACAACAAGAGTGTTCTTGATTACGATTTGCCAAGGATGAACTTAAATACTGAAGAAGATGATGATTTATTCAGTCTGTTGAAAGACGAGCTCGATATTAAAACACCATTTACGGACTATCTGGCTAAAGATAAATTGAATCCAGAATAAAAGTATGCTTACAATAGAATTATGAAATCTATAAATTCAAATAAAAGTAAGGTTTATTTTATTGACGGGCGAGGTAGATCGAGAAAGACATTCCTTTACCAGGCAATCCTAGCACAGTTAAGGCAAAATGGTAATGTGGTGCTTGCAACAGCCTCGTCGGGCATTGTATTCACTATCATTCCAGGTGGTCGAGCGGCCCATTCCAGATTTAAACTACCACTTACCCCAGATTCAAGATCGACTTGCAATATCAACAAGGGTTCAAATTTAGCCAAACTTATCAAACAATCTAAGGTCATAATATGGGATGCAGACCCGATGATGCACAAACACTTTTTTGAAGCCCTAGATAGAAACACTGAAAGATATATTAGAATGTGATTTGCCCTTTGGCGGAAAATTCTTATTATGGAGGGCGACTTTTGCCAAATCCTACCAGTGATCCCCCGATCAACTAGAGCCCAAACAATCGACGCTTGCATCGTCAAATCTCGAATATGGCAATTTACATAAGTTATTCAACTGACAAAAAATATGCGAACACGTAATGATTCCGAACATTTAAACTTCTTACTCCAAGTCGGCAGCGGCAGCAATAATATCAAGGCTGACAGTGACTTAATAAGAATACCGGATGAAATGATTATAAAATAGGAGAATGAAGATTCAATAAATGATTTAATAGAATTTGTTTTCCCCGAATTGAGAAAGTTTTCTCATGACATTTTTTATATGATAAACTGAGCTATATTAACACCGCTAAATGAAACTGTGGATTTTGTAAGCGAAAAAATTATTAAAACATTCCCAGGAGAAGCTATTATATATTATTCATTCGATAGTGCTGAAAATGACACACATAATTTGTATCCCCAAGAATTCTTAAATGCGAGCACTCCTGGTGGATTACCTCCACATAAATTAACCCTCAAAGAAGAAGCACCAATTATGCTATTACGTAACATTAGCTCAAAAGACAAATTATGCAATGGAACGAGATTAATATGTCATGAATTTAAGAAAAATACTATAAAGGCAGAAATAATGACCGGGCATCATAAAGGAGATATTATATTCTTACTCCGCATACCATTAAAGCCTTCAAAAAATGTCAATCTACCTTTTGTTATGATACGCATGCAGTTTCCTATTAGGTTATGCTTCGCACTGACAATCAATAAGTCACAAGGTCAGACGATTCCTATAATTGGGGTCTTTTTGTACTATTCTGCCTTAAGTCACGGCCAACTGTATGCGCTTTGTCTCGAGGTATTTCAAAGAAAAAAACTAGGGTGTTGGTACGCAATGGAAAATCGTAAAACCTACCTGGTACTCATACAGTTAATGTGGCTTACAAAGAAATCCTTACAGCTAACCAATTACCTAATCCCAACACCAAATGACATATTTATTGCTAATTATTTCACCAATCGTCATCGCCATCAGTAGTGTGATGGCCAAATTTTATAAGCTTAAAATGGCATGAAATTTGTTGCCACACCAATGAACCTGTAACAATATTCTGATGACAAATAAGAAAATGACATAGGTAGATTTTAGCATGAAAAACCTCTTAATATGTAAAAAAAACCACGACCTCAAGTGGAGGATTTTTGTAAAAAGTATTTTTAGTGATTGAAATAGGTATCTTATTACAAGTGATCTCTAAGTTTAAAAATACTTGAATCTTGTAACCAAGAAGCTTGAATAGTTTGAGAATCTAAACAAGTGATTTCTTGTGTAGTTTTTTTGGCCCCTGTCACTTCTAGAACTTCTTCTTTATATAGGCATTATCCGCAACTCTTTATCGTGCTGAAGCACATTTTTCAAATAATGTGGTTAGTGGCAGTTGACTGAGTAACTGACGAGTTCGTGAGAGACAGGTGTCTTTGACTTGTACAAGCTCTTCAGTTTAAGTTTGACCCACGTTCTTCACTAGTTTGTGGGGTTGGTTGAAATATTGACTGGAGGAGTTATGTTGATAAATGTGTGAGCCTAAGATGGGGATGAATCGAACTGGCAGCAACTCGATTTTAGGTTAGATCAAGGGATAGATCCCTATAATTGCCCCCTCTCAACTGAAGTCACAAGTGGCTTTGGTTGAGAAAAAATCTGAGGATAACAGGCATTTGATTAAATCTTTGAAATTTGAAATAGATTAATGATTGTGTTGACTGGATGGAAGTTACATGATATTGGAAAGTGATGG
This sequence comes from Kingdonia uniflora, assembly GCA_014058105.1. Taxonomy (NCBI): domain Eukaryota; kingdom Viridiplantae; phylum Streptophyta; class Magnoliopsida; order Ranunculales; family Circaeasteraceae; genus Kingdonia; species Kingdonia uniflora. The sequence continues at coordinate 264,233 of JACGCM010000121.1, forward strand.
GTATTAAATAATAATGTGGATACTGATGTATATGACGATTGCGATTGAATAGTCACGTCTGTAATAAATGATGACGGTTGGGAAAACATACCTATACAATAAATGTAGGGTTATATAAATAGTACCTGTAGCAAATCTTTAAAACAGTGCCTGCTTGCGTAACTTGTTTTGAAACTTGCAACGTTTTTTAAAATGGTGAAGATTCGGAGGATGGTTTTTGATGAGAGGATAGCGATGGAAATACAGAGGTTGAAGTTAAAGTACTTTGGTGACCAATCCCTAGAGTTGTCTATTCCTACTCCTGTTTTTTTGATTTATCAAGGTATGTCGGAAGAGGAATCGGTTAAAGCTGAGGATGAATTTTATTGTAAGTGGAGGTTTCATGTTCTCGTCTTGAAAGGCGGGGAACATTGAGCTTGTCTTCATATTCTGGCGGAGGACAATGTTTGGGTTTCATATATAGGTATAGGCATAACTGTGGGGCAGTTATGCTGATCTATTGTATCGCCATGGATTCTAAGGTCGGGCCCTCTTTATCCCTACCAACTCTTCGAGGGTGGTGGTTATTGGAGATGCGGTGGTAGTAGTGGAGTAGGGAGGCAAACGGTGGTGGTATGCTTCTGCATATCTATCACATTTTGGTACTAAGAAGACCTTCAGGCTGTAAGGTTGGGGCAAGTACTGAGGCTACTGCTTGCATAGTTTCTATTTATAGTTTGATTGGACTTTGACCAGACTCATGCAAGGGTAGCTCTCTGTTGGATCCAATGTCTTCTTTGTATCAGGGTGAAAGATCACTGAAGCGGGACGAACTGAAGGACTTGAAGTTCCAGCATGTTTGAACGACCTGTTACTTAAAAAGGCATTGGAAAGACTTATTATCTGTAAAGTACCTGAAGGTTGTGTCGGACAGATTGATGTATTTTGCATCGTACCTGAGATCGATTATTGAAAAACTAGTTATTTGTAAAAATGTGTGTAACAGTTATTGATATGAATAAAATTGGACATATGATTACCTGTGTTGTATATATAGAGTATATAGAAATTGAGCTTTAAGAATGTTGTGATATAAGTAGAACGTGTAATGTGTGTTGAAAATAGTAGAGGCGAAAAAGTGTTTAAGATTTCCGTACTTCACTAATGCGATCTAATAGAGTTCGACGGAATAAGAAATCTAGACAGAATATGCTCGACCTAGAATGTAATATAACGGATAAGCTCGAAGGAAGAGATAAATGTAAATATTTTACCCATGATTCTTGGGCTTTCAATTGCGAGATACAAGGTAAACCGCACACCCTTTTGAGGGGGACAGTTTGAATGTCGTATATATATAACACAAAGGGTAGGAAGATTTGTGAAGGTGGAGAAGAGGTTAGGATGGTACGGACTCGGTCTCTGAGGATTCGGCATGCCGCAGAAGGACGATTGGTTATAAAGATAGCTAAAGTGCGGGAGATGATTTTTAGTGTTTTTGGTTATGATGCTAAGTTACCAGTGAAGGAGTGTCAGCTCGAAGGATTAGATGTAAGGAGTGGGAAACATGAGTATGCCCGGTATTTCTATGAGGTATGCTTTCGTGTGTTGGTGCTGGACCCTGCAACTTGAGAAGAAATGGTTAAATTGATTGCTGAGGTCGAGATTAAATTTGAAGATGGCTGATTGAGTGGTGACGTGATTGGAACTGATGTTGGTTATTAAGTTTGTTTTCAGATGTGATGTTGTAAAAATGTGTTTATCATAAAAATAAGTTTGGTAAATGTGAACAGGAAATAATGCAAATCAATGGGATCCTCTATAGTTGCAAATACCATTTAAAAACTGTTGTGATAAATATTTTGAATATTTTTGAAAATTTTGTTAGCTTTGAAAATGACGTCACTTTACTATAAGTATGGTACAAAAAGGAGGAAATACAGAAGCTTCTAGTTTTGTTTTGTATGTAAAGCTGAGAAATTTGATAACGTGTAGTGTGAATCATCATGAGTATTGGAAGGTCAGAAAAAGATATGGAGACATGAGAGAAGAATATACTAAAATATGAGGGGATGGGTAATGATGGAAAGTCCATTTCATTGAAAAGGTACAAGACGTTTGACATGGATAGTGGAAAGGACGCCTCAGTTCCAAAGCCAAGGACGGGTCATGCAAGGTACAATAAATACCAGCCGCTAGAGAGAGAAAGGATAACTAGTACTTCTTCCTCATCATTTAAACATTTGTCAACTTCTGAAAATTTGGATAGCACAGATAGAGGGGCACGAAAAAATTGTAGAGGACTTGATAAGGAGTTGTTTGAGGGCGATCAATGGCTGAGGAGAGTGACAGATACTGGATCACGCAGGTGGTTATATAGTAGTATTGTGAGGGAGGGGCTCGGCGCTACTGCGGATTCCTACTCGGATTCTGAAGGTTAGTAGAGACGTGTGGGATATATATATGTGTTTGTGCAAATCATAATCATTTTTATTATTATTTTGAAGTAAAGCTTAACATCAACCATATGGCAATAACTGTATAGTGTATATACACAAAATATATTTAAGATATATGTTGAACATATATGAACGATTTATACGAAGTAATGGTAGATACCTGAACCTGTATGTAGGTCGAGCGTGAAAGGCAATTGTGTAGGTCAAAACTTTGCCTGTATAAATTATTGTTGATATGGGTTGTGTACCTGTTAACGAGGTGTCGACCTCCGGTTGGACGATGGAGTATGATGGTGAGGTTGAAGTAGGATTGGAACAATTTCTAGGTTTTCCTCGTCAATTGATATCCTATCCTCCTTGTTCGGACCCCTTTAGAGAATTTTGTAAGGCCAAGGTCACAGTAAAAGGGATATGGGGTAATTGTGTAGAGTATGCCGGTAGGCACTTTAGGGGTTGTACAATAGTGGCGGGGGAAGAGTATTTTCATCTGTTAGCTGATTTAGAAGTGGAAAAATAAGATAGGGGTATAGACGAATCGATCTCGTTAGAATACTTTGATGAGGGTGTTCGGAGTGACCTTGATGAAGGTTTTTTGTGTTACTTGTCTCAATTAGAGTACGGGTTGAGTCTTCCTTTGACCAATTTAGCGAAGGGGATCATGAATGCAATTGGGGCATATCCTGTTCAATTGAATGGGAACATGTGGGAGGTAATAAATGTATGCGATCATCTGAATGAGAAGTGGGTGAACGAGGGGAAAGTGAGGAGGATATCCCCTGAGGATGTGTTACAATTTTATGGGGTGAAGAATTATCGTGCTAGTTGTGGGACATATTTTTGTACGAGCGTAACTTGGCCTCATTTCTTCGATCTGAATTCAGCAGGTCGAACTTGGAATTACAACGTCATATGGGTGAAGGGTAATTGCCTTCAGGGATATGACAAAGAACCTCAGATCTTTGGTTTAGAACTGTAAATCAAAGTAAGTATTGCCATGCATAGATAATATATTAATATACTTAAATTGATACTTGTTGTTGATCATAAAAAGATGTGCATTGCAGGTGTGAAATCCCACGTCAAGAGGAAAGAGTCATTGTTGGACAAGGTTGCTGAGGAGGAGGCTGAGCTCGAATTTGTATTGGAAAGACTATGTCCCAGCAGAAAGAAGAGAGTTGATAGCAGGTCGAAAAAGGTGAAAAAGGCTCAGTCGATAAAGTTGATGGTGGGAGTCGATGAAGGAAAAAAAAGAGAAACTGGTATGGAAGGTCAAGCTCACTCGGCTAAGACCTCTGAAATAGAGAGTTCGGTTTAGTCTGAACCAATCATGTCGAGCAAAATAACTCAAAAATATCTGAAAAAATGGATGTTAAAGTCTGTGGCGGCCACTGGTACCACTGGAAGTGGTGAGTCTGGTTAGAAGGTCGCTAAAAAGCGACCTGTCATGCTGGACGACCTTAAAGAGGTAGAAGAAAGGGCCAGGTTGGCTTCCCTTCATGGAGAGGAAGATACGAGCAAGATGGTAAGTGTATATTGGATAGGTGAAATATATTTATTGCATTTCGAGCTGATGTTGAGGCTGTTTTATTATGCAGGATGCTTGGATAGTGAAGGGGATCTGGCTGGGAGTTGAAGAAGATAAGTCTGAACTGAAGAAGATGAAGATCGAGCTTGAGAAAAAATTCGCTCGAGCGAAAGCTGATGTTGCCAAGGATGCAAAGCAGTTGGAGTCACTGAAGGTTTCTCATGTCATAGCAATTGGGCGGCTAGAGGTGCTGGCGTGAGCCAAGCTAGATAAGATGGTCGAGGAACGCGACAGGCTTGGGCGCCATCTGATGTCAAAGGGTTACTCAGAGGAGGAGGTGGATGCCATTAAGGTGGACACCTACATTGAGGAGGGAGATGAAGAAGAGATAAATGAGGTTGCAGTAGGAGTTGTAAATGGGTTAGATGGTGTCTTCCGTCAGGCCGTGATTGACAATCAAGGGGACGACACCGAACACCTCGAGGGTGAGACTGAGCAGGTAGGGCAGGGAAATGAATTTGTATGAACATTTTGGACATGTATCGTAAACTGTTGGATTATGTATATTTAATAGACTTGTAGTCTGAGTTTGTCCGTAATTCTCTTGTAGGCATATAGAGAAATCAATCTCAGGATAAAAGACCTAGAGACTGAGTTTGCCAGGGAGAAAGAGATTTCAACATCCTTGTTGTCTTTGCAAGCAGAGCTGCAGGTTAGATTGAAAAAGGCCTATTGGCTTATACGTTATATATATATATATATATATATATATATATATATATATATATAGGAAATGTGTACCTGAGATACTAAAATACATGGCCTAAAGTGTTTCGCTGAGTAAGCACTTCGACATTAGGTCTAAAAGTAGTCGTACACAGTAGATGTTAGAAATTGGATACCTTGTTAGAAATGAGTTGTATCTATATGCGTGTATGATTGAACTGCATATAATATATTTATATTGTGTAGGTCGAATTGGATTCAGTTCACTCGCGCGAAGATGAAGCGCTCCAATGTAACTGAGAATTTGCAGAGGAGTTCGATAGGATGAGAGGAGCAAGTGAGGACAGAGAAGACCAACACATAAAAGTACACTTCAAATATGTTGAGGCAAGCCAGGCTGTTGTCCACCTCAGTCGTAAGCTCGAAGAGAAAGATGTTGAGATCGGCAAAGGGTCAAAAGAGCTTGCGGAGATGAAGGAACAAGCCGCAAAACTTCAGAGTCAGATTGACATTCTGATGTCAAAGAATAGGTCAGTTGAAATGGCTCAATATCGTATTCAGGTGCTAAAAAAATCAGAAGGACAATTTCAGGCTGATCTCCAAAATCGTAGGAGTGAGTTGGAACGACTGAAGAAGATTTTGGTGGAAAAGGTAACGAGCTAAAAGTAGCTCGAGAGAATATTTCGACCTTGGAGGCTGTAGTAGAACACTTGCATGTAGTTTTACCTGCGAAGGATATGGAATTTTGGGAGATGCAACGAAGATGTAATGATCATAATGAGAGAGTGGCTCGACTAAAGGCCGAACTGGCGCAAACCAACGCACGTGCCATGAAAGCATAAGCTGGAGAGCGTTCGAGGGGGAGTAAAAGGGATGTTCAAATTCCACTAGTTCGAGGGGATGTAGTGAGTTTATCAGGATGAATTAGAGAGATGGAAGGTGATGTAGCTCGAATACAAGGACATGTACAAATAGGTAATACAAGCATAAGGGAATGCCAGCAGAAGTTGGATGTTGTTCTTATCAGGGAGAAAGTCCTAGAAGGGGAAATCTGGGCAAATGAGATGCTAATGAAGAAGAAAGATGACTTATTAAAGGATATTCTGGCTAGAGAAGAGTTGAATACAAAATCAAGAGACTTCGTGCTCAGGCGGTAGACCTAAAGGCTAAGAATTTGGCTGAATTGGCCAAATATGTGAAGAAATTAGAGGAAAGTATATCTATTGATTCTCGGTTAGACATGGAGTTGATCTATCATAAAAAATTGTACGCTAATTTGGGTGCACGCCTCGAGAAGTTGAGATCAAAATTCGTAACGATGGTCATATCCAATGTATCAAGTTCTGACCTGTTAAAGTTGATTGTAGCATATTTTGTAGAGGAAGTAAAAAGAGTTGAGTTAGAACGGGATACCTTATTCAAAAATCTGTCGGACAAGGGATGCGTTTGTGGAGTGAATATTGATCGGGGGAACTGTATGTCTTACATGGAAACCCATTTAGGCCCTCGATCTGCTAATATGGTAGAGTAAGGCAGAGCAGCTGTAATCTAAGAATTGAGAGTTTGACCTCTTGTAAAAGGGGAAAGCATTATTGACGCCTCATTAGTAGAAAAGAATGCCTTGTAATATGAATTTAACCTGAAAAATAAATTGTATCTGTCGCAAGTATGACATTTGTTTTATCTTGTGTCTGGTGGGGTCTTTTATATAGAATAAGCTTTTACACATGTTCCAATCGCAGAGGCGGGTTGAGCTAGTCGAATCAAGTAACTTTTGATTCAACTGTAAGAATGTTGCAGACATATTGAAAGAGATGAAGGCTAGTATTATATTTGCCGTATCATATGTCTGTTAAAATCTTTGATATAAGACAAGTTTCGACACTTGCCTCAATCGCAGAGATTTAGTAGAGTCAGCCAAACCAAGTATTATCCTTGATTTAACTGGTATAATGACCCAAACAAGTTTAAAAAGATGAAGACTAGTATGACTTTTGCCTTATCTCTTGTTTGGTAGAGTTTTTGATACAAAACAAGTTTCAAAATTTGCTTCGATCGTAAAGATTTAGTAGAGTCAGCCAAACTAAGTGTTATCCTTGATTTAACTAGTATAATGACCCAAACAAGTTGAAAAAGATGAAGCCTAGTATGATCTTTGCCTTCTCTCTTGTTTGGTAGAGTCTTTGATATAAAACAAGTTTTTACACTTGCTTTGATCGCAAAGATTTAGTAGAGTCAGCCAAACCAAGTGTTATCCCTGATTTAACTGGTATTAGATTGATGGAAAGCTAGTATTATCTATGCTCTGATCTATATAATGTGGTTGAATCTACATAAGTTGAGAGATGTATTAAAAAACTTGGAAGTTTTATTGATAAGTTTAGAATTTATATTTGATGGAGATGAACATCTCACTTTTAGAATTGAAAAACAAAAGCGAGAAAAATAAATAGAGTAGTAAGATACTTAACGATAGTACTGTCTCAGTTGCCTAGTGTTCCAAGAATTTGAAATAGGGGATTCCCTCTTCTGTCAAGATGATATGATCCCAGGCCTGAGAGACCTGTGATAATGAATGGACCCTCCCAGTTGTCGGCAAATTTTCCAGCGTGAGGCTCTTTGCGATGTTGAGGAATTACTCTAAGGACAAGATCGTCAATTTGGAAGGTACGATGTCGGACTTGATTGTTATATGATCTGGCTAGCATATGATGATATCGGCCTCGGTTAGCCATGGCGTGTTCTCTGGTTTCATCAATCATATTGAGGCTGCAAGCTAGCTCAAACTCATTTTCCTCGTCGGTCAGCTTGTGATCTCGAACCGGGTGATGATATTTAGAAGGAATGACGGCCTCAGTGGAATGATATGTCCATAGGACATGAGGCAGTTCGCTAACCCAATTTCCTTTTTTCTGTGAGTGAAGTAATTTTTTGAGTCCATCAGCGATGGTTTTGTTGGTGATTTCAGCTTAGCCGTTGCCTTAAGGATAGTAAGGATTGGATGGTGAGTGGATGATATTGCGTTGATTGAGGAATGTGGTGATCTTTTCTCCAATAAATTGGGGTTCATTATTGATACGAATTAGGTGGGGGAACCCAAACCAAGTGATGAGTGTTCGCAGATAAAAGAGATGACCTCTTCTTCTCTGGTTCGACATAGAGGAACTGCTTCTACCTATTTTGTAAAATAATCGGTAACTACGAGTAGGTGATGGCGGTTACCTGGAGAGTTAGGGAATTCGTCGACGAGATTAAGTACCCATCTTTTGAATGGCCAGAGCACCTTGCTTGCATGGAGTTCGAGCGCAGGGGAGCGTATCATGTGCCCATGTCTTTGGCAGGTGTTACATCTGCGTGAGTACTCCTCTGCTTGCTTGCGCATGCCAGGCCATAATACTCCTTGTATAATAACTTTGTTTGCTAGTGATCGACCTGTGGTATGGGAGCCACAAGTCCCTTCATGTAATTCGCAAAGCATTTCATCTACTTTAGATTTGGAGAGGTATTTTAGATAAGGCCCTATGATGGAAAGATGGTATAGCGTACCATTCTGATTTGTGTAGCACCTCGAGTTGTCGATCAACTGTCGGCGCTCGTTTGAATCCTCTAGAAGTGGTCTATTGCAACTGTTGTCGTTGCCGAGGTAGGCTAAGAAAGGTGTTTGCCAATCGTCGTCTCCCCCTTTATCGTCCCCAGTGTTGATCCTGCATACTAAAATGCGATCAATGATGGGGGTTGAAGCGATTTCGATCTGGAGATATCAAACTTCTGTACCCAAGATCCCGGCCAGATATGCCAAGGAATCGGCGTGTCTGTTTTCACCTCGAGGAAGATAATCGAGAGTTGCTTTCGTGAACTTGCTCATCCTATCTGCAATGAGGGCTACGTATTCTATCATCTTCCCATTCTTCTTATATCGTTCAGAGTAGTGGTGGACGATGAGTAGCAAATCTGTATAAACGGAGAGGTCGGAGACTTCAAACTCAAGAGCAAGATCGAGTCTATGAATGAGAGCTTCGTATTCGGTGACATTATTTGAGGCCTCAAAATCCAGGCGGATCGATTTCTCAATTCTGTCATTGGAAGGGTTAATCAATACGATTCTAATTCCTGACCCTACGGGTCCTGCTGATCCATCAGTGAGAAGTCCCCACTCTTTTGTTGTAACATATTCAGCTCGCTCGTCAAAGGTTATGGGGGGTGGATCTTCGAGATTTTCTTCTGCAAGGCTAGGATCGTGCTCTTCCCACTCGAGATTTTCCACTGGAAAATAAGTGAGAAAATCGGTAACGGCCTGACCCTTTTCGGAATGACGTTGTTCGAACTTGATATCATGCTCTCCCAGACTGACGGACCACTGCTGCACTCTTCTTGATTTTTCTTTCTTAGATAGTGTAGGGACTTATCACTCGACCTTACTCATAATCGAGCTCACGCAGTTCGATTTACCTCCATCTCAGGCTCACGTAATTTAACACTTAACACTACAGTCAAACATTCCAACCAGCCCCAGGAAGTACTCAAGAACATGGGTCAAGCTAAACCCAGAAAACGTTATTCAGTTAAAGGCACCTGTCTCTCACGAACTCGTCAGTTATTCAGTCAACCGCCACTAAATGTATTATTTGGAAGACGTACTCCAACACGATGAAGAGCTGTGGGAAAAGCCTATATAAAGGATCAGTTTCAGAAGAGACAGGGACCATAAAAATTACTTAAACTTCTTATTTATGAGATCAAAAGCATTTCTATATTCTAGAGATCACTTGTAATAAAGATATCCACTCCAGGCAATAACGATACTTTTACAAAAATCCTCCATACGAGGTCGTGGTTTTTTACCAGTTCAGAAGTTTTTCACGCTAAAAGCACTTGTCTCCAATTCTTGCTTTATATTAGTGTATTGTTACAGGATCATTGGTGTGATAGCTAATTCCTAATCGTATCGAGCTACTGAATTTGGCCATTACATTTGGCGCCGTCTGTGGGAAAGATTGTATTTCCATGATACCCTAAGGCAGCCTTTCATTACAATTTTCAACTATGGTTTCTTCCAGACGACAGGCTGTAGAAACTCAGCCCAAAATTTTTGTGGATCCAGGACAACTCACCGAGTTATGGGCGAATCTCCACGCAGAGGCAGGGAAACGCGTCGAGCTCAAACTTCAATTGACAAAGGATCGCGAACTCCGAAAGAAAGAGCTTGATGAATAACGACAAGCTCATTTGACCACACTTAAACGGCGCGAAGATCAGATGACAACGATGCAGACTGCACTCGAGGCTAAGAAAAATACTCAGCCGGCTCTTCCAGCCAGGGATCACGATCAACTTCCAGAGACCTCCCACATTTTGGAATGGGAAAGGTTGAGACCTCGAGAAGTCGCCAGTAAGGCCATCTCCAAAAATCTACCACATGGACCGCAACCTTCCATCCATTTGTGGGGAGAAGTCCAATCAGAAGTCAATCGAGGTCATCAGATTCCCATCCATCAGAAGGAAGACCAACGACCACTATATCAAATTCCAGTACAAGATCGCTTGAGTGAAGGCACGGGAACTTATCATCCTCTGCCAGCACGTCCAACAATTCAATCAACACGTCCTTACGTCACGAAAGAACATATGGATCAATGAATAAAGGAGCTAATCGAGGCACAAGTTTTGGGTACTACCGACGATACCACGACGTTACAAAAAGTTTGATTGCCAAAGAACTATTCGATACGGAAATATTGAAAAGTTTCCATACTCCCCAAATTTATAAGTACAAAGGTATTGACCTGAAGGAACATATTTAGCAATACCGTAATTCATTGGGGTTGTACTCCAATCTCAACCACATTCTCTACCGTCTGTTCTCCACAAGTTTACAGGAAGAGCCACTCCAATGGTTTCAATCTCTTCCTGAGGAATCTATCTATACATTTGATCAGCTGTAAAAGAAATTCAACAAAACATATGCCCACAACAGAGACAAAGAGGAGAACTTGTATTCTCTTATCGATCTTAAGTAGTTACATGGAGAAAAGCTTGAAGATTTTTTAAAGAAATTCCTAAAGCTCGTAAGAAAGGTGGATAACCTCGACCAAAAGACAGTTGTAACCGTTTTAACCAATTGTGGAAAGGTTACTCCGCGGATGTACCAAACAAGGAAAGGTTCAGCCAATTGTGGAAGTCACATGGACACCAGAATACAAAGCAGCTTTTCAGGATCTAAAAATCTATTTGGGGAGGTTTCCCATAATGAGCACCCCAGTAGGTAATAAGGAACTAATAATTTACCTAGCAGTCACGAACACTTCTCTCAGCTCGGTTCTCATTTGCCTGGAAGGGAAAATTGAAAAACTAGTCTTCTTCATCAGCAAATACTTACACCAGCAGAAACAAGGTACTCTAAAATTGAGAAGCTTCTTCCCACCCCTGTTTACACTTTGCAAAATTTCAAGTACTATTTCCAAGTGCAATCCGTCAAAGTGATAACGAACTACCTACTTCGGGAAGTTTTGTCCAAAAAAGAGAGGTTACGCAGAGTGCAACAATGGTCAGTCAGTTTGGGCGAACATGATATCAAGTTCGAACAACGTCATTCCAAAAAAGGTCAAGCCGTTACTGATTTTCTCATGGATTTTCCAGTGGAAGATCCCGAGTGGGAGGAGTATGACCTAGACCTTAACAAAAGCACGCCAGAGAATCCAACTCCCAAGCCATTCGACGAACGAGCGGACTAGATCACTGCATCAGGGTAGAGGCTTCTCACAAATGGATCAGCAGGACCCGCAGGGTCAGGAATCGGGATCATTTTGATTACCCATTCAAATGATTGAATTAAGAAATCAATCTGCTTGGATTTTGAAGCCTCAAATAATATCACCGAGTATGAAGCTCTCATTCACGGACTCGACCTCACACTTGAGCTTGGTGTCCCTGAACTCTCAGTTTACATAGATTTATTACTCAATGTTCATCATTATTCAGAGCAGTACAAGAAGAATGGGAAGATGATCGAATATGCAGCCCTCGTTGTAGATAGGATGAGTAAGTTTGTGAAAGCAACTCTCAAATATCTTCATCGAGGGGAAAATAGACATACCGACTCCTTGGCATATCTAGCTAGGGTCTTGGGTACGGAAGCTCAATATCTTCAGATCGAGATCATTTTAACCCCCAGCATTGATCGCATATCAGTATGCACGATCAACATTGGGGGCGATAAAGGGGGAGACGATGATTAGCGAAAGCCTTTCTTAGCCTACCTCGGAGTCAACAACAAGTGTAAAGGATCACTCCCAGCTGATCCAAATTGAGCACCTACAGCTGATCCACAACTCGAAGTGTTACATTACTCAGAACGGTGTGCTTTACCGCCTTTCCGTCATAGGGCCTTACCTCAAGTGCCTCTCGAAGTCAAAAGTAGACGAACTGCTCCACAAATTACATGAAGAAACTTGTGACTCCCACGCAGTAGGTAAATCATTGGCGAACCGAGCTATAACTTAAGGAGTATTCTGGCCCAGCATCCACAAGCAAGCAGAAGAGTATTCCCGCAGGTACGACACCTGCTAGAGACATAGAAATTATGATACGCTCCCCAGCGCTCGAGCTCCATGCAAGCAAGGTTTTCTGGCCATTCAAAAGATGGGCACTAGACCTCATCGATAAATTCCCTAAGTCTCCAGGAAATCGCCGCCACCTACTCGTCGCTATCGATTTCTTTACAAAATGGGTAGAAGCAATTCCACTATGTCAAATCAGAGAAGAAGAGGTCATCTCTTTTATCTGGAACTACATAATCACTCGATTCGGGTGCCCCACCTAATTCTTATCGATAACGGGCCCTAATTTATAGGAGATAAGGTCGCAACCTTCCTCAATCATTACAATATTATCCAATCACCATCAAATCCATATTATCCTCAAGGCAATGGCCAAGCTGAAATCACCAATAAAACAATCGTGGATGAACTCAAAAAATGGCTTCACTCACAGAAAAAAGGAAATTGGGTTCACGAGCTACCTCGAGTCCTGTGGGTGTATCGAACCACTTCCCAAAAATCTACTGGGTATACCCCGTTCCTCCTCGCTTATGGCACTAAGGCAGTCATTCCTACAGAATATCATCACCCAGTCCGTGATCATAAGATGACTGACGAGGAAAATGAGTTCGAATTGGCTTACAACCTTAATATGATTGATGAAACCAGGAAACGCTCCTTCACTAACCTAGGTCTATATCATTATATGCTTGTCAGATCATATAATAACTGAGTCAGGAGCCGTACTTTCCAAATCATAGATCTCGTCCTCAGAGAGATTCCACAATATCGTAAAGAGCCTTATGCTAGAAAATTAGCCAACAATTGGGAGGGTCCATTCATTATCATAAGACTCTCAGGCCTAGGATCATACTATCTCATAGCAGATGAGGGAGTCTCCATTTCAAATCCTTAGAACACTAGACGACTAAAACGATACTATTATTAGGCGTCTTACTACTCCATTTCCCTTTCTCACTTTTTTTTTAATTCCAAAAGTGAGATTCTTATCTCCATCCAATATAAATTCTGAACTTATCAAGGAAAGCTTTTTTGAACAATGTTATTCTCTTCACGAACATTCATCCACATTTTACAAATTCAAGCATAGATAATGCTAGCTGATACTCAATCTTTTCCAAGTTCAATCGGGGATATCACTTGATTGGCTTCGATTACTACATCTCTGCGATTGTGGCAAGTGTAAAAACTTGGATCACATCAAAGACTCAACCAAATAAGAGATAAGACAAAGGTCATACTAGTCTTCATCTTGTACAACTTGTTTGTCTCATTACAGTAGGCTGGATCGTGGATAACACTTGGTTCAGCAGAATCTTTACATCTCTGCAATTGTGGCAAGTATAAAAACTTGGTTCACATTAAAGACTCAACCAAACAAGAGATAAGACAATGGTCATACTAGTCTTCTTCTTTTACAACTTGTTTGGCCCATTACAGTAGGCTGGATCGAGGATAATACTTGGTTCGGCTGAGTCTTTACATCTCTGCGACTATGGCAAGTGTCAAAACTTGGTTCATATCAAAGACTCAGCCGGACATAAGATAAGGCAAAGGTCATACTAGCTTTCATCTCTTTCAATATGTCTGTGACATTTCTATAGTTCAAATCAAGTTTTAACAAGGTTTAACTCAACCTGTTTCTACGATTAAAATGAATGTAAAAACATTGTTTTAAATAAAAGACCCCACCAGACATAAGATAAGGCAATGGTCATACTAGCTTTCATCTATTATAATGTGCCTGCGATAATTCTATTTATTTTCAGGTCAAAATCATACTACAAAAGATTCTTTTCTGCTGATAGAGCATCAGCAATGCTTTCCCCCACTCCAAGCAATAAAGATACTTTTATAAAAATCATCCATACGAGGTCATAGTTTTTTACCTGTTCAGAGGTTTTCCACGCAAAAAACACCTGTCTCCAATTCATTCTTTATACTAGTGTATTATTGCAAGATCATTGGTGTGATAACTAATTTATAATCATAACGAGCTAGGGAATTTGGTCATTACAGATAGCACCTGATTGCTGATAAGATGACCTAAGAATCGGCCAGAATAGACCCCAAATTAACATTTATCAGGGTTAAGACGCATTCTGTAAGATCGAATAATATTGAATATAGTGTTGAGATCTGATATGTGATTGACTGACTATACGCTTTTGTATAAGAGATCGTCGATGTAGACTTTAATGACTTTCCCTAGATGTGCTTTGAACATAGTAGTCATCAACCTTTGATATGTGGCCCCTATGTTTTTGAGTTCGAAGGGCGTGACTTTGTAGTAATAAAGACCTCTCTCAGTGATAAAAGTTGTGTTTCTTGATCTTCTTCCAGAAGCAGAATCTGATTGTACCGCGAAGCAGCGTTCATCATAGATAGAAGATCATGGCCTACTGTGGAATCGAGGATCTGATGTATGTTTGGAAGAGGGAAACTATCATTTAGAGTATGTTTGTTCAGATCGGTAAAATTGATGCAAATTTAGACTTTTCGATTCTTCTTTGGTGCAACGACAATATTGGATATCCAATCAGGATATTTGGCTTCACGAATGAATCCCACTTTGATCAATTTCTCAATCTCGGTATTAATTTCATCTCGAAGACACGGTGATAGTCATCGCTATTTTTGTTTGGCTGCGGTGGTATTGATATTGATGGATAGTTTGTGGCATACCTTGGCTGGATTGACTCCATGCATTTCATTGAAAGACCATGCGAAGACATCTCGATTGAGTTGTAAAGATTGAATGAGAGTATCTTTTCGTGCCGAACTAGCCTAGTACTAATAAAAGTACCTCAGCAAGGTCCATCAAGGTTGATATATTTTGTGGGATCCTCCGTAGAAGTTTGAACGTTGAGGTGATCAGCTCCCTGTAATTGTTATGCAGCAAATCTGTCGAAAGTATCTAAGATAGTAGAGACAGTATTTTAACAATCCCGAGAGAGCATATAACTACCTCAGATCTCATAAATACCGTTGCTATTTTTAAATCGGAGTGCCTGATGATAGGTGGAAGCGATTGCTTCCATGTTGTGAATCCAGTAGCAGCCCATAATCTCGAGATAACGAGATTTGGCATTGATGACAAAGAAAACGATATCGATGGTGGTTGGTCCTGCAGTGATAGGTAAGATGATCTTGCCTACTCGCTGTTCTCTGGAACCATTGAACCCACTGATATCGAGGTCGCTCTGAATAACTTGGTCAGCCAAACCCATTTGGTCGATAGTGCTCAGAAAAAAGAAATTCAATACCGCTTCCAGTATCAATCATCATTATGTGCATGACAAACTTCTTCATTTTCATATTATTACTAATGCATCATGATGTGGAAATTTGACATGGCTAGTATTGCAATCTTCAAATAAAATCCTAAGCCGGCGATTGCTCAACTCAGGGAGAAGTTTGGCTTCATTGTCGTGTGGTATAAGATCGCAGCATTCTGATAATCTCATACGCCTGGATCTGTTTGAACTGGTGATTTGGTTGAATTCGATCATGTTGCAGTGGCGCATATAGTAGAGATGCTTATCTTCAGTTTAATTATTGACCGGAATAACTTCAAGCTACTTTTTATAGCTGCCATTCTCGTACGATTCCAAGTCGGCTATATACTCGAGCATCCATCCCTCTTTAAAAATATATTTGAGCAACATCTGCAAAGCATAAAAATTGTCAGTAGAATGATGGTTTACCTTATGATGTTAGCAGTACGGTCGGTTATCGATTGGTTCCAGTGGTTGGGAGACGTGGTAAAGCGTGTCTTTCAAGAGCATTAGAAAAATTATAGAGATTCGGACGTTCAGCATTAGGAGAATGGGTTTATTTGATGGACCGCCTTTCCTATGATTGCCAGTGTTGCCATTGGTGCGCTTCTTATCTCCCTGTTCCTCCTTTAATTCGGTATTTTGATATGTTGATGGTCCTTTGGTGGAGAGGACATATTTAGAAGATTTGTTTACACTCAGACATCATCCTTTCCAGGTCTACGTAACTATTGACCTTGGTGATCATATCCTCCAAGGTCGCAGGTTTGTTGAGAAAAAGATACTCCTTGGCCTTGTAATCGAGCTGGAGTGCGTTGGTAAAAGCAGTAACAGCTGTCTTCTGATCGAGATTATCCACTTTACGCGCAAGCTCCAAGATTTTTTTCGCAAAAGTCTCAAGTTTCTCTCTGTATGACAGTTTGAGACTGATTAAAGAATACAAATTCTCTTCTTTCTCTTTATTGTGAGCATACGTCTTGATGAGCTATTTTTGCAGCTGCTCAGACATGTATATTAAATCTTCAGGGAGAGAATGGAACCATCATAATGGTTCCTCCTGCAGACTGGTAGCGAACAAACGGCAAAGGATGTGATTGAGATTAGAGTACAACCCTAATAAATCATGGTATTGTTGAATGTGCTCCCTCGGGTCAGTATCTTTGTATTTTTGAATTTTTGGAGTATGGAAACCTTTCGGTATTTTCACGTCGAATAGTTCTTTATCAATCGGACATCCTTGCAACCTGGTGATATCGCTGGTAGTACCTAGAACTTGTGCTTCGATCAACTCCTTAATCCGTTGGTCCATATGTTCTTTCGCGACATAATAACGTGCTAGTTGAATCGTTGTGCGGGCGGGTAATGGATGATAAGTACCAGTACCTTCACTCACAAGATCTCGTGCTAGAATTTGTTGTTGAGGTCGATGATATTCCTCCTGGCAGACAGATATTCGACGACCTCGACTGGCTTCGGATTGAACTTCCCCTCCTAAATGTATAGAGGGTTGTGGTTCATGCTGAAGATTCCTGGAAATAACTCCTCGAGGCCCCAACTTTTCCCTTGTAGAAATACGAGAGGTTTCGGGCAATTGATTGTGACCTCTCATTGGTAGAGCCTGCTGAGTATTTTACAGAGCCTCGAGAGCAGTCTACATTGTTGTTAATTGGTCTTCATGCCGTTTGAGCACTATCAAATGAGCTTGTCTTTCTGCATTGAGCACTTTTTCACGGAGCCTACGGTCCTTAGTTAACTGAAGTTCGAGCTCGACGCAATTCTCTGTTTCGGCATCAAGATTCACCCATAACTCTGTAGGCTATCCCGGCTCCAGTGACACCTCAAGCTGGGCACCTGTAGCTGGTCATCTAAAAGTAACCATGATTAAAAATCGTAGTGAAAGACTGCCTTAGGATATCGCAGAAATACAATCTTTCCCACAGACAACGCCAAATGTGCTGGCCAAATTTCGTAAGCTCGAAATGGCTTGAAATTTGTTGTCACACCAATGAGCCTTTAATAATTTTCTGACGATAAATAAGAAAATGACACAGGTGGATCTTAGCGTGGAAAACCTCTAAATATGTAAAAAGAAAACCACGACCTCGAGTGGAGGATTTTTGTAAAATATATTTTTAGTGATTGAAATAGGTATCTTATTACAAGTGATCTCTAAGTTTAAAAATGCTTGAATCTTGTAACCAAGAAGCTTGAATAGTTCAAGAATTTGGACAAGTGATTTCTTGTATAATTTTTCCAGTCTCTGTCTCTTCTAGAACTTCTTTTTTATATAGGCGTTCTCTGCAACTCTTCATCGTGTTGAAGTATGTTTTCCAAACAATGTGATTAGTGGCGGTTGACTGAGTAACTGACGAGTTCGTAAAAGACAGGTGTCTTTGACTTGTCCAGGCTCTTCAGTTTAAGTTTGACCCACGTTCTTCAGTAGTTCATGGGGTTGGTTAAAATATTAACTGGAGGAGTTATGTTGATAAATGCGTGAGCCTGGGATGGGGGTGAATTGAACTGGAGACAACTCAATTTTAGGTAAGATCGAGGGATCGATCCCTACAAGTAGTACATCAAATACAAGCGTGATCCGCATTAGAGAAAGGCATTATTAATAATATTAAGAATGCATTGCCATAATTGTATTGATGTATCTACTGAAGTTGCAGTCACATATGCAACCAATCATGATCGCCGCATATAGGTGAGGTTTCAACAATATCAACTGTGATGGTATTGGTCATCTCAGTATCCCATCTGGTAAGCATAATTCAGGAATTCATTTTGCTTTGCTAATGTGTTTCTTACCAATACTTGGAACTAACCTTACCTTCACATTTTGTCATGCATTGATTCCTAATATTTAGTTCCTCTTTTATTTATGGTATGCCCAAGTTGCAGATCAAAGTTATGACCGATTACATCAGTTTCTCAAATGATATTTGATGCCAAAGTAAAAACTCGTCATTGTCCTAAGCTCAATAATGTGAAGGCAATGGAAGCAACAGCTGCTGCAAAATATTTTACTACTCCTAGATAGCAAAAAGGCATCACTAATGCAGATCACTTTCAAAGTGTTCAATATCCGAATGTTAGTGTTGAAACCTCAAATTCTACAGTAGTAGCAAACGCCATTGTCTTTTAAAGTCCAAAGAAAAATATTAATTGAAAGAATGCAGTGACAGAAATCTGTGCTAAGATGAAAAAGCTTTAGATAAATAGGTATAAGAAGGTGTCTAGGAATTATTCTAAACCATGGAGATCGAATGCACGTCTTAGGAATACATCTACAAATGTTTTGGATTATGCCAAATCGCAGTTGGACAGTCACAAATGGGATCTAAAAGCAACTTCATGCATACTCCCATTTTGAGTAAGTTGTTGCCGAGAGAAGGCAGGGTATCTATAACTGAACCTGCAGCAGGGAGGGGATATAATTATATATAATTAATACAAATTCTGGTGTATGACCTGGTGAGACAGATGTTATCAAATTGTAGATCCGAGGTTTGCAAAAATGCCTGAAATGCCAGAAGATCAATACGAGTATCCAGATAATTCTTCTAAACTTTTCCACTCTCTAGGTACTTCCCTGTTGGGAGGTCTTTCTTTACCCCTGATGTTAAAACTCTACTCTGGGGGAGGGTTTGGAGTCATGGTGTGGATTTTTTCAGAGTATAAGGCCTACTCAGATGGGTTTATCCCTAAATATTGGTATGTGATTGGAAACATTTCAGATATAGTGATTGATTTTAGTTAATTCATGTAGCATAAATATGTGTTCCAATGGTTAATAACTAGATATAAATAATGTGTGTACTGAAGATATTTGTTGTTGCCTTTCTGCAGACATGTCTTCAACAACATTTATAGAGCCACTTCCTGTAATTGAATTTGTTGCACAACTTCTAGGCAAAGATGTGTTAACGAGGCCACTATCTAATGCCAACCATGTAAAGGTACTTCTTTTTACCTTCTAAAGTTGTGTCTAAGTTTCATCTTTGGAAAGATAAATCTGAAGAAGATGAGCATTGCTCAAGACTCTATTGGGGGAATATACAAAGTATGCAGGGGGTGCCTATATGGTAGGGAAAATACTTTGAAGGGATACAAGAGAATAACCTACCTTCAACTTACACCTAGATTGTCAAAATGTAACCATCAGCAAGATAGGTTGCAGCTAGATGAACAATAAATGGTGGCTCAATTACTTGATTTGTGTCTAATTAAGTTGTGAATTGGTAAACAGATCAAGAAGTCCCTTAGAGGAGTGAAGGTTGAAGTGACACATAGAGAAAATATTTGAAGAAAGTATTAGATTTCATGCATAACATCACAACCTACTAGAGAACTCATGTAAGACCTCTTTCCATTTCATCTTCTTCCAAATAAAACTTTAATATTTGGGATTAAGCCTCTTGGCATTTTTGTGAAACTAGGAAGCAACCTTTTTTTTTCATCTCCTTGTGGGTCAATTATTCTGATTTTTTCCCTTGGTTTTGAAAAACATGGGTTTCCAGTGAATGCGGACTCAAACATGAAGTCCGTCGTTGAATACTTTTAAGAAATGTATGGTTTCACAATACGAAATACACGTCTTCCTTGCCTTCAAGTGGGGACTCAGAAGAAAGTAAACTACTTACCAATGGAGGTAGGGCATTCTATAACTAAGTTACTCGTAAGCAATCAATAGGCCTACGGAATTACTGTATAAAAACATTTTTTACTAGCTAGGAAAAATGTATATATAACATATGGAGGTAGGGATTTCTTTAGCAGTGGCATCCCGTGTGTGTGTCCTCACATCCAAATATATTAATGATTATGGTTTCCAGGCCTACATAATTGTTCGAGGGAATATTACATTTTGAAGGTATCTACCCTTAAGCTTCTGACAATACAGTTATGCTAGTTTCGAAGACTTTCACAACAGTACGGTGTTGTTGAGCTCAACAAGCTCCAAAAAATATCATAAAATGATGTATAACAATCATATTTACCTAAGGCATCTACTTGTGAAAGAATTAAATCCTCGCTAACTGCGAAAGCATACTTTAATATATGTGCTCTTTCATACATTAAAAATTTCTTTAAACAGACAGTTCACCACAATTCTTATGATCAAGACGAATATGCAAAGGAGTTTGGAATCAATATCAGCAAAAAGCTAGCATGTGTTGAGGCTCGAATTCTTCCTGCCCCATGGGTAATTTTTTTTTTGCTTAGGATATATCTGATTAGCTAAATAAAGATACATTAGTTGATTAAAACTTTATCTTTTCCTATCTGCAGCTGAAATATCATGATAATGGGAAAGAAAAAGATTTCTTACCCCAAGTTGGTCAATGGAATATGATGAACAAGGTAACAAGGTCATTCAATTCTTTCCCAAAGGCCATGACAAAACACCTGTGATTTTTTTTGGGTGGTTGGACACCAGACTTACCAAAGATACTACTTGATCTTTAATTTTAGATTGTATTAAGCATCTGATCATACACGTTATGGTTTTGTGTTCTATATAAAACAAAAAATGATCATACACGTTATGGAGTACTATCAACTTTTCACGGAGTGTTCAGGAAAATGTGGTTCGCGGATTTTGTAACGAGCTGGCTCAAATGTGTCAAGTCTCTGGCATGGTTGATTACTCCCACATCCCTAATTTTTATTTTTTTTACTTTGATATGTTTTTTAAGACTAATGTATTCTGTTGTTAATTTAAGTTAGTATTGGTTCTTCTTAGGACTTTAGCCCAGTGCCCTTAATTCCAATTCATAGTGCGAGGCCTGATCAAGTACAAAAGGCTCTGAAGCATATTTGTCATTCATCAGCGAGCAAACTCAAAGGAAAAGAGCTAGAGCTACGCTTGACTATTTTACCCTATAACAATGGCTCTCTATATGGTATGTCAATGTTTGAATCCAACTATTTAATGGTCAATGGCCTGCAGAAATTAATTTTCAATCATTATAACCGTCAAAAATGATCTCGGTGGTCAGCCACATGCCTTCCTAATGTGTGAAATCTAACGTATGGTTTTGCATTTTAATTTCTTATTTTAGATACAGTGAAACAAAACAAGTACAACATGATTATAAACAGCACTCGCATTAAAGCATAACAAGCTCAACCAAAACAGAGTTAACGAATATACCAGTCTGAATAAATAAATAAAAAGAATTTACAGCAGGATATAATTGATTTTTATGTCTCCGTAAAAATCATTACAATCGCCATTTCAAAATTGAATAATATGATGGTTTTTCCCCCAACATGTTTGGTTTGTGGAGTACGATGGGAAAGAAAGAAATTCCTGGTATGCCAACTTCCTTGCCAGTTTTTTTAAATTGGTTCCACAGTTGGTTGAAAATGGATAAACCAATTTCTATTTTGGAATTTGGCAAATTTTGATTTTGCCTTCTCTTTGTGTTTTCGTTCCATGAACCAGATAAAGGTATAGGGATAAAAACGATAAGAAAATATCAAAAAAATTGCCGACGAACTATTTCTTTTTAAAATGATGTGTATTGTGATAAATGACATTATGCTGCATTTACAGGTGATCTCAAGAGGATATGTGAAATGGACCTTGATTTAAAATCACAATGTTGTCTCACGAAGCATGTCTTTAAGATCAGCAAATAATACCTTGTTAATGTCGCGATAAAAATGAATGTGAAGGTATGAGCAGATATCTTTGCCACCATCTTTCTTAACCTTCATTCACTCCAAGCTCACATCAAGTTTATTTGGTGGAAGCTTTAAACAAAATAGTGCAACCATTTAACTCATCTTTACTAAGTTTTACTCTGTTATTATGTGTTTTTATAGCTCAAGATGTCCTTGGACTCTTACTAATCAAAGTCTTCATATTTTTTTTCCAGATTGAGGGAAGAAAATACTTAAAGTTTGTGTTGATTTGATCCTTCGTTGTCATCAAATTTTGTTTAATGGCAGAGGATTGTGATGAAGATGCCTTGGGAGGAAAATACAGATCTTCTGAAAGAACGGCCTGTCTTCCATCAGGTACCATATATGCATTCTCTTTGCTAAATTTCACCTTTCAATGGTTTTCTTAGGAAGGTCGGAACCCCAATAAATAGTGATTGACTAAGGTTAAATACTTTTAGAGTAATTACTTAAAACTTGATTACTTTCGTATGGAACTCGAGCGATTGTGATTATTATTATTATTATTTACACCCCATGATGCATGAAGTTTATGAGTATTGTAGTAAGTAGGATGTATTTTACGAGTACAGGAAGAACAACGATCATTGAAGTGGTAGAGGAAACTATAAAATAGCTCATGTGCATATATTTTCTTCGGACATTCTGGATATTATGTTTTAAATGTCAAATGTTTCTGCAATATCAAAAAAATAGCACATACAATTTTCTTACTCTCCGGTATTATAATTCTCTTTGCTTTTATGGATTCCGCGGCGGTCGTCGAGCACACCCTAGTGGTAAAGATAGCTTATGATGATTATTTTTCATTTGTTTTGTTATATATCTCAATGCCACTCTACGGAAATTGCCAATACCCTAATTTCATTTCTTTTCAATCACAGGTGGAGAACTTGACCGTCCGTAAACTGTGCGATAAGCAAGTTATAGAGGCTGTTAACGGGAGCATGCCAGGTCCCACCTTATGACTTTCTGAGGGAGACACTTATAGTTCATGTCCACAATATTTTTCTATCATAACGTACTTTTTGTTGAAAAGAGGTGTTTTCCAAAGCCATTAGCGACAAAAGTTAAGAATAGCTGGAGCAGCGTCACTCGCTGATATAAAAAGGGTGTGTTATTTTAAAAAAGGACTGAAAGGGTTGGGAAGCTTTAAATGTTTAGAGAAAGCGTACTGTCCTTTGAGACTGAATAAGTGCTCAAGCTCCAGTATAGGTTAGGAGTCTAGACCTCAGTTTCGAGAGAAGAATATTCAACCTTCGCCACCTCAGTCGAGAGAAGAATGCTACCTTTGCCTAAGTGAGTTGCCTACTGATCATAGACTGTAAACCTATGCGATGATCTATTAAAGTTGCTAAAGCTAGACTGTGTTGGGGGGAAGTTTTGCGATTCTCGGATCGGCGTTTAAGAAGCTGCTAAGATCACGTAGTGGAGTTAAATAAGAGCGAGAGGCCTTTAACCATTCACTGGAAATTTTTCCATTCACAAAATATCAAATAAAAGTAACTGATTAGCATCTTTTTTTACTGAAAATAATGCTTACGTAAAATCGGTGATTCAAATGCAGGCATGGTATGTTTCAGCTACATAACGCGTGGTCGGACGGACCGGCTTATGTGACTCAATGTCCCATACTACCAGGAAATAACTACACATACAACTTCACCATCACTACACGAGGGAACGCTATGGTGGCTTGCCCATGTGTCATAGCCTCGCGCAACTGTTTAAGGTGTTGGTGCATTAATGGTTAACTTATCAGTCTGTCTTTGGCACATAGATGGGAAGAATTTAAACAAATTCAGGATACCAAACTGGAATATTTCCTCGAATTGATTCTAACTTAAATGAATTGCTTATGTAGCTTATTTATCCATGTGGTAGAGCTTATATGGGAAGAGCTTATATGTTAGCTGTTTCTAACCATATAAGTTCTTCAAATACCATTGATTCTGACATATAAGAGATTCAAGGAATGCACCACGTGAATAAATGATTTTTCCAGCATACTTTTCGTCTGACTAATTAGATATTTGTTCGAAGAACTTCTCTTTTATAACTCCAGTCACAGACACATTATAAGCCTTACAAGCTCCTCTTTGGCATCCTTGGCCACAATAGTCGTCTCCAGTCTTACAGCAGCCAAACTGATCACAACACATATAAGAAGTGCAACTAAAATTCTGACCCGTAACAGAACCTGCCAAAATCATAATGGCTATTACAACAAAAATCAGGGACATAGACTGAACCATCCATAGAAGAAGATAAATAAAGCAACTGGGATGAAAGCTTCATACAAGGACTGGAACTTATGAGAGAACCTGTAAATGATAAGTTAGGATGTATGTGCCGCAGTAGCACTTTTTGAGTGCCACTGTAAGAGTTCCCTAAGTAAGATTAACCAATTTTTCCTCATAGGCTTTGACCAGATGTTGGCAGTTTGACAATGGTCCCAGCTTAGCATTATGACTCTTACTATTTAGGTAGGCTGTTGTAGACCTAACGAGTGACTTGGCTCTATCTAAATTTATGTGTTTCAAATCTAGAAAACACTTTAATCTCATCTTTATTTCATGCTAACTTGTAAATAAATATCAAGCTTTTTAAATTTTGTAAACACGATAATGTAATATTTTGCTCTATCTATATTTATGTGTTTCAAATCTAGAAAACACTTTAATCTCATCTTTATTTCTTGCTAACCTATGAATAAACATCAAGCTTTTTAAATTTTGCAAACACTATAATATAATATTTGGCTCTATCTAAATTTATGTGTTTCAAATCTAGAAAACACTTTAATCTCATCTTTATTTCCCGCTAACTTATACATACATGGTATACAACAATTAGAAACCCTAACTATTTTATCTCCACATAGTTATCTGGTGAGTCCAAAACCTACTATTACTATTAATTTCATTGTGTGTTAGTATTTGCATATTTAGATCTATTGGTGACCTATGTGTTTTAATTTAGTTTTCAAATTTGTAAACTATAATTGTGTTTGTATTTGTTCTACTTAGTATTGAGTTAGGTCATTTTAAGCTTGATTGCTGATCTGGTAGATATTGCGATTACTGTTACTGATTAAAAAAAAAAAGAATTATTATAGATTTTTAGTAGATCACTTCAAGAGTATGGAAATGGTGTTAGTCGAAGAGAGCTAGAAAAGTGGGAAATGAGCATTAATTTTTAAACACAACTGCATTGGTTGAGAAGGTGCATTAATTTGTGGTCATTCTATTTGGTACTTGTCATACTCATAGCCCGTAGGGATAGTCACTGTAATTATTGGACAGAGATGGTCAAATAACAATTATACAAAATATTTTGGCCTCTCATCTGCTTAAGCTTTCTTTATAGTTTTGATCTATAGATCTTATCCATCTTAACTCGAATTCTCTTCTCTCCTTTGTTCTTCCCCATATTTAACCAAACACAATTTGATTAAAATTCCAAACAAGTGAACCACCACATACTGGTTTCAACTTTTTAGGTTTGCAATTCACACATTATAATGATCGCAGTGGTTAATAATTGATGAACGGGAGAACTCCATAATCTATGAGTAATGAGTTGATAGTTTACTTATAATGAGTTATGTGATAAGGGGTTTGTTGATTATACCATTGTGGCAAGAAAAGTGCATACATGATCATTTCTGCACTGCCATAGAAAGAACAAGAAAGCTCCCATGTATTATTAATAACCCCAGAATCGTATAATATTGGCCAGTGTAGATCAGTATATGAATAATGCACTTTTTTATTCCAAAAACTAAGACTATGATGCTAAAGCCATGACAAATTCAAGATGAGTATAGTTTTAAAAGAACTAGTAGTTGCAGAGAGGGAGAGAGAAGGGGAGAGGGTTTTATTTTTATTTTATAATATAAAACTTAGAGAACCAGTAGCCAATTCCACAAAAACACGTGGTGGAATTATAAAACTAAGAGTTTTATTTTGACCTCTAAACTACTGAAGCAGATGCTACGCTCATCTTAGGCCTCTAAAGCGAACATGACGCTGACACTATTCATCCATTGTGATGTTGCCACTCCAAACATTTAGGGAAAAATAGGGTTATCCTCTAAACTACACCTTTTTTAAAGAACCAAGACCTCAGTATAGAAGAATGATTTGCAAAGCATCTGGATTTATGAATTACTATACATTATACACCTAAATTAATTATATTTATTGTTATATTGAAATTACGAAATCAACAGTTTACTGAAAAGAAAAACTATCCTATATTAGATTCCTTTAACAGGTAAATATGGACTTCATTAATATCAAGAAATGTTTTCCAGCACTTTCTGACAACTCCCCTGATGAAGTGTTCTTAACAAAGTACAAACTGTATTTGACTACAGTTCTGACTTGTGATACAATGAACTTCGTGACTAGGAAAGTTGTCGACACAACAACTTCTCCTCCTTACCCTCAAAGTCATCGAACTATCATTATGGCACCTATTTGACAATTACGGCTGCAGCAAAACCATCAAATACTTGAAGACCATTTGCCAAGAAGATCAAGATGTCCAAATTGGGGAAAAATTTTAGAATGATAATTACGATTGGTTTCTATCATTTCTTAAAGAACATGCATTAGAGGCCCTACGTAAGGAAAGCTCTTGTGTGACGATTACTATGGATGCCGATATTCGTCATACTTATACTTAGTATGGTCTACGCATATTCAACCACAAGATGCAGCCTCCAACATTTGAATTTATTCAACATCTGCAACAGTATGAATATGTGTATGAGGGACCCCAAAATACTCGACAATGCATCCTTTGTAAGTTCGACTATGCTCACCGTGACATGCTTACCATCATGCCTTCTCTCCATGAGTTCCACATCGAATGTCTCCACAAATGGTTTTTACAAGCAAATAGTTGCCCAACTTGTAGACTCGGACTACGTACTAATTAATTTTACTTTTAATGCTATTTATTCAAATAAATATAGAATTATATGTTAATTCATGTAAATCTATAATATCATGTTTTTCGTATAAATAAATCAGGTATTATTTACATTTATTTCTTTTGTTCCCTTATATATGTAGTACATATTATGTTCTTCGTGCTTCATTTATTTTTCCACTATGCGTCGTTTAGGCTTTATTTTTTTAGTTGTTATATAATGTTTAAAACTATGTTATGCAGTTTATTATCGACACCAAATGCTTCGCCCTATTAACTCAAGTGATTATGGTACTCCAAAGTTGAAGCAATTGCCCTATGATCCTTGTAGCGGTATCAATTCTTTGAAATATGTTTATAAACATATCTATTGTAAAGCTCATCCTCCGACCACCATTACTCGGCCAAGTGATGAACGAACTTTCCAAGTGACAAACCCTCGCCCTCTTAACTCAAGTGATTGTGGCACTCTAAAATTGAAGCAATTACCCTATGATCCTTATAGCAGTGTCGAATCTCTTACTATTATAAAGGTCATCCTCCAACCACTATGATTTTCGAAGAAGGTCCTATAATATTTTTTATTTATTTATAAAGATTTGTAATTATTCATGAATCGGTATAACACAAGATTGCTAGATATTCATATTTCTCTCTACGAACACTTAAACGATGCCGATACGAGGTGATCAAACTCGATCTATAAATACAACTTCTGTTTGAATTGTCTTTATATCACACATAACTCTATCAATTTTCAGCTGTCCTTGTAATAGTTCAACACTTTAAACCTTGTAACCAAATCCAATAAACTACTAAATTCATATTGCTGTCTTGCTTAACCACCAAACTTTTAACTAATCAAAATCAACCAAAGTGTTTACACATGATTATAAATACACTTGATTCTCATAATGTCACATTTCTAGATACAGTCATATGTTTTCCGCACAAATTATTAACGAATATATATAAAAAATGCAACGAAAAAAGTAGGAAAAAAAACAAAAACATCATAGAAACAAAACAATTCCCGCATAACTAAAAAAAAAGGGAGATAATTTGTCAAAAGCAAATGTGTGATTTGGAGATCACCCTCATCGTTCTTGCGATCTGCAATATCCCCTTGCTATTCAATTTTCTGTTGATCTTGGGAGTTGGATGGATGCGAGTTTTCTTTTTCCTTATCTATTTCTTCTGCGAGGTAAAGTCATCTCTCGGCTTTTAATCTGAATAAAGAACTTAGTTGCAGTTTTTCAGCGATTTTGGTCTTTTCATGAGGCCAATTTGGGCCTATCATCACCCTGAAGGCCAATCTGGGCCAATCCTCTCAAAAAGGAGTCCGGATTTGCCAACCCACCTTAATAGAGGGTTGTCACAACCCTCTCTCTCATTGGCTTAGAGAGTTAACAAGTTAATAAATAAAATAACTTATTTAATGCTTAAAATATTTTATATAATCTCTCTTTCTTCCTCTCTCTCTTTCCTCTCTTCCACAGAAAACGTCTCTCTCTCTCTACTTTTTATTACTGAAAATGGTAAATTTCCCTCCATGGCATAATGGATTAAAATAATGTAACTCTAGTTATTTTTCAAATTACCAAGTTCTTCACAAAAGTGGATTCGAATAATGGAGTAATACAGCTGGATTCAGACGATGAAGTAATATAGTCTGGTTTTGATGAAGATAATTTTGATGAATTGGGGGACGATTTGGATTCGCAAGGTAATTCTCAAACCGCATTTACTAATGACCAAGAACCAAGAATTGGTATGATATTCGAAAGTGTCGAAGAAGCATTTAAGTTTTATAATTCTTATGCTAGACGTATCGGGTTTAGTGTGCGCAAGAGAAGAACAAACAGAAGTAAGAAAAGTGTTATAATATTAAGAACATTATTTTGTTGTAGTTATAAGGGTTTTTATCAGAAAAAGAATACTCCAATTAAAAGACGAGATGATCGAAGGTTTGGGTGTGAAGCAATGTTTGAGATAAAAGTCATCGACAATGGGAAGTATAGAGTGATTAAGTTCATTGCAGCACACAATGATCATGACTTAGTTCCAGCATCTAGTGTGCATTTGATGAGGTTTCAATGTCACATAGAAGCATCTCAGGTTGGAATAATCAATACAATGACCTCTGCTGGTATGAAGGATAAACAAATTTTTACTTATCTGACAATGGAAGTCGGTGGACCGCAGAATCTCAATTTCATTCCAACAGATTGTAAGAATTTAATTAGGAAAAGGAAGTCTGAGTTTCTTCAAAAGGGGGATGCACAATGTCTTCTAAACTACTTCAAGCGCAAAAAAAAAGCGAATAAGTTCTTCTACTACTCTATTCGAACAAACGTGGATAACGAAATAAGTGGATGTTTTTTATGTGATGGAAAATCTAGGCGAGATTATGGATTGTTTGGTGATGTCATTGGCTTTGACACCACATACATGACAAATACTTACAAAATGATTTGTGCGCCGTTTGTTGGAGTCAATAGTCATAGCCAAACTACAATTTTTTGGTGTGGTTTATTAGAGCAAGAAACATCGGAATCGTTAGTCTGATTATTTAACACTTTCTTAGAAGCAATGGGAGGTAAGCATCCAAAAACTATATTCACTATTCAAGCTTTGGCAATTGCTAAAGCCATTAAAGTTTCATTTCCAGATGCTCATCATCACCTATGCTTATGACACATTGGATAAAATGCACGTAAAAATCTTGGCAGTGCTTATGGTAAATTCTCTAATTTCGGGGCACGATTTTGGTGCATGCAAATACGATAATGAGACGGTTGAAGAATTTGAAGCAAAATGGGATGCATTACTCAAAAAATACTAGTTAAGAGAGAATGAGTGGTTGAAAGGAATATACAAGCAACATGAAAAATGGGCTTCAGTGTATGGATGTATTCACTTTTGCACAGGTATGACAACTACCAAGAGATGTGAAAGTATTAACTTCTTTTTGAAAAAGTATTTCTCTAAAAGTCTTATTCTGGCGGAATTTGTGATTCAATACGATAATGCAATCAGCGATCAAAAATAGGCAGAGAGAAGAGCAGAAAATGCAACTTGGCAAACTAGACCTATCCTTATATGTGATTGGGCCGTTGAGATTGAAGCATCAAAGAAGTATTCAAGGAAAGTGTTTTACGACTTCCAAGATGAGATAAAAAAACTCTTAATCTAGTATTGACCTTGACAAATGAAGATGAAGAATCAACCACATATGAAACTAGGAGAATGAATAATCGTGGAAGAACTCGTGTATTAACATACATTCCCTTAGATCAATCAGTGCGATGCAGTTGTAAAAAATTTAAATTTGAAGGAATTCTTTGTTCTCACGCACTAAAGTTGTTCCACGAAAAACAATTTACAAGTTTACCGTCGCAGTATTACTTGAAAAGGTGGAGCAAACATGTGATCAAAGAGGTCACTCTTGACGGGTATGGGGAAGCAATTAGGGATGATACAGATCCATCGTCTACGGCACGATATAGTGAATTATTACATATCGTACAGAGGATTGTAACTAAGAATGTAAGTAGTGAGAGCCAATCTGCACTAGTTAGATCCCTATTGCTAGAGGTAGAAGCAAAGATGGCATCTTTTGCAATTTCTAAAGAAGGAGACGGTACACAAAATTTGGATGATCATGAAGAACAACCTCTTTCCGATGATGATGTAACATTTCAAAATCCAAAAGGGAAAAAGACCAAAGGAGATCCGAAAGGAAGACTTAAATTTAGAGATGAATGCGCCTAAGAAAAAAGCTTCATCAAAGCAAACAAGTAAGTAAATTATTTTTTATTGTTTATGATGGAACTTGTTAAATTGTATGTCTAATACTTTCATCAAAAAATATAAGGAGGTGGTCAAAACAAATATGGAGAAATTAATCCAGATGAGACGCTTGTTCTCGGTACTACTAATACTTACCAAACTTCAGGTCGGTTGTTTTATTTTTTAATGTTAAGTTTTAGTCACTTAACATATTATCCTATAAGAGCCCTGATTTGGTCTTGGAGATTATGAAGGTTTTGCTGCACATTACAGTTGCCATAGACACCTTGTGGTCAGTTTTGCTTAATAAAATCTATAAACTTTTCATGTTCAACCCACATGAAAAGGATGGTTATTACACCAAATATAAGCAAAAGAGTCCAGTTTTCTGGAGTTTTCTCAAATAACAAGCAAGAAGGATGAGGTCCTACCTTTCCATCTAATTGTTGTTTGGCATCCAAGATTTCTTGCTGGAATCACAAAAGTCAAAAGTTAAAAAGTACCTATAGAAAAACATGGAATAGTTATGAGAAGCAATCAGGCATCTTGCTATTAACATATTGACAATCAAACATATTGGAAAAGAAAGCACACCTTAATCTATTCTGGCATATTTTCGGAAAGTGCTTGCACTCTAAGATACAAAGGATGGAGTGCACATACAGATAGAGAGTTGTAGGACAATCATGTTGGAAAATAAAAGTTCATTAGTGGTTTAAACTGCCAATTTGTTCAAGTCACTAAAAAGCCATGATCAAACAGGAATATTGAGCTTTTGGTGTCAAACATATACAATAAAGAAGAGTTAGAATTAACTATATAAGAAGCGGTAACAAATGCCATATGAATATTTGTGTATTGTGATCGTTAACCACATCAATGCCAGATATCTTGTTTTGTTCATGAACTATGTATGGTAATCTTGTATTTGTTTAGATGAGATATTTATAGTTGCATTAATTATTTCAACTCTAATATCAATTTTTTATTATTTACAAATATATAGGAAATGATCAAAACAACCAACAAGAAGAAGTCAGTATACATGAGAATCTTGTTCTTGGTGGAACATCTAATACCCATCAACCTACCAAGGTCTAGAACTCTAGATAATTTTTTTTTCTTTTTGTATAAAGCATCTTTTGATTATGAATATAACTACATTGATTAATTCTTTTTATACAAGAAAGGCTTCGTCGATTTATTGAACAGACAATTCTTTGGTGTAAATGATCCAAATCAAGTGATGCATTCATAGCCTGATATGAGTGCTCCACCAGGATCAATTGCCGATTTTGATTATCCTAGACATCAAAGTATGTCATATGACTCATATCACCAACCTAGTCTCCAGGGTTATGCACCACATTTCCCAAGTGATTACTTAACACAAGTAAGAAACTTTTATTAAGATGACGCTACTTCATCATTTTATCTAATTTGACATGTATTTTCTGTTTAACCTATATTCTTTTATTATGTAGAAATCCATGGAGGAAATTTATGCACCATATCATGTTCCGACACCAAGAGGCTATAATCTATTCTTTCAAAGGTCTTACACAAATATTTATCCACAAGTAATGAACTCTTACCATTTTAATTTATTTTATTTTGACTTTTACTAGTAAATAGATTGTGTCATATTCTTTTTAAGTTTGATTGTTTTACACTTTTAATAGGCTTTAACTGCTTACAGGTTTTAGGAAATGCAACTGGGTCCATCAGTTCAAAGTTGGGTGAATCTCAGTCATCCCAGGTAACAGCCGATTCTTAATATTTTGTAATATTTGTATTAGTCTATATTGTTTTTTTTTTACTTTAAATAGACTTTATCTGCTTACAGGTTTTAGCAAATGCTACTAGGTCCATAAGTTCAATGTTGAGTGAATCTCAATCATCACAGGTAAGAGTTGATTCTTTAAACTTTGTAATATTTATCTTAGTCTAGATTGTTTTATACTTTAATAGGCTCCAATTGCATATAGCTTTTAGCAAATGCTCCAGGGTCTATCAGCTCAATATTGAGCAAATCTCAATCATCATAAGTGAGAGTTAATTCTTAATACTCTATAATTTATGCCTCAAATTGTGAGAATAATTAAAATTAATACAACTTTATATAGGTCTCGAATGGATATGTTCAAGAGCTTTGTAGAAAAAAGTTAGATTTTACCTGATGCTCGTGATCCATTAATTATTTCATGTTCATTGGTAGCCAATTAATAAGAGGATGAGGGGATACAAGAAGGTTCAATTATTTATGTTTTGCTAGAATTTTGAAGCGTAGCAAGTATCATTCTCAATTATGATTTCCTTTAGCATCATTTTTTATGATTTAAATGTTTGATCAGCATTGTTGGGTACTTCAATTATCATGGTGGCGATTAACTTGGATAAAAATTAAATAATATTGATTTTTTTGAATAATTTAGGTTTTCTTGATTTTTATGAAGTCCTGAAATGTTATTAGATATGAATAATGATCCATTTTTATGAAGTCCTGACATGTTTTTATTTTTTCAATTCATAGGCATGCTTGCTGGGTGATGTGTTTTTCTGTTGTAAATTAGTAGGTGATATGTTGAGTTTTTTCAACCTTAGTCAGAGATCCAAAGAAGTAAGAAATTGTCGAAACTAGTAGGTTTTCTGCTATGTTCATAATGGCCACCACAACTGGAGCATATGTTGATTTTGAAAGTGTTGTACCATCATTCAAAGAAGTGTCCCCAAGACTGAGAGTGGCGATTTTGGTGTTGATGATTATGTTGCCACTTGTTATGCTTATAGTGATGGTGGTAGAACGATTTCCATTTGATAAATGGAAATCTAAAGTTAGTTCTCGTGGTGAAAGTGATTCTAACCAGTAAAGGGTAATTGCCAAAACAAGGATTAATACAGGAAGAGAAAAAATTGTAGAGGATGAGAAGGGTGGAGGTGAAAAGGAAAGAACGGCAATGGTTAAAAATAAAGAGGTAAATGCTGAAACTGTGACAAAGGAGGGCAACGATAGCAAGGTGCTAACGGTTAAAGAGGAAAATGAAGAAAAGGCGGCGAAGGTCCGGGTGGGTGATGAGCATGGTATGAAAGAGTTACTGCTTAGTGTAGATTTTTGGCTATATTTTGGGGTTTATGCATGCGGAGCTACGCTAAGCACAGTTTACTTAAACAACTTGGGGCGTATTTCTAAGTCTCGTGGCAATTGCGCTTCCTTTCTACTGGAAATCTCTTCTGGCTTGTAGCGCACTTACAGTTGGCATGGACAATGAGATACATAGAGTTCAGAGCTTCTTATGTGACAATTATAGCGGCAAGTTCCCCGAGCTTGAATCGTTAGTCCATCATCCCATTGATTATGCCAGAGTAGTTAAGAAGATTGGGAACGAAACTGATATGACACGTGTTGATCTACAAGGGCTTTTGTCCTCCACGATGATCATGGTGGTTTCAGTTATAGCATCAACTACTAGCGACGGACCACTTCCAGAAGAAGCCCTTGAGAAGACAATAGATGCTTGTAATCGATCAATTGATCTTGATTCATCAAAGAAGAAGGTTTACAATTTTCTAGAGAGTAGAATGGTATACACGGCCCCAAATCTTTCAGCTATCGTAGGGAGTGTCTTTGCTGCAAAGTTACTATCGGTGGGCTATCAAAGTTTGTTAAAATGCTTGATGATACTGTTAGACATCTTGGCACGAAAAGTACAAATCTAGCTGGTTTTTTCCGGGCAAGCTCCCAACGTGATGTAGGATATCTCGGGGAAACGGAGATTTACCGAAGTACACATCCTTATTTTAAAAAGTATGTGTTGAAAAAGTTGGCTTCAAGAGTAGTCTTTGCAGGACAGATTGATTGGCTAAAAATGAATCTCACCGGGGAGACTGGAAGAACATATCGAGAGGAAATCCTTAATAAAATTGTGAAAAGGCAAGAACCACCCGGCTGTAGATCCTTTGTTTTGTTAAAGGAAAATTTACAGCAAGAAAAAGTAGAGAGAGAGAGACATTTTTAAGGAAAGAGAGAGAGGAAGGGAGAAGATGAGTTTTCGGTGGAAGAGAGGAAAGAGAGAAAGTAAGAAAGAGATTATATAAAATATTTTAGACTTTAAATAAGTTATTTTTTTTATTAACTCTGTTAACTATCTAAGCCAATGAGAGAGAGGGTTGTGACAACCCTTCGTTAAGTTGGGTTGGCAAATCCAGACTCTGCAAAGAAAGAAAAAATAAGAAAGAGTTTGCTTTTAACTGGACTTATGTGATTCTTGCACTTTTTTAGCAATTTATCGTGTTGTGGGTGTTCTAAGAGACCTACTACAAGTTTACAACTAATACAGATTACAATATGATAATTAGTAATTATCTTTGGCCTTTAAATACTTATTTTTCTCTCTTTTAGTCATCCTTAAATAGTAGTGTTATCATCAAAAGCTAATGTACGGTAAGTTTAACTTTTTCAATCTTATTATTAAGCTAATCAAGTGTTTGATTTATTGATTTAACTTCTTTTGATTGATTAACTCATAGAGAAGGTTACACAGATTTATTTTATTTACATTGTCAGTAACTTTGGAAATTGGGTGTGAAGTAAATAAAAGGAAACCGATTCAGAATTGAAGCAACAATAATCACTTAAAAACCAATTGTTTCCTATGAACCAACCTCATCTGTTGATTCGCGACAGGGTTTCCACTACTCAATTGACAGTCTGGGGACATACCAACTGAAGGGTAACTCAAAAGATTCTCACTCCTCTTCTCAAACCCAAAATTCTCCTTTTCTCCCCCAAGTTCATTACAAATCCCTCACCAAAATTAACCCCAAATGCTCAATTGAGCTCAAACAAAGCTTAAAATCAAATATTACTTAAACCACAATTCCCAAAATCATATTTTTAACAGAAATCACAACAAATTACAGAACCCCAGTTCAATTAGCAACTACCACAACCATAAAATTAAATTAAACAACAACATCAAAGTCCAATTTGAAAAGGAGTGAAAGAGAAGAGTACCTCAAAGAGATTATATAGTCCAAACCCCATTGAAGAAAATAACATAAGACATTGATTTCAGAACCCACCACTCAAAACCCACTAAAAGTCTGAATTATACTTTATCACTGAAAGAATGAAGCAGAAGACAAAGAGAGAATCGTTACTAATTTTAGAGGTAACTACTCCATTGTAGCATTCCTTTTGACCATTGTTTAGCCCAGAGAGCAAAGGGGGTCTCTCTGCATTTATTATACCCACCTTTGTATCTATAAAAAAGAGCCCACTACTACTACTGTAATAAAATAAAAAACGTTCAAACCAAAAAAACACAGTTTGATCTTTAACTTTACTTCTTTTTTTAAGCTGTTGTTATTGTTAGTATTCTAAAATTTTAATTAGAGTAATTTAATTTAATATTGAGCTCTATTTAATATTATGTTAGGTTGAGGTAGCTAGCAGCCTAACATCTGACATGGCCAATTCTATGAGCATTAAAGCTCTTTTTTATTTTTCTGCCTTTTTCTTGATGTTCTGGGAGTAGTGTTTCAATTCTTTTTAGGCTTTTTAGCCCTTATTTATTATTTTTATTTATATATTTTTTTGGCTTTTGCAGATCATATTTGATTACAATATGTCAATCACCAACATTGACTCAATCGTTTATAACGATTTAAGGGATGTGAAAGTTAACACTTCCAACTGGAGAATTCGAACAAGGATATCTAGAATATGGCATGTAATGGATTTCCAAGACAATACCAAAATTATTAGCACCAACATGATTTTGATTGATCAACGGGTAAATAATATTGTGTTATTTTTGCTAGATAAATCTAAATACTATAACATTCATATGCATGATGAGTTGCAACAATCATTACAAGGAGACCAGATTGAAGCAAGTTGCCTAAAGATGTGTATGCCCAAAGATGTGTATGCCCAAGTTCTCTAGATATTTAAAAGAAAGCATTATTATTGAGATGGAGAATGGTTATATTGTTTTTAATAATAAACAATATGCACCACTTGATAACAAGCTACAGATACAATTCCAGGACAAAGCAATAATTAAACAACTAGATGATACGCAAGATATTCCTTTATTACAATTTAAGTTTTTGTGATTTCAGCTATCTGGCAAATATTGTAGGCAAAATCGAGAAAACTGCAGGTAACTTAGCCATTTCCACCAAGTTCAAAGTTATTCATTTACGCTTAATAACATATATTTTTAATAGCAGATGTTATTGATTGCATATTATCTGTTACGCCTACAACACCCCTACAACTAAAGAACGGTGGAGAAGTTATGAAGAAAAATGCTACAATCGAGAACGAAAGGTATTAGCTACTACTACACCTTTCTTAATTGATCTAAACATATTTACCAACACTTATGTTTCAAACAACTCACAGAGGCATCCAATTGGAAATTACATTGTGGGGATCAATTGCTACTGAATTGGGAAGACAATTTGATCAACTTGACTAGCCTAATGTTGTTTTAGTGCTTACAACAGGGTCTATAAAAAACTGGAAAGGTTCTATATACAAATTTGTACTTTAATTGCATTAATCTATATGTCCAAACACCTAACCCAATATGCTAAACTATTTCGCAAGAAATATTGCCCTAAACTCAACTTATGCAACAAAGACGTATTTGAACCTAGCAATTCTTGAAGCAACTGTGTATTCTAATAGGTAATGTAATCTCTTGCTTTCATATGAATAACAAAATATCATTAATGCTAATTATTCACAATAATATAATTTTTCAAATGTGCAGCGAGGAAACAAGTATTCAAATAACACCGACAAAGGGTGCAAAACGGTTTGATCAAGAAATGTTAGATGATCAAATATCGATAAAACAGTTGAAGGTCAAAATATCATAACATTATGCGATCAAGGTACCTATTTATTTCATATGAATATATTATAGACTGTTTAACATTCTTAAACATAAATAAATTATTCATATCAGGATGCAATCTACAACATCAAAACGCGTATATCAAAGATTTATCATGAGTACGAATTTTGTTATGAGTCATGCAACAACTGTAATCGGAAAGTTAACCAGCAAAATGACAAATTCAACTGTTCCAGCTGCAGCAAACTAATCAGTAACCCGCTTACTAGGTAAAAAAATCAAACACATTTTTTTTACTATAAATATATCATGCCAACTCTTTCTTCTTTCAATGCAGGTACAAATTGTAGATAAACGTCCAAGATGACATTGGATCCATCAAGGTGATAATGTTTGATTCACAGTTGCAGATGCTTTTAGATAATACAACAAAGACAACTAAAGAACTATCACAACAGGTACGTATGCAATTAAAGCTCAAGAATACTACATATCGAATCATTTAGTTCTCTACTTACCGTATGACACTAACATTTAATCTATAAATAATAAACTATAGAACAATGGCGATAAACTAGTGTCTCACTATCTCGAAGAGAAATTAATTTGGCAAGAACGTGCATTTGGTCTTAAATTAACAGATTCTAATATTGGTAAGCCAAATAGTATTTATAGGGTTTATGCCATTTCCACTGTGGCAGAAGAAGTACTGGACACACTAATGAAAACCATTGCGGCAAAAAGGAACACCACAAATCGATCAACACCTTTCGAACAAGAGCCTGCCAAAAACAAGAAGAAAAAACATCAACCATTTTATGGTTTTACGTCAACAACTACAACCCCAACTTCTACCATAACTCATTTATTCCAGGTAATAAACTAGCTTATAAAATATATCTATAAATCAAATATAGTATAAACATAATTGTTATCAACAGGCAATACCTGAAACTCAGAAAGATAACAAAATGCCAGAGACTATACGCAAATCAACCCGTCGCAAATTGGAAATGGTTAACACAACGACAACAAATAACAAAACCGATGAAGACAAAGAAGATCACAACAACAAAGAATATGAAAGTACTGAAGAAAAAAATGATAGTAATGATAGTGAAGACGGAGATGGTGAAGCTGAATCAGAGAACGATGCAGAAGCACACTAATAAACAAGTTTAATATCCATTTATTTTTATTGTTTTATGCCAAATTATTTTTGAACTTTGGATTTGGATTTATAGCTTTATTAATTTTTTTATAATAATGTAATGCAATTCTTATAATGATTTCTTTTGGTGAAGAGTGAAACTAACAAACAAACCCCATTAAAGAATCTATCTGCCTTCTTCACCCCTGCATTTCTCTTTCTTTAGAGATAAACAATGGAAACCAACTCAGTTTCCAAAAATCTCTTGTTCTTGTGTTTGATTCTTCTACTGAATTTAGTATAGTTGATTGAGTGTAGTGTAACATATGATAGAAAAGTTATTATCATCAATGGGCAGAGGACAATACTCACATATCTGGCTCTATACATTACCCCAGAAGTACCCCTGAAGTACTCTTTTTCTTTTTCTTTCTCTCTCTGATTTCTTATTTCTTGGGTACCCTTTTAATGGAGTTTTGTTTTTTTGATGGTTTTGGTTGATTTGTGGAATGGGGTTTGTTGTAAATGTGGGAATGACTTATAGAAAAGGCAAAAGATGGGAGTTTGGATGTTATACAAACATATGTCTTTTGGAATGGCCATGAACATTTTCCTGGCAATGCACTCTCTCTCTTACTCTTACTTGGTCTTCTTGATTGTGTTCTTACAACGATCTTTGTTTTTCCTTCTTTGCAGTATTATTTTGAGGATAGATAGATATATTTGGTTAGGTTCATAAAGACAGTGCAAAAAGTAGGAGTGTATGTTCATCTTCGCATTGGGCCTTATGTTTGTGCAGAATGGAAATTTGGGTAATCAACATTTTTCTTAATTTGGGAAATAGTTTTATGTCAGATGTATGTTATTCCCTCATAAATTTTTAGTTTAATTGGAGATGGGGTTGTAATTTTGTGCAGTTCTTTGATTTAGACAGAATTTATTGCTTATTTTGGATAAAAATATTCTGCAATTTCATGATTTAGACTTAATTTGAGGTGCATCTTTGGATTTATGCAGTGGGTTTCCTGTCTGGCTGAAGTATGTTCTGGGCATCAACTTTAGAACAGATAATGAACCTTTCAAAGTTTCTATCTCTTAGGCTATTTTAACTACTGCAGAGTATAAATTACTGGGTATATATGAGTTTTTTTTTTTGTATAATTATACATACCATTTCAGAATTTCTTCTGGCATGAATTTGACCGCTAACCTTGTATTAAATGCAACAGAAAAAGTGTGGTTTTGATGCATAGCTAATAAAAGATCAATGACTAAATGTGTTTGAAAATGTTTTTTTTTCACCAAGAAGGAAGTCATTCAAGCATTGATGGATGACCAAACCAAATTGGTTGGGATTTACGAAATGGGAGGGGTTGGCAAAATGACCTTGATGAAGGAAATACGTAAAAAAAAGTCGAAGAAACAAAGCTTTTTAATAAGGTTGTGTTTGCAACGGTTTCTCAAAACCCCGACTTGAGAGGGATCTAAACACAAATCACAGAGAGCTTGGGCATGAAAATCGAAGAACAAAGCATACCAACAAGGGCCGCAAAACTGTTGGCGAGATTGAAGCAAGAAAAAAGTATCATTCTAATGTTGGACGATCTATGGACGAGATTAGAATTAAGTGAACGATTCCCTCGAGCTATTTCGACATGAAGTTAGTGATGTATACTCCAATGCCTTGCATGAGATGTCCGAGAAATCGTTAATGAATGTAGAGGGTTGCCTTTAGCGATTGTTGCACTTGCAAGGGCTTTGAGAAAGAAGGACAAAAGTGTTTGGATTGATGTTATTCCACAATTAAGGAAGTTAATGTATGGTGGTATGTCTCACGTCATTGCTTCGATAAAACTGAGCTACGACTTCTCATAAACAAGCAGAATAAAGTTATGTTTCTTGTTGTGTGCCTTGTTTCCCGAAGATCACAAGGTCACCATGGATGTATTGGTAGGGTACGCGATGGGGGAGGGTTCTCTTGGAGAGGTAGAAAATTTGAGCGAAGCAAGGGGAAACCTGCATATGATGGTGGATACACTTGTATCTTCTAGGCTGTTGGTGAAAGGGGACGATGAAGGATATGTAATGATGCAAGATATCGTTCGTGATGCTACAATTCCTTCAGTTTGGACCAACATGGTTAATTCGTTGTTTCTATAATCTATAATCTATTTTCTATAAAGACGGCGTACACATAATTTTTTCGATTAACGGGGAATGTGTAATGTGTCGACCTTCTTGGATGTTTATACTGGAACTTTATTTTGGATCGATTACGTGCTGTTACAACTGATTACAACATGTATGTTCTTTGACTATAGTGTAAGCTTAGATTAATGCTTTTGATGTATTTTAAGTAAACTCAAATTGTTATTGCATCATTTAAGCAACTATAAACTTTTGTCTGTTACACCCTCCATGCTACGCCATCATAACTTGGCAACCTTGAGTATGACTTACAACCCAAAAACTTACAGAATGTTTTAAACTAGGGCATGCATGAAGCTAATCTGGCATATTACAAGAATCATACAGCGCTCCATATCCTTACCTTGATTATGACTCACCTTTATGCTAACTTATCACACAATATATTGGTTCTCTTCTATTTATAACAAATTTTCAAAATATTGTAAGAACACACGATAGCGTGTGCCCGATTGCTAGTACAAGCTAAATTTAAACCAAATATCAATCAAAATAACCCCAATTTCTATATTTACAAGTCCTTAACAAGCAAATAAATCCAACCCAATATCACAAATTACATTAAAAACATACCCTTTTTGTGTGATCAAATAGCTGTAATCCAACCCAATATCACAACAATAACATACCCTAATTTCTATATTTACAAGTCCTAAACGAGCAAATAAATCCAACCCAATATCACAAATTCAACACCTGTAATCAAATAGTTGTTGTTGCTGTGATTGAATCACGAGAAACACTAGAGAGGGTTGCGAGAATTTCAGAAGAGCACAACAACGTGATTGAGCAAGGTCTTCAATTGATTTTGACTTCGTAAACAAGTTTGTTTTGTGAAAGCACAACAACGTTAGTTTGAGGAGGAGTTGCTGCATTTGGAGGAGATGAGGAGGAGGCGAGGAGGAGTTGTTGCATTTGGAGAAGATCAAGGAGGATATGGTTTCGTTTGGGGGAGGAGCAATGGAGAAGAAGAGGAAGGGCAATTTGGGGAGTGTTTGTTTGTTTTTTGTAATTTTTATTTTTGGTGAGGGCAATTTGGGGATAAATTTTACACTTAGACTCATACCGCCCACTCTGCTCGGGGCCGTTTTTAGCTTTTGAGTCTGAGTGAGTGTCTAAGTCTGAGTCTGAGTCTAAGTCCACTTAGAAGCATTCACTAGCTGAGTAGATACCTTGGAGTGTTTGTTTTTTGGTCTGAGTCTGAGTGTTTGCTAAAATAGACAAAATGCCAAAATACTCATATTATTTTATAAGGAACCACCCCCACATATTTATCACAAATACCACCACCACTACTTCATCAGCAATATCAATACCACATATACATAACAAACACAAATACATAGGAAAAAACCTATATATATAGCAAACATAAATACATAGAAAAGAACATGTATATATAGCAAACACAAATACCTAAAATCAAATAATTTTAACATTGGTTTGAAGTTAATACAAATAAGGCAAATATCATAATGGATGGAAAATGGATGGAAAGGACAATAGCTAACTAGGTTCATAAACAGGTAAACAAACAAACAAAATCAAACAACTATTAATTTGATCAAACACCATTTTATAAATAAAATTGTCTTACACGTCAAATTTATTACATCAAACTAGCAATAGAGAAAGTTCAAACTGAAAAACTAGAAAATATGAAATTTATCATATCAAACTAGAAAACAACAAAGTCATCTTCTCCCTATGTCGCAACATCATGCTTAAACATCCTTGCTTATGGTAAAATTTTAAAATTTCAACCCACTCCGGTTCAGTAAGGCCGAATGTACCAGTTACTTCATTATAACACTCCCCGACCAGTTGTTTTAGGGTCACCCAATTCTTATACTTTTTCTTTAGATACAACCATCTGTTTCTTAAGTATTTAAAGGAGACATTCTGTTTGAATTTCTGAATGCCTTTCTCCTTCATATTCTTGAATGAACACAGTTTAAGATTGTCACTCTCATCAGTGCCATAAGTGTCAATCTCATATTGAGCTTGCTCTGTGAACCACAAATCATTGACGTAATCAAAGTACAAATGATGTTGTACCCTATGGAAAGGCATCTGAAATGGAAAAATCACATTATTTTCAGTAATATAATTGGCTTAATATATAGGTTATAAGCATTTCTATATACAAACAGTTATGCAGATGGATACAAAGCATAACAGATATAGGTAATAAACATTTATCCATTAACAACTTCAATAAGCATCTATACATAACAGGTATAGGTAATAAGCATCTATCCATTAACATTCAATAAGCATCTATCTATTTTTCAGAGAGCGTCTATTTTTCAGATGAAGAAAACAAAGAGCATCTATTTTTCAGATGCTCCTACTCAAACAAGGTCTGGTAAAAAATAGTGGAAACACATAACAGGTATAGGTATTAACAGTTAGGCATTAACAGTTACATCTATCCATAACAACTATCCATTAACAACAGTAATAACAGCTATCCAAATAGCATCTATCCATTAACAACAGTAATAACAGTTAGGTATCTATCCATTAACAACTATCCATTAACAGCAGTAATAACAGTTAGGCATTTATACCTGTTAGGTATTAAACATAAGCAGATAACAAATGGACAGATGGTATTGCAGATAAGCATAAACATAAACATATAATGGTATTGCATATAACATATGGACAGATGGCAATAACAGTTAGGTATTAAGTGAGTTAACATCTTCAGATTTAATACTCTCAACAACAACTCTTGTTATTTTCAATCCCAAAAATTGGATGGATGTATGATAAATGGATGGAATTGGATGGATAAGAGTTGTTAAATCAGATCCTTTCAGTCCCAGAAAAATGGAT
This sequence comes from Kingdonia uniflora, assembly GCA_014058105.1. Classification (NCBI taxonomy): domain Eukaryota; kingdom Viridiplantae; phylum Streptophyta; class Magnoliopsida; order Ranunculales; family Circaeasteraceae; genus Kingdonia; species Kingdonia uniflora. The sequence goes on from JACGCM010000121.1 coordinate 308,259, forward strand.
AGAAATGGATGGATAGCTCTTGTTTCTTTTCAGTTCCAGAAAATGGATGAATGGATGGAAATGAACTGTAAAAAGAATCAGCCCTAAAAATTCAAAACTTGTTCCTTTTAGTCCCTTGAAAGATTGGTTACAAAACTGATAGCTGATAGTTTATTTTAGAGCAACAACAACAACTTTAGGTGAAGTAATATTAACAGAAACTGTAATTTTAATCAGCCCAAGAAAATGGATAAAAATTGTAGCAGGAACCTAAAAATTTGCAGAGAGCAACTCCTCTATTCCATTCTGAAAGTTCATTTCCATGTGATCATAATCAAACCTGATCAGGTGGAGTGGAGCAACAACTTCAGAATCAATAATCTCATCAGAAATTGTTAATTCTCTCCTTCCCAAAAACTAGACAAAAATGTCAAAGGATATTTTCTGAAATGAGTAGATGAGGACTGATAAAAGATGCTTTTTGAAGGCAATGGAATAACCTATCCCATTCTATAAGTTCATCTCCATGTAATCATAATCATTATAACAACTACAATTAACATTACACTTTCCTATAGTATATTCTTCATTTAACATCTTCATCCAATTTTTTTGTTAAAACTGCATCAAAACCATTCACATCTTGAGCATACACTCTACATGTACATGCAGATCTTGCAATGCCCAACATGATCATCTTATGGACAGATTAACAAACAGAATATTGCATAGCTGCATAATAGATGGATATGCAATCCATAACATACCCAAGAGTAGACAGTCTAATTACATGGAAATCATACCAACAAATCCATGGAATCATGGATTTCATAACAACAAATCCATGGAAATCATAACAGCAAACTCCTAAAACCAGTTTAATTACAGAAACAAAAACTCAAATTAGAACCCCAGTAGAGCAAAACAAGGAGCAATCGCAATTGGAATTAGTAATAGATGGTAATAAGATATGCAAAGAGATCAGAGAGAGGGATTTTGATTACCTGTTATTCTCAAAGAGATCAGAAATCAACCACAATGCATTATCAAATCGTGTTCCTTCAATGTTTCTATGGGATCTGTGATCTGCACGGGGAGGGTTGTGGGAGAAATTGATTTTGAAAGCTTGAGGAGGTGATCAAAAGGAAGATGTGATCAGGTGATCGAAGAAGGAGGTGATCGAGGAGGGTTGTAGGAGAAACTGGGGGTTTCGTTTGGGGAGAGCTGTGGAGTAATGATTTTTTTTTTGTAATTTTGAGTTTTGTTGAGGGCAATTTGGGCAGAAATATTCTACTCAGACTCAGACATCCCACTTAGCTGGCTTATCAGGTTTAGGTTATTGAGGTTGAGTCTTAATATTAAGATATATGGCTGAGTCTGAGTGAGAGGAAAAACAAATGCCTCTTAGTGACCCAAATCATTGACTCCACCCTGAGTGTAGTCAGTCCACATGACAAACGCCCCCTTAGACAAGAGAAGAGGAGAGGACAGTGTTGTAGACTGTAGAGATGCTCTTGGAAGGTCTTCTCCATTTGTAGGGTTTTGTTTTCCCCAACCTCTCTTATTCTCTTTATCTGTGTTCTCTAATTATCTCTAAATTCTCAATTTCCCACCATTGTTTGAGACTAAACCTCATTTTAGTACAATGGATGAGATTTGTGCTCTTTTAACTAGTAATTTATCGCCCCTTTCGACGGTAATCGATGTCGTTGCCGCATTATCTTGCGAGGCATCGAAAGCCGATGTCTCCGATGTAGTTACTTATTTCGATACCGCTGAAAAGGATCAAACTGCGGTTGCTAATGACATGAAGGTAATGTTCGTCGGGTCAAAACTCGTTGGTGGTGTTAGGGATGTTGCGGTGTCGGGGATACCGGAGATTCATGGTGTTTATAGGGAAACAGTGAGATGGGTTCAAGCGAAAATGCGAAGAAAGTTGACTTCTAGTGTGGGGTTTGAGTCGAAGGCGGTAGTTAAGACGTTTATGCCTTTGGAAATGCCGTTGATGGATCTCGGTGAGAGTAGTTTGGGTCGAGTGAAACTAAGTATTGGCGCGATTGAGGACGTTGATGTGTGTTTTCGTGCGAGTGAAATGTTTGAGAAGAGTTGTTGTAGTTTTGATGGTTTGAGGAGCGGGTTTGAATTAGTATCGCAAGCTGCATTAGGACGAGACGGGATGGGGTTTATGCAAGAATTGTATGCTTCTTTGAGGAGAGTTAGAGAGATTGTTGCCTGGGAAGCTGCATTGGCACTTCTTGTACTTGATATCAACGAGCTTAATGCCGAAAGAGCAAATGATAAGAAGAAGAAGAATAAGGTGGCTTTGGGAAAAGGAAGTAGTGTTATAAGGCAGCTCTTAAAGGAATCAGTCCAGAGTGAATGTGGGGTTGTGAAATTGGAAATGCTCGATAAGTGGGCGCTAGATCTCTCCTTGTTTTTCGACCCAAAGGACTTAAAATTTGATAGTTTTTTGAAGAACGTAAAAGAGATAGTAGAAAGCAATGAATCGAGAAGGCTTCCAAAGATTCCAAAAGTAAGGTTTGCATATTTATTTACTTTTTCTGATGTTAAATCATCTTGGTCATGCGTATTCATGTTTTATTATATTTTTCAGGGTACTAGGGATTTTGCGAAAGAACAAATGGCCATAAGAGAGAAAACATTCTCAATTATACAAGATGTTTTTAAGAGGCACGGAGCTACATCTCTTGACACTCCTGTTTTCGAATTGAAAGAGACTCTCACAGAGAAATATGGTGAAGATTCGAAGTTGATATATGACCTCGCTGACCAGGTATGTTTTTTTTTAATTAGACGTCTTGTAGATAGATCACTTACTCATAAATATAGCGTCTCCTAAGATTATAGTATCCCAATAATTTCCTTTCGAAAATGATAACTTGGAGACTGGTCTAAACTTTTATCGAGTAGTCAAATACAATTCAAGGAGTTTGTCCTTCTGTGCTGTAGTATCCTCTCAAAATCTGGCTCTGTCATTGCTATCTAGAATCAAATCTATCTCTCTTTTTAAGTCGTCTTTAACATGAGCTATAATTAGAAACCCTTCTGAAGACTCTTTACCTCTTATCTTATGTCTGTATCTACTGCGCATACATATTTGGTCTGGTGGAGATAGTCATTGCACATCTATTTAGTTACCCTTAGTCACAAAAGATAACATCACGTGTAACTTCTAACATATTTGCAGGGTGGGGAGCTTTGTTCTCTGCGGTATGACCTAACTGTTCCCTTTGCAAGATATGTCGCTATGAATGGTCTCACTTCTCTCAAAAGATACCAAATTGCCAAAGTGTACAGAAGGGACAACCCATCTAAGGGTCGATATCGTGAATTCTATCAGTGTGATTTTGATATTGCTGGTCAGTATGGGGTGACGAGTAACGATCAAACAAAAATGTACGAATTGCCTGATTTTGAGGTTATAAAAGTTTTGACTGAACTTCTTGATCAGTTGGATATGCCCGATTATGAGGTATGAGGTTGTTCAAATCCTTAGTTTTTGTTGCTCAAATAGTATTTTCGTAATTTTTTTACGTGATAGAAATGTGATTTTCAGCTATGTGTTGACATATTATATGAATGCCATAAAATCTTTTGTTGGATTGTCTGCTTAAAATGTTTTCCTGTTTGACAGCTCCGCTTTTTCTTTCACAGATTAAGCTGAATCATCGGAAGTTACTGGACGGAATGTTGGAGATCTGTGGAGTCTCTTCTGATAAATTTAGAACAATATGTTCAAGCATAGACAAGTTGGATAAACAATCATTTGATGAGATCAGGAAGGAAATGGTATATATATCTAAGCTATAGATTGTCATATTTTTCTACAAATATGTTAGCTTATACAGTTGAAAAATTGTACGGGCTTATGTAAACTAGGGATTTTTAGGTGTCAATTTGAGTTACTTGTGTCATTGTCAAAGTGATTACCATTTGTATTTGGATAATAGAATGCTTTTTATATTCGATGATTCCCCTTGATATAGTGATCTATAGACGATGTAGGTATCATTATTTCCACGTAGTATCGTCCAGAGGAAGAACATATATATGTACGGTTCCAATTTATTATTTGTATTTTTTTTTTAACCCAGAACATCATCTATCTTTTTGTGTTTTGTGATTTATTCATGTTTATATTCTCATTTAGTTAATTGCCTGTGATTAATGTTTAAAAAGATTGGAAGGCTTTTGAAGTGAGGCTTGCAGGCAGATTCTCTTGGAACTTAGAGGCTGACCTTTTAAGATTTCATGCTTAAGCCTCAGCTTGAATGGACATTGCAGTAGGTAGACAAACAACCTAAGCTTAGAGAGAGAATGCTTGTTTACCTTTCTTACAAAAAAACCTAGATCCTTTTGCCTATTGGCCATGTTATTTTGAGCATCTTTTATTTCCAGATGACCCAGTCAGCTGTTTAGGTTTTTCATTTTGTGATTTATCTAATATGGCTTATGGGTCACACATGCATCGCAGTGAACTTCAGACAGTTTTCTCCTTGAAGATTCTTTTATTTGTTTATTTATTTCAAGTATAATTTAGTTTATGGTAAATTAACTTTTTAGTTTATGATAGATCAGGAAGTATTTTAGTGGGTTTCCTCTTTAATAGGGATCCCATATTTTACGCTTAGTTGGATTAGCAATCCCACGAATTTAGCAAGTAGGCTAGGACAGTAGGATTGGATGTTTACTTATTTTAAAAAGAGTTCCGCCCTTCCATTATTAATGGATTATTATTGAGAGATCAAATTACTTTTTTTTTCCAGTGGATTCAATCATTTAAAATATTTTTTACTGTTTTTCAGTTTTTGCTTTGCCGAATTATTTCCAGCATTATCAGTTTATTCTTGTTCCTAGGAAATTACTCTATTTTTTGGTATATGTTAACAAATATTTACCTATATGTTCAGGTGGAAGATAAAGGCCTAAATGCTGAAGCGGCTGATAAGATTGGTGCTTGGGTTGAGAAAAGGGGTTCCCCTTCCAAAATATTGTCTGAGCTAAAACAAAAAGGCAGCCCCTTTTTAGAAAACAAGGGATCTCTACTTGCATTGAATGATCTAGAGCTTCTGATCAAAGCTTTGGAAAAATCAAAGTGTATCCATAGAGTGGTTTTTGACTTGAGTCTTGCGAGGGGTTTGGATTATTATACTGGAGTTATATTTGAGGCTGTTTTTAAAGGCACTACACAGGTTAGTGCTTTATTTTAACCAGTTGCCTGTTTTTCATTACATTTGCAAGTATGCACCTTTTTTTCTTTATCTATATAATAGAAGGATGCGACACACGCGTTTCTGCAAACCATGTGTAAAGTGTATCACCATGTTTGCAGTACATGGCTACTTATATCGTTCTTGTTACGCAGTTCTGTAGAATCTGAACTTAAAACATACTGAACTTATCTGATGTTTCTTTGTTGTAAAGACGAATTTGGTCTTTGGATATCTTCTGAGAATTATAAGTATGATATAAAAAATTCAGCGAAGATTAGAATTAGAGTTTTGTTTGCAAGAAAATTGGCACATATCTAAATCAACTCAAGTATCCATACTATTGGTGTATAATACTATGAGTTTATGTTTGTTTGAATAACCAGGCCAGTTAAGGCTAAAGATAGAATTCATTATCCAATAAAACTAAGAAAATGAATTGGTTAAGGAAAACTTTCTTGTAAGTGCATGCTTGAGCATGTTTCAGTAGTTTGAGCTTTCAGCCTCACTACCTGACATGAATGTGCTGGTGCGATAAGATATAGCTTATCCTGCTACAGCTGACTGGTCGATTTCGCTGTTGGCCTCCATTACCAGTGTTTTGAGTTTGTTGAACTATATCCCGCTACCTAGCCAACGACTGCTTGCTCGGTTAATAGGGCTAGTGCTTGAAAGCCAAGAGGTTATTCAATAATGTGCAATATCTTCGAGATAAAGAGGGATAGGCGGGAAAATGAAAGCGAGAATAGCCATTTTTTGATACATTTTATTTTATGGAAAACCAATATGTTGTCTAGGCCTTTTATTTTATCTTCATTTCACCAGTTATTTGTACAGTGACTTCACCTAGTTTCATTTTTTCTCAGGTTGGGTCCATTGCAGCTGGAGGGAGATATGACAATCTTATAGGAATGTTTGGTACAAAGTCGGTCCCTGCGGTTGGTGTCAGCCTTGGAATGGAACGAGTAATTACTATTAGAGAAAAGCTTGTGAGCAATGAGGTAGGTTTCGGCATCATTTTCTTTTCTTCTGGAGGATATACCTATTTTACCTCATATATTCTTATGGTAGACTGTACATTCTCTCAGTTTTTTTTCTTCTTATATGTGATAGTAGGCATTGCACCTTTTTTACATTTTTGGCATCCAATTACATCCAAATGTTTTTTAATATGGATTAATCCCAAAAACATATATTTGCGTCCCGATTAATTCAAGTATAATCCCTCCGAACTTTTACTTGTAGAAAACTCAAATTTTCTGAATTTTTTTTCGAACAGTTTAGGATTATTAATCTTGTTTTTGTCGCAAGATTAATCCGCACTGAAATTTTTACCTAAATCTCATCTAAATGTTGTAAAAATCTTATTTAATCCCGATTAAATCTCATCTAAATGCTGTAAAAATCTTATTTAATCCCGATTAATCGGGATTAAAGCGAGATTAATCTTGTGTCTGGTGCTGCTTTAGATGTGATTCCACTACCTAGAACTGGAGGAAATGAGGGTAGTTGTAGAAGAAGTACTTAGTTCATTCGTGTTACACAAGATAACAATTATGGCTCAATCCGTTCGTAATGGTAGGTCTCAGCAAGGACTCAATCGTTCTTCATCACGTTGTAACTCAGATGTTGGTTCACTTTGTACAGACTTTAGTGACATGTCTATAGAAGAACACGTGGGGTATGAGATACAACCAACGCCTTACCCCTTTTATCAAAGCTACGGCGAACAAAATGACTCACAAGGATCTTTATTTGGATCTTCAAACTCATATCACCAAACATCCGTCTATGGTTATGGGTATCCGCCCGAGCATGTATATGATGCTTTTGACCTTATATAAGATATGAGAGGTCCCAAGGAAGCATATTGATATTGGGTTGTCCACGCTCAGAATTTTTCAATACGTTCCACAAGTGTACGAGGAATATATACCTCAATACATGCATAGATGCGACGGAATGAGTATGACGTGGGTTCAATATGTTGCTCATATTGAAGATCAAGAGATGACAACTATTCATGAACAAGGAAGACACTCGAATTATTATTAACTTTTCAACTTGTGTAACAAATAATTTTAATCATAATGAGTATGCTAAGTCTATCAATTTTATGATTTATTTTAAAGATCATCCAATATCAGCAGCGACAATTGACCATATAAATACTACTATTTGCCAACTTTCCAAAATCGATACCGAATATTTCACTTCCAAAATCGATACCGGGCCCACTACTGCCTGCCTACAATCCCCTATTGACAAACAAATATTTTATTAATGGATGCATTAAATGCCATGATAAGTCTCAATAATCTACAGTATCGGAAGTCCCCCCCCCCAAAACAAAAATTCCAACCATCGTACTTGTGACCTTATCTTCCTCAGATTATTATTATTTTTTTTTTTGAGGAAGATAAGGTCAGAAATGCGATGGTTAGAAGCTTTTTGTTTGGGAGAAAACTTCCATTGGATACTGTAGATGATTGAGACTTATCATGACATTTAATAATAAAATATTTGTTTGTCAACAGTGAAGTCAAATATGGGATTGTAGGTAGGCTTGCAAAAACAACCCTTTAGCCCTTGGCCTGTCCCAACCATGTCCTTACAAATTCGGGCTTCAACCCTTTAAAGCCCTACTTTGAACATCTAAGGGCTGGGCTGACTCGTCCCTTGCAACTGCAACTGGTGGGCCAGGGTTTAATGTTTGCAACCCTTAGCCTAACCCTTTTACACTTAATCTAGCTCTCATTAAATCCCGCACACACTAAGCCTTGCAACATTCTAGAAAAGGCATATGCTCCCCTCTCATGCTTTTCATTATTTCTAATAAACTGATTAGTATTTTTGTCAAAAAATATTTGATAATATTCTAAATTTTAAATTTGATGCCTATTTTTTGTATTTATTTTTATTAATAGACATTAAAGTCGGCCAGGTGGGGCCCAACAAGAAACCCAACCCTTAGCCCGACCCTGAGCCCTAATACTAGGGCCAATGGGTGGGTAATGGTTAATGTTATAGGCTATGGACCGGCCCGGCCCGACCCAACCCTTAGCACACCCGACCCTAAGTTCGTAAGGGATTTATCTCTCTAGGGCCGGGTTGACCCTAGCCCGGCCCATTTCACACCCCTAATTGTAGGTATGCAATAGTGGCCCGATATCGATTTTGAAAGTGAAGTGTTTTGGTATCAATTTTGAAAAGTTGGCAAATAGTAGTATTTATATGGTCAATTGCCGTATTAGCAATTTATATTTTGTATTAACCTACAATTAATTACGATTAAACTCGACTAAATACAATTAACCTTACGTTTAATTCAAGCAAATTTGAAGGAAAATTAAACCAGTAATCTCTGATCTTTACCAATTAATCTTTTTTACAAAATAAGAGATTAATACCTAGATCCCAATTTAAAAACCCTTGATTACATCTACCTTTCGCTGTAGACAAATTGTTACAATGTGGCTTATATAGTTTAACGCTGCCATGTTCAATGCACATACATGCAAGATTATTATATATGTTCGAGGGCCACTTTCTATGAATTCTATTATCACAACTGTTATTGATAAAAAGTTTATGTAAATGTGATATGACCAATAACCATATAAATACTTGAACGCATTAAAGCATGTACAACTCTAATTATATTTGTAATTAAAACTAGTCTACCGCATAACGGTGGGACATACCTCTTTCATCTTGTATTGACATTTTGGTTAGCAAAATGAAATCGCTTCAAACATAAGCCATCTTAAAACTAAATGAAATATAGTCCTTGATAAGTTTCTTCAAGGATTTTCGTGCGACAAAAAAATGGAGCTACCGATTGTTCTAAACAATGACAACGACAACATATTTGAATAGACCGGACTTGTTATAAGAGGGAGAGAGTGAGATATTAAGAAAATTGTTTTAAGAGTTTTGTTAAGAAAATTATGGGGGTACAGTTGGTAGAGGAATTCTCAGTCGCTTGTAGGATATGTTAAGTGGAGTTTCTTCTCTTCTAAAACTCTTACAATTGTGGCTATGAGTTTACTCTTATTCCAAAACTCCTACAATTGCGGCAATGAGTTTATTCCTTTTTTAAAACTCCTACAATTGTGGCGATAGTTAAAGAACAAAATAGGAAGGAAAAAGCTTCGGTCGGATTACCATTAATCCACAATACGATTGAGAAGCTCTAGTTAGCTAAAAAGTATGAAGAACACCAATTGATTGGGAAAAATAAAGCTTCAATTGCTTAAAAAACAAAGTAATTACAAGAAAATTACTCCAAAAACCTTAGGCTTCCTCAGAACTCTTTCTAGATCTAAAATAACCTAACAATGCCTAGCCTTGCCCCTTTTTATAAAGGTTACAAGTTCCTAGTTTCAATAGGACTAGGTTACAAGTTCCTAGTCCCAATAGGACTTGCCTAGCCTTGCCCCTTTTATAAGGGTTACAAGTTCCTAGTCCCAATAGGACTTGGTTACAAGTTTCTAGTCCCAATAGGACTTGCCTAGATCCTCCTGGATCAACCATATAACTAACCGTAACCACCAAACACAATTTCTACCCCAAGTTGTTTGTTTGTAGACAAGACAATGTATATAAACATGACAATTTAAGTGATACTATAGTTAAGTGAGTGATATCAAACATACAAAAAAGATCCAACCGAATGTACAAGTCTCACAACTCCCAACCTCGCAATCTCACTCTTTTAAGTAGTACTACAAAGAAAATACCATAACCTATTTACATAATTTTGGCTTCTCAAGTTTTTGTATAATCTTCATTAGTATCCTCAATAAACTCGGATAAGTCTGTACCTTCGAAACCTGTGACCGAATTTTTTGGAAAGGGTGAGCAAAACCACAGTTCCAGACGTTATCCAAGTCCCAGCATTACTCCAACAGCTAGCATAGTGTGGTAGGTACCATTAGTTAATCATCTGAAGCAGTAATAAGTGAGAAAGATATACAATGACAACACACCTGAACAACAATAGAGTACATCATGATGATTTGGCGTAGTAGCACTTCAAGTCTAATAGTCGACACATGACTAATCCGCTTGTTGGACCTTACGTTTTATTGAATCGAATTACCACGCTATATAGAGTTGACTAAGCTCGCTAGGAAATCATTGCCCATTGCTACCACCACTCTTAGATTACAACCAGTTCCCTGGGTCTGTACCCTAGACAGCCAATTGCTTTGTATGTCGGGGTAACAGGGACCTCTTAGCCCAATCTACCCAATTGGCTGGATTCCCACCGCCCCTCTCAAGGCCACACTATATGCCCCTCGCTGCACCACCCTCGTTGGATTCAAATTTGCCTAAGTACTTCTCACTTGTTCACACACTGAACAAGTGATGCATATAACTCTTGCAGAAGTGTAAGAAGGAATTTGAGATACAACAATATAAGGGAGCGGATCCGTGGACACTTCCTTTTGGGACATTCATCTTGACACTTAATCATTAGGACCTATTTAAAGACAATTATTGAACTTTTATCCATATGGATATGATCATACTTGTAAATTATTAGGTTATTCTGACATTTTTACATCATAAAACATAATGTCAAAATTTTGATAAAATGGACAACTAAAAACGGGAAGAATATGTTATATTTCAAACCTCTTTTTAATGTTAATAAAATTATCGAAATAACTTGATTTTTTTTGTAAGGATGATCTACATGATAAGATAATATCCATAAAGAAAAAACCTTTTAAAATATTTTTATGAGTTCCTCATAAATGAGTATCTAGATGAGTGCCCTAAAAATGAGTGTCTAGGGATCCGCTCCCCCAATATAAAGTCAAAAGTTAGGGGTTGTATTTTACCCCATCTGAATAAATTTGAAGACCATTTGTTTATTAACTCCGATAGTAGTGTAAAACACGCTAAGTTAGGGGTTATATTTTACCCCATCTGAATAAATTTGAAAATCACTTGTTTAATAACTCCGATAGTCTTGTAAAACACGCTAAATCATCTTTGGGACGAAGCCCTTATTTATATTAGGTCCTAAACCTTCATCTAATTTGGACTCTCAAGTCTACGTGTACTAGACTTGATATTTATAATAAACCATAATTCAAAATAATAAAAAACATCATAAAGAAAATTAGAAGTGTCGGAGAGAGACTACTTGGAATCCATGTAGCACATATTCCTTGCATCACATAACACAACAAAAGTAAAAGTTTATATGTTCTTTCTGGCGTTTGGGAGTGTAAATAGGAAGAAGCATTAAAGGTAATGAGCTGCCATTTAAAGATTAAGTGTGTTAAAACTATCATTGTAACATGGTGGCACTGAGGAACACCTTTTGCTGGAGTTGTTAGAGGACGAGATGAAGCTGTAACGCTGGATAAAGTTGAAATATTTTCGGAGGACGGTGAAGGCAAATATGGTTGTTTTTTCAGGGCGTTCCACTGCGGTTTTATTACTGCTCAATGTCATTGATGTGTAGCGGATCGTTTACCCACTCGTCCGAGTGTCTCTTTCTCGAGATTAGTACTAGGGCTATTAGTAGGCTATAAATATGAGGCTTTTGCCCCCTTTTTTTAGGCTGTTTTGTTTGGAATTGATAGATTGTTTTAGGGTTCTTCAAGTTAATAAAAGTTTATTAGTGTTTAATTGCTAGTAATTCTCATAGTAGTTTGCTTCCGCCTACTAGTTCCTATTAAATTTGGCATCAAAGCCCTATTCTTTCCTTGGGTTTTCTCCTCTCGTTGATTAATCGCGTTTTTTTTATAAATAGCTGGTATTCAAATTTTTTGGAGTGGTTCTTCAATTAGGGCTTGAGAATTTGCTGTTGTTAATGTGGATCTTTTGTTTGAAGAAGAAAGCAGAAGAAAGATTTTGGATCTTCAAATTCTGTCATCTTGATTTTTGTTTATTGATATTAAACAACTTCATACTTGGGTCGTTGAGTTTCGCCACTTCATCTTCTCCAATATTTGGTAAGAGTTGGGTTCTCATGCGATAATCTTATCGATTCTATTGAGGATACAAAAGGTTTGATATTATGCTTCTCGAAATTTGATTTTGTACTTCTCGTAATAAGTACTAAATTACTCCTGGTTTGGCACTTTGCTCTTGCTTAAGTACATTTGCTCTAACAGTTTGTTCTTCTTCCAAGTCTATATTAGAGTATACTGCAACGCGGTGAGGTACGACCAAATCAAAGTATTTTTTTCTTTTATCTTCTTGTTGAATTACAAATGGCTGGTAATTGTTCTCTAACAATACGACTTGATCGCATCGAAGAATCGATACAAGACATCAATGTAAAATTAATGACATGGAATCTACGGTCAGAAGTTTTTTTCTGTCTTTATGGCAATAAGTTCGAGAACTTCTCTCCGATATTTTGCGATGTTTGTGAGGTTGAACAACCGTAGTTTGACAATGAAGGTCAATCCCCAATATTTGATGAATACTCGGATGACTACGAGGCTGTGACAATACTTTCGCAACATTAATTAGTACATCGATTGGATTTAGCAAATTTCGTGGAAGAATCCGAGGCTCGAAGCATGTATTTGTGTTTGAAGAATTTGATAAAAAATTGGGAGGTATCAAGTTTGTTAAAGTTTGAGGTCGAACTTCTTCAAGAAAAGGAGAGTTGATGTGTAGCGAATCGTTTACCCACTCGTTTGGGTGTATCTTTCTTGAGATTAGTACTAGGGCTATTAGTAGGCTATAAATATGAGGGTTTTGCCCCTTTTTTTTAGGTTGTTTTGTTTAGAATTGATAGCTTGTTTTAGGGTTATTCAAGTTAATAAGAGTTTATTAGTCTAGGAATTCTCATAGTAGTTTGCTTCCGTCTACTAGTTCCTATCAGTCATGAAGGTGGCTGGAGACGCATTGTTGGAGCTGTATGATGGAAATTCTGTCATCTTTAACCATTTTGAAGGGGTTATATTGTTTTCATTTGTTTTGAGTTGGGGATGAAATTTAATGGGCGTTTCCTTTTCATTGCTTATATGAGAAATATATGTACCGGCAAGAAGCAACATTTAAAGAAAGGAGTCCCTCTATATTGAACATCTTGGAAAGAAAAATACATCAACTAATCCTTCTCGTAAATCCACATCTGAAGAGTGACTAAATACTGTTGGGGATGAAACGTGTTAGGTATATTTCGTAATTTTTTACAGAAAGTTTACATCTGCAAAAAGCAAACTCCTATCTTTCCATTCAGAACGTTTACATTTGTTGATGAAACGTGTTAGGTATATTTCGTAATTTTTTACAGAAAGTTTACATCTGCAAAAAGCAAACTCCTATCTTTCCATTCAGAACGTTATTGAAAGAACAATTCATCAAACAAGCCTTCTTGCAGCACTGTATAGTTTCTTCAACAAATGTCGGCATGTTCTCCTGACGTTATGGAGGCAATTATATTTTGAACGTTATAGACAGGGAATGATGTTCAAGGAGTTTCATCTTATGGGTCTAATTACGGTGTTGTGTAAAATCATTGTAAAAGCTTTTGCCAGAAGTAAATTTCAAGATTTCAGGTCATTTTTCTGTTGAGTGGACAGAAATAAGACGGGGTCTTGACTGGCAATGAGTATTTGGCCCACGTATTAGATATGCAGTGCATGAGGAAAGTAATGGGCCTGTGCAAATGCTGTGAACGGGATCAGTGAAAGTTTGCTTGGAGGTGAAATCGGACCTCCCATCTGGTAAAGTGATCTTGGAGGAGTAATAAGGAAGAAGAAGATTGAAGAAAAATGCTTGAAAAGCAAAGAAAGAAAAAGAGGTCGGAAAGGCCAACAGGTACCCGAGTGGTCGCCCAAGTTCTACCCAAATGATAGTGACCTCAGGAAGTTTCAGGCAATAACTCAAGCGTCCGAATGGAGCTTGACTAATCGTCTGATTCATTCCTAGGATCCAGTGTTCTGCTTGTCTTGAACGGGTCACTCAACTGTTGGAATGGAGCACCTGCATAAGATGTTTTGACACCCCAGAAAGATCTGCAAAGAATACTTATATTAACCATGATACTGTAATCTCACAACATATTGCAACTCAGAAGACTAAAAGCAAGGTCGAAGCACCAAAACCTGCATGCATAAGAATTTCACATATATTAACTATTGAAGTAATGAGCAAAACCCGAAAAAGAACACCCTAGTAATGCTTAGTGCCACCCACCCACAAAATGAAATAAAACTAAATGCTTAGTGCCACCCACCCGCCCACAACATATTGCAACTCAGAAGACTAAAAGCAAGGTCGAAGCACCAACACCTGCATGCATAAGAATTTCACATGTATTAACTATTGAAGTAATGAGCAAAACCCGAAAAAGAACACCCTAGTAATGCTTAGTGCTACCCACCTACAAAATGAAATAAAACTAATGTAATGGTGCTCACATTTTATTTAAAATTGGTCACAAATCAATATCAGCAACTAGTTGAAAATTCAGACTTTTTTTTGTTTAAGAAGTGAGCTGAGGTTGGGGAGGGAGAAGAAACATAATTGTCAAGATAGCTCTGTTTCTGCTATTAAAAGGGAATAGTGAGAGAAGTGGGAGGGAGAAGAAGCGAAAAGAGTCGACAATGTGAAAAAACAGGGTAGGAGTGGAGGGAATGGGAGGGACTCGTATATCAGAGAGAATCATTTTTTTCTTCTTCTCTATTTATGTTTTTTTTTCTTTCAAATTTGTTAGACGAATTTGTGATTTAACATCTCGGACGCCATTTAATCCAAAGCTAGTTCTTGTCTTTTTCAGGACAGCTGCTGCCAACTAAAACGTGGGTGGCAGTTCAACATCTAGACATAAGCTAGTTTTGTATTTTGGTTCGAAGATGATCTTGCCACTCCAAGTATTCAGTCTTACAAACGCCTCCTACCACCATGTGAGTTGGGGAACTTTAAAATTTATATCTAAAGATGATGGATTTTTGGGAGTCGGGAAGAATGAAGGAGATGGATTCCAATCGAGGACCCATTCTATACTGTTGGTGGAAGGTGTTCCTGTAGGACAGTAGGAATTTCCAGGAACTCGAGGGTTTCGTTGCAGGGTGATCTGCTTTTATCGTTTTGTTCATCATAGTGGGGAAGGCTCTTAGTAAGTTAGTTTCTCAGGATGTCTCGGCCCTTTTCATGGTTTCATAGATTGGGGATGTGCCGAGATTAGGCAGCTTTAGGGTTTCTTGGTTTTCTGTTTGCCTCGGGGCTGCATGCTACTTCAAGTGAAATGTAAGGTTTTGGCGAGAATGTGACACTGCCGTGGGTACATTTAGACGTTTTCTGGTCATTTGAGCTTGCGTCTTTGATTTCTTTCTGGGCGATTTGAGTATTGTAATTCTATGGTTGAATGAGTAAGTAAAATAGTTAATAATGAGGGAAAAGCTTTATGGAGTCAAAATATTCACATGATAAAGTGGGAGGCATTTGGTTTGACTCAAGAGGAAGGGGGTTGGTGTTAAATTTTTGTAAAGAGTTGAAAAAAAGTATCGTGTTGATAAACTGGTTATGGAGATGAGAGAGGGGAGCGGTTGATGGGTTGAGGTTGTTAAGGCTTAGTGTAAGATACATTTTCAAGCTTGGCTTTCTAGGATGCCGAGAATGACACAAGGAACATGTTTTTGGAGATCAATATGTAATTGGCGAGTTTATGTTCATGGGAAATCCATTTTTTATTGCAGTGGGGGAGAAATAGCTCTTGTAAGGCTAGGTGTTGGTGCAACTAGAGGTCTTGGCATATCTGTTTCCAATATTTTTATTTTTTTTAGTTTTGCACTTCAAAAGTAGAAGGTTTCTGAACTCTAAATTCTGGTCCTGGAGGGAGACAATGGTCACGAACTTCATCTATTGAGGGACACAAAGCAGTGGGACATTGAGCCTTTTTAAATTTTCATTGCGGGCATCTTGTAGAGTCGAGGAGTGGTACAAAAAAGTTTAGAAAGGATATATTCTTTGGTGCTTTTTCTTTTCAGGGATGAATTGCGGCCATACCTTGTCAAGTGGCAATTTTAGGAGGTTTATTAATGTTATAAGCCTTATTTGGTTTTGGGGATACCTCAGTGGTCACTGCGTCACACGCTATCTTACCAAATCTTTCAAAAGTTTCAACTTATGCCATAAGTAAGACTTCGGAGATTTTAAGATACCAGGCGTTACCAAGTTCTATTTTTTTTTGGTGGGCAAGCGGGAAGGGGTAAGGCACACCCCAACGAGAGAGAAAAAAGAAATTATGAACTGCAATTACATCCTACTGTATTTTCTACCGCTAACATTATCGTCTATCATAACAAGTAGTTCTCTTGGAAATGAGCTTGGGCATAGGGGATAAGATAAATTCAGAAGTAGGTGGAAAAAGTAGAAAGAAAATCAGCCCTTTGGCTACATTGCCTAAACACTGGTTAATGTAAAAAAATATCTCTCAATAAGATCCATAATGAACTGGTGCAGGTGGAAGCAAATCCATGGAGGGGTCTCTTCCTTTTGACGTATAGGTCACTATCTGAAGAGAATAAATGCAAATATGAAGCTTTGTGATACCATTATGAAGAACAATCCTGGCCCTTTTTTCTGTAATGCCAAGCTCTGATATCGTTGAATTTTTTCCAATATACTTCAACTATTAATAACTATCCAATACTTCATTGCCGGAGAAATCGAGGAAATTAGAGTCACTTCCCATGCCAAATGCACATTATGTCTTTCCCCTTTGACCATTATTTACAAGACAAACTATCCATCTAAAAGCATTTCTTTTATCTTGTCTTCAAACTCAACGTCACCGGCTGCAGGTTTGTTGGCAGTTTTGCCGGTATTGACAATCCACACACCAATAAAAAATTTAAAGTTGGAATGTCCAACCATTTCGGTACATTTAGCTGAAAACTAAATGAGGAAGCTGGTTAGGGCTTGCGAAATGAAAAATAATAAATAAAATCAAAAGAGAGATGTATTTGTATTTTGTACCCTCTCCTCACTGGTGCGGTTAGGGCTTGCGAAATGAAAAATAATAAATAAAATCAAAAGAGAGATGTATTTGTATTTTGTACCCTCTTCTCACTGTTGTTGATGGAAGTTGAAAATTCGTATGCCATCCATAAGTGTGTCCTTGAATACGAAGCATGCGAAGGAGTAATAGAGTCTCCATTCGATTTTAATCTCAAGGTCTAAGTTTTGTAGCTCATTTGTTTAGAGTTAAATATGATGTAAATCTTAAGTTTGGATGAGCAAAGCTATTAATAACTAAAAAAAAACATTGTACAGCTTGGTGGAGAGAGACAATTTGCGCAAAACTCCAATTTGACTCCTACTTTAAAGCCATTGTTAAGAATGTTGTTGCTGGTGAAAAGTGGATAATTCTCTTACATCTTATTCATTGTATACCTGAGATAATGATGGAGCTACCCATGGTATGTGAAGATTACAGTGCTAAAGATATAGCGGTTTGGAACTGAATGAAGATGGGAATTTCATTTAACAGCTCCCTGTGTACTCTATGCAACGCAATAACGAGTTCGTGGAGTGTGTTTTGGCAAATTCTTGGGTCCACTTGATCAGGATGACTGAGCATGATAGAACTTTGGTAGCTTGAGCAGTGAAGTTTATTGAGTTTGCAATCTGGGTAAGGAAGATGTTGCTTCAATTTTTTTCAAATATGGTCTCTCTTCTCTTATTGAGAATGTTTGGATAGAAATAAACTATTGACTCTTTAGGAAAGAGACTAAGCTTTACAACACTATTCTCCACAGCAATATCAATGAAGTGACACTAGATGCAAGGCCACCATTAAAAGCTCCCTGACACTGCCAAAGATAGGTCTGTTCTCAGTGGAGTCTGTTAATTGCTTACATAAATGCCTAATGTTTTTTGCTAAGGAAAATGGTGCAAATGGAAGCCTCCTGACCCTGATACATGGTTGCTCAATACTGATGGCTCCTTGTCAACCTCATGAGGAATGTATGGGGAGATCTTCAGGGATCACTAAGGGAACCTCAAGATTGCTTTCCAGGTCTTTATGCCCCCTATATCAGTTGCATTCCATGAATTGCAGGCTATTAAGAGAAGCCTCCTGATTACAGTTCCAGAAGGCAAACATTGCTGCTAATTCAAAGTTGATGGTGTACGATTAGAGATGGATGGCCCATCCTTGGGGATGCAGAGATATGCATGATTTATCAGCCTGAGCATTGACAAAATACTGAATTTTTGGATCGACCATGAATACTGAGAGACTAATAATTGCTCACACTTTTGGTCTGCTTCTGAAATTGTATTAGGTGAAAGATTTATAACTTAATCTTTTCCCTCCAGATCTCAATGGCTCAATTGCTTTGGTTGTGAATAATGCTAATGGAAACTCTACCTTAGGTTGCAAACTTTTTCTATCATTCTTATTCCTCTTTTAGTTGGGATCTGTCTTAACTCTTAGCCACAGATTAATCTCCAAAAATGAAGTTTTAAATCACCCAATGTAAATAAAATTTTAATTGGCAAGTTTGTTTTAAATCACCCAATGTAAATAAAATTTTAATTGGCAAGTTCGTACTCGCTAAATTAGTCAACATTCCCTTTTCTATTTTTTCAGATGACGACCATGTTGATTACTTCTACCAAGTTTTAGTGTTTATGCGCTGAATGCACACAGAGATGAGTGTGAAGGCACTCGTTGTATGGGGGGACATTTTTCTAGGGTGTTGAGTGTCAAGGGCACGTGTTGGATGGTAATATTTCTGCGGGGATTGTTTTGCGGACGAGAAAAGAAGTAGTTTACTCTACAAGACAAAACAGTTGTAGTCCCTTTTATCTCTTTTTCCTCCAGATTTAGCTAGTGTTGATTTATTCTTCTTTCGCAAAGAGCAGCATCCTACGATGTTCATGATAAATCTGAATTGGGCCAGAGAACACTATGATCATTACTTCGTCCTTATTGAATCGTGATTAGAGTAGTTATTGAGGATAATTGGGAGCATATAATCCTTTAAAGTAAAACTTGGTGTCCATCTTAGTGCAGAGAGATGTGTGGTGGTTCAGTGCATATTGCTGTTGAATCGTCTGGTAGTGATGTTAAAGTCAGGGGATGGAGTTGCTACCCGTTTAGTTCATTGGCGGAGTTCATGGTAAATCTGAATTGTGGTCTGGCAGCATCTTTAGTTCTTGGGCTGAAGAGGCTCCCGATGCACATGCTAATTTTTTTGTTTTAAAATCAACGTGGGTCGGATATCTATTTTTGAATAGGAGGATTAAATGGGACAGGAAGATTCCGCCCCTCGAAAGGTCAATCTGAAAGTAGTAAAGTGGGGTTGTGTTCTTGATGTAATATATAGTGGATGTTATGGGCTCACTGTCTTGGAATTGATGTTCACAAAGTTCATGAGGTGGGCCAACCACAACTCTTTATCATATTATGGGTTCGAGTGGTATGTCAATTGAATCAATGATGTATATTCTTAATTCTCTTTGTGGCAGCCTAATCAATGCAGGTGTGATCAGCGTTATGTATTAGGAGGGTTAAACAGGTCAAAGGTTTCTGCATTCTGCAAATCTTATGTGTTCGAGTGGTATGTCCATTGAATCAACGATGTACATTCTTAATTCTCTTTGTGCCAGCCTAATAGATGCAGGTGTGATCAGCGTTATGTATTAGGAGGGTTAAACAGGTCAAAGGTTTCTGCATTCTGCGATGAATCAGCCTGAAACTATTGAAGTGGTCGTTGGGCCCTAGATTGAATCGAATTTTGTGGGCCTACTATTAGGCTCATGAAATTCTCGAGATGGGTCAACTACTTTTGCGCTCCAAAGTTGGGATAAGGAGTTCAGTTGAGTGCAGCTTACTCTTTTTGGGAGAGCAATCAGGGATGAAATTGCCCTTTTTTATTAGTCAGATAATAGTTCACTTAGGTCTTTTATATGTACTTTCATTGATGGATTATGCATGCAGTTGCCTATCATGTTTTTTGGTTATTTATAAATTTGCACGGTCTTGTATATCTACCCCTTCGCACGAACTATATTGCAAAGTCTTAAGTTTCCTTATTTAACTCTTTTATCTATTATTATGTTTCTTCAAATTCTGAATTAGGAGTTGGAAGTTTTTATTAATTGATTTAGAATCACACTTTTATTCTTGCATATGCATACTCCCTGTTTAAATCGAGCTTTTAATTATTCTTTTTCCTGAACCGATGTAATACTTTCCAATATTTTCTTACCAGGTTATTAGGGCAACAGAGACTGAAGTTATGGTGAGTATTCTGGGCGAGGACCCAATTGAAGCTGCTGAGCTGGCGAGTGAGTTGTGGAATGCAAAAATTAAAGCAGAATACATGGCCCATAAAAAAGTGCAGAAACATATTGATCGAGCGGTGAATTCAAAGATCCCTTGGATGGTGATTGTGGGAGAGACTGAAAAAAAGGCAGAAGTGGTCAAAATAAAAGATTTGGAAGCCAAAAAGGAGGAGGTAATTCCTAGAAGTAAATTGGTTGTAGAGCTCCAGAAAAGGTTGAAGAAGACTCCTTGAAAGAACCCATTAAGTATTAGGTAAATTTAGCATGAACTTTGGCAATATATGTAGCGAGTCTACACTGCGAGGAAATATTCCCTTGTAAGTTGAAAAGATTAAAACTGTCAGCTTAGGCTGTGAGAGGGGTCTGAAATGCTTTTCTTTGATTTTGAGGATTACTTGGGTTGAACATAAAAAAATCGAGTAGAGCTAGCTTTCCATTTTAATATTATTTTAAACTGTTGTTTTTGGTCTCATCTCAAATTCATTGTGTTTCCGTAGTTCAAATACAGACGTTCTTTACTACTGGGGCATTCAGTGATGGGCTTCAAAGATCATTCATACAACTGCTCCAACAGTGTGAAAGTATTTAATGACAGTGTGACATTACATTGGGCTCATCCTTCGTTTTTTGAAGGCTGTCTCGGTTAATCTCATTATCAAGTTCATTGTCACTCAGGCAGAGTTGATCTTTAACGTCATGATAGGCCGCGTTGCTATGTCAACTGTTACATCCTCATAAAAGCACATTACATTCTAGATCACTGAGCGGTATAAAAGAGGTTCCATTTCAGCCAATGGAGCTGAGAATAGATGGTGTGGAGATGGTTAAATTTCGCATCTGCACTTTTGATTTTTGAGTTATTAATGGAAGCCCAATTTTAATGGGGCGGAGGAACCCAATTTTTGAGCTGAGATGGTGTGGAATGCACCTTTAACGGAGAAACCCAATTTTAGGAAGTTATGGTTACAAAATTCAGATAAGATTTTCGATTTTGGTTTATATGCTGAAGGTATTTTAGTATTTTACCAGTTTTAACTGAGTCAACACCGGAAAGACCCAGTTGACTTGGTCTTTTTACGCATGAAAACAGATTTTTGGGCTTAAACTTTAAAGTCTAACAAGTGCCATTGTGGGGAAGAGGCCAGAGATGGGCAAACAATTGGGTGGTAAAGTCTAAAAAACTCATCAGATTAACTCCTCGTGCCAAAAACTTAGGTGCAATGTTAATCAGATTGACGACGTCATGAGGAAGTCTTTTCTCACTTAGATACGGGTGAGAAATGGCATTTGTGACGTAGGCTAAGGAGGAATGTTCGTCTACCAAAATGATGTTATTACCCCTGCAACTTCTTTTTTGAGCAATAAGCTGGGGTTAAGGAAGACCCCATGTATAATTCAAGAAATAAAGGTTACATCCTACTATAGTTTTTCCCTTTGGCATCATCCTCAATCAAACATGTTAAGCTAGGAGGAATGTCAGCTAGGTCCACTAAAATTTCACCCATAAATGTTACAAAATTGGAAAGAAGAACAACACATTTGTTTACCTCCTTGTTGCAGTAATCAATATGGAACTCAGCCAGCTCATCAATGATATGGATAATAGCATAGCACTCCAATGGCACCTTGCTCTTGAGTTAATCCACAATCTCTTCACATACCCTTATGTTGAACATTGTCAAACCCTCTATAGATAGCCTTCAACGTATGGTATAGCACTGACTTTGGTTGTTCAAGGCCTGCATAATCTCTTCCACAGGTCCCATTTGTGTTAAATCATAATCACTCCTTCAGGTGACATCATTTATGATGGCATTCACAAGAGAGTCACAAGGCTTGTATTCATTCTAAGATGCCATATTGTTCCTGTCAAGCCATAAATGATCGTACAAAAATCAGATTTCAAAACTTTGTGCTAATCCCTGCAACTTAAAACTATATAATACATTGAAAAGGATAAACTAGTAGACTTCTTATCCTTGAATTTTGTGGTTGCAGACAACTGATTTTGTGGTATGAATCTCTTCTTACTATTCCACAAATGTTTGTGGTAACTGATTTTGATTTCAAGATTTCATCAAAAGAAACCTTGAATTCATGAACCTCATACAAAAAACCATGCCAGGCCCAGGATTACTTGAAGGTTTCCTGCAATTGGGCCAGAAATAAAGAAGAGATTTCCCCCGAAAACACTTAATGTTTCAATTCTGAATCTGTTGAAAATTTTCAAAACTTATACCTCTTTTGAGCCTTGAACCCATGACCTCTTGGTCATCTATTTTATGTGACTCCTATACTATAGCCTAAAGTTTAGTCCCACATTGTCTATAAACAATAGATGAACTAAACATATAAGGTTTTACCCATGTGACATGTGTGTAACATGTGACATAGAGAGAGTGTATAGTTGTGTGAGTGTGTGAGAAGATTTTATACTCTATACACACTTGGACCTCTCTCAGGCGGCCCGGTAGGCCGGGCTCGGGCTCGGACTTGGAATTGGGATTGGGCAATTGGCTCTTCTGGCTCTGGAGGCCTTGGGGGCCTTGGGTCCTTTGGGCTTGGGTATCCATGATCTTTTTAACAAAAAGATCATTGGGCCTGGGTTTGGTTTATTCTTTAAGTCTTGGTCTTCACTTTGTTCTCTCCACCTCTTGAGGAGACCTAATCCATCACAACCTCTCTCTCTTGTTGTAGGCGCTGAGAGACCTAATCCATCACAACCTCTCTCTCTTGTTGTAGGCGCTGTACCGGTGTCCGGTATTAGTTCTTTCTTGCTGCTGCGGTGTTACGTTACCGGAGTTCACTATCTCTTGCTCTTACTGCCTGAAACTGCTCCTGCGGTGTTACTTCTTTCCGTTGCTGTTGCTAACGAAACCTGCCTGAAACTGCTGCAGTAACTGAGTTACTGTTGCTGCCCGAACTTGCGCTGCCAATCCAACGAACAGAAACTGAGTTACTGCTGCCTGCTGCTCTTTATTGTTGCTGCCATATACCGTGTTATTGCTCAATCAAAGGGAAGAACAGACTGAGTTACTGTTGCTGCCATATACCGTGCTCAACCAAAGGGAAGAACAAACTGAGTTACTGTTGCTGCCTGAAAACATTGCTGTTGCTACAGGTTCATAAGACTTAACCTATTACATTATCTTACAGAATCTGACTAAATACTTTGATCCCTAACCATGTTTAAATGATTGCAAACAATGCAGGTGTTCTAGTAGTGTCCTTGATAATTACAGTTGATGTTATATTGCGTTTTTTTAATCATTTCATTTTTTTTTTAATCGGAGTTGTGTTTTGGGATCATGGAAAGCTTGTGGTATCATCTATTCTGGTGATTTTTCAAGCACTACTATGCACATAAGAAAAGATTGATTCATTGAGCTTGACTTGAGCTGCTTCGGTGGCTTGCTGTATTTTTTATCGTGGTTTGTCATTCGCGAGTTGGATACATTTTTTTGCTCTAAATTTCTTAGTTTGAAGGTTATGATCCGCTCTTAGAGAATATAAATAGGTCTTTGGCTATGACAGATGTGTTTCTAGGGTTTACCTATGGTTACCGGATCATGTTAAAAAAAATATCAAGTCTTTATTCAACCTATAAATATATTCTTGGAAAAATTATTGTCCCCAGTTACTGAACTAGTATGCATATAGATCATTTCCACCAAAAATGATATATTTTCGTGCTTTCATTTGCCTATCATTCAATCGCCTTGATGAAATTTCCTCATCCCTCAACCTTGACTTAAGCAGCTCATTCGTCTCATTACGTTCAAGTTTCGCAATCGCTCAAAGAATCTTCTGACAAAGATTTCTCATCTTCATGATCACCATCTCCATCTCCCAGTTGATAAACTTTTCTTTCCCGCCTTCTCCATCCCCAATATAGCCTCCTCTAATTCTCTGTCTTCAATTTCAACTGTTTCTTCTTGATTAACTTAATTTTCAAAAAATAAAAATAAATTAATAAATTCCTTCACTTATAGCCATAATAGCGAGCATGACTCGAATATGCATGTGAATGAAACACAGAAATCATAACCAACACCGCCCCTAAACTTTTTTCACCTTCTTCCTCCCATTTTTTCTTAACTCAACTCATCTGCGATGTGTCTTCCTTACTCTCTTTGTTCCTATCTTCTTATTGATGTGGTTGATTTGAAAACAGACCTCCTTGGCTTGGGCTTTTTCCCCAAGTTGGGTTGGAAGTGTTTTTTCATCCCTGATTATAACTTTGGTAATGGTAGGGCTCATTGGGTTTGTTGTACAGAGCATTGGCTTACTCTATCCTAGCCTCCTTGAATTCACTGACCTGAGGGCAATGGTTGATTTCATGATATGAACTATCACATATAATACAAACTTGTTGGATTTTTATTAATCTTGGTTAAAAATTGTTTTATAAAATTATTCTTTGTTATCCAAACTACTCATATTCTCCTTTTACTTTAGTCCCACATTGATAAGATAAACGTATATGGAAATAGATAAAACCCAATGTATACTTGTAACTGGTATACAAGTAGTATAAAAGGGAGTGTATAGTGGTGAGTGTGTGGGAGGAGGTTTTAGACCATCTTATACATGGACATCCCTCGGGCGGCCCAGTAGGTCGGGTGGGCTTGGGCTCAGGTTTGGGCAATTGGCTCTTCTGGCTCTGGAGGCCCTTGGGGCTTGGGTTATATGGCTTATTTCGTATTTCGGACTCAAAGCCTCATCCTCGACATCATCAGCATACAGGAAATACTACTAAAATCATATTAAAGTAAGCGCTTTCGACCTCCACATCAACAGTTCGATTTATGCAAGTGTACAGTCATCAATAGAGTCGTTGTACAGTAACAAATGTCAGGACGTTACACCATCTAGTCATGCAAGTGTACAGTCATCAATAGAGTCGTTGTACAGTAACAAATGTCGGGACGTTACACCATCTAGTCAAAGAATATCTTACATCTACTTTGTAACGCCCACCATTAAGAATCTTAATGGTCATCAAACGGTCATATTATAAAACCTATAAATAGAACCAGAGAGCTACAGATCAAGAACAAGCAATTCTATAAAGAAAAATCCCTACTTTGTAACGCCCACCATTAAGAATCTTAATGGTCATCAAACGGTCATATTATAAAACCTATAAATAGAACCAGAGAGCTACAGATCAAGAACAAGCAATTCTATAAAGAAAAATCCCTACTCCAAAACTCTATAGATTCAGAGTGCTCATTGTAATAGCTAGAATTTTTAATAATATCTCTCTCTTTCTAAAATCCTCAAGAGAGGTCGTGGATTTTAAGCTATTCAAAGGTTTTCCGCGCTAAATTTTTGTGTTAGTTATTATTAACGTTCTGATTATATATGGTGTAAAGGCTAAGTCTGAATCCCAGAATTAGGCTATTACATTTGACACTATCTGTGAGAACCGAAGTTCTCAAACCCATTGTCTCAGAAACCGCTGATCATCTCCTTTTAGGATGTCACCTCCAGGTCAGAGTACGCCAATAGTTCAAGCTGAAGAAAATGCCGCGCTAGCAGGTCTGCAGGCCACCTGAAATTTTGAAATAAAAAGACATATTATTTTGAAGCAACAACTGGCGAGTGTATAGAACGCACTGAAAGTTCTACAGGGTCAGCAAGTCGCCGCCCAGAAGAGCAGAGTCATGCAACCTGAAGGCTCGTAAATTTCCATTCATGATAGAATAAAACCTCCTTCGAAAGGCAATCACGTAGGAGGTGCGCTTCAATCTAACCATCATCAATAGGAAATAGAACCCATCTCGATTCAGGAAGCCCACCAAGAAGTAGATGGTGGCCCATCGGGAGTCAGACAGATTGAAAATCCACCTTGAAGAGTTCGAGTCCCAGCAAAAGAATGTCTAAGTGAAGGAAGTGGCGACCATAATCCTGAAGAAGGACGTATCACCCGCCCGACCACCGCAGCTCGACAATACATGACTTATGAACATATCGAGAGACAAATCAAAGAAATGCTCGAAGCTCAGACCCCGACTAAAGGAATTCTCAACATATTACAGAAGAACCCGATCGCACATGAACTATTGAATGGTGAAGTTCTCACCGGATTCCATACTCCGAAGATCCGCAAATACAAAGGAACAAATCCAGTAGAACACGTTCAAGAGTTTCAGGATGCCTTAGGCCTACATTCCACGTCCAACCACATTCTCTGCCGGCTCTTCCTTACCAGCCTGTCCAGAGAACCTCTGCGATGGTTCCACACACTACCTGAAGGATCCATCACAACTTTCGAATAGCTGTGAGAACTCTTTATCAAGAATTACTCACACAACAGAGACAAAGAGGAGAATCTATACTCCATTTTAAGCCTTAAGCAGATGCCGGGTGAGAAGCTCGAGATGTTCACTAAGAAGTTCTTGGAGTTAGCTCAAAAAGTAGATCGGCTCGACCAGAAGATTGCCATTTTGGCTTTTACCAATGCGTTACTTGTTGATGAAAGGGCGAAAGAATACCTCGTCCTCAACAAACCAACAACTCTAGAAGACATGATCAAAAAGATGAACGGCTATATCAACCTGAAAAGAATGGTGTCTGACAGACAGAAACCTCAAAAGTTAACATTAACAGCTCAAGATCAGTCAGCCAGCCATGACCTTAATAGTCCTGCCGATCAGGGAGGAGACAGGAAACAGACAAAATCTAACGACGAGTGACCTCGAAAGGGGAATAACTTGCCCAATCCCTACCTTTCTAAGATGAATGTGACCATAACCAGCATTTATCCTATACTTTAGAAGGATCGATTCTTCTGCAATACACAATATCTCCAGCCCATTGAGAACAAACCATATATCATTCACCACAATGTTAAACATCATGAAACAAAACACTGTTTTGCCTTACAGCGGTTGTTAGAGTATATCTTCGCTAATGGGTGAATGCATGAGTATATTGTAGACGTTGAAAGCTATAAGAACGGGAGTTAGAAACATACTGCAAATGTCGTACAAACTGAAGAGCCGGCAGGAGAGAAACACTTATACCATATGTCGCTCTGCCACTTCGTTAAGACCCAGATCGTCAACCAATCAAGCAGAATTAAGAGATGAAGGGTTAAGCATTGTCACGACCTATCCATAAAAGACAAAGAAACTCGTTTACTTCCCGTTTCCAGTTCTCAACGAACATAAATTTCTTTCGACGACTGTGATGTTCGTCATATCAACTATCCTTACCATGATGCTTTGGTGATCATGCTAAAAATATGAAATATGGTACTTCACACTATGATGATAGATACTGGGAGTACTATTAAATTACTTTTTCAAAGTACGATTTATCAGATGGGACTGGCCAACAAGGTACAACCCAGTGACATTGATATCTGTGGATTCAATGGATCTAAAGAAGAACGTGTAGTAAAGATTATACTTCCTATCACGGCAGAACTTGTGACACTCGACGTTGTCTTTTATGTTATCAATGCAAAATCCTATTTTTTGGGATAATGGGGCGCTGCTGGTTATACAATATACGCGTTATTCCATCTACCTATCATTTGGCGCTGCGATTTGAGTGGAATGGCAGCGTATATGAGATCAAAGGAAGTCAGAAGCTCGCTCGGGCATGTGAAAATTTTGTTGTCATCGTTCTAGAATCCTCAAAGCCACAACTCGTATAGCAATTATAGAAAACTATATAATAAACTCTACAAAAAACCATCTGCCAAGCGTAGAAATAACAGAGTACGTCGAAATAAGTGGCGAAAAGCGAGAAACATACATTGGCACTCGTTTCCCAACAGTAGAACGAGATGTCCTCATTCAGTTCCTTAAAGACAACAGTGATGTATTTACTTGGACATTTCACGAAATGTCGGGTATTGATCCCAATCTAACTTGCCACAAGCTCAATTTAAAGGACAAAGCTGAAGCTGTCAAACAGAAGCAGAGGACCTAAGCACCGAGATTCCGAGAAGAAGTAAATAAAGAGATCGACAAACTTATCAAAGTTGGCTTTATCAGAAAGGGCAATTACCCAGAATTGATCTCGAACATTATGGCAGTCTCAAAGAAGAACGACAAGATCAGAGTGTGTGTGGAAGACATACTAAAAATGATAGTTTTCCACTTTATATTATAAACCATCTGCTCGATTCTACTGCAGGACACGAACTTATGTCCATGATAGATACCGCATCAGGATACAATCAGATACCTATGCTACCTGATGACCAAGAGAAGATGACTTTCATTATAGAACATGGCTTACACTGTTATAAGGTCATGCCTTTCGGTCTCAAGAATGTTGGAGCCACTTATTAACGGTTATTTCATCAGTAAGACTCTCAGTCCTGCAGAGTCTCGGTGTACCAAGATTGAGAAATTGCTTTTAACTATCGTGCACACATCGCAAAAGTTGAGACAATATTTTCATGCATACTCGGTTCGAGTGGTAACAAATTACCCTTTACGAGATATCTTATCCAAACGAGAAAAGTTAAGACGTATACAAACATGGTCGGTCACTCTTGGCAAACACAACATCCATTTTGAACCACGACACTCTGAAAAAGGTCAAGCAGTAGCATATTTCCTCGCAGATTTTCCTGTAGAAGATCCTGACTGGGAAGAAGATAGTACGGATAACAATGAGGAACACTTCGAAGAAAAGTCAGACTGGATAACTCAAAAGGGATGGAATCTTTTAACTGATGGACCTTCTGGACCTACAAGATTAGGTATTAGAATCGTACTTATCACACCTTCCAATGACAAGATTATGAAAACAGTCATACTCAATTTCAAAGCAACCAACACTGAGGCCGAGTATGAAGCAATGATTCACGGTCTAGATATATTGCTCTAGAGATTAGAGTTTCCAATTTATCTATCTACACAAACTCATTACTCATTGTGAACCATTACATAGAAAACATTCAGAAGAACAGAAAGATGGTCGACTACGCAGCAGCAGCAGTCGACAGAATGAACAGATTTAAAAGAATTACTATCAAAATTTACTGCGCGGAGAAAATTGACATTCAGACTCTCTCGCGTACATGGCAGGAATATTTGGCATGGAAACGCGTTATCTAAAGATTGAAGTATCATCCACCCCCAGCATTAACATCATAAGCTCAAATTCAGTCAATACTGGGGGCGTTGAAGAGGATGAGGACTATTAGAGAAGACCTTACCTCAAGTATATTGGGACTAAAAATATATTTGACGGCGAACTCCCTACAGATCCCACATAGAAGAGACACGTACTCGATAATGCTAAGCTATACATCGTAGAAAATGGTTTCCTTTACAAAATTTCAGTCACAGGACCGTACTTCGAATGTTTATCAAACAATCAAGCTCAAAAGTTCCTACACGAACTCCAAGAGGGGACTTATGGTACCCATGCAGCGGGACGATCTCTCACAAATTGAGCTCTTACTCAAGGAGTCTTTTGGCCCAAGATGAAAGTTCAAGCCATTGAACTCGTAAGCAAGTGGGATGCCTGTCAAAGACATGACCCCCAAATTTGAGCTCTAGCTTTAGAACTCCATTTCAGCAACGTTGTTTGGCCATTTAAAAGATGGGCCCTCGACCTGGTAGGAGAATTCTCGACAAATCCAGGTAAAAGGAAATACCTCTTAATAGTAACAGATTACTTCGCAAAAGTTGTAGAAGCAGTCCCTCTATGCCGCACACGCGAAGACGAAGTCATCAAATTCATCTGGAAAACTATCATCATCCGATTCGGTTGCCCCCATCTCATCAGAATCAACAATAAACCTCAGTTCGTTAGCTCCAGAGTCATTAAATTTTTCAATCAACAAAATATCATCCACTCACCTTAAAATCCATATTACCCTTAAGGAAATGGCCAGGCAGAAATCACTAATCAAAATATAGTGGATGGAATCAAAAAGTACTTGACAGAGAAGAAGGGTAATTGGGTCCAAGAATTGCCACATGTCCTGTGGGCATATCACACAATACCTCGGGGTATCAACTGGATGCACGCCATTCTTACTAGCGTATGGTACAGAAGTAATCATCCCCACTCTATATCATCACCCAATACGCGACCATACCATAACGGATGAAGAGAATGAGTACCAGTTGGCATGTAACATGAATTGGATCGTAGAGACTAGAGACAGAGCAATCATGAATTTGAAAAGATACTACCAAGATCTAGCCCGATCTTGCAACAAGCGCGTTCGTCACAGAGAGTTCAAAATCAAAGATCTCGTCTTATGAGAAATTCCCAACACAGAAAAGTGGTAAGCGTTGGGAAACTGTCCGAAAATTGGGAAGGCCCTTTTGTTATTGTCCAAAAAAGCAGCCTTGGTTCTTACGATCTCGCCACTGAACATGGAGATCGAATCCCTAATCCTTGGAACAAGAGGAGATTAAAATTGTATCGCCGATAAAAATCTATCACTATGTACTTTTCTACAAATCAATCTATCATCTTGCATGACGAACTTACATCAATGAAAGTTATGCTCGATCCAAATACATCTGAGTACTTTCTACTATTTTATACAGTACTCTATCTAACACATTCATCGTACATCAATTTTACACCAATAAAATACTTGTGTTCGATTGCCCTACACTATAGTACTTTTCTAATATATCCAACAACTACTTCTATATACTGGTTACAGATCGTTAATTTCCTTGACCAAACCGGTCATCTATTATATTGCAGATTATTTGTTGCTTTGGCCAAACTGATCATCTATTGCATTATAGATCGTTTCTTACTTTGGCCAATCTGATTATCTATTACATTACAGATCGTTTGTTTCTTTGGCCAAACTGATCATTTATTACATTACAGATCGTTTGTTGCTTCGGCCAAACTGGTTATCTATTATATTATAGATCATTTGTTGCTTTAGCCAAACTGATCATCTATTACATTACAGATCGTTTGTTACTTTAGCCAAACTAATCATCTAGTACATTACAGATCGTTTGGTACTTTGGCCAAATTTATCATCTATTACATTACCGATCGTTTGCTGTTTTGGCCAAACTGATAATTTATTTACATTAAAGATCGTTCGTTGCTCTGGCCAAACCAATCACCTCTTACCTTACGAATCATTTATGGCTTCAATCAAATCGATCTGCCATCAATGTTCCTTTATGTTCGATAACATCTGGGGACCATCCTATACAGCAGATGTTTGACTGATACGGTATCATTAATTTAATGAAAGGTTAGTATAAATCATTATCCTAGACATTCCTATTTTTATACATTATATGCGTTAGTATGCATCGCATAATCACAATCGCTACTCCTCACTAGAGCTATCACTCAAGCCATCACCTATATTAGAGGGTCCCGCAACGTCAGGTGCATAACCCGTGTACAACCTTTGACGCATAAACTCTGGCATTTTTCCTGTAATGATTTTCTTTCCTTCTCTAACCATACGCCGTATTAGATACTCACACCGTATTGCCTCCATGTCACACTGCACACTTTTTCCAACTACAACGTCATACACCAGTTTACTTTCTTTTTCCAATCTCTGGAACTCTGATGCAAAGAATGAAATCACTGCTGTCATATCTCTCTCATATACGTTACCTACTTTAGTCTTTACCTGCTTAGACAGAATAAGCTTGCTGAGTTTAGTTTGAGCTTCTTACAGCGAAATCTTCAAATGATCGCAATGCTTCTCTACTCGACGTTTCTCATCCAGCACCGTAGAATTCTGAGACTCCAGCACTGCCATAAACTCATCCATATGATAAATCAGAGATATTGACCCATCAAGTTCTGCTTCACGATTATCCCATTCTACCCTTCTTTTATCAAGACATGTCTCCGCCTGCAATAAGTCAGCATCTAACTTTGTATTTGTATAACACAAGTTTGTATTCTCATCCAGGTGCTCTAAGGCATTTAGCTTCAACCCTTATATGGTATGTTATAAAGTGACCACTTTGTTCCAAGCTGCATTTATGTTTACATTCTGTCTATTACGGGACTCTTCCATCTTCTTTATCAGAATGTCAGCAACTAGCCATAACACTTCATACATAGAAGCGCACTCTCGTATCAACTACCTCCGCTTCAAGCACATTTACTTGGATTTGTAAGTCTTTCACATTCTCACCTTCCTCCTCTAATTCTGGGAATAGTTTTATAATTCAAACTCGAGCAGATGTTAACTCTGCTCCCTGCTGGCTCACTTGCCTCGAGCTACCTGTAAATTCAACCTCTTTCTTTCTTATAATTTTTCTTAACTCCTCTATCTTTCTCAGTCCACTGGCTAGATCTGCCTTTTCTTCTGTAGATCCTCAGAAAATCAAGCTCCAACGTCTCACTCTTTCAACATCTCCACCTTTGTTCTTTCAACTAATTCAGTAGCACTCTTTAGTGCGACCTGATTTGAACTTAACTCAGCGTTCAGTTGTTTGTTATGGGAGCCTAAAACGTCACACTGACTTTGAACAACTACCAATTCTACTTGTCATCACAGTTTACATTTATAAACAATTCGATTACACCAACAGATTACATATCACAGTAAATAAGTTTAAATCAAGAACATGGTATCTGAGTAATATCGATACACAGCTTCATTCATCATCACAGAGAACAAATTTTATTTATCATCAATAATATTATACAAAGATCAAACACATATGCAGGGCCGGTAAAAGAAAACCGAGAATACCCTATTTTCAGTTCTTTAAGAAATGAGAAGACTGCCCTTTATCTCTCAAACTGTTTATGTTTGTTATTTGCACATCTATCGGAGTGGTAAAGGTCACCACCTCCTATGAACGTTGCTTACGCCACGATCGGGGTATCAGGCTTTCGACCTCCTTCTCACCCTCTTCTGATGACAGTTCCCTCAACCTCGGAATGGGTTTGTTACATTTGGTAAACCACATATTCTCAGCCTTGGCGCTCTCTACATCAAAATCTTTCCCACATCCTGTTATGAACATCCTAAATTCATTATCTACCCTAGGCAGTTTTCCCCCATAAAATTCAATAACACTATCTATATGACACTCATGTTCTGTTCGAGCAATAACTTTTGCGCGCGACGAATATAGATGATCCTTCAATGTCATTTGTGCTTTGTGCAGCCGCTAGCGCATGTCTTTCTGTAATACACCTAAAGCCCTTAAATATGCTTCTACCTTAATTTGAATAGCCACTTCTTTCGACAACCGCGTTGCTAAAGGCATTTTTTACTCCATGTATTGTAATAACTCATCATATAACCCTTTTAATTCACCCTCTAATAGCTTTTAAACCTCTATTTGCTCTTTCCTTACCCTGAAAAATACAATTCTCACAGCCCTCAGATCCTATATAAAGCCAAACATATTAGTTAAATGTTCTACATCACCCCGTACAACAGACATACCAGCTCGAGCAGAACACCTTCTCGCCTCTAAACTATGACGATTACGTATTTCTTGAGCTAAAAATATAACTCGAGCTGGGTCCGAAACTGCACCTTTCTCCTTCAAAAGCTCTACATAAACTTCTATTAATCCTCGCTCACTATCTACTTTGACCTCAAAATACAATGTCAGAGTTATCGTTAAAATAGATCAACTCTTTTGGTTTTTGAACTAATAACCCCCTTTCCTCTTCCTTCCTTAACACCACATCCCTTTCTATTTTTATCTTAACATATCTACATTGAAGATCATATGCTCTTTAAAAGTTTTTTATGAATTCAACTTAAAATTCCTTCTCTCAAATTAAGTTTTATTAAGAACCTGTTGAATACGAGCCATGAAATCCCTCGCTCTACTCAACGATTTTTCCAGTTCGGAGTTCGTTTTTCTCAGTCGCTCTATCTCCTATACAAAATACAAATATTTTGCTATAATACAAACATCCAAAACAAAAATGGTTCAAATCATCACTCCAACTTTAACAAATACAGAGTACTATCACTTTGATATCACACGAACTGCATCAAATCAAAAATAGAATACCTCAGAAGGTTTAAAGATTCTTGCTGGTTTCTACCTCAGATGGAGGATCCAATGTTTGCCCAACCAGCTGACTTGGACCAACACGTTCAGATAGAGGATCCAATGTTTTTTAGCTACTCAGACTGGTTTAGATTTTCTGATGGAAACTTTAACACCTTCTCTGGAGAAACACCAACGTCCACCATTACTGCCTCTGGAACCTCTGAGGGAAACTCAATTTCCTTGTACCTTCTGACCCGGCCAAGTTCCACATCAGCTAGGCTCAATCTAAAATTATAGTAGGATTGGATGAAGTGATTTCGCTCTACTTTAAGGGCCTCAACAGATTTCGACATCACATCATCATGAGCCACCAGGTCAGAGTATTTTGCCGCGAGCTCTGCAGCTGCTTTAGCCTCTTCAGCAATCTGCTCTTTCTCCAGCTTGAGCTCAGCTTCGAGATCCTTTATACGAGTAGATTGATCTTCGAACTCCTTCAAGCGGGCAAATTGAACTTTGAACCTCGCTGTAAGAGCCCCAAACTCTTGGCTCTTCCTTTATAAACATTTTCCCCCTTTAGTAGCATTGAGAGCTGCCAGTACAAGCATTCAAAGTCAAAATCAGCATAGTAGTTCTCAGTCTGAATACAAAGATAATTAAGGACTTCAAAAAAAAGTACCGCAAAAGTATGTTCATAATACTCTGCATCGAGCTGCTCCAGATCCGTCTTAGCCATCAAACAGTATTTCCGTTCCAACTCTACCATCTTGGCTGAGGCGTGAGGTTTAGTTCGAGAACTACCCTCTTCCTCATGCCTTTTTCTTTTCAGCGAGGACTTCTCAACCTTAACATGAGCAACTTCAATTTTCTCAGCCACATCGCCAGATATATACTTTGCGATCTCTTATATCGTGGCCTTCCCCCGGTGACAAAAGCACTCTGCCGAGCTGGCCTCATGGGACGTCAAACATTCTGTTTCGTGCTCTAAGATATAGGAGGTGGAACACTAAGAATATCAACAACAGTCAAGACAGCTTTTCCCTCAGCCATAGCTCATTTCTCCTGAGCTCGCTGAACTTTGAGAACTGCAGAATCTACCCTTTTATCTCTGCGGATACCCAACTCACTGAGTACCTATTTTGGCATATCCAGATCTTGAGCAACACAGTCGAACAGGCTAGTCTTGTCCGGCGTAGATAAAGGCTTGGGCTCTGCCAAAACAAGGAACACAGCATTAAGTAACAGATCGAAGACAAGTTATAGTTTATTTGTAGATTGGTCAACATTACTTACTCTGATTATAATATCTATGATTCAGTTTAAGCGCCGGTTTATCTGGAACCTGCATACATTTACCCTCTACCCACACAAGGTGATCGTTCCATGGTTAACCT
The DNA here is from genome assembly GCA_014058105.1 of Kingdonia uniflora. Lineage (NCBI taxonomy): Eukaryota > Viridiplantae > Streptophyta > Magnoliopsida > Ranunculales > Circaeasteraceae > Kingdonia > Kingdonia uniflora. The sequence goes on from JACGCM010000121.1 coordinate 344,106, forward strand.
ATAGATTTGAAATTAAAAAATTTTGACCTAGCTGAATCACTATATAGGTAAACCACTACTCTGACCTTCGACATATTTCTATTTATAAAACTTTATCACATCTTCATCTTCGAACTGCTTTGCAATCCCTTCCTTCCTCCATTTTTCATTCAATACCTCACATACCCTCATCATTTTAGAAACATTCCCATTTAACTGGGTCGAGCAACACTGTAGCACATTCATAACCCCTTTCTGAAAGAAAGTCATAGGAATTCTAAGGCCATATACAACCTGATTTAAAAGATACAAAAACCCATCCCTCAGGCCTGATAACCCGAGACCATTATAATATGAGAGATTAACCCCCTCACCAATCCCTCTATCCTTCTTCCACTTTGCCAAACATGGGACTTGGTAGTAGATAACCTCCTCCCCTTTACCAGGGATATAAGCCTTAAACCATAAACCTTGCTCCTCCACATAACTTCCCCATTCTCCCTGCAATTTCTTTTTATATTTCAAGTATTATTTCCCTACTCCTACCCTCTCTGGGTATATCACAATGACTTTCTCCTTCTTTGATCTATCCTCCCTTTTTATCGCCTCCTCAGCCTTACTGGGTTCCCCACCCTCTATGCCACTCTCACCACTATTTACAATTTCTTCCATCACACTACACTCGTCCCCCCTCCCCGACGATGATGTTTCCTCGGAACTGGACGATACTACAAATTTACTGGTGGGAATACCAGGTTTAGACTGTATATCAAACCTACAATATGCAAAAATATTTTATTTTGCCATTTTCTCTACATTACATACAGACAAAATAAGCCCACTTTCTACCCAGTCAACATGTCTATTTTACAAATTCCTAAACAAATGCAAAAATCAATAATTTCAAATTTCTCCCTTCTTCCCCAAATACATATTTTCTCCCTCTAATAGTCGATTCATATACCTAAACTCATATTCCCCATTTTTATTCAAACACCCCAAAACCCCTACATTATCAGATACACATATCAAACCGGTTACTATATATATCAAGCAGATTACTACAAATATCATACAAATTACTAAATAAATTAACCGGATAAAGCATTATATTACCAACCTGTACTTAAAGAACAACAATCATCTGCTTTACCCGGACGTCTTTTCGAGAATGAACACTCCCGTCACTTCTCAGACAATTTTTTATCACCTAATAAAGATTTTCTTCTCAAATCACAATCAGTACTCAAGCATTTTCTTTCCTTGAAAATAAGATTGACGCAACTATTTTCTCTCTCTAAAACTGTAGATAATTTATGAGGGAGAGAGGGGTACATTTTTATACTCTCCCTCAGTTTGTGAAGCGACGACTCCTTCTGACACGCGTCAGCCATCCTTACTATCTCTGTAGGTACATCTTTTAGGCTGAAGGCATCATTATGACTTCTGTGATAACATCTACCGTCATCACGTCTGTCTATATTGTCTACCATTATATAATTTTGGACTTCTTCTGAAAACACAGTGCAAACGATCAATCACCTTACTTTAATACCCTGCCAAGATCGTACAACTTTTCTAAAATAGATCAATATTTAAAATTTAAAGCTATCAATATAGTTGTTAAAATCCTGCAGTTGTCTCCCACAATATCTGTACACAAAGATTAAAACATAATACTTTATTTTTATTTAATCAGATTGAGACATCACATTCGTTTATCCTCTCAAGATCCCTCATCTTACATTTATTCAAACCCAACCACAAAACACTCAAAAACAAATTACTTATTACGAGCTCCAATGTTTCAAGCTTACCGAGCTCTCCAGTCACATCTAAAACAGCCTCGGTGATACGCCTCCCTGTACAGAATGATCTCCCCTCTTGCTACCCTGGCATCCTCTTTAACGATCTTATCACATGCAAGTTGTCGAACAGTCAGTTTCTGCACCGTGGCACTCAACAACGATCTCCAAAATACACCACACCAGAAAAATCGGTCATACTCTTCACGCTTCCCTTCTTTATCTAGTCTTGTAAGATTTAATGACCATTCTAGCAATACAACATTGTAAGGGAATCGACAAAAATACCGCTCACGAAGTTCAGCAACCTTGATATGAAAATGACTATCTACTGCCTGATGAGCATACTGAGCATGAGTCCTCACCATGGATAAACTCGCCACCTCCACAGCAAAATTATCCCTACAGAAGATGCAAATCAAAACGACCAAGATTCATGATTTTTTAGCCGCTAGGAAGATCTTTGCAAATATCACCCCACTAATTTGACCGAAGGATATATTGTTTAAAGCAAGTTCACGGAACAACAAAATATCAACATCAAATACAGAATATTGTGACATGTCATTATTTCTATAGTACGAAATATTTCCTCCAATTTTGTACGAACAAATATAAAAAGGGGCAACATACAAGATCACGCAAATCAAGCAGTAGCACCTACAGATCAATGCCCACACTCTATCACAGTTCGAAAAACTCTGTCACCCAGTTCGAGTACATAGATCGCTGAGAACAATATCTAACTTTTCCTTAAAGTCCTCTCTTTTCAACCCCAGTTATAACCACCATTTACTCTCATACACACAAAACTCTTTCAAGCTCAATTTTCCCTATTATATCCTATGATATCTAACTCCTATTTTACAAACAACAAACTACAGAGACAAGTTTGTGACAAAGAATTATGACCTCAGAACGAAGTTATTTCATTAATTCAAAATTTTCTTTACAGGATACTTTACAGATAACAAAATGTCCCCAATAATTACAACAGATTACATCACAAAGTTACAGTTCGAATTGTTTTTTAGGAATGAGCAGAGAAGATGATGAAAAACTGAAGCAACTTCCAAACCCTGATCCCATGCTGCAAGATCCGGGAAACAGTCAGAACTAGAAATCACAGATAAAAAAAATCTTCTTCATGGCCAAAATCTATGGCCCATGGAAGAAAATGATTCGCTGCATCCTCCCACCTTTTCCACCATAACCCCCACCCCGCATGCGAGAGACAGACAGAAGGTCCTACCTTTTATAAATGACCCATTCACTAGCAGGATACCGGCGAGACTCCCTAGGATGAACGCCTGCCACCTCATCTTCAGTTGTAACAGCCTTCTCCGCTAGCAAACGAAGTCCATTTCGGCGCTCCGCCATAGATGTCAGCAGATAGTAAAACTGTGCCATCTGATAATAGTCATCCCCCCGCCTCCATCACTTCTTCATATGACATACGGTGATAGGTAGGCGGCACAGGAATCGGTGTCGACAAATGCAGAGGTTAGTATCCAAAGTATCGGATACGTAATTCCTTTATCTTTTTACAAATCCTAGACTCCCAAGATTGGTTCCTGGTAGTCACCATACTCTCAATTGTCATTTCTTCAAAATAGTCAAGAATAGAGAAGAAGAGAATCATGGACAAAGACTTGGTTCCTCACTTTCATTTTTGATGCCTTTTATACTATGATAACCATTTAAAATAGACTCTTCAGATTTCTAGCGTCAGAAGGATTTCCCATGCCAATAAACATTGACTAGAGCCATTGGTTCTGGGAAACCCAAAAGGTACAAACAAGATACTTATGTTCCTAGATTATAACTACAGTATTAATGAAACTTCTCAACCAACACCACTCGCCCGCAAGGTTTCTCGTACTGTTGGCTGAGAGGTGGCAGTTGTAGTGGCTTATTCCACATCTCGAACTTATGTTTCATCTTCGAACTACATACAAACTTTCAACCTCAACAACAAAGCACGTGGTACAATCAAAAATAAGACAACAATATTGGGAAACACATACATTACGAGTTTCTCAACCAACACCACTTATCCCTGATGTTACTCGTGCTATTGCTTGAGAATTGTCTTGTAATAACTTATTTCGTATCTCGGACTCAAAGCCTCATCCTCGACCTCATCAGCATACAAGAAACACTACTGAAATCATACTCGATCTTCAGAATCTTAGGCAAGATTTTCTATGGAATCCACTGGGTCCTACTCCACCTTCAACATACCCTTCTTTCAAGCTTCATCTCATATGCTTTCTTCTTTCTTGAATACTAGAGCTCACCTCCTTCCTACCCTGGTGGGTATCTCGTGAAACTATAGGCTTTCAGAAGACTGAACATATGGGCCACCATCTTTCTACTGACTTCCTTTCTCTGAGTCTGACTCGAACACTGATTTCTTAACCCCTAAACGTAGGTGTGGCAGATGCTTGCTTTCCTTGTAGGATGGATGCTTGGTCAAGTGTTTAGGCCTATAGATGAGTCTTTTGGGGTAGCAAATGCTTGACATATATGTCAAGTATATTGGCCCTTATCTTCATGCACGGATTTTTCTTGATTGAATACAGAGTGTTACCATTTGGCCTTCTCCGCATTTCATAGCCAAAGAATGTTGAATGTTATTTTGTTTTTCTGAATGTCAAATACATCTGTTTATATGGGTTTTAATGCCTTTTGCAACCACATGTTACATGTAGTCAATGTAAATTGACCTTTCTTTCAATCATGTTGTAGTAAATTCTTGTTTTATATGCATCACTGAATCTGGATCAAGTTACTCAAATCTCTAATCTTATATTCTTACTCAAATCTCTAATCATATGTTCTAATTACTCGTTTTTGAACACATTTTTTGCTAGAGTTCCGAAGTTCTGAGCTAACAGATAAAGCCGCAGAGTTTTTGAAGTTGACCTTCAGCTTGTTAAACATTGATACGATATGCACTTTCTTCATGCCTTTAAGTTTATGATATTGACATTTACATCTGGATAAGTTTTTCCCTATTTTATGCCTTACCATATTTGTATTTTGAAGATAATATGATGTGCTGATGTTCATTTTATCTATTTGCATATGTTTATTTCCAACTTTAAAGTAATTCCGAATGTTTCTAAAGGTGGAAGGTGTATCATATCCGATTCGGTATACCGAAGAAGCGCACTTGAGGTATCTTTAGAGATGGTGGTTATATAATCTACCAAGATTCGAGAAAGAGAATTAGTGATTTTGCTCAAGGAGAAATAATAGGAGAATATTTATGCTATAAGCCTATAAGGAGATAAAATAGTTGGTTGTGCTACAACATTACTTGCAACAACTTTTAAAAGAACAATATAGCATTTTCATAAACTGTTACATCCAAAGTTTGGTTGATGCACATCCATTAATTCATATATAGTTTTGGTTTGAAATAAATGACTGATCATTTATGCATTCCTCCATAGACATTGGTGCTTGTTCAAAAACTGATAACGTTCAGGACTTGAAACAGCCTATGGCATTTCTTCTTTCTGTAGTAGCTGAAACAGGCCTGGTTAGGCTTCCCTCATTGTTAACTGTTGTGCTGTTACAGGCAAATACTAGCTAGATTGACATATGAACAGGTAATTTTCTTATCAACTGTAAAAACATGATTAATGTGTGTTGCCACCTTTAGCTATAATTCATAGTCATTGTCCCAATTCATTCTGGCCTAGCAAACAAAAAATGAGCTAATTGACTAGGATCCTTCTTATCGCGTTGCTGACTCTTCGTAGCTATTTAGCAGTAGGGCTTCTAGTCGTAGCCATTTATTAGTAGGGTAAGGCTGGGCTTTTTTTAGCAAGGCTCTCTCAGTTCAGTTCTTCTTAGACCAGCTCTGTGCTACCTAGAGCTCTAGCCAACTTTCACTAGTTCGGTTAGGCTTTTTTTAGCAGTAGTTAGAAACGGATCCTTGCTAGCTTCTTCTGAAAAGAGCAGTAGTTTAGACACCTTTTCCATCATCATTGGAGGCTAAAAAATAGGTGCTTCCTCGGGTGTACTTTGGTCAAGGCTTAGGTATTCTATCCGCCCAATACATGACACTAGAACGAAACTTGTTAAAAAAGGGGAAAAAAACAGGTGGGACATGGTCTACTAGAGGCGTAGCAGGATATAAGTCAGCAACACACCGGAAGCATCAAAGCGTTTAGTTTTTAACAGACCCATATCGATTATGACTATTACAGATTTGCTTTCCTTTTTGTACTCGGCTCACTAAGTCTTTTAAACCCTCCCCTTCGCATTGCGGCTTTTATAGATACTTGTGAGTCATAACATTTTTCGCTTTAGCATCCTGCCTCCTAAACTACTTATTGTCTTTTTAATAGTTTAGGACACCTTTTTTTTGCATCCTGGCTCCAGCTAGAAAGAAGAAGGAAGGACCCAGCAAGGATAATAAAGAAAAGGGTGAGTCTTGTAGTACAGTTTTAGAAACGAAGGGTTTAAAAGGGCTGACACCGCATCCTGGGTACCAAGGGAGTTTAGAAGACCTGGATAAAGGAAAAACAAAAGCCAGGCAAGGGTGAAGCGTGGGCTATTACTAAAGCCAGGTTGAATACGATGGAATAGCCAGTAGACTATGGACCAACCCTTCCCGTGTTAATATATAGAAAGGAAGCAATCTCTGCATGTAAACTACTGTCTTTCTGGCGATAGCGTGGGAAGTGCTTTAGGTATGAGCTAAGGTAGCTTTCTAAGCTTTCTTTTAGAATAGGTTCTGTGTTTTAGAGCTTCTAAAAAGAGCTAGCAGCAAAAGAGAGGTGTTTTCAGCGTAATGTATATTGTTGCTGCAATTTCTTTAAGAACAGAATAGGCGATTAAAGAAAAGTAGAGGTGTGGTTTAAAAAGCTTTAAAAGAAAGAAAGAAAAGAGTGATAGCGATAGCGAGGATCCTATTGAGAAGAAGGTAGCTTGCTTTTTAAATAGTGTTTTCCAATGAACAAAGCCTAAAGGCCCCTAACTTTTTAAATAGGTTTGGATACTTCAGTTTGTCGGCCCTGGTAACAGCATTGTTGACAGAGAAACTAATGTACTTCTAATTTTTATCACAGCATATGGTTATCAAAGGGATCCTTCTCTTGGTGATTTATGTACTTAACCATGACCCAGCCATAAGTGGGTGTCTAAAAGAGCTTTACATCCAACGATATTCTAGCGCTCATTTATATATCCATATATGGAAGTGCCATCAATTATGATATATTCTTTTATAATGCAACAAGCGGTAATTCTCACTACCTTTTATCTTTTTTGCTATCTTTTTTGAATTTTCAAGTCACTTTGCTTAATTGATTGAATAGATTGGCATACTAAGTTTATTTCGTGTATGATGCTATATGAATTGTCGGTAAGAAGCATGCTTATAATTTATCTCATTTTTTTTGTATATTTTTGATTTTTATTTTTGAAATAATAATAATTATTATTTATTGTTTTTGCCACGGATTATGTAGTGGTGAAAGTAGGCTTTTGCTACGGATTATGTAGTGGTGAAAGTAGGCTATTGCTACGGATTCTGTAGTGGTAAAAGTAGGCTTTTGCCACTGATTATGTAGTGGTGAAAGTAGGCTTTTGCCACAGATTTTTCAATGGCAACAAATTTATTTGCCATGGTTAAAGTTGTGGTAATTGAGAAACTTTTTACCACAGTAATAATTGTGCCAAACCTTTAGCCACCGCATCTACGACCACGACCCTTACCACGGTAAAAATAGTGATAAAAACCTTTTTGCTACATATTTTTCTATGGCTAATACCATTTATTTTTGTAGTGTATGTCTTATAATATGACCGTTTGGCGACAATAGAGATTTTTAATGACGGACGTTACAAAATATATACATTTGATGTTCTTTGACCTGATTGTATAATGGTATGATCTTACTGTCTTGTAATGGCTTCATAGATGGCGTTGCATCTGTCGATTCAAACTGCTAAGTTTTGGGTCGAAAATAACGAATAAAGCTGTGTAACTGCAAAGCGTTATTTACTGTGCCACGTGTATGTTGATAAGTTCAAAAGTTCGTATGGTGGTAGAAGATGAAGTAGGAGTTCGAGATGCGGAATAAGCCACTACACGAATTGTTGAGGTAGAGGTAGAAAGTGATAAACATGGCTATGTAACTGTACGGTATCATACATTATACCACATGTATGTTGAGGAGGTCGAGTGGTCGTATTCTGGTTGAGGATGAAGCATGAGTTTGAGATGCGGAATAAGCCACTACAACTCCCCCCCCATCTCAGCCAACAGTACGAGAGACCTTACAGGCGAGTGGTGTTGGTTGAGAAACATTATTGAAGACTGCAATTAATACCTGCGAATTATTTCCAATGTAACTTCATGAATATCTATTTGTGGCTTTTGGGTTTTCTAGAACCAATGGTTCTAGTCAATTCTGTTGTATGGAGAATCTTTCAAACGTTGGGAATTTGAAGAGTCAACTTTAATACAGATAATAGTATATAAAAAACACTCTGAGTGGTGTTGACAAACCAAGTCTTCTTTCTTAAACTATTTCTTATGTGTTCATATTTCTCTACTTGAATTTTTTTTACGGTTAAAGTATGGTAACTACAAGACAACAGTCTCGGGAATCCAGGATTCGAAGGAAGATGGAAGAATTGTGCATCAAATATTTTGGTTACCAGCCTTTGCAACTGCCGATACCAATTCCGGTGTCCCCTACATGCTACTATATGTCATATGAGGAGGTGATGGAGGTGGGGGATGATTATTACCAAATGGTGTGCTTCTATTATCAGCTGACATCAGAGGAGGAGCGTCGAAATGGCCTGCAGCTACTGGCAGAGGAGGCTATTATAATTGAAGATAAAATGGCAGGTGTTCAGCATAGGGAGTCTCGTCGGTACTCTGTGATTGAGTAGGTCCTATCTAAGGAATATGATTTTTTGTCTGTCTCTAGCATGCGGGGGTGGTGAAGGTTATGGCGGAAGAGGTAGTGATGGCGGATGTTTTCTTCCATGGACCATATATATTGGCCATGAAGAAGATCCTTCTGTTGGTACCGTATCTCTCCCATATTTTTCCAGTTCTACTATTTCCTGTTCCTTTCAGGCAGGAGATCAGAGTTTGAAAGTTGCTTTAATTTTGCATTTTTCTCCTCGTTGACTGTTGAGAGGCATTTTGAATTGTTTACTTGATATAATTTGGAAAGTAATATAAAGATTGTCTAGAATGCTAGTTATTTGTAAAGTAATTTTTAAGAAATTTGTCAAGCTAATGAAATATCAATGTTCTATAATTTTGATACTGTGTTTAGAACTTTGTAGCTTCTTGTTTTCTAAATATGTATGTTAGAGTGTTGCTGAACAAATCGAACTGTAAGGACTAATAAATGTTAGTGGAAGTCGATGTTGGAAAATGTAAAGAGTTCGTGTAATGATAGGAAGTAGATAATTTATGTAAGATGACTTGGTGGTTGTAAAGGTATATGGTTATCTGCAATCTATGTATTCGAACTTGATGAAAAAATGTCTCGAACTGTGGAATGAATTGAGATTATTCTGTAGGTGCTACCGTTGGACTTGTTTGATTTTGTATGTTGTCATCCTCATATCGGTGCCTATAAAATCTGAGGAGATATTTCATAACATGGAAATAATAACCTGTTATAATCTTCAGGATTGTCTGTTGATATTCTTTTACCTGAAAAATTTTCTTTGTAAAATATATCTTTCACAACCTCTGTTGGGTGATTTAGATTTTCATAGATCTTTCTGGTGCTTATATAAAGTACTGATCCTTGGCTGTTAGGTTTTGTATTTTATGGAAGGATAATTTATTGTGGAGGTAGTGTGGTTAACAATGGTGAGGACACGTTCTCAGCGTGCTCGTCATGCAACAGACGGTAGGTTCCATATGTAGGTTGTTGAGCTTCGTGAGTGATATTTTTGTCGACTGCCTTAAGATGTTGTGTTACCAGAATGGCCATTAAATTTGAAAGGGCCTAGATGGTGAAGGCAGGCGTGCAGAGTATGATCACTTTTTCTGGTGCGATGTACTTTATAGGTCCCTACTAGATGCCATGGTACGAGAAATGAATGTTCGACAACTTGTATATGAAAAAATTGCTGAAGAGGATGTAAGGGCAGTGAGAGGATAGATAATTCTATGTGGGGAGGTGAATCATCCAGGCTACTTTAAATGTAACTAAAAAAATTTGTAAGACCGAACTGTGAAAGTTCACAATAAATAAGTAATCTGCTTGTGTTATCTGTTATATGTAGAACGAGGTAAAGTTGATGCAGCGATATGAAATAAATAAGAATAAAATATTCTATTTTACTGTTTGTGTGTCAGATATTGTATATGACAGCTGTATGATTTTAACAGCTGTATAGATATCTTTGAATTTTGAATATTGAACTATTTTAGGAATGTTGTACGATCTTGGTATAATATTAAAGTAAGGTGATTGGTCATTTCTACAGCATTGGGAAAGAGATGCAAAAGTTTTTAATGGCAAAAAATAAAGACAGACGTGATAACAGTAGACATTATCACAAAAGTCATGATGATGTTGTTAACCAAAAAGATGTGCCTGTAGAGATAGTAAGGGTGACTGATACGTGTCTGAAGGAGCTGTCGTTTCATAAACTGAGGGAGAGTATAAAAAATTGTATATCTCTCCTTCACCAATTATCTACAGTTGCTGAGAGAGAGAAAAGTTGTATAAATCCTATCTTCAAAGAGAGGAAACATTTGAGTTCTGGGTGTAATCTGAGAGGGAAAGATTCACCAGGTGATATAAAATTGTTGGAAAAATGATGGGAGCGGTCATTTTTGGTAAGACGTCCGGGTAGAGTAGAAGATTGTTATTCTTCAAGTACAGGTTAGTGCTATATGTCTTTGTTTTGTGTGATTTTCTGTTGCTAGTAATCTGTGTGATATTGTATGTTTATCCTTTTGGGTTGAGGGATAAAGAAGTTTGATAATGTAGGGGTTTAAGATCTTGACTAGAGAGTTCTATAGTGTATAAACTTTGAGACATAAACAGACTATAAAGAAAGAAAATGCCTTTTTGGAGAAGAAGAGGGAAAATTGAAATGATTTTCTATATGTTTTAGAAAATTGGGAATGAAACGTGTTTACTGGGTAGAAACAAGGGTGGGTTTGTTTTTACTGTGTGTAGGGTATATCATAATGATAAAATATTTTGTATATCTGTAGGTCCAGTATGCGTTCAAAACTTATAAATTCAATGAGTAAACTTGTAGTATCATCAAGCTCAGAAGAAACATCATCGTCGGGGAGGAGGACAACTGTAGTGTAATGGAAGAGACTGTAGATAAAATTGATGTTACTGTAGGTGTAGAGATTGGTGAATCCAGTAGAGTAGAGAAAGTTATAGAAAAAGATGATGCAAAAGAGAAAGCTAAATTATTTTACATATACCCTGAGGTAGTAGATGTAGGAAATGAATTTTTGAAGTACAAAATGAAATTATAGGGGGAATGGGATAATTAGATGATGGACCAAAGTCGTTGGTTTAAGGCCTATATCCCAGGAAAGGGGGAGGAGGCGGTATACTATCAGGTCCCATGTTTGGAGGGGTGGAAAAGGGAGAAAGAGATCGATGAGGATGTGATGATCTCATATTATAATGGCCTTGGGCTGGCAGGCCCGAGTTATGGAATTTTATGTTACCTGAATCAGGTCGTTTATGGCCTTAGGATCCCTCTGACCTTCTTTCAGAAAGGGGTTATGAATGTATTGCAGTACTGCCCTGCCCAACTAAATGGGAATGTGTATAAGATGAAGAGGGTATGTAAAGTTTTGAATGAGAAATGGAGGAAGGAAGGGACTGCTAAGCAGTTCGAAGCTGATGATGTTTTGAAATTTTATAAGTGAAATTATATCAAAGGCCGAAAGAGTGGTTACCTGTATAGTGACTCGTCTAGGCCGAATTTTTTTGACTTTAAATCTGTGAGTAGACCATGGAATGATCACCTTGTATGGGTAGGGGGCAACTGTATGCAGGTTCCAGATGAACCGGCGCTCGTCCTGAACCATTAATATTATAATCTGAGTAAGTAACATTTATTATCTTCGAACACTGATCAGTGTATCTTCGAGCTATTAATCATGATCTTATTCTTATTTGCCAGGTCCCAGCCCTTTTGCGATTCCTGATAATACCAGTCTGCCCAATTGCGTGGCTCGTGAGCAGATCGAACTAAAGCAAGTTCTTGGTAAATTAAGTATTTGAAGGGATAAGAGGGTGGATTCCATAGTGCCCAAAGTTCAGCGTGCTTACGAGAATCGGGACATGGCCGAGAAGAAAGCTCGTTTATCTGTGGAGGATGTCACTAGTCTTCCTCCTCCGCCTGAAAATATCAATGTTAAACGGGCTACTCGGAAGACTAGAAAGGAAGCTCCGCCAACTATATCCGCTGCTGTGACGGTCGCAGAGCAAGAGGTTGCAAAAAATACTATTATAGATATTGAGGAGAGGCATGAAGTGAGTGAACTTACTCCTTTAGAGACTGAGAGGAGTCTGTTAAAGAGGAAATGACGCGAGGATGAGGGTAGTGCTTGCAACAGCGCTCAGGCTGCAACCAAGTTGAGAGAGCCGGAGCAAAAATATTGTATGATGGCAGGGACAAATCCTCAGCAGCTCGTTGGCACATTCCAGGAGAAAACTCTTACGGTATGTTTTTGAAATTTCTTGATGTGATGTATTCGGTAATATGATATATGATATTAAACTTGTGTCTTGTGTGTTGATAGTTATCGTTGCTGATGTCGGGGAAATGATATTTATGGAGAAGAGGAACCAGAAGTTCAAAGATCTGAGTCTTAGGCTGGATGCTCAGTTAGCTCGGATGGGGCAGCTCAAAGCTGAGCTTGAGATAGATAAAAAGAAGAGGGCTGAAGATGCCAAGGCTACAGATCGGTATACAATTTTGTCCGAGCATAATGATGTTATGTCACGATCTTAGGAGTTAATACTCTTGGAAAAAAATCATTTTGTCCAGTCTTATTATAGCTTTGGATTGACTACCGCCGATTAAAAGTTAGGTTGATCTGGAAAATATGATGAGATAGTCTTCCCTTTAGAGGTAGAGGATGAAGTGGTGGCTGATGTTGCTGGTCCAGTCAATGTATCTTCTTCACCTACTGAACAAGCTCTGGCCACTGATAAGGCGGTGGATCTTCCGTCTGAGGTAGAAATCAACATGATTTTTTAATCCTTCTATGGTATTCTGTTGTGTTACAAGCAATATTGTTCATTTGAAAAAGTACTTTGCATGGCCGTAAACTATTAAGTTTTATAGACGCTTTTTAGTATGTTCTGTTCGAATGTTTATATGATGATAAACTATTTGTAATTTGTGTAGAAGGTAGAGTAGCTGAGAAAAGCTAATTCCGACCTGGAAAGAGCTTTGGGTAGAGCGAGGGACTCGGTGGCTCGAGTGCAACAAGTACTTAATAAAACTGAGTATGAGAGAAGATAGTTTAAGTCTAACTCGGAGAAATTTTTTAAAGAATTATTTGAACTTCAGTGTAGATATGCGAAGATAAAAATAGAATGGGATGAGATGTTAAGAAAGGAAGAGGAGAGGGGGGTGTTAGTTCAAAAACCAAAAGAGGTGAACTATTTTAATGACCCGAGTGATAAGGCTAGGTGTCAAAGTCTGTTGCTAGCTCTGATATTATATTTTGAGGTCAAAATAGATAGTGAACCGGGTTTAAAAGAGGCCTATATAGAGCTTTTGAAGAAGAAAGGCATAATACCAGACCCAGCTTGAGTAATGCATCTAGCGCAAGAAGCACGTAATCGTCATAGCGTAGAGGTGAAAAAATATTCAGCTAGGGCAGGGGTATCCGTTGTATAGGGTGATGTAGAACCTTTACCTGATGCTTTTGGCCTTATGTAGGATCGAAGGTCGATGAGAATTATATTTTTTAGGATAAGGAAAGACCAAATAAGGATACAACAGAAGTTAGAGGTTGAAGTAGAGGATTTGCGAGATGCATTAATGCAACATATGGAGCAAAAAATGTTGTTGGCGACTCAATTGTCAAAAGAAATTGCTACTCCAAAAAAGGTAGAAGGTGACGTGACGGCCTTAGGTGTACAACAAAAAGAAATGCACAAGCGTCTCTATAAAGCACATGTGAAGTTGAAAGAGAATTTGTATCTGTCACGAGCAAAAATTGTAGCTCGAGCCGAACACGAGCGTGATCTAGAAAGCGTGATCGAGTTTTATGGAGAAGAACTCTCGAGGGTGGAGAATGAATTTTGGAAGTATGTGATGGAGTACGGAAATGAATTTGATCTAGAGAACGAAAAGGCTAAAAAAATTGTGGTTTACCAAGGATGCGGATAAAGTTGTTGAGAAAACAACTCTTCTATCAGAAAAATTCTATCAGAAAGGAGGAGGAAGAAAGTTGTTGAAGAAACAACTCCTCTACCGGCAAAAATTCGACCAGAGAAGAGGAGAATAAAAAAGTTATCGAAGAAACAAATCCTCTACCGGCAAAATTTTACCAGAAGAGAGTGATGAAGAGGTTAAAAGTTTGATACAACGTTCAAGGCAAAATCAACGTCAACAGGAAGTGGTGAATTTTCTAACTCCTGTGGATGTACAAGTAGACAGGTCGTGGAGACCAGGAGATATATGGCAATCTTCTCGTAGTCCGAGGGAAATGTATAGTATTTTAATTTTCTCGAACTGATATATGCATTGCATCTTATATACTGTGAATAGAATCTATTTTCTTTGATTGGATAGTATTCAAGCATTATATTCTTGAGCAAAAATTATAAACTGTGATGTTATCTATCTGGCAAGACGAACTAGTATAAATATTAACTGTTGTGACAGGTGGAACTGGCAGTTGCTCAGATCCAATATGACACGTTACGTGATCAAAACAAACAATTGAACGCTGAACTAAACTTGTGTCAGGGAGTACTAATGAGTGCTACTAAGGTAGAAGAAAAAATGAAGGTGAAGATATCAAAAAAGTAAAATACGATAGTTCGTTTGTCTGAGAAACTGCAAGATAAAGAGGCTGGACTAAACAAGGAGTTGAGAAAGATAAAGGGATTTAAAGAAGTTATAAAGAAAGGGATGTAAAGTTTTTGGTTACCTCTGAACAAATTAAACGACAAGGGGCAGAATTGATAACTGCGCAAACGCACAATACATAGCCGTTGGTAGTGTTAGGGAAGGAAGAAAATAATGTGAAAGACTTACAATACCAGATAAACATGTTTGAGGCGAAGAGAGCTGGTGCGCGAGCAGCTATCGACGAGGTAAGTGATCGTGCTCACAAATTTAAAGTTTTGTGGTATGTGATGAGAATGATGTTAAAAAATCTAGAAGAGGCCCATAATGAGCAAAACGTAACAATAAATAAGGATTGGATCACGATCTATGCTTTATAACATAAATTTCAAATGTTGGATTTAGATGTGTTAGAGTATGGGGCGGAAAATGATGAATTGCGTTTGTGAATACGAAATTGGAGGCTAATGTTTTTAAAGTCACATTGGACCTTAACTCATAGGTGGTAGAGAGGAAGTGTAATCAAGGTCGTATAGATGATGCAGCAAGTGCGGTGGCAAATATGAAGGAATTCATGTCTTTATTGGAAGGTCACAATGATGCAATGTTGAGTGAAAAGGTAGACCTGGAAATTTGTTACAGAGATTTGGAAGCTATGCTGAAGGAGGCTAAAGGTTAACTTGCAAAGTTTGCTCTTCCTGACATGGGAAAATATGAGGGAAGTGATGCGCATGTGAGAGAGATGACTGCAGTGCTCTCCTTTTTTGTATGTGAGTTCCAAAAACTGGAGGCAGAAAGCAAAATACTATTTGACAAACTAGTTTCCAAAAGGGTATAGTGTGAAATACGCATAATACGATCTGAGTTAGATTGAGGAAGGAAAATGACTTGTAACTAGGAGGATGCCGGAATTCATGCGTCGACGAATTTATGTGGAGAGTTCACGTAGTGTTGTGCGACCTGATACTTCAAGTAACAGTTCGAGTGATGGTTCGAGGGATTAATGAGTCGTTACGACTGTGGAAAGGATTTATGTGGACGATACCAAAGAAAATATAGTGTAACTAGTTGGGAAAGTTGATAAAAGTAATGAGTTGTACAGAGTTATACTAACCATGTGAGGACTTAATTGTGGTGTATAAATCGAGTGTTTACTGTATAGAGCTATTATCTGTACTGAAGCAATAAACGCTCAAGATAATAAGAGATCGGTTTGGCCGAAGCAATAAATGATCTATAATTTAATAGTGGATCGGTTTGGCTGAAGCAACAAATGATTTGTAATATAATAGAGGATTGGTTTTGCTGAAGCAACAAACGATCTATAATGTAATAGATGATCGTTTTGGTTGAAGCAGCAAACAATTTATAATGTAATAAAGGATCGATTTGGCTGAAGCAACAAACGATCTGTAATGTAATGGAGGATTGGTTTGGCAGAAGCAACAAATGATTTGTAATGTAATAGAGGATCGGTTTGGCTGAAGCTACAAACAATCTGTAATATAATAAAGGATCAGTTTTGACTGAAGCAATAAACGATCTGTAATATAATAGAATGGGGTGAACCCAATGGTAATCTGTAATGTAATCTATAGATAATGTACTTGTTTGATATATTAGAAAAGTACTATATTGTAGGGTAATCAAACATAAGTATTTCATTGTTGTAAGATTGACGAACAAAAAATGTTAGATTGAGTACTGTGTGAAATAGTAAAAAGTACTCTGATGTAGGGCGATCAAACATAAGTATTTCATTGATGTAAGACCGGCGTACAATATGATAGATTTATTTAGAAAGAGTACACTGTGATAGATTATTATCTTCGATATAGCTTTAATCTCCTTGTGTTCCAACGGTTAGGTACTCGTTCCCCAAGTTCAGTTGCGAGGTCGTAAGAGCCAAATCCACTTTTTCCAATAACAATAAAAGGTCCTTCCCAGTTCTCGAGGAGTTTTCCAGCATTGACTTCTTTTCTGTGTTTGAGAATTTCTCGGAGAACCATATCTATGATTTCAAACTCGCTTATTATAAGATCGGGCTAAAACCTGGTGATATCGTCTCAAATTCATGATTGCTCTGTCTCTAGTTTCCTCGGTCCAATTCATGTTACATGCCAACTAAAATTTGTTTTCTTTATCTGTCATGGCATGGTCGTGTAACGGGTGATGATATTGAGTGGGGATAATTGTTTTATTACCATATGCTAATAAGAATGGTGTACAGCTAGTCGATACTCAGGGTGTTATATGATATGCCCATAATACGTGTGGTAATTCTTGCAGCCAATTACCCTTCTTTTCTGTCAACCATTTCTTGATGTCATCAACTATAGTTCGATTGGTAATTTTTGCCTGTCCATTTCCTTATGGGTAATAGGGATTTAAAGTAGAGTTAATGATGTTATGCTAATTGAGGAAGTCAGCGATCTTGGATCCGACGAACTGAGGTCCATTGTCGATTCTGATGAGGTGAGGGCATCCATATCGTATTATAATAGTTTCCCATATAAACTTGATGACTTCATCTTAGCGGGTTCAACACAACGGAACTGCTTCTACCCATTTGGTGAAGTAGTCCGTGGCTACTAAAAGGTGCTTCCGTTTTCATGATGTTGTTGAGAACTCTCCCACGAGGTCGAGGGCCCGTCGCTTGAATGGCCAAACAACTTTGCTGGAATAAAATTTCAAGGCTGGATCCCGAATTTGGGGTCCATGTCGCTGGTAAGCATCACACTTGCTTGCATATTCAATGGCTTGAGCTTTTATCTTATGCCAAAAGACTCCTTGAGTGAAAGCTCGGTTTGCGAATGATCGTCCAGCTGCATGTGATCCACAAGTACCTTCATGAAGGTCTTGTAGAAATTTCTGAACTTTTTTCGTAGATAAACCTCAGAGATATGGTCCTGTAACTGAGATTTTGTAAATACAATTTTAATCAACGACATAACGTTTTGCATTGCCTAGCACCCGTCTTCTTTCAGTAGGATCTTTGGAAGTTCTCCTTTAAACTCATTTTTGGGGCCTATGTACGTGAGGAAAGGTTGTCTCCAATCATCCTCGTCCCTTTCACCGCCCCTTCTATTAACAAAATTTGAGCTGATGATGTTAATGCAGGGGTTAGATATTACTTCGAGCTTCAAATATCGAGCTTCTGTTCCTAGGACTCCAGTTAGATGGGCAAGGCAGTCTGAGTGTCTATTTTCTCCACGAGTCATGTGTTTGATAGTTGCCATTTTGAATCTGCTCATTCTTTCGGCTACTGATACAGCGTAGTCGACCATCTTTCTATTTTTCAGATACTTGTTTATATAGTGATTCATAATTAGTAAAGAGTATGTATATACGGATAGTTCAGGTAGACCTATCCCTAGAGCCATATCAAGTTTGTGTATAAGTGCTTCATACTCAGTCTCATTATTAGTAGCCTCAAAATTGAGTCATATGGACTTCTCAATTCTATCATTAGAAGGTGTGATTAGGATGATCCTAATACCGGACCCCGCTGGCCTGGCAGAACCGTCAGTGAGAAGGCGTCAACCCTTCTTGGATATCCAATCTGATTTTTCTTTGAACTGTTCTTCAGTGACATCTGCATAAAATTATTCCCAGTCGAGATCATCGACGGGAAAATCTGCTACTGCTTGTCCTTTTTAAGAATGGCGTGGTTCGAAACGAATATCATGCTTTCCAAGGGTAACCGACCATTACTGAACTCGTCTTGATTTCTTTTATTTGGATAAGATCTTTCGTAAAGGATAATTTGTCATTACCCGAACTGAGTGAGCTTGAAAATATTGTTTCAATTTCTGCAATGTATAGACGAGAGCTAGAAGCAGCTTCTTGATCTTGGTGTACCGTATCTCTGTAGAAGTGAGGGCTTTACTGATAAAGTAGACAGGTTTTTCTATTTTCTTATCAAGTCAAATGAGTACCGAGTTTAGTGATTCGTAAGTGACTGCAAGATAAACTATGAGTTCTTCTCCTTCTTTGGGCAAACTCATAACAGGTGGCTTCCCGAGGTTGTATTTTATTTCCTGAAATGCTGCTTCATATTCTGTAGTCCATTCGGTCTCAGGATCTTTTTTAGGTCTCTTCTTCATTGCCCTTTCACGTAGTAGGTCGAATAACCATCGACATCGATCTGAAGATTTTGAGACAAAATGATTAATTGTTGTGATCTTTCCTGCTAATTTTTGTATGTCCTTTTTGTTTTTAGAGAAGGCATAGATAACAGTATGCGGATACGATATGGATCAGCCTCAATTCCTTGTTTGCTGATTAGTTGTCCTAAGAATTTGCGTGACTGAACTCCGAACTGGCATTTGTCAGGGTTTAGTCTCATCTTATAAGACCGAAGAATCTTGAAAGTTGTGCGTAAATCTACTAGATGGTTCTCCTTCTTGAAACTCTTATACAACATATCATCAATGTAAACTTCCATTATTTTTCCAAGGTGATCTTTGAACATTTATGTCATCAGTCTTTGATAGATAGCTCTAGCATTCTTAAGACCAAAATGCATTACTTTGTAATAGTACAATCAATGTTTTGTGATGAAAGCTGTCTTCTCTTGATCTTCGAGCAACAGGGGTATCTGGTTATACCCTGATCCACCATCCATTATGGACAAGAGTTCGTGTCCTACGGTTTAATCAACAGATGGTTAATGATAGGAACTGGAAAACTATCTTTCAGAGTATGTTTATTGAAATCCGCGAAATCTGCGTATACTCTGATTTTGCCATTTTTCTTTGGTACTGCTACGATGTTCGAAATCCAATCTAGGTAGTTGGCTTTTTGGATAAAACCAACTTCAATTAGTTTGTCAATCTTTTTGTTGACTTCTTCACAGAATCTTGGTGATAGAGATCTTTGTTTTTGCTTGACTGCTTTAGCTTTATCTTTCAAACTCAGCTTGTGGCAAGCTAAACTTGGATCGATACCTACATCTCATCGAATGTCCACGCAAAGACATCAATGTTATCTTTGAGAAATTGAATAAGAGTAGTGTGCTCTGATGTGGGTAATAGATTTCCAATGAAGGTACCTCAATTATCTCCACTGATCTAGATGTACTCTGTAGGTTTTGCGTTTGGCAGTTCATTTTTGATAAAGCTTTTTGTAATGCTCCCTGTGGTTTTTTATAATTACTATACGAGCTGTGGTATAGATGGTTCTTTCACCATGGTAACAGTATTTTCACAAGCTCGAGCAAGTTTCTGACTACCCATGATTTCGTAAATACTGCCATTTTATTCTAATCGCAGCGCCAAATGATAAGTCGATGGAATAGCTCGCATATTATGTAACCAACAGCGTCCCATTATCCCCAAATAATGGGATTTTGCATTGATAACATAAAATTCAATGTCAACTGTTATTGGTCCTGCCATAATAGGAAGTATGACCGTTCCCACACTCTCCACTCTAAAACCGTTGAATCTATAGATATCAATGTCGTTAGGCTGTACTTTGTCAGCCAGCCCCATCTGCCCAATCGTGCATTGAAAAAGTAGCTTGATGCTGCTACCATTTTCTACCATCATTGTATACAGTACGCCATTTCTCATTTTCAACATGATTACTAATACATCATGGTGAAGAAAGTTGACGTGACGAACATCACAATCGTTAAAAGAGATCCCTGTGTGTTGGGAGCTAGATTTGGAAAGTAACCAAGCTTCTTTATCATTCATGGACAGGTCATGATATTGACCGACCCGTCATCTTTTTTTCCTATTTGATTGGTTAATAGTCTGAGTCTCAATGAAGTGGCAGAGAGATATAAGGTATAAATGCTTCTCCTCCGCCGTTTCTTCGACCCGAATGGCTTTTGTAGAAATTTTGTAACTCCCGTTCTTGTAACTCTCAATGTCCACGATGTATTCGTGTATTCGTCCATCCGCAAAAATATACTCCAACAATCGTTGTAGGGAAAAACAATGTTCTGTGTCATGATGTTGAACATTGTTGTGTATACAATATGGTTTGTTCTTAATGGGTTGGAGATATTGTGTATTGGGAAAAAACTTATCCTTCTGAAGTATAGGATAAATGTTGGTTATGGTTACAGTCATCTTGGGATGACAGGGTTTTGGTATTTAACTACCTTTTCGAGGTCGATCTTCATTTGATTTTGTACACTTCCTGTCTCCTCCTTGATCAGCAGCACAGTTGAAATCTTGGCTTGTAGATTGATTTATAGCTGTCAGTGTTAATTTTTGAGTCTTCTGTCTGTCGGATACCATTCTTTCGAGATCGATATATCTGTTAACTTTTTTAATCATGTTTTCCAATGGGATAGGCTTGTTTAGAATGAGGTAATCATTTACCCTTCCGTTGACGAGTAAAGCATTGGTGAAGGCTGAAATAGTGATCTTCTGATCAAGTCGATCCACCTTTTGAGCCAACTCCATGAAATTCTTAGTGAATGTTTTGAGCTTTTCTCCTGGTATTTTCTTAAGGCTAAATAGAGAATATAAATTCTCTTCTTTGTCTCTGTTGTACGAGTAATTCTTGACGAAGAGTTCTCTCAACTGCTCGAAAGTTGTAATAGACCCTTCGGGTAGTGTATGGAACCATCACAAAGGTTCCCCTGATAAACTGGTAGGAAAGAGCCAGTATAGAATGTAGTTAGATGTAGAATATAAGGCTAAAGCATCCTGGAACTCTTGCACGTACTCCACAGGGTCAGTCCCCTTGTATTTCTAGATTTTTTACGTATGGAAACCAGTGGGGACTTTGTCATCTAGTAGTTCCAGTGCAATTAGGCTTTTTTGTAATCTATTGTGGATTTCTTTAGCGATTTGAATTTGAGCATCGAACAACTCTTTGATATGCTTGTCGATGTGCTCCTGAGTTATGTACTGATGATCTGTGATTGTTGGTCGCGGGACTCGTCCTTCGCGAGGAATATGGTTGCCACTTCCTTCACTGAGTTACTCGAGAGATGGAATTCAGACTTTCCCTCTGGATGGCCCTTACTGTCTGAGTCTAGCTAGACTGCCATCAACCTCATGGTGGACTTCTTATATTATAACTGGTTTTCCCCGAGGTTGCTTATGTTTAGATCGAACTTTTCCTCCCAGACTGTTCGCATGAGGCCTTATTCTGTCGAGTGTGGAAATTTGCGAACCAACTGGCTGCATTCCAGTAGGTTGTACACCAGTTGGATGTGGGCCTTTGTTCTTATATATTGTGACCTGTTGATCCTATAAAAATTTTAATGTCTGTTGAATGCCTGCCAGTTGCTATTCCAAAGCGATTCGTCTTTCAGTTTCGAATTTCAAATTAGCTCATAAATCTGCTAGTCCAGCGTTCCCGTTTCCTGGAGGAGTTGGCATGCTATTACCTGGAGGCGTCATTCCGTATAGAGATAATCAGCTATTTTTTGAGATAATGAGTTTGGGAACTTCATTCCCACATACGATGCCAAATTTAATAGCCTAATTTCGGGATTCTAACTTATCCTTTACACCAGATGTGCTTAGAACGCTCATGGATAATAAGTAATGACTAACAAGATGATTTAATGTGTAAAACCTTTGAATAGGTTAAAAACCATGACCTCTCATGAGGATTTTTAGAAAGAGAGGGGAATCTTATTGAGATTGCTAGCTATTACAATTAGTGTTCTGAGTCTTTTAAATACAGAATGTTAGAGTAAGGATTCATCCATCCTTCATCTCAAATTCTCTGGTCTAATTTATAGGTCTTATAATATGACCGTTTGATGACCATCAAGATTCTTAATGACGAACGTTACAGAATATATACATTTGATGTTCTTTGACCTAATTGTGTAGCAGTCCGATCTTGCTGTCTTGCAACGGCTTCATAGATGGCGTTGCGTCTGTCGATTCGAACTACTAAGTTACAGGTCAAAAATGATGAATAGAACTATGTAATTGCAAAACGTTGTTTACTGTGTCGCGTGTATGTTGATGAGTTTGAAAGTTCGCATGGTGGTCGAAGATGAAGTAGGAGTTCGAGATGCGAAATAAACCATTAAACAAATTGTTGAGATAGAGGTAGAAAGTGATAATCATGGCTATGTAACTGTACGGTGTCATACATTATTATGCCACATGTATGTTGAGGAGGTCGAGTGGTTGTATTCTGGTCGATGATGAAGCATGAGTTCGAGATGTGGAATAAGCCACTACAGTTGTAATCTTTTTACTAAAAAGTTCATGGGCATTCTTGTAAATACAAAACTTTAACGGTTATATTTTAATTAACTTTTTAACGAACAAAATGTTTTTGTAACTCCTGTCCATATTTATTTCGAAACAGTTATATTTATTTCATAACTTACAATAATCGTTTTGCTCATATTTATTACTAGCCATTGTAGAATTTGTCTATAAAAGAGAATGGGCTCCCCACTGTTTTATACATCGAAAAATATAGCTTATTACTCTCTCTGGCATTTTAACTCTCCCTTCTTGCTTTGACTTTTGTCTGAGATATTGGTGATGCGACCAAAGTACAGCGTGATCATTATCGCTGTACTTGTAGAGTTTCCTGCTCGTTGTATCCTAGGGAACAATTGATCATTACAATGTCGGTACCTCTGGGAAGATCGGGAAACTATTCTTAAAGAGTGTACGATCCTCATCTCGAGCTTCACACTCTATGTGTTGCAGTTGCAGTTGTAGTTCCAATTCATTTTTAGAACCTTCTTTTGTCCATATTCAGTTCCAGACTCAGTTTAGATTCAGGGATTTACTATTTATACATTATTAGGTGATACTAAGCCATTATTTTCAACAAAATTGAAGTAGTGACACGATTCACAGATGAATAAGTCGATGGCCCACCTTCTTTGATCATTTCAAGTTCATCTAGCCTTTTATGGAGTAAAGTTATCTCAGGTGTCAGATGCGAAGCAACCTTATATACTTCGCTATTGCCAGTGGTAGGTCGAATCATACTCATTGAGTTATATTTTTTACATTAAATTTCCCATTGCACATGAACTTTACTATGACCTTAGTGTTGGTTTCGTGTCCATCGTACAAAATTGTTATCAACTTGTAAGGATCTATTACATGGTGTGGACAGTCCAAAAGCAGGCCATTAAATCTCTCCAGATAAGCCCATATGGATTCCCGATTTCTCTGCACAAAACTATTCAAATGTTGTCTAATGCCTGTAGTTTTGTTGTTCGAAAAGAATTTTCTAAAGAATTTTGTGCGTAATTGGTCAAAAGTGGTGATGGAATTGGGCCTGAGAGCATGGAGCCAAGCCTTAGCTTTCTCCTTGAGTGGAAAAGAAAATAGGTGAAGTCGCATTTGGTCATGAGAGACTTGGGGATGTGATGATGTGGCAACGATTTCTTCAAAGTCTCATAAATTATGATAAGGATTTTCATCTTTAGTCCCTCAGAATTGTGGTAGCATGGAGTAAATGTTGTGCCTTATTTCAAATTGTTCAACGACAAGCTATAAAATGATGCAAGAAGTGTGACTTGTTCTAGTTGGGTATATGTAGTCCTTCAATGTCAATTCGGCTAGTGGCGCCTCAACCGCCAATAGGACTGGATGTTCTTGTTGTGTAGCCACACCTATATTTTGCTATGGTGTTCCTATTTTGATTAGAGCTTGGATTGAGACTCACTCTAATTAATTATTGACTCTTTTTCACTCGTTCATGAAATTTGGTACCCAGACAGTAAATAAACATTCACCCTAGATCAATTCTCTAGTACACAAATATTTTCTTATGGTTACAACTGTGGTCAGTTTCAAGTGGACCTGGTCTCAAGGTCAATTGTACTAAATTAATTGTGATTAGCTGTGTCCAGGGTTCATTCAGCACAATGGTCCGGAGTTACTTCTTCTAGTTTCACTAGCAAAGCGTTGTGTGAACTTCCAATATTCCTACGAATGGGCCCCATGTGTCCATGTTATTTTTCACTTTCAATTTTCCTAAGAGCGCGTATCCTAAGCTTCCGGTCCGAGCACTAAAGCCTTTTAAATTATCTTTTGAGGCTTCTTGGTTTCTATTAGGTTTAGGTTTGTAATTAAAAAAATTGACCGGGTAATGAAATCCCGGGGGTCCTAACGCGCAGGTGATGTAATCCTGTTGTTGTTCACCCTAAACTAATGAGATTACTTAAAATTAAACACTCAACAACCAAAATAATCTCATAAACTGCGGGCCGATGCGGGGTTTAGAATTATATCTTTGGCACAAGCTTTTTAGGGCCTCTTGGTTACACCGGTGAAGTTATTTGAAGATGGTCCACCCGGGATTGCCCATTAAGTCAGGGTTGACGTGATGTTCAACCTGAAAAACTTAACACTGCTAGCAAAACTCCTAAACTTTTTTATTTTATTTTTAAAGATGAATATTTTCCAAAGTTCAACCTAAAACATGAACAAACAAAAACAACAAACTACAAATTTGAAACAGTTGAAGTGAATAGAAGAGATGAATAGTGATATAGCATAAATATTAGTGATACTAATGACTAGTAATAGTAACGTGAAATAAGATGTTTTATCCAGTGGAGATGAGTGAGAGCGTGAAATTTGGGAGAAAATAAACAATCTAGACTTGTTGGTGGCAGGATCAGTCTTCCACATGAAAGCAAAAACGAGATCGCCTCCTGTCCAGTTTATCTTGATTATATTCTCCATGAAAATCTTGTAAAGAAACTGCACGAAAACTTCAAACAAAAAAATAATAAAATAGGAAAGACAATTAAATTTCTAAGTCCCCCGGCTGCGGCGCCAAAAGCTTGATATGTCTTAAAAATATACTCACAAGTGAACGATTATACACATATTATGTAAGTTGGTATGCAATGAAAATACAATTTGTTAAAGCCTTTAGCTAAATACAAGATGTTAATCAAAATCATACGACTCACATAATATATGAAAATCTAATCATATAAGTTAAGCACATATAAAATCTTATAAAACATATACTATATCTTTCCTAAAGAGAACATAATATATTAATACAAGTATTCTATCAATAATTAAGGAGAAATTTGCATATAATAATTATGGGAAGCTTAGACTAAATATAGCTAAGTACACATTAATGGGGGATCCATCGATCCTCACCCTAATAAGCGACTTAGTCAACCATGTCAAATAAAACAAGACACGTAAAAGAAAATGAACAATCCATTAATATCTTGAAAAACAAATGCTTACAAAATGATGCTCCACGCTTTAACTCCGAAATAATCAACAATTAAGTATAAAACCCCTTCCTATCCTTTATTTCCTCTTCTAAAGCTTGATGTTTTCTCCTCCCAAGCTCTCCTTCCAACATAACATATGCCACCCTTTTATAAGGGAAAGATAAGGTGTCAAAGTCATAACACCAATGTGAAAATGATGCAATAGTAAGGCTACAAGCTAGTAGCATTTATAACACATCAAATTTTCCAATACTATGGTTTTGAATGTCTTCCTTCCTTTCAATAAATTCAACCAATGAAAAACACATGTATTTAAATCCACCCGATCGACCCTACATCACTATTGGTAAAATAGTTGAAAACGTCACTTTTAAGCCGTAATGTACTTTGATTATGGAAAACCTGCATTAATAAAATATAACCTATAGATATTACTAATAAAGTGAAATAATGACTTAACTAAATATAAATCCAAGGATAAAATAGTCAATATTCCTTGCCTATCACTTATTCCCTCCCATTCTCATGAGTTTTACCACATATCTTGAACCATTTCCAGCCCTCCCTCCACCATTACCACCACCACCTAATCTACTAATCTACCTACAAAACCTCATGCCCCAAAACTAGGGGTGGCAATAATTATAAACCAAAACCTAGCCCAATAATTCTTTGTGCCATGTTTATCAAACCCAAACCCGACCTGATGATTTTTAGGTTGACCTAATCCAACCTATTTTACCTGATTATTCACATGTTGGGTTAGAAAACCCGGTTGACCCAACCCAACCCAGACCCAAAAAAATTACCATATAGATATTATAAATGCACTAATATAAAGACCTACCCATAAACAATCCAAAAGATAACCCTGTGTAGATTTCATAATATATGTCTAAGTGTAATATTGCATAAAACATATAACAATAAATAGAAAAATATAGACTTCACCAAGTTAATTATTTTAAACACTGAGCGGTCCAAGCATGCATAAAACATAAAAATCACCTAAGCAAGCATCCAATACATTAAGTATATTTAGGTTACAAAGATATAAGATACTACTCCGTTACTCTCAAAAGCTTGTACTTCACAATTAAATGAAGTTTACCTTGCTAATTAAAAGCCCTAGAGAGATGAAACCCACCTAGAGAGGAAGTGTTGGAACAAGCAAAAACGTTTTGTGCTAAGAAACTAGCCGTAACCACCAAGAGGCTAGAGAAAGTTATTATTTTGTTATATTTTTTCTAAAATTACACATTAACCCTCATGTTAATTCTAATTTCGGGTCAACCCGAAATGCTAAAACTAAGCCCGACCCCAACCTATTTTGAGATTACAAATTTAACCCGACCACATGCAGAGTAAGCCCAAAACTGGAAAACCAGGGTCGATTTTGTGCCAGATTTGGGTTTAAATTGCCAGACATACTCAAAACACTGCCCCTCCCTCCCCTAACTCTCACTCGACTATACTAAACTTGTGACTAATGCCTCTACTCCACTTAACATCATCACTATAAAACTCTCTGAAGATCTTAGGCTTGTCTAGGGTCTGGATTACAATATTCCTACCCAACTTCTTGAGATGACAAGTTGGATGACGTGGCCACTGTCTTAGCATTTGTAAACGCCTGCTTACCTGGTAATGTTATTATAAAAAACACGACCCACAACCTTAGCCAACCTCTTCGCTAGAGCAAAGAAATATGACAAGGTGGAGAGATATAGCAAGTTACAGGCACGAACGCTGATCGTAACAAATCCTCGCCCTCCCTTGGCTCTAACAATCGATACGAGAGCACCAATGTAGCATGAGCAACTAGTACAGAGTTTTCATCAATGATTCTCTAAACAATTCAAAAATCAAGGAAACAAAAGCTTAAAGAATGATGGAGGGCAAACTGACCTTTTATAGAGGTCGACTTTAATCCCAGTCATTAAACACAAGTTATAGAATCTATGTAATAAAGCGTAATTACCCTCGGGAATGGGTGGTGGACCTGACCAGTCAAACGCATTTAATTCCTGTCAAATGTAGCCTCCTAGGATATTTCTGCACGCTCTAACTCGCTTAACACTGGGAGGGGAGCAAATAAACTTGGGGGAGAACATGTAACAGCTAGTATAGCGCTCCCACTCACCATCTCCTGCACCTACATTTTAAAATACAATAAAAAAATTCTTGGAGGCGAGCCGGTAGCAGTTACCATTACCAACTCGTTATATCTTGCAAGATAAATCCTTTGCAAAAAAAAAATTCCACGTGTACTTGGGAGCGAGTAAGTCTCCCTTTCGGCGACAATATATTTGCCAAGTATAAGATATACTTGGGGGCGAGTAGGTCTCCCTTTTGGCGACTCGCCAAACCTGCATGCAAATAAATTCAAGATCTTTACCAAGTATAAGATACACTTGGGGGCGAGTAGGAGTTCCTTTCCACGACTTGTCAAATCTGCAAACAGATAAATTCAATATATTTACCAAGTATAACATTTGGGACGAGTAGGTCTCCCTCTAGGTGACTCGCCAAACCTGCAAGTAGAAAAATCCATATATTTACCAAGTGTAGGATACAATTGGGGCGAATAGGTCTCCATATTGGCGACTCGCCAAACCTGCAAATAGACCAATTCTTTATAGCTACCACATGGTTCCCATATAGGCAACTTTCCAATAACCTATTATCTGCATCAAAAAATTTATCATATTTGCAAAGACCAGTCTAACAATAGTCCAAAAATCAAATGTATTTAACAATGTAATTCCAAGTTTGCGTGCAACACGGACTATGCCTATATACACTTCACATACACATCCCAAATATTCAAAGTACCTCGTCTAACCTTGGTGGATCACAAAATTAGAAATAATGTCTCTAGACTGCACATGCCTACAAAAAGCCAATTACACTTAAACTTAAGAAAATTCATTCTCCATCCAGGGGACGGATTTTGCTAGCCTTCTCTTTATTGGAACAATGGGCATTCAGATGCGGTTGGGTCTCTGCATCTACTAGGTCATTCTAAGTCACCTCTAGAGCGCTGGATGATGTCGGTGTTACTGTAACTGTGAGGTCCACGGGATGCTTCGCCTTGACAAACTCCTCTGGAAATAAGATCAAGTATGGCACATACTGATATTGATCTAGCTTCACAGCCATCTTAAGCATCACCTTAATATAGACCTTGTCGGCCTCATCTGCCCTTGCCTTACTAGCCGCCTTGACACTATCCACAAGTTTCTAGATCCGGGTCGTCTGCTCACCGATAGTTTTGTTAAGCTTCGTCCTTTCAAAAGAAATTTCCTACTTCACCTTATTCTCAGAATTTTCTGATGTCTTGGCCAGTTTTTTCTACTACACACACACACGACTAAGCGGCCCATAGCGAATTCTCAAGCTCAGCAAGCTTGGCTTTAACAAAGAGGTTCTTACTTTTCATCGCAGTCTGATATAAAATAGTCTGTTGGGACAAGATATAATCTTCGACACATCAGTCTAGAAGAATAGTAGAGCTTAAACAAGTTACATAAATATTACTAAAATATTTAAGTTACAAATAGGTGAGTACCTCTTTCAAATATAGCTCCATGTGGGTCAGCACAGCTGTTGCGGTAGACAGGTTTTGCCAGAGCCGTCCCGACTTTAAACCTTCTCCAAATTACCAAGAATGGTGGAATCAAGACCAAAGAAGCCTGAAGTCTTTGAACTCTCAAAATGAGGTAATTCCCCTTCTGGGCGAGGCCTTTTTTGGATACTCACTTTTCGGCACCAACGACGACTTGTGCGGATGACGTCTTCATATGCTGATCATCACGGTGTGTAGGTAACGACCTTGGCGCATTAAGTTGTTGGGACCCATCTCCCTGATCGCTATTCATCCTCGTTATAACACCAAGGTCCGAGATTGATCGATTTGCCATTTTTTCCTCAACTAACTCTTCAAAAATGATTGAAAGCCCAAAAATCTAAATGTGAAAAATGGGAATATACAAGATTCATTTGAGATACAATACAAATAATATCTGATTCTATCCCCCCTACATCACTTTTTAAAGTGCATCTAAGTAATGTGCGCGGTACAAAGTTCATGGTACAGAACTCCTTTGGTTTATTTCACTCGTAAAAGAAACCGCCTATAGGTCTCCCCTGTAAAATTAACAAAGTCAGCATTCGACTCAATCACAGAAGGACCTGGATCAACCCGTTTTCTCTTCCTCGATGCACGAGTTTTCTTAAGGTCAATTTTTTTGAAAAGTTCAGGAGGGCTTTGATAAGATTAGTCTCGGGCACATAATGCTTTGAACGAGGGCACTTAGGTGGTGTCCTTAGGTTAAAATAATTATTCTTAACCACAAGGTCACCCGGACTCTTCTGATTCCAGTGATCACGTACTCGGATAGGATACCGACACCAGGACTTGCCACTGGACGACAAATCCAAGAATTTTGCACCTACATGGCCATCCATATTGCGCTTACCTTACGTTATGGTCCTCTTAACGAGAAAATACCATAGCGGTGCACCGGGCTGCGTGGCTATTTCTTCTTCTTCTTTTCCTTTTTTCTCAATCTTGAACCCGCCTCGTCATCCTCCAACTCACTGCTCTCAATCAAAACTGAATCGTCAAATATGGTAGAGTCGCTACCATTTGACTAATTTTTTTTTTCTTTCTAGTATTCTAGGGCAGTGGCACAGCATGTAATGCACCTTAATGTCATCAGCAGTTAGGTGCTCCTCCTTGGGAAACATCTCGTTTATAAAATTTGTGACTCATAAAATAATAGAAGTTCTTATTCATCTGCCCAGGGGCTCGGCAGAATATATTCAAAACTTCCTTAGTCAGATCATTTAGTGGGAGCCTCATACCAGCGTAAAGCTACCCATGATATAAAAAAATCCTCTCGTCATCACGCAAGTCTTGCGACTCGGGGTGGATTACCTAGTTCGCATCATAGAGGTCGTCAAGAAGTTCAGCCACAATCTATTCAGGAATCCCATAGTCATGTTTTATTTGGGCATCATTTTTCCACTTATAAGCGGTCGGGCTAAGCCACCAATGCTTGTTTTTCCCCGTTGGGAGTGTCGAAGGATAGCGGCGAGGACTAGCTGCCTCGCCTCTCACTCGACAGGGAGTAGGCCACTCATATGAGCTAGACTCCGCCACATCGTTAGACACAACACCACTCGGTCGGCTATTATGTGACATCTCATTGTCAATTTGTCAGCAACGTCAGACGCATGGTCCAGGACGTCTACCCACACGGGGTTTATATTGTTCATCCCCAAAAATTCAACACTCGAGTCGTTAAAACTTGAATCGCTAATCTCTATGACGCTTATGATAATGGTCAAAATCCGGTGTTTAGTATGGGTAAAAATGGAGTGTCGTTCACTTTCGAACGAGACTAGAAAATGGTTGTATTGTGATTCAAAGATGTAAAATACTTATGCTAATGAAGATAAATATCGGTTTTTAGACAATAATTAAAAACCTAGGGAAAGAATCAACTTCAATTATACCAAATATATAAACTAACAATAGTTTACCCATAGTGGAAATAATGGTTTATGATCTCAAGTCAAGTTAGTTCATCTTTTATCATGATATTTCATTTTAAACTACATAAAATACATGACCTTCAAGTATGAAGATACGAAATGTGAAAGCATACAAATGTTAATTACAAGCCGTGAATCTCTTGAAGATCGGGCATTTAGTTTGAATAAAATAAAACTTTAGGATGAGCAATCGAAATATATTATTAATCACAGAACTTGGTCAATATCTCTTGGACATAGACCAATAATATAATATAACAATATAGAGATGAACATTTACAATAAAAACTTATTTGGGTTAACACATGCAAATCTACATATTTAACATATTTTTGGCTTCATCTCCCCCTAGAGGAGAGACTTAACTAGTTATAAAGAATAAAACAAAACAACCAAGTAAAGAATAATTCATGATAAACGAGGAAGAAAAATAAGAAACTTTATTATACGATAATAAGACTTACAAAATTCTTCAAATGCTCAAAACCTTACTCCAACTTCTCCAATAATGTTGTCTTTTCTTACTCAATTACAATAATTCTCTCAAGTTTTGATATATCTTATAAGCTCATCACCTCTCCTTTTATAGATGAAGAAGAGGTTTATTATATTTAATATGAGATTGTAGCCTATGCCATGAATGTACATAAAAATATAACCTCTAAGAGTTATCCTCTAAAATGAAACCTCCCCCCAATGTGGGACCCTTGTGATTGACAACTCTACATCCTTCTCCAGCAGTTCATCTTTTAAGCTCTACATCCCGGTATTTGTACATATTTGGTAAATTAATAGAGAACACGTAGCGGAAACGATTTGAATCAAGAAAATAAAAGAGATTACAAGAATAAATAATAAAGAGAGAAATTTTATTGATATTGGTTGAATACATCTCTCAACTATTACATGCTTATTTATAATAGAGCTAGAGGATTCCTATATTAGAATGATCATATTATTTAGACATAAGCTTAATCTAAAAACAAATAAAATTAGAAAGAAAATTAAACCTAATGAATTTAGAAGTATGATTGGGGTTAATCATTTAAAGGCCCTGCATCATGCTCCTATTCTGGAAAAGAACTCGCCCACGAGATCTCAAAAGGAAAGGAATAATGCGTGTCACCATAATAATGAGAAATGTCCATCATATTGAACGCAGACGAGATGTTGTAACTTTCGGGTAAGGAAATGACGTATGCATTATCGTTAATCTTCTTAAGCACTTCGCATAGCCCCAATCTTTTTCATCTTCAATTTATTGTAAGTGCCAACCAGAAAACGTTCCTTTTTTAAATAGGCCATGACAAGATTACCAACTTCAAAAGTTTGAACACGCCGATGTGCATCGGCCGAAGCTTTGTACTTGGCATTTGAAGCTTCAATATTTTCTGCAGCCATCTCATGAATTTTAGCAACTTGATCGAGGAAATTATTAGGCAATGAATCTACACCCAGAAAGATCTACAAGATTGAGGGGGTGCTTAGGAACCATGGAATAAACAATCCGAAAAGGAAAAAACCGGTAGTTCTACTCTTAGAAGCATTATAGGCGAACTCCGCATGAGGAATACATAAATCCTATTGCCCTGGCTTTACACCGGATAAAACACAAAGTAAATTTCCCAAAGTGTGATTAACTACTTCCGTTTGACCATCGATTTGTGGGTGAGCGGTGTTACTAAACTTTAAAGATGTATCCAAACGTCGTCAAAGAGTTTACCAAAAATAGCTTAAAAATTTACTATCGCGATCAGAAGTAATAGATTGAGGAACACCATGAAGGCGAACAATTTCTCGGAGGAATAAATTTCCAATTTGGACCGCATCATGAGTTTTTTTTTTGCAAGGGATGAAGTGTGCCATCTTTGAGTAGCGATCGACTACCACAAAAATTGAATCAACTCTTCTTTGAGTCCGAGGGAGTCCCAATACAAAATCCATAGAAATATCGGTCCAAGGTGATTTGGGAACCAAAAGAAGGGTGTAGAGGCCCGCATTTTAAGCACGACATTTGGCTTGTTGGTATACAGCACATTTGAGAACAAAATCCTCAACATCTTTCTTTAAAGAAGGCCAAAAATATCATTCTTCTACCAAAGCAATGGTTTTATCATGACCTAAATGTCCACCAAGACCTCCTCCATGTAACTCTTTAATAACGTACTCTCGTAAAGAACCTTGGGGAATACAAAGACGAGTATCATGAAAAAGAAAACCATCATGAAGAAGAAAGTCAGTCGTACCTCCTTGATTATTGTTGCATTTTTCTCACATCTCTAAAAAATCTGCATCATTGGCATAGAGTTCTTTAAGATAATCAAAAGAAACGATAGATGTACGAACGGTAACAAGAAGGGATGCACGTGGACTCAAGGCATCAGAAACTTTATTTTGCTTCCCCAGTTTGTGTTTGATAGAAAAATTAAATTGTTGAATCTTGGCGATTCAACGAGCATGCATTCGATTAATATTAGTATTACTTTAGATATACTTGAGGGCTTCATGATCGGTATATAATAGAAATTCTTTTTGAAACAAATAATGTTTCCAATGCTTAAGAGCTTGTACAACTAAATAAAATTCCAACTTATAAGTAGTTCAAGTACGGCAAACTTTACATAACTTTTCACTATAATACGCAATTAGTCTTCCTTCTTGAGTTAAAATGACACCTATACCACGGGCGAAGGCATCACAATCCACTTCAAATAATTTTGTGAAATCGGGCATAATAAGAACCGGTGCCGAAGATAGTTTTTCTTTGAGTAAGGCGAAACTTTGTTCGGCTTTGGGACTCTAAGTAATGCGAAATTGTTATAAACAATCGATAAGAGGGGTCGCTATAGTAGAAAATTTTCGCACAAAATGATGATAAAAGGATGTCAAGCCATGAAAAGATCGAACATCAAAAATAGTTTTTAGAGTAGGCCACTCACGAATAGCTTTGACTTTGTCTTCGTCAACATAAATACCATCGGCGGAAACGACAAATCCTAAAAAAATAAGTTTAGCTTGCATAAATGTACACTTCTTGAGTTGAATTTGGAGATAAGTACCTTGGAGTGCTTGAAATACTTGTCGAATATGGTGAAGATGATCCTTCTCATATTTGTTATAAATGAGAATATGATCAAAATAAACGATGACAAACTTGTTCAAGAAATGCTTTAAAACCTCATTCATAAGCCTCATAAACGTACTAGGAGCATTAGACAAACCAAATGGCATAACAAGTCATTCATATAATCTTTCTTTAGTTTTGAAAGCCGTTTTCCATTCATCTCCAGGACGGATTTGAATTTGGCGATAACCGCTTTTGAGATCAATTTTAGAGAAGATT
The DNA here is from genome assembly GCA_014058105.1 of Kingdonia uniflora. NCBI lineage: Eukaryota > Viridiplantae > Streptophyta > Magnoliopsida > Ranunculales > Circaeasteraceae > Kingdonia > Kingdonia uniflora. The sequence goes on from JACGCM010000121.1 coordinate 379,042, forward strand.
TTTGAACCGGAAAACATAACCAACATATCATCAAGGTGAGGAATCGGAAAACGATAACGTACCGTGATTCTGTTAATCGCTCGACTATCAACACACATGCGTCAAGAGCCATCTTTCTTTGGGACTAGGAGTGCCAAAACCGCACACGAGCTCATTGATAGACAAATAAGGCCTTTAGAAAGTTGGTCTTGTACTTGCTCTTGTAGAATCGCATGGTCTTTTGGTGACATACGGTAATGTGGTAAGTTTGGCAAGCTTGCACCCGAAACAAGATCGATGTGATGTTGAATATCCCTCATATGAGGTAGAAAATCTAGAAACTCGGTAAGAAGAATACTAGAAAATTCATGTAAAAGATCTTTAACTTCTTGAGGCATGTCACTAGGATTGGAGACATCACCTTTAAAAACGAGAGAAAAAATAGTTTCGGCCTCTTGAATATCTTTCTCGACATCATCAGAAAGCAATAAAAGCGTTTTTGCGGTCGGTGGTGCTTTAGGCTTCACATTGGGCTTCATAGGAGTAAACATATACTTGAGACCACCTTTTGTAAATGTGTACATATTGTTACGTCCCTTACTATCAACATCTGAATCAAACAACCAAGGTCATCCAAAAATAATATGACAAACATCCATGTCAACGACATCGCACAAAATCTCCTCACTATATTTCCCAATAGTAAAAGAAACCTGACATTTATGTGTAACCTTAGAAACACAAGTATCATTGATCCAATAAATAAGATAAGGATTCGGATGCAAACTAAGAGCTAACCCAAGCTTCGGAACCACTGATTTAGAAATAATATTTTCGCTCGAACCATTATCAATGAAAAATTTGGCGAGTTTACCGTTAATCAAATATTGGGAGCTAAATATGTTGTTGCATTGGGACGTATCTCTTTGTTGTGTAAAGAGAAGTTTACAAAAAACATAATATCATTCATCTTCTTCGTCGCATCCATCAAGAACTTTTTCAATAATATCCGACGACGACTCAAATAAAATCGGATCACAAAGAGTCAAAACGGATGGATGTTCATGAACCTCACCATCAACGATGACCTCGTCATCATGATGTGTTAAATTTACTCGAGAGTTTGTATTGTTTTGAGATGGGCAAATATTGGATACATGACCATGTTGGTTACAACGATAACAATAATTTTGTTTAGGGCGGGCATAAGGGTCGGTGGGGTGTTGAAGCAAAGGTTTAGGGTCGGAGAGTTGGTTATTTTGGTATTAGTTAGGAGGGCGATTATGGGGTTGCAGGAAACGGATGTTTGTGGTAGAGTTATGGGTTTGTGGAGAATTGTTTAAGTTGGATGAAGGGGTATTTATAAGGGATGTGTTGGGTGTAAAATAGTTTGTTTGAAGAGATGAGGATGATGAATACCTTCGGTATTGCGGTCGCCCATTATTAGAAAATCGTTTGGCTTTATTAAGAAATTGTTCAGCTCGTTGAGCTAACTCAATAGTGATATCCATAGAAGGAATATACGATATCGATATCTTGTCTTGAATCTCAAAACGTAAACCTCTAATGAAATGGCTAAGTTGCTTGACCTCGTTCTCACTCATACCATCACGCGCCGATAAACGGTAAAAATATTCAAGATATTTGGCAACGGGGCGAGTACCTTGTTTTAAATTTTGAAGTTGATCTTAAAGAATTACTTCGTTGTTAGAAGATAGAAAATGACGTCATAGATATTTCCTCATTTGCGCCGAATCACGAATAGGTAATTTTCCCTCTTTACGATGAGCCTCGATAATACTATCCCACCAAGCGTTAGCACTACTCTTGAGCTTATATGCTATGAGTGAAGTTTTCATTTCCTCCAGAATATGCATGTAATCAAAAAAATTCTCCACCGTAGAAAGCCAATCGAGAAAATCTTCGACATGAAGATGGCCATTAAAGGCTGAAAGATCGAGCTTCATCTTGTACTCAAATTGATGGGGTTGTGCTTGGTGAGGTATAAAATATGGATCATGAATATATGAATCGGGAGGTCGCCTACGTACGCCATCGACAAAAGTCATATTGTTCTTAGATAATTCATAATCATGCATTTTTTGTTAAGATTGGTAACCAGGTGGGTAGTTTTGGTGGTTATTGGTCTTTTGTGGAGTGTGGTGGTGTTGTATAATTTCATGTTGGTGGGAGTGGTTTAGGGAAGAGGCAAAAGAGACAGATTGGTGAGGGTTGCCTAGATCATTGTGGTCGTTTAGGGTTATATCAACATGGGTATTAAAAAACATTAGGTTTTTGGGTTGTGATGATGTGGGAGCAGTATTAGGGTTTTGACGGGTTGAGATGATTTGAGGTTGGTATTGGGTTGTTTTGATGGGGGTTCCATGGGTGTTGAGGGTGAGTGTAAGGTCGGAATTTCAAGAAGCGAAGGGTGGGGTGTATATAGATAAAGTTGCAGATGGTAAAAAAGTATGGAAGTAACGGGGGTTGAGGATGGTGATAGCTTACTAACTTGTATAGTGAGGTTGCTGATGGTTGCGGCGAGTTGTTGAACTTTTCGATTGAAAGCTTTAATTTTATTCTCCAAACAATTAAGTTTTTCGGCGAATTCTTCCCTTGTCACAAGGTTTCCAAGATTCCTGTCTTGGGTACGGTCTTCATTTTCGTTGCTCACCATCTTGGCACAGGCCTACGACTGGCTCTGATACCACTTAATAGAGAACACGTAGCGGAAGCGATTTAAATCGAGAAAATAAAAGAGATTGCAAGGAATAAATAATAAAGAGAGAAATTTTATTAATATTGGTTGAATACATCTCTCAACTATTACATGCCTATTTATAATAGAGCTAGAGGATTCCCATATTAGAAGGATCATAATATTTAGACATAATCTTAATCTAGAAACAAATAAAACTAGAAAGAAAATTAAACCTAATGAATTTAGAAGTATGATTGGGCTTAATCATTTAAAGGCCCTACATCATAAATCAGCTCTATGTGACCTGAAATGCAAAAATTAGTTTTATAAGTCATATTTAATAATAAAATTAAGGATAATAAACATTAAGTTATAGGGGAAAAGTGGTCATTTTACATGCCCATCAGCTTACAGGTGACCCGTCCACTAACACACTTATCGATGTACTAAAGCTTCCACTACTCGAGATACTTTCCTAAAAGACACATAATTTAGATCACCAACAAGGTCGCCATTTCTACTTGAACTACTATGAGAAGAGCCAACACAGTGGGCCTCACTTATTATATTCTCACGGGATGACTCGTCGAACCAGGTCGTAGCACTTTGGGAGTATATCTCAGTGGTATGATCCCTAAGCCTATTAATCAACTACGGTGTTAGCCTCACACGGCCCGCCAAATGTCTGTGGGCCGGTGCACTCTTTGGCCTCGCCATCTCAAGACAAGTTTAGACCTGTACCCACTTTGGTTCAGATAATTTTATACTTGAAAAACAATAATTTTTTCCAAGTATAGATCCTAGAGCTAGTCCCACACCGTCGATACCTTTTCCAAGTATCCCTCTTAAGGCGGGTCATACACAACCTAGTATACCACCAGTTAAGACGACTCAAACACACAAACAACTTAGGGCTTTAATAATTATGGATCAAACATAACAATTGAATTGCTTTCACAAAGGTCATGAGGCAGGATTCAAAGTTCAAGCCAAGAATAGTACAACCCTAAGATTTTCAATGATAACCAAAATATGATATACAGTAATCAAGAATATAGTACTGAAAATGAAAACCACTAACTTGTGTGATCAAAAAATTACCGTAAAAAAGGCAGGGCACGAAGTACGGCAGTTTCTATCTCTTCAAAATCAACAGTTGTAATGAAAGTGAAAAGACAGGAAAAAAGGCATGCAGCCCTATATTTATAACCTATTGTGATGTCATCACACACTACGGTCATCACGTGCCCTATGGTAAACCACAGAAATACGGTATCGTTATTGCGCATATTTCCCCACAAAACCATAGCTGTAATTATAACCTCAAAGACCATATAGGATAAACAGATAGGACAAACTACAAGCACGGACTACAACGCATACTTGGTCGCCAGGAGCAACCCAGTTTTTTTTTTGTGGGAATCCATCAAAATTTTCTAAGTATGGAATTACTAGGCTGCCAAGAGCAATCCAGTTTTTCTTTAGTAGGAATCCAATAAATTCCCAACCAATAAACTCCAACAAATTATTCTCTCAGCTATCCCTCATACTATCCAAGGATCAACTAAGAAGGGCCAATGCAAGAACACGGTTTGTCAAGGCTAGAACAAGCATTGCTCTTAACAAGCCAGTACAAATTGAAGATCAGCGACCCACTTTAGGTGGCTTGCCCTAGGGGGACAGCTCCCAAAAATAAATAAGGGATTGTTAAGACATTTCTAAAGGATAACCCTAAACCTAGACACCCGAGAATATAAGGGGAGGTCACACACAAGAGGATCTTCTTCTCCTCTCGCAAAAATTGATTGTAGCAGTCTAACCCTATGAAACACTTGGATATGACGTGGTGCGCTACCAAGAGGGCTACAAAACATCAATCCTCAATCATCTAATCAAACCTAATCTCCCCAAATCTAGTAGTCACAGAAATACCAGAGACTACCCAACCATTTTCTCTTCAGCCTCTTGATTCTATTAAGCTCAATGGCTCCCCCTTTGGTTTTTTCAAGCCCACTAGAGGTCTCACGCAGGGTAGCCCCCTTTCTCCCTATCTTATTATCCTCTGTACTAAATTTCTTTCTCAACTTCTAATCAAAGATGAGGCCAACAACAACATTCATGGCATAAAAATTGAAAAACGTACACCCTCAATCTTTCATATGTTGTTTGCAAATGATTCATTCATCTTTACTAGGGCTACTATTCTTGAAGCTCAAAACATCAAAAATACCCTTAAAATCTATTGACATCAGTCTGGCTAGAAAATCATTTTTGGCAAGGCTGAAGTTTTCATCAGCCCAAATCTTCACAACAAACATGCCCACATGATTAGAAGCATTCTTGGGATTAAAAAAATTAGCAGTATGTCTAGATACCTTGGCACCCCTATCAACCTGTGTAGATCAATAATTAAGGGTTATAACCATGTTCTTGATAAAGTTCACCAAAAGATCCAAGGCTAGAAAGCCAAAATCCTTAACCAAACTGGAAAGATAACTCTTATCAAAAGTGTTGCTTCCGCTACGATCATGTTTACCAAATGACTAGCAATTTTCTTCTCCAAACCCACCATCACAAGGTCAATAAATCCCAATACAACTTTTAGTAGGGCATAAATTAAGTGCGCACAAATCTATAAACCCATTTGCTAGAGAGATATATACATCAAGGATTTTTATTGCCAAAATGCCATGATGACAAAATTATGTTGGAAAGTGCTGGATGATCCCCAAGCCCTACTCAACTAAACACTCAAAATTAAATATTTCCCTTCTTCTTCCTTTAATCAAGCCAGAAAAGGAAGCACTTACTCTAGACTTTGGAAGGACTTGATTACCACTAAGGATATTATCAAAGAATTTATTGGCTAGAAAGGTTGGTAATGGAAAAAATATTAATATTTGGCCTGACAAATGGATACCTTCAATTCCTGAAAGAACCATTGGGTAATTATAGATGATCAACCTTAATGAAAATTAGGTTTCTGATCTCATTGATCCTGACACTCTACAATGAGACAAACACATTATCAGTTCTATTTTCACTCCACCTATTTGCCAAGGAATTTTACAAATTCATATCCCCCAAAAAAGTACTGCAGATAAGACAAGATGGCTCAATGAACAAAATGGTAAATTCACAGTTAATGGAGTGTGCAAACAACTCTTATCTAACATACAACACAGCCAAACTTCTTACCCAGACAAAACCCCCTATGTATTACCACCTAATCCACAATACGATTAAGAAGCTCTAGTTAGCTAAAAAGTATGAAGAACACCAATTGATTGGGAAAAATGAAAGCTTTAATTGCTTAAAAACGAAGTAATTACAATGAATCATTCCAAAACCTTAGGCTTCTTCCTCAGAACTCTTTCTAGATCTAACATAGAAAATAAATAACCTAAGTCCCCTATATATAGAGGGAACTCGAACCAATAACACGTTGCTTAAAAACCTTGTTGCCTATAAGACGTTGTCATAGTAGACAACACTCTAGCCAACGTACCTTCCTGAACCGGTCAAACCAATAACATAAACTTGCCGCTCGTATTAACCAATCGCTTCACCTGAGTCACCGTTACTAAATGAGACGTAGTGACATGCTTCTTACAAGCATTGATATGGAACTCCTTTCCCTCCTTTACAAGACGATACTTACGAGCTCTACGGTAATGAATCACATCTCGGTCCCAAAGATAAGGGCTACCCAAGATGACATGACACACATCCAAATGAACCACCTCACATGTCACCTCGTCAATAAACCTTTTAGTGATCGCAAACTTGAATGTACACTGCTTGGTGATCATCAAATCCGCATCTTTATGAATCTATCCCAAACCATACGACTTAGGATGAGCTGTAGTTGTCAAACCCATCTTCTTCACCAACGTTTCAGAAATCAAAATTTTTTGACTACCCGGATATACAATGGCCTCGACTAAACTTTGATTCACCTGAATATTGACATGAAAAAGTTATTCCCGACTCTCTTCTTCGGTAGCCAAATTTTGCTGAAATATAAGTATAAGCTTAAGATTCGGTTTAACTAAATCTTGGAGGTCAATAACCTCTGTGGCTAGTACATATCTCTTTTTCTTGCTCTTTTCCTCCTTCGGTCGAAGCTCTGAGTGAAGTACTTTGTAATAATAAAAAATATGTCCACTCGCCTTACAATGATTGCAATGAAACTCTTTGGACGAAGACCTCTCTTCTTTGGCCTCCCCCTTATGCTCGTTTTTCTAACTAGACTTGTACCCCGAGTTGATCTTGTCATCTTCTTTGTCACTCATCAAGTACTTGCCTTCACGGTAGCGTCCTCGATATTGGCCACAGTAAAGAGCTTCAACTCTCTCCTAATGGACTCCGACAAACCCCCCGTACACTTCATGAACACCTCATACTTGTCTATATCAATGTCCAAAACCAAAGCTTGGTTATAAAATGTCGTAGTGTACTCTGGTACGGATTGCTCAACCTTTTGGCGCAAATTGTGCCATGTATACCATCTCTCTTGCTCATACCCAATCGGATAAAACTACTTTCGCACTAAAACCTTGAATTATTTCTAACCCAAATTTCCTACATCGTGGCGTTTCTGATAAGATTTCTACCACGTGAGTGCATAACTTGCGAATTTTAACGTAGCAAGGCATATTTGTTGAGCACTGGAGTATTGGTAAACAAAAAAAAATTTCTAACCTATCTAACCAATTATCCAACTTTTTGGCATCGATCGAACCGTCGAATACCTGAATTTCAATCTTAAAATTGATACAAAGATTGCGTATAAGATTTGATGATTTACCAATACCCGATCGCTCCTTGTCGGATTTGGCATACCTAGAATCACTATCGATTGCCGTAAAATTATCTTCTCCATCCACCTCCATAACCCCTTTCTTCCTTGAGTGGCATCGCCGATAAGAGCGGCCTCGCCGTAATAGAAGGGAAGCCTTCGCGAGGTTTGTGAGACGCAACTGTTCTACCAACTCCCCTATAGTAGAAGTTAGGTCGGAAACTGTCATTTTCAAAATTGTGAGTCGATCGTCGGAATCGCCCATCTCCAAATCGTCATTCTTCTTCGAATTAGGTTTGCGATGGATCTTCAATAGACTCACTAGCTTCTCCTTCGTTTGTTTGAGACAGTCACGTGTAGAGACCATAAACCACAATCAACCCCCCGAGAATCGCAACTAAAAATCTGATACCACTTAATCCACAATACGATTGAGAAACTCAAATTACCTTAAAAGTACGAAGAACACCAATTGATTAGGAAAAATAAAAGCTTCAATTGTTTAAAAATGATGTAATTACAATGAATCACTCCAAAATCTTAGACTTCTTCCTCAGAACTCTTTCTAGATCTAACATAGAAAAGAAATAACCTGAGTTCCCTTTATATAGAGGGAACTCAAAATTACAAATAGAACGCATCTCGAGGCAAAAGCACGCCTCAGAAATGCAACCACCGTCAAAGTCGTTCAAACGAAATAGGGAGTCGTTCGAACGACTTTATGCCTAATTGCTCTAAAACCCTAGAAAATTGACAACTCATTTGAATGTCATAACAACTCGTTCGAACGAAAATCATCTATGGGGCCAAATTCCAAAGAGCATGACAAAGATCGTTCGAACAAAATTGGGAGTCGTTCGAACGACTTTTTACTAAAACTTCAAACGTTCCTAGATCCTCATGGATCACTACCAAATGGTGGCAACTAATTTGGAAAGCAAAAATATCAGCTAAATGCCAAATTACTATATGGAATTTTTTAAACCAAGTTCTTCCAACTAAATCCAAACTCTAACAAAATCACATTCTTTCTTGTTATCAATATGTGTTATATGCAATCAACACTCATGATATTTCACCTATGAATGGGCATCCAAGGTTTAGTTTACCTGCAACCGTCACATTAACACTCGCACCCCAATCTTTTGCATCTGGACTACTATTAATCAAATGGAGTAGAAAATTCCTAACAAACTTGAGTTTTTGGACACATGGAGCAAATTCTGTACTCTTATTGAAGCCATTTGGGAAGCTAAAATAATTTTATTATTAGAAACAAACAAATCAATTGCAGAGATGTTCTATTTAAACCTTCTCAAATTCTTATTAAGATTGATTATGAAATTAAGAACACAAAAAAACCATTACCTGCTCCTGTCTCTATTCTTACAAATGTCTCTCTTGTTATGACTGACGCCTCCTGGATTATTTATTTAACATGAACGTGAACATGAACATGAACATGAACATGATGGTATTGGAGTTTGAATTTTGGATAATCAAGCCAATGTCATTTTTTAGGCACTCAGGCTATCACAACAACCTCAAGCGAAGTCACCGAAGGATGGGCAATCCTATGGGGGATTGGCCTATCCCATCTTGATATTGAGGATTGTTGGTATTGCTTGGATAACAAGACTTGTATTGACTATCTTAAGCAGCCAAGCAACTCTGCGCAATGGGAAACTTGTGGGAGTTTTGACACGGACATGGAGGTTGTCTCTTCTACAACTTTTTATTTTCTTCCTAGGGAGTTTAATCTTGTTGCACATAAGCTTGATGCTCAAGGAAGATCTAAGGGTCTTAGTATTTATTTCAATCAAATGATAGGGTGGATAAAATTGCCTTGAGTTGCTATTAGGGGTGAACATGGGTCAGTTTTTGTCTAAAATCGAAACCAAAACCGAAAGCTTTGGATCCTAAAATCTGAAACCAAACCGAAACGATTATAAATCGAAAATGAAACCGAACCGAATCAAATGGGAGGAACGAACACTACAAGCGTTAGAAGAATGTTATTATAACCTACTATAACATTTTTCAAGCACACTATTATGCGATGCTATCCTTTTTACAATAGCATTTTTTCGAACGCCATTAAATAATAGCATTTGAGAAATGCTATCAATTTATTTTAAATGCCGTTTAGAGAATGTCATAGTTGAATTTCTATAAAAAAATTCCCCCGCTGTCTTTTCTTTTTAACATAGCAAGTTTATAATGCTATGTTTTGTCCTACCATAACATTCATGCAAAGTTTTTATTTATATAATATAGTGGATAGTAAACGCTATCTATTAGCTTTTCCATAACATTTGTCTAAGGCTATTGTTGGATGTACCATAACATTTTATATAAAGCTATGATTTCGTGAATGTTAACATAACATCTTCAAATGCTATCTTTGCTCAACAAATTTGTAGTACAAAACATTTACAATGTTCAATAAATGCGATCATTAACACTTTCTAAATTACAAAAATGAAATTAATATTTCATCAAATAAATAAAAGTCATGCTTTACTGCAAAAAAGACTGATACAATAAAAATTGATATTTGCAATCATCATATTCAGGTCTTCAACAAAAAAGAAGAAAAATAAAAACATAAACTTCAATAAAAGAAAATCCCTTCTTATCTATGTACAATGACCAAACATTGTAGGAAGTCATTCCCAACTGGGACACCATCTCCATAAACGGCATAAAAGGTACGAAAAAGAGTGTAAGCAAATTAAATTATAAATACTAAAACAATTATACCATATATAATCCAAAAATGAACACCAATCATAAATCTTATTTTAATTTTTCCTATACAAAGATCAGCTAACTAAGGGTTTACTATCATGTATCAAGATAGTATAATCTACAGAGATAACACATGAGTAGTTCTGGGAACATTTAGTACAGCAATAAGCAACACAACAAATTATATAACAAATATCGAGCAAAATTATTGGAGTACAACAAGCTATTCAGAGAGGGTAAAGAAAACTATAGGTACGTAGTTTCATATTTAACAACAATAATTCAATCATTTAAAACAAAAGGAAAATTTTTATGGTTATTCAGCACTCAATGGAACCTGTTAGTAGATCAAATCATTTTAATAAGGTTCAGTGACATAATGCAGGAAGAAAATTTTGTTGCAGACAAACTACCAAAGAGAGGATCCAATGCAGTCATTCCTTTTGAAGAATGGAGTAATGGGAATCTAGATTTTTTTGATAAGAATTAGATTATATAAGGATGTAGTGACGGAGAATAAATAATTAAGCTATAAGGGTTTATTATACCTGAATCAATCATTCTTCATAATTACGTATTTCTTGGGCCATGCAATAAAACTCTTTAAAGCACCACCAATTGTATTTGCATCATCAGTCGCCCACCATAACGGGAATAAAGGGATTACAACATTCGTAACAACAACTTTGTATACATTAGGCCCAAGAATTTGATTATGCAGCATGCATTCAAAATCTTCTATCACTCACTGTGCATGAGCAACAACCTTAAATCCCTTCCAACTTAACAATTGGCAATTTGTGTCTTTAGCCTTTCTTTTACGTCGTGCCTCTAAAGAAAAATCAAGATTGTATTTACAATTCTATATATGTTACATGGTTATATAAAATTAGAAGTACTAAGATTTCAACCATATTATATACAGTTGTCTCTCTCTAGAGAAATCATGGCTAGATATTTCATGGGGAAACTTGGTATAGATTCTATTAGAAAATGTGTTATAGAGGCAAGGCTAGCTCTAGTCCTCATCTTTAATATTATTTGCAATTGTCTAATAAAAAAAGTAAGCCCAAAAAGAAAAGGATTTACTTGGGGGGTAGATGTTTGTGTTTGGAATACGTCATCATCCGCTACACTTCGTACCTTCGATACACTATGTGCTTGCAAAATGGCAAATGAAAGAAATGAGAAATATGTGAAAAAACTAATAGTAGTATTTACAAGAGATCACTTTGTTCTCACATTATAATTTTCTTGGGAGAGTGAATGAGGTATGTGTGAAGACTGCAAATCTCCAGTACTTTGACCCTGTAGTTCACATAAAAGTCATGAAAAGATCAAGAATAAATAATATTGTGTCAATTAAGTTGACATTTACGAAAAAGATGATTACAAGAAGCATGTTTGCAAGATAGAAGAAACCATGAAATATAAGAAACCGCTGCTATTATTTTCTGTCTCTTATTTAGAAATCATAATAAATGAGGAGCATCTCCATTATAGAAAAACGGGTCTCCTTGAATAGACTTCAATGTGCGCAGTCAACAACCAAAAAATAGCCATGGTTTGCTTACAGGAAAGTTCAATTCCCTGAGAACATGAGATAAATTTAAACGAACACAACTTACTCTAGCTAGTACAAGCCTATAGGGTATGGAAAAATAACAGGTTTTGAATCATCTGGTAGTCTACAATTAGAAGTACCAAACAAAACCAAATTTTTGATGAATTTTTTGCGCAATAGAAGGAAAGTAGTTTTCATTAACATGTTGAAGGAAAATGTAACACTAGTTAGAACAAAATGAGGCTTCCATTGCTAAACATTCAAAAAATTGGCTTAAGCCCAAGTGTTGTCACTTTATAAGTTCACAAGGGTTCATGCAAAGTTTATAATCTGATATAAATCCAATTTTTGTTAAATAAACATGAACAACAAACATACTTCTTTATTGAATAGAAAACCTACTGGATTACCTTTATTTGCATTCATGAATTATACACACATATAACAAGAAACATGATAACAGTACCCATTTGATGTCAGCAGAGCTAAGGTCAATTTAGCATTCCAGCAAGCATAACGCTATTACTGATTCTAGACAATTCATGTCCTGTAAAGAAACCCAAATATAACAATAAATTACTTGTAGAAGGTCGAGCACAATTCACAGCAAGGAAAAAAAGTAGATAAGAACATATTAACACTGGGTAATATCTCTCAAGAAAGTAAGAAAAGAAGAAATCACAAAAGATCGAGCAACTTACGAAGTCAAAGATGTGATAAAGACATTGCTTGTAAAACACAAACCATGTGGAGTACTCATTAACCAGGTGAAGTACTCAAATCGCATGCAAGCCGATTGAAATAATATACGCATTTAAACGAACATTACCCTCATCCTAATTGAAAGAATTTAATCAAAGCTTCTTCGAAAAATCACATGATCCAAACTTATAGAAGTTTGATAATTTTAGTATCTTACAAACACCATCCCCATCTACTTTCACGCCTATTACAATTGATCAAAATTGTAATTTCTCCAATTCTAAATTCCAATTTAACTTTTGAGTCCTAATGCCTAAAATGGGTACACAATCGAATTTTTATTCGAGACATTACCTACCTCCCAATTTTTAAAAATCACACCCTAGCTAAAAAGTAGTTGAATTTCATAAAGTTGTAGTAATAAAGTGAAACAATTACAGATCATAGATCTTTCAGATGAAAAGCAATATCAACTTAGAATTTGGGACTCGAAGAAAAGTCTCTTATACATGAATTCGCATGCAAGCATTGAGTAGCTTAATGGCAATAACATAATTCCACAAGAAATGAGAACTTTGGTTGTGAGATTGGTATTTACTTTATCCCCTCTTATCGATTGAGAACTCACAATAACACTAATGACAAGTTGATGATGGAAGTGCACAACAGATTTAACCCTAAACGAATTAGGCGGGATTCGTTCTTCAAATTCCTACAGGAAACAAGCATAATTTAGATTACTCATAAATTGCACAACGAATTCAATTAGGAATCAAACCAATTAGCAAAGGAACTAACCATGGAAGATTGAAGTAGGCTCTCCACAGTTATGATGAATGCGTGTTCTAGAGAGAGAAATCTGGATGAAGGACATTGAAATAACGAAGGCTTTGGCAGAGAAGAGCAAGGGGTTAAGGTTACGATTGTGATTTATTGGAGACTTGGAGTTGACGAAATAAAGGAGTTTCCAGAAAGTTTTTAAGTGAACACTTAAGTTTATTTTCCGTCTTTCAAGATTAAAACCAAATAATATTGTTCAAAGATGCTATGAAAAAATTATAGCAAATAATTGACCCAAGGGAAAGAAAATAGGATATGACTATTGATATGAACTTTCAATAACATTCATAGAAAATGCTCTTATTTTAATGCTATCATATGTACTCTTTCTTGTAGTGAAAAACTGAAAATCAACTTGGTTCGGTTTGTTTTTTTCGGTTGTTATCCTATCATAACTTGTAACATTACAATTCATGTCAAATATTACTTGATGATACTAAAATTTAAAAAGAAACCGAAACTAAACCAATTTTGTCGGTTCTATTTTTTTAAAACAAAAACCGAAACGGAGCCTATAAACCGAACTATTTTATTTGGTTTGGTTTCTCGGTTTTTTTCTCACCCAACTCAGCCACCACCATCTGGTAGGAAGCGAACAAGAAAGTCTCTCTCCTAGTGAAAGTTTAACAGATCAAGTCAAAGGACTATAAAATCCCCATTCTCTGTCCAAAATCCAAAATACACAACTCTCTGTAAACCAAAACGAAAACAATGTCAATGAGAAGATGGTGCTCCAAACGTTCTTCTTCTACTCTCTCATCAAACCTCTCTCAAAAACTCGCACTCATTAACCCTAAACCAAAACCAAAAGAAGAGATCTTTGAGCAACTCTCATGGTCAACTATGCTCCCTGAACTCCTTCGAGACATCATTCAGCGAGTCGAATCGAGTCAAGATCGATGGCCTAATCGAAAAGACGTCGTCGCTTGTGCTTGTGTATGTAAGCTATGGCGCGATGTTGCGAAAGAGATCGTTCAGTCTCCTTTTCACACTGGAAGAATCACCTTCCCTCCTTCTCTTAAGCAGGTTTGCTGATTTTTTTTCTTAATATTTATTTTAGGGATATGTTTGATGATTTGATTTAAATAAGCTCAAAATTAGGGGGGTTGGGTATAATTTTATCGTACAATGGGGTTTTATAGTTAGATCAGCATAGTATTGTGGACATTTTGGTTCATTTAGTAGTTTTTTAGAATAAGTTTTTGTAATATTGTTGAATGTTTTACTAAGATTGTTTATTTCGTGTCAATTGTAGCCGGGGCCGCGGGATTTTGCGCTCCAGTGTTTTATCAAAAGGAACAAAAAGAACTCAACATTTTACCTTTATCTTGGTCTCACCCGAAGTAAGTATGCATTAATGGGGGTGCTTTTGTTGTCTGAGTCTGACTCTATAATTAATGTGATTATGAAGAGCGAAATGTGACTTTATCAATTTGATCATTTGATTTTTTATTTATTTTTTTTTTTTTCTGGGAGAGATTTGACTCAGTCCAGTTGGTTTGATCCTTCCAAAAACATGTTAGGTTTTTCACAATTGATTAGATAAATAAATGTGTTTTCTCTCATGTTCATAAATATTGTTGACGTTCTCTTATTTATTTATTAGCATTGCATTCATTTGCTGGAGTATTTTTATGTTCACCATTGGGTGTGTATGTTCACCATTTGTTCAAAGTATGGTTTGAAAAGTCGAACCGACTCGGACCAACTCGGGCGAGTTGCCTCGGGATCGGTCTGATCCAATTAGAGTTTGGCTGAGAAATCGTAAAATCTGTGACTCGGGACAACTCGCCCCTTGTCCCAACTCGGGCGAGTTTTCGTGAGTTGTCTCGGGTCGAATCGGTAGATCGTTGAATTTTTTTAATTTGAATTATTTAGACTATTTGATATGACAAAAGTGTATGAATGATATAAGGTGGTATGACAAAAATAATGGCTATAGTACTCCGTTTTAATTTTTGCCCCAATTATATCAATGATGCATATAGACTTCAATAATTGGTACAATGTGAAGGAGGTGATAGTAGCCAGCGCTTCCGAGCTGACAGTAGCCAACATATAGGAGTTGGTACTAGTTAGAACATAGGAGTTCGTAGTAGTTAGTGAATAAGGGGAATAACTAATTCTCCTAGCCATAGTGGAGTCATGGAGTCGGTACTGATGACATGGACAAAGATGGGTAGTATGATGGCAATCAAGCTGATAGCGACTTGAACAATACTTCTCTTGATTATGATACCATAATGCAAGATGCGTATCATGGATCTAGAAGAGGTGGTCACGTTACGGGTGGTTATGAATGTCAAAGAAGAAGATTTGAAAACTTCATCTATTCCAAGTGAGGATGATGAAGTTTTGGTGATTATGGAGTCAATCAAGGCGTTCAATGTTTTCTTATGGTCAGTAGTCAGGGCAACACGAATTTTCTGATACGTAAGGACAATATGTTGTGCCTATTGATTATCGTGGGAGGACTATGTATGGATCTTATCATATGATCCATACTACGACTCTTATGGGCAGTCTGAGATACAGTCTAGGCAATACGGTACTAGTACTCGTATCAACAAGATAATACTTCATCTTGGATTCCCAAACCCCATAGGATCCATACTACGGCTCTTACAGACAGTCCTAGATACAGTCTAGGCAATACGGTACTAGTACTCGTATCAACAAAATGATACTTCATCTTGGATTCCTCAAGACAGCTATTCCGAATCTTGCAATACCAATTGGGGAGTGCATCCTTATCATCGAGGCCTAGAATGATTTGATTAAGCAAATGAGTGATCCAATCATCTAGTTGTTTTATTATGAAGCTAGTGTTTCTAATATTTTGGTGCGGTGTGGTGTGTGTGTATCATTTGTGTTTGAGTGTATGAACTACTTTGTATTTGTATATTTCGTGTAGAGTGTACTTTGTATCTTTGGCGTGGATTGTACTAGATTGTATTTGGATTGATTATTTGAGCTATAAAAAGAACAAATAATTACTTAAATATACATATATCATATTTTATGCTGAAAAAAATGCCAACTCGGGAACGGATCGCCCGATCCAACTCGGACTTGGACGGTCCTACTTGGGGTATCGATTATGGGCGATCCAGGATCCGAGTCCGAATTTTTGAACCATGGTTCAGAGTCCATAAAATAAACATTTATCAATTAAATCATATCCTTAGGTTTTATGGGCTTTCAAGCATATTACGTAACCAGACGAATCTATTTTCTTAGTAAATTGATGAACGCGCAAGGGCTTAGATTTTATATATTTGGATGTCACACTTTCAAGCATTCTACTGAAGCTTTGATCTTGGAGACACTTCCAGTATTTGTAGATATACAAGATGATTTAGATGAAGAGATACTCACATCCGCTGAAACTGTAGTTACTTTAGAAGCTGTGAGATCCATTAAATCTAACTATGAAAATTCTAACTTATTTTGCATCACCTAGGAAGGTTGGAATTTAGTGCGGCTAGGGAAGTTGAAATCAGTCTCTCTATTTATGAAGAATTTAAAATCAGATAAGAATAAGAACATTATCATTAACTCAATTACTAGAGAGATGTATTTGAGCAATAGGAGTATACAATTAATCTTAAATACAATATTTGAAAGTGTTGAATGGCTTGAGAATAAGGAAAGACATGTAGGTCTTTGGCGATAAAAGGATGTGCATTGTTAATTGGCCTAAGCTAGGTCAATCTTACTGTATTTAGCATTTGAGAAAGAATGCTAAAGAATCAGATATCATATTCCAGATAAATGGAAGGCTGTGCTCATTCCAAGTAAAAAAGGATCAAGAGGGTTAAGGACAGTGGAGGATCTAGGAATTTAAGTCAGGGTGGGCAAGATACAACGTGTAACGGGGTTCGGGGGCGGTAGCCCCTGGAAAAAAAATTGCGGGAGTTCTGAAGTAAATTCTATTTACAAATCCTCAATCTCTGTTTTTTTCTGTCTATACTTCTCAGTGCTTAATGCGAACCTAAGTCTCAAGTAAATATGTATAACAAAAATTTTGGTTGAGCTAGTTGACTCCAAAATATGGAGTTTATAATGAAATTTCTGTAAAAGCCATAAGATTAAGAGAAAGCAACTCTCTTAATTGTGAGGCATAACCAAGAACGAGAGAGAGAGAGAGTCAATAAATGATATCCTAGGTGGAGAATGAAAGATTCTTGGTAAACATAGGAGATTGGTAGAGTCCAGTTAAAAATGGAATAGGAACAAATTGCTGTTCAATTATTTAATTGATCCCAACATAAATTTTGAACTGGCAAACAGATAGCAGCTATAGTAATTTGAAAAATGAGGGTGGGCAAAAATGTATTATGAAAGAAGAGTGATTGTAATCAGGCCAAGTACTACCTGTAAAAATCAAATTTTCAGATTTTCAGGTTTCAGGGTGGGCCCACCCTGAGCTATGTGTGGATCCGCCCTTGATTAAGGATATTTAGCTTCAGCTGTTAAATATAGCATACAAGGAAGTTATCTAGACCATAGAAAGTTGAAAGTTTTGTAGAGGAGAAAAAACCCACTAAAAGAGATTTGATGGACTATTATATATTCATTATAGGGTTCTAAGAACAGAGTCTAGAATTTGAAGCAATAATCTCTCGGCTTTACTACACCATTTAGAATTTTGGCTGCGCAACTTAGGGCTTCTTGATAAAAAAGAATTAGCTCTTTTATAGTGTACCTAAGTGCTATCCTTTGCTTGGGCAGATAGCTGGACCAAAAGTCACCTCTAGTTCATACAACTCATTTTAAAAAAAGATCTCTAAGCGTCTTAGGATGCTATCGAGGAATGAGATATTGTTCATGTTGGAGTTTCATCATCTCACACTTGTAGTTGTTGCTCGGACCAATCAAAGTTGGGTTTGTCACAAAGGAAGTTTGAGTTGTGGTCCTGAAATAGGCATGTGGTGGCATAAGAGTGTCTACGAAGATTAATAGATTATCATGGGGAAACTCTTGGATTTCTCTAAATGAATCTACGTAAGGCTTCCAAAGAAGCGAATTTGGCTTCTCGTGCATGGTTTGGAGGTGTTTTGGTCATTTCCCCAATATTTGGTTGTTGATCTCAGTCATTATCTTCAAGTGTAAGAGCCTTTGGAGGTTTGGGCTTTCTATTTTAAAACAATAATTTTTGTTACACTAGTTTCAACATGTCAAATTATTGCTTTTGAAATGGGTCATTTGTTTAATCAAATTTTTGTTGCCTGTTTAATCATTGCCAAAGTCAAATTAAACACTCATTAAAAGCTAAATAATCCTTGCGGCTGCATTCGAATCTCCAAAAGTATATCTTCAAAATTGCCATGTCATACTTTCCTCCAAAGTAAAAACACTTCATCCAATCCTAAAGCCATGTAGGAGTTTTTGGCAAGTGATATAGGTTGCCAAATTTGGCAAGGAAATTTGGCTTTTAATTGGCAAGTCGGATGTAGCTTTTATTTTGTGTTTTGGCTCTCTATATATGACTTCAAGTCAAAATGGCAAATCGAGTGCAGATGCTCTCAGAATCCTCAGAAAAGAAGCTTAGTTATTTCCAGGCTATGAAAGCTCCTTAACAGTAAGAGACTTTGATCCAGTTAATTAATAATGGGGAGTGAGTTGTACTGAAGAGTTCAGTCAAGTTTTAAATCTATTGAACTTGGACATCGAGAGTGTATTACCTGACTGCTCTAGAAAATATGTTTTTTTATTGGGAGCTTGATCCAAAGTGAGATTTTCAGTTTGCAGCGCCTATCATTGGATTAGAGATACTAGGACAAATGGGTTGTACCTGAGGAGTTGAGTCAAGTTTTAAATGTATTGAACTTAGGCATCGAGAGTGTGTTACCTGACTGCTCTAGAAAAAAGAAATAGATGTTTTTTATTGGGAGCCTGCCCCAAAGTGAGATTTTCAGTTAGCAACGCCTATCATTGAATTAGAGAAGCTAGGACAAAAGTGTGGTGGTGCTCCTGGGCTTGGTTCGGAAGAGCCCTGTTTTGCCTAAATCTGCTGACTTCGGACGGGGACTATGAAATAATGCAATACCCACAAATGTAGAGCTACACAGAAGGGGAGTGACTGGGATTTCGTACTGTTATTTTATTCTTGGTCATGAAGAATGAATCGAACATTTATTTCGGGACTGTTCTTTCATAGCTCAAGCAAGGTAGTGGGGTGCAAATTTACTCATGCTTAGCGGGGTTGCCAACAGCTACAAAGAACCAATTCTCTTGAGTGCTAACAGTAGTGCTGTTGTCAAGGTTTTATGGAAGTCCTTTATTATCATCTCTCTTTATAATTTATGGTTGACAATAAATTCTTTGATTTCACAAATTTCAAGGTCAATGTGCAATCTACAGAAGGCCATTCTTTCTGACTTTCAAGATTGCTCTATTTTATCTAAAGCTCATATCAATAACACCCCAAATGACCTTCAAGTTCTGAGCTCCATTGGTGTGAGATGCAAATACAGAAATGCTCTCCAAGTTTTATCTTGCTACTGGCTCGCTCCTGCTCAATGATGAACCAAGACTGTGTTATAATGGGGCTTCACTCGGTAATTCCGGCATTGGAGATTGTGGGGTAGTGTTTTGAGGTAGTGCTAGTTCTGTGTTTGCTGTGCATGTAAAAAATCCCAACACTATAGCATACAACGCAGAGTGTAATGCTATAATCGAAGCTCTTATAAAAGCTGTTGAAATGTGATTGTCTAAAGTTTGGGTAACAACGAATTCTATTTCAGCCGTTCAAGCCTTTAACTAATTCAATACCTAGATGGAATTTGCTCAAGAAATCTTTAACAAGCCTCTTAAGGATTACTTCAGTTTGAAGAGAATACAAATTTAGTCAAGAAAGGCATCGAAGAGGGCAAGCAAACTCCCTCTAGAGACTAAAGAATGACATATTAGGACTAGGATGCCTTCATTCCGTTTGAAAGTTGAAGTTCCCTAATATGGATTTTTTTGGTAAATAAAAAGGATTACATGAAACTGAAAATAGTACAAAAGAGGAAAAATCCCATGGCTAAGCCAACTCTACACAGAACTCCTAAAAAGGCTTTTGTCCTAAAAGGAGTTCTGTCCACCGAGCCATAAAGATGTAAATAACAAGCCTTTCATGTCAAAAATCACTTTACTCCATATAAAATGATAGATTTTATCGAGACAACAACTTTCTATTTGGTTTGTTTTTTTCCTTCAAATTTCTCCGCATTCCTTCAAAGCCAAATTGTCCAAATAATCGCAAAGGGAAGAAACCGTCACATAGTTTTACCACTTCCAGTGAGGATCGACGAACTCCATTTCGATAAGCGAATCATAGTTACTAGGATGATACCAAGTACAACCAGTTTCATTAAAAAAATAAAATCCAAACTTTTTGGGTGATACCAATGTAAAAAAGATGGTCTATGGATTCCACATCATACTTACACAATGAATAGTAACTCGTGACAAAAACTGCGTTTACGAAGAATATTAATAGTCAAGGTCTTATTTAAATATACAGTCCAAGCAAAAAAGGTCATCCTATGGCCAAGGCGACCCACAAATATATTTAAGTATACATTTTTAGAAGATCGTTGACTATTAGTAAGTTAAGATGAAAACTAATCAACTTACTGTTAAATGATACTATTGTTGTCAATTCGAGATCTTTGAAACGATGATGAAAACTAAATTCTACGACCCACCTATATGATAAATACTAATTATTTCTTGGACAATAATCTTATAATCTGAAATAGTGAGCAGGAATGGGTAAGTTGTTGTTAGTAAAGAGTTAAGTAGCCAACTATCTTCTACAAATCTCACCCTATTTCCTATGCCAACCCTGATCCTAACTCTTCTCCCCAAAACTCTCCTTAATATTCATAATCTTAAACTAACCCCCTCATTCGCAACTCTTTACCGCCCGCCTTGTTGTTACTCCACCCAAAATTTTTAAACACCAAATCTCCATAACCACTTGATCTTGAAGGTTAAATCTCATTAACCACTTAAGCAACACCTTATTCATACCTATAAATCTCGTGATTTATAGTCACTCTTCTCATCTTATTTTCAAATTCTACTCCAAGTCTTGACGTGACTTGGTAAATTTTATGAAATTCTACTGAATCATTTTGCAATTTTTGTTTTCATAATACTTTTTAACTTCCCCACTCCCTTCGGTAATGAGAATAAGGAGATATTGATAAACTATATAAAATGCTCTTTAGAAGAGTGAGCCTTCCCCCTTTTGAGAGATACTTAGCTTCCTAACCACTCAGTCTTCTCTTGAATATCTCGATGAGCATATCCCACGTCGTCTTAAACTTGTATTCCACCCCAATTTGTACTTCAAGATTTCCTGCAAAGACCAACTTATCATCTGCAAATTGAAGATGCCTAATCAACGTTTGATTATGGCCAACCTTGAATCCCTTACTAGCTCTAATCTCAACTGCTTTGTTAAACATCCAGCCCAATGCCTTACTAGCCAATATAAGAGAAAAAGTAGTTATACAGGGTTACCTTACCCAATCAGTCTCGAGCTCCTAAAGTAATCGGTGGAGAACCATTTAGAAAATAAAGCAGATGATATACACTTCCTAAGCCAAACCCTCCATCTAGCACTAAAACACATTCTCGCAAGCATGTTTTTTTTTTTTGAAAGGGATAAACATGTAATTCACAAAGTCTAAGCATGATATACACTTGACAATTAACTAAACTGAACTCGCTTTTAGTCGAAATCACTCTTAATTGCATAAAATAAAGGCCAAAAGACCTTGGGGGTTTATGAGTTTAACCCCAAACTCTACATCACTCTCTTTAAGGCTAAGCCTTTTCTCTCTCAAACCAACTCTACCAAATAAACTAAACTTAGGCTCTCTTTTATAAGAGAAGAGACCTAGCAAAAATATAAACCCTAGTTAGACTTTAATTAGAAATTTTTTCTTAATTATAATGCAATTAAAATAAAATAAATAAAAATAACTAAAATAGAGAGAGTGGTCCAGAGAGGTGGAGAAACGATAGCCTACGTGGGCATCACAATGACCTCGTGATTCATCAACTCTCACTGTCTTTGAAAAATTCATCCGCAAATTTTAAAGGTGGAAAGAGTAACCCTGAGCATAGGACACGTACTAATCCTCCCACGGTACTTGCCGTACCCATTTTGTTTGCCTACAAAGAAAGAAACTATTGTTTCGTAAAAATATTGTGCTTGACTTCATCAAGAAGTCCCAAATACTGATAAAAACTCTGGCTTGGATGGTCTTCAAACTCATCCCAAAACGGATCAACAAACTTCAAAGTAATTACCTCTTCTGAAGACTTATCAATGATTGGGGGTTTATCCCAAACAATTAATGGCGGGGGATTGCGAAATTCCGCCCTTATTGGGATACCTGTACTCTCTTAAACCTGTGTTGCCTGCGGCCAGTACTTCGTCAAATCCAAGCCATAAAAACCCACCCTAACGACTTTAGGCACTGTTTTGACAACTCCGTTAATCGGATTTTTGTCAACCTCTCTCTATTTATCACCGCCGATATTCAGTAACTCATCTCTCTATTTATCACCGCCGATATTCAGTAACTCATCGTTCCTTCTTCAATGGCATTGGCAAATCTTTCGTTCCCATCAGAACTAGTGAGGGCCCTCAATAGGGCAAGGATCGCATCCATCTTTTGGTCGATGCTCGCGTAGATCTTCTCCATGTTGCTGTAAAAAACACTGTAGTAGACACCAAAATTACTGTAGCAGTTGGTGTAAAAAAAATCCCTAAAGAACGAACGTCACTCTGATGCCAAATTTGATAGGAACTATAGCGGAAGCTCTCTCTAACAATCACAATTAACTAAACTAATCTCGCTTTTAATCGAAATAAATCTTAATCGCATAAAATAAATGCTAAAAGACCTCGGAGGTTTATGAGTTTTACCCCAAACTCTACATCACTCACTCTAAGGCTAAGCCTTTTCTCTCTCAAACCAATTCTACCAAATAAACTAAGCTTAAACTCTATTTTATAAGAAAAGAGACCTAGCAAAAATAGAAACCCTAGCTAGACTCTAATTAGGAGTCTTCTCCTAATTATTATGCAATTAAAATAAAATATATAGAAATAGCTAAAATAGAGAGAGTGGTCCAGAGAGGTGGGGATATTATCGCCTACATGGGCATCGCAACAACGACAACGTGATCCATTAAATACGATAATCGATGCTCTCGTTAGCCACTAATATACCATTTGGATTTTGTTAGCCTATCACAAATACACGCTGCTCATTGGATATTCAATGTTCTCGTTAGCCACTAATACACCATTTGGATTTTGTTAGCCTATCACAAATACACCCTGCTCATTGGATATGATCAAGGGAAGAGTTAATCTCATTCTAGATGCAAGAATTTTTGCAATGATCTTATAACACTGCTAATCAAGCTGATATGGCGAAACTCCTTAATATTCGCTGTAATATTCATTTTCAAAATCGGGATGTTAAAGAAAATTGCGCTTCATCCTAGAAATATCCTTTCTAAAGAGTATCACAACACCCGAAGAAAATGGCCTCGTAAAATCATCGAGACCCAAGTCCTATCTTCCAATAAACCCCTTATAGCCTCAAGAATCTCTTCGTCTTTGGAAAGTCTCTCTAAGCTCAACGCCTGGTCCATATTAATATTATATAAAAAAAATCCCATCCAACTGGGGTATAACAACAATATATCTCCAAATAAAATTTCATTAGTGCCTCTCAAATGTCATCCTCCTCCTCTATAACCACCTCCCACATCTATCTTAAGCAACCAATTAACCCGATTTTTATCATTTACTACTCTATGGAAAAAAAATTGTATTATTATTTCCTTTCAATAATTTTAGCCTCGACTTTTATTTCATAAAATCTTTTTCATCTTAACATCTTTGAAGTCTTTTTCTTTAATACTCACCCGTTTCGATATTTCATCTACCAATTACCCATCTCTTCCTTCCTTCCTATCTAGGTCATCCATCTCATCTAACAATAACAAGTTTTGTTGCTCAATTT
Organism: Kingdonia uniflora; assembly: GCA_014058105.1. NCBI lineage: Eukaryota > Viridiplantae > Streptophyta > Magnoliopsida > Ranunculales > Circaeasteraceae > Kingdonia > Kingdonia uniflora. Next base: position 403,428 of record JACGCM010000121.1, read on the forward strand.
TTCCACATTTTTATATGGAATATTTCCGATTCATAGCCTAATTTTTCTTAGTAAGTTGTAAGTGATTAGAGAGCTTTGGGGGTGCCAACTATTTGGAATACCTAGCACAAACTAAAAATAAAATTGAAAGTTCTTTGACAAAAGTTCTCTCATCATTCATTGATTAATTTCCTTTTTGTTTTCTAATCTTTTTTCACACTGTACGTGTCTCTCTTTGTTGTTCTTTGACATATTTGAAAGACAATACTTGTTGTTCGGTTGCCTTTGTGTGGTTTTTTTAATGTTACTTAGCCATGTCTATCACGGACTTGGTCATTTTTGTTCTTTGACATGTGTATGGTTTATCAGTGTTTTTGTTTTTAGTAAGAACATTAATTATTTAAGTAGGTTAAATACATTAGCACAAACTAAAAATAAAATTGAAATTTTTTTAACAAAAGTTTTCTCACATCATTCATTAATTAATTTCCTTTTTGTTTTCTAATCTTTTTCATGTTGCACGTGTTTCTCTTTGTTGTTCTTTGACATATTTGACATATTTGAAATACAAATACTTGTTGTTCGGTTGCCCTTGTGTTTTTTTTTTAATGTTACTTAGCCATGTCTATCACGGACTTGGTCATTTTTGTTCTTTGACATGTGTATGGTTTATTAGTGTTTCCGTTATTAATAAAAACATTAGTCATTTAAGTAGGTTATATACATAAGTCACCTCTTCTAGTCCTTATGATTGGCGTTTCTTGGTCATTTTTGTTCTTTGACATGTGTATGGTTTATCCGTGTTTCCATTATTAGTAAGAACATTAGTCATTTAAGCAGGTTAAATACATAAGTCACCTCTTCTAGTCCTTATGATTGGCGTTTCTTTCTATTATAAACTCAGTCAGTGTTGATCTATTAATCTTTTTTTTTTTTGTGGTTTGTAAGTTGCAACTGTTAAATATTGTGGATTTTAAGGTTGGTTACTGTTGCTCTTTCTAGTTTGAAAATTTTAAGTCTTTTCAATTTTGTTAACAGCATCTATGGACAAGGGGAAATTTCTATTAGCAGCAAGGAGGTTTAGGCATGGCGCTCACACTGAGTTCATCATATCTCTTGATGCTGATGACCTATCCCAAGGAAGTAATGCTTATGTTGGGAAATTGAGGTAAGGTCTTTAATATATTAGATTCTTCCTTGTGCATTTTCGCAATGTGTTTTATAGCAATAAAAAGATGATTAACACATTTCATTTGGCTGTCAAGAATTAACACCGCCTCCTTTTTGTGTACATTACATCCTCAATATGTTTACGGTGCTTTTTTGTAATACCACTTTCATCTTTGTTTTTGTCTATCTTGCCGTGAGACCAATTCTTTCCAGTTCTGTTACGGTAGTTTCCACTTCCATCACACTGCAACATTGTCCGAGGATTCTTACCTTTCCCAGACTTCTGTGACTTATTGATTGTTACGATGATCCTAAGTGAAGTGACATCCAAACCTTTTGAGCCCAAGCCAAAAGTTCTCCGCAGCCGTTGCAAAGCTTTGAGATCGTGAACTCCTTACTGAAATCCTAATAATGACCTGAGTTAGATTCCACCTTTTCGTCATCATTATTTAAAGGGTCATGGCATGGAGCATTAACATTATCAAACTGGCAACCACCCCATCCATAAAAGTGTCTTCCTGTTGCACATTAGTGTCATCTTGGTTCATCCCATCCATCGGATTATCAGATGGTTCTCTTGACAGTCGACTTCTCATTTGGGTTTGGGTTCCGTCAATTTGTATTTAAAACCTCCTATTAAAACCTCCTCCAAAGGGAAATAGAAGAAGCCTCTGCTTGGAATTAATTCCCTTAGCGTCGCTAGATGATACTCTTATAATTCAAAAGTCAACAACCAAACAAGTGCTTCGATGCATATTTATTGTTGTTTCCAATGATCCATCAATGGAAACAGCAGCGGCAACTATGTTATGTTCCTCAAGTCGTAGCCTCTTCTATCTTGTACACATTGCTTAATTGGATCACTTCCCTTCCCCTTTTTCACACAGAAGTTGACAAATTAACTTATATTGAGGCTTGTAGTAATATTGTGCACTGGTTTGAATTATCCACACCGTTTTCTTTATTTTAAGCTCCCCGTTGTAATACATAAGATTAAAAATTCTAAATCTCATCACCACAGATCCATTATTCAAAATAGAGCCCTAATTGCACGACCACTCTTTATATGATGGAAATTTGAAGAGCAAACCAAGAGACATGCTAAATGTATAAATCTGTCGCATTATTCCATGGAAGAAGCATAACCCCCCTTCCAACAAACCGTGTGCCTTAAAGTTCAAAACTTAATTTTTGCTCCAATTTCTTTTCCAAAAAACTATCCTAGTGAACAAAAATGGTTGTATCCGAACTTCGAGATGTGAACTTTAATGGTCTCTTAGGGCACATAATTATAATCGTAGAAGACAAACTATCATAAATGGCAAATTAAATATAGGATTTCTAAATGGTGAAAAGTTACGCTTGTCACTTTCACCTGCATTTATTCATCACAAGGGTAAAAGGAATGCTACATATAGGATTTTCAAGGATGCCTATGGCCATAATTGGCTGCTCTTCGCTTAAGCTAATGGAATGAATATGGAGGGGATCACGAGCTTCTTCGACTTTATGATTAGCCTGTGAAAGGATATATTTTCTTCTTAGTTTGTTTTTTCGCCCTGGGCCTTTTTCTATTCCTTTATCTAACTTCTTTTTGGTGGTTTTCTCAAATTGCGTTTATAACGAATCAGCAATTTTTTTATTTATCAAGTAAAACACGATGTAAATGAACTCCCCACTTTTCTGTTTGCAGTTCTGATTTTATTGGCACGAAGTTCACAATCTATGACAGTCTGCCACCGCACAGTGACGCAAAGCCATCAAGTAGCCGGTCAAGCCGAAGGTTTGCAAGCAAGCAAATAAGCCCCCAGGTACCTGCAGGCAGTTTTGAGATTGGGCATGTTTTCTACAAGTTCAATCTTTTGAAATCAAGAGGTCCTAGAAGGATGCTGTGTACTGTTAAGTGTCCCTGGAGGACACCAGGAGATGCTGCCACTGCTACTGCTACTGCTACTAGTACTATTACTACACCAGATCTGGACTCCAACAAATCTATAGTCAACAACGACATGGTTCTAAGGAATAATGCTCCAAGGTGGCATGGAAATTTACAGTGTTGGTGCCTCAATTTTCATGGCAGAGTAACAGTTGCTTCTGTGAAGAACTTCCAGTTAGTAGTTGATTCTAGGCAGGATGGTGGAGATGCAGAGGAAATAGTGCTTCTCCAGTTTGGTAAAGTTGGGGAAGACATGTTTTCAATGGATTATAAGCATCCTTTATCAGCCTTTCAGGCATTCGCCATATGCCTTACAAGTTTTGGTACGAAGCTTGCATGCGAGTAGCTCATTTATATGCTAGGCTAGTTGCAGGTGATGTTAGCTCCGCCGCCTTTTAATTATAATTGATGGAGTCACTCCCTGGCTGGTATTACCAATATGTCACACACATTTGGACCAATAGCAGTATGTAGAGATATATACAGCCGGGCTCATCCCTTGGTGAACCTATACCACAGAACTCATCTTGATTGGTGATATAGCTTTTTATGTAGATGATGTATTGATAAACCATAGATCACCAAATAACTGATTTCTGTAGTATGGGTTCACCAAGAGATGAGCCACTTTTTTGTAGGTGAGTTGTCCAATGGTGTGATACCATGTAATTTTGCAAGCTGACGCTGTTAAGATTTAATCGCTATTATAAGCATAATTATTTGTTTATGATGCGTTGCTTCTGTTGTATGACTTATATCATCTCCTTTTCTTTCTTAGCTTCCAAGAAGAGTGTTGTACATGCTTATTTTCTATGAAAATCAATGTAAATGATTATTTGTTTATGATGCGTTGCTTCTGTTGTATGGCTCTTATATCATATCTCCTTTTCTTTCTTAGCTTCCAAGAAGAGTGTTGTACATTCTTATTTTCTATGAAAATAATTGTTTATGATGCGTTGCTTCTGTTGTATGACTCTTATTCTTATATTAAGAGTGCTGTACATGCTTATTTTTTATGAAAATCAATGTAAATTTTGTGTTTCATTTTAATGTACGTAATTCTTACTCGATGATTTGAAGTACATGTGTAAAATGAATCATAGAAAACTAAACTGCCATTATGGTAGCAATTCTCTCCCCATTTCCCTATTTTCGTAATGTGAACTGGAGATCTTAGTGTGTTTTTTGTTAGGATGGAGGGAGTTTATGTAAAACACATTACTTTTGTTGAGTCCTATAGTTACACAGTACTTGCGGAACTCTTTATGATGATAAATGATTCGCATCTTCAGGACCTCATTCTTTGAATTAGATATGTAAAAAACGTAATAAAATTGGGAGGATTGCTACCATTAGTCTCTATTGTACTAATTAAAGGAGCTCCTACAGGGTTGCTATGGGGAAAACCTTCTATGAAAAATTAAACCTTCTTGCTTGCCTCATCATCAGCTCCTACTACTTACTACTTACTACTTACTACTTACAATTGACAAAATCTTACATTCTCTTATCTTGACAATGGTTGTCAAACTTTCGGCTTGCAATAATGAACATAGAGCTTGATGTTGTAAGTGCAAAGGTGGCATGCAGGGACATCATAGCCAAAACCGGCAGTCGAACGTGCTGAACTTGCCACCGGTAGCCTCATAGCCATAGAAACACGTTCATCTTCAACATTGTTGATCTGCAAGTGTTGTTCATTGCTCCGCTATTTAGAGTATAAAAATTGAAAAGCAAAAGATCTATGCCAACACTCTGGAAATTAGCAAACTGTTTAAATGAAGTGTTGCATCAATCAAGGGGTTCTTATAACCTGGAAAAACAATTCGTCATACAAGTCCAATGGTTATCAAATAGTTTAGGAAAACAAGTACCTAAATCGTCTAACAATCGTCAAATTCGAGCAACAACACAACATTTATTAAAAGGGTGAGCCTTCAAGCTCTACTGGAGCAGAAAAGCCAACATTACAACCATGTTCCACTGGAGATGGTCTAAAAACAAACAGTCATTATTTCAGAAACAAAGAGCTTCAGATTTTTATCAATGTCGAAACGAACCCATTTGACAGAGTTAGGCTCCATCACCTGCCCCGAACTCTCAGAATTCGGAGCAGGAAATGAAGGTCCTAACCCATTTCTTCTCACAGCTCTCGATACTCAATCACTCGCTCTTGCAACTCCATCTCTCGTTCTCATCATTAATTGGAATCATCTTCATCCACCAATCAAGATCCGTCCTTCAACAATCGAGGGAGATGTCACTGCTGTTGAGTGGATCATTTTCGACGAAATTCGTGTTCTTGTACTCGGTACCTCTAATGGGTATCTGTTGTTTTACTCCTTAGCTGCTGATCTCATTCACAAACAGGTATTAATTAAGTTTTGCTTTTTTGGTTTAGTTTTATGTAAGAATAGTAATCCAATGGTTAGCACTTAGCAGGACCAGGAAGCTCGCATAAATTATGAATATTTAGCATAGCTATATACCAGCTAACCCTATTTTAATAACCATTTCTTCATTGAATTGGGCGCGAGCTAGTAGGTTTATCACGAGCTGATTGACTCCATGTTCCTCTGTGTAGTGCTAATGTCTGTAGCTGCTTGAGCTCTTTTGCTTTATTGTTGTGGAGGCAATATTGGACAAAGGGTTTCTTTCTATATGGACCATTTATTACGTTAGGGGACTGTAGGCTGTTAAATACTTCTTCAGTTGAGCCAGCTCCATTCAGGTAGGTTTAAGTAAGCTATTTGGAGCAGGGCATTGATTCTTCAGGGGTTTTAGGAGTGACAGCGTTTTTCCCCACCAACCTTGCCATTTGACCTAACTATCTGCTACTTTATCTTTCTAACTGATGAATTGGGAGCATTGTGGGCACGGGCCAGACAAAAGTAGGCTACTAACGAGCTATTTTCGTTTTATAGGACCAAAGCTTAACTTCCCACTACCTGCTAAATACCCGATGAATGATAAGGCAATCAGGGTACCTAGAGAGGGTGCCGAGCAAGAGGCTAACGAGAGGCTTATGTAATGATCTAGCATTTTTCTTTGCGATGACACTTCACACTGAAATTATTATGAGAAACAATATAAATTTTTGCAAACCTTAGAGTCCGTCTTTTTTTCTTGTTAGTAAAAGAGTAGGCTTACCCTTAGTTTTAGTAGGTAGTTGTCATGCCCCAAAACTCATTATCCGAAACTTATCAAAATATGCATCCCGAGGCCGTGAACGGATCGAGCATCCCCAAATGGATAACCCCAACGATGTAGTAATTAAACGAAATAACATAACTACATTCACACAAAAATAGCGCGTAGCGGAAATATCAATCAAACAAACGTCAAACTAACAACTTATACAAGTCTGCCATGAAGAAATAATTAGGAGTTTCAGATAAATGGAATGAAACAAAACAACTAGAAGGATGTCTCAACAACACGCTCCCAGCTATTACTCGTGATCCTGAACGACTGCTAATGACCTGGTCCTAAAATAGTGTCGCGCAAGGCGTTAGCAAGCCACAACTAAGCAAGTATGCAATCCTTAAATCCACTATAATAGATAAGGTATATAGGCGGAGACAATGATACTATATAGAAATTATTCTCTAATATAATCAAATGTAGTATGTTATCTAACTAATCTAGTCCTAGTGACTATAGTGATTTAACCACATCGGTCATCGGGGTTTAGGACAATATCTAAATGCATAATATGGCTAGACCATACTCTAGAAATCTTCCGTCCTCTGCTCGAAAAGTAATCTAGAATTTATCTAGATTAACGTCTCTTTTAGGGCCTAAGCCGTTGGAAATCCCCAAGGTTCCTCAAAATCCAAAGACCTGACCAAAAACTCTTTTAGGAATAAAACCCAAGGAGATGCCTACGGTTTAAATCAATGACCTGACCAATGCTCTTTCAGGGATTGAAACCCATGGAAATGTCACGCACTCTGTTATTCCCTATGACCTGACCAATGCTCTTTTAGGGATTGAAACCCATGGAAATGTCAAGATTTACCGTGAACTTGACCAATAAACCCGAGGTACATATCTACTCTAGAGGTGTTCATTTACTCCAAAGTGTATAATCCATAACTTTACTTCATAAGTGCGGCGCAGACCTCGCTCCAGGCTACTAGTTATGCTAGTAACTCTTATGGCATAAGCATAGTATTATTAACCTAATTTATAGCTTTATACTAGTTTACACTAACACATGGCAACCACTTATTAATCACTTAATCATGAAATAAAGCTATCTAGTATATAAAGCTTAGCATTAGTTGATGGTAATATCCAAAGTGGGTATGCATGTTTCTTTTATAAAGCTCATAACAGTAGCATCCTTACACATTTAATATTATATACTAACCAAGCATGTACTAACCAAAGCATCTACTAACCAAGGTTCCATTATGTGCCTTTTTCATGATCATAAATACTAGGGATTACCTCACCAATGTAGGTTTGTTCATCCAGGGGTTTGGTTTGAATTATGTTGGGTCGTTCTCGATACAAGCCATGGGATCTAAATCAAGTTGGGGATGAGCAAGGGTTTGATGATGAATTTTCAGGATGTAATCACAGCAAGGTTTAAATCTCTTCTAATCAGAATATATATAAGAATAATCAACATCTCTATAAACTCAATCTAGCAATGATGGAGATCAAGGACAGTGTACTTGCCTTGTTGATGAACGTATGGAAGAAAAAGAGAAGCGATAATACGAATTCCACCGCCAACTCCTTTGATCAACAAGCGGAAGCTTCGCTCTAGTCCTCCTTTACCCACAACAAGTAGGTTGAAGATCTTCCTTTGTGATCCGTGAGGTGTAAGTACTAGGGCTGGAAACTCCTCTCTCTAGTCTCTCTAAATTACTGACAAAAATAGGAGTTTATCTCTCTGGAACCGTGAAAAACAAAATGACTTCCTCTTGCTTAGATAAGTGGAGGCTAGGTTTAAGAGGTGCTTCTCAACAAGCAAGTCTCGGATATAAAATTTTCTGCTTATTCTAACTCCATCACAAGTCCCAATGTAACAAATTTTTAAGGAGGGATTCCATGCTACAGTTGTTAAATACTAAGATAGGTACCAATTATGTTTTCACACACCTTCCTAGTATTAAAACCTATAAAACCTACTAGAAATGAACAAGATTAATCTGGGCATTACAGTAGTAGACATCAAATAGTATGAATTTGTGGACTTGTAGATTGCAATCTGATCTGGAGTGCTCAATTTCTACTGATACAAATGTTGATGCACAGATGGTACACCCTGGGCGCATACTAAGATTACGCGTTCGTAGAGCCAGGAATAGTCTCACCGAAGATACATCCTCAGAAGAGGTTTGTGTTGTTATGCGTGGCGTAATTGCACGTTTTGATGGATCGGATATTCAGGTATTATTTATATCTTCCCAAATTGTGAGAAAATTGCTGAAATAGTTTCTTCCTGCAAAGTTTCCCCCCTTTTTTAAGTTGTCTTCATTGATGATAAGGAAGTAAATAGTTTTTCCTCCCTTTCAATTGTATAATTTTTAGTTACTGTTTTGACGGAAAGAATTCTCATAAACACTATACATTTTCTTAGCAAGGTAACACACAATCTTATTAGCACTTACTGGAATATAGATATAGATGAGGATGGTCTCTCTTACCATCTCTTTAATGTTATCTACCACCTTAACTAATCAAGCCACATTTATATGTCTTTTGGTACTTCGGGGTGGTTCTAGTTTTTTTTTCTTTTCATTTTCCTCCACCAATATACTCAATCCATGGAATCATGTCCCCCGGACATACCCATGCATGGTACATTGAGTATTGTCTTACAAGCTCCTACCTTAACTCAACTCCGCTTACATATCTCTTCTAAGCTGCCTATCATTGGTTTCACACACCCCAATAGAAACCACAATGAACTACTGATATGAACTCGCAAATCTTAACCACAAAGAATCACCTGCACTACATCCATACCGGAAATTGATAGAATCCAACCCCTACCATTAAAGCCTATAACTTCGACCATTCACATTTATTTCGACTTGAAACCTCCCCAATAAAGTATGTTCCATACTCTTGTTTTTCTTTTTGAAATGGGTACGATTCGCCTCTCATCTGTATCGTACCTCTCATCTGAATAACATCTGTAACTTTCCTTTAGTGGGATATCCATATAATTTGGTATGTCTATTCTCCTTTTGAGACTTCCCAAATTCATTAGGAGGGTGTTTAGTTTGAAATTTTCAGTGATATCTTGTATAGATCCTTAAGAGGGATATGTATTTATTCTGGAAAATGTATTGCTTCTGACGTGGGGGGCCTGAGAGTACTTCACTCAAGTAGGCTGAGTTTGTAGGGGTTAGATTTAAAGTTTACAGTGTAACCAGGTCAACTTGTTTTTTGTTTCAGTTGATGAATATGTTTTCGTCTCTTATGTTGTTAACACAGCCCACTGGTTATGGATAGAGATTACAAGTTATTCACCAACTATTTCAAACATAGGAACATGGGAGAGTACAGGGGAAATTTATGGGACCACTTACTACTCTGTAATATTTATATGTTGTGACTACACACATTTTAATAAATTGTGTCCTACTGTAACACTTAATTTTTAACTCTCCCCCTCATGCTATACACAACCTATTACTAGCTTAAATTACAACAGAAATGATAAAAAAGAATCTCCCTCCTAGAATTTGAAACATCAAGCGAACAAACTTGAATTTTCAACCAAAACACACAAGTAACAAGACCTCATCAGCTATATGGACCTAATCGTTCGTACCATTGCTGATTACTAAACCAGCCCCACACAAAAAATTATGAACTAGTTCTTCAAACTGAACAAATCGTTTTCTATAACCCCAAAGGCACAAAAACAGTAGTCGCTCAACTTCAGATATAGACGTGCACCTACCGATACTCCCAAATCCCAAGCAATCATCAGAAAGTCGACAATTCACACTCATGGGCTTTTATTTCTAATTATGTATGAGCCATTACCACATAAAATAATATCATACACCTGGATTCTTAGAATAATAAGTACCTTCATCACACTATATTCATCCCCTCAAATGATTGGTGATGTTTGCCTGAAAGCACCATTTGTTTGCCAAACCTTTAAAACTATTACATAACTTGGCTTTGCGTAAGCCTTAAACATACAACCCCCACAAATAATATAAATCCAGTACACCATAACAAACCATATAATGCTCTACTCCACACCATAAAAGGGCTCCTTTGATCATCTCTTCAGTCACGGTGCGTTTGAAAAACTGTGTGAAGAGATCAAAGTGTGGGACCAAAAAGAGTTTGCAACATGCTGTAATACCAGATTGCATATAAGCACACTAAATCCATCAATAAATCAAAGAGTTGCAGCAGATAATCGTAAACCAAATCACAGAAGCGAACTACATGACCTCTAAAAAACATTAAATATCCAACAGATTTGGGGGATGTGATCAAGAACGGGGACATTGTGTTGAATTTGAAGAATTCCATAAGAGAAATGAAGGCGTAACAGAAATTTGATGAAGTGCACGAAAATAAAGAAGAGACATGGTAACAGAGAGATCACACCAGTTCGATGAATGGTAAATTTTTTGATAAAGATTACGAAAACCATCATAAAAGTAAATGGCTAGACGATAGCAATCAGAGAGAAGTTTTCATAGAAATCAGTGAGAAATTTCAGGTCTCACATTGCAGATGTCTCAACATGAAAAACTAGCAAAGAGCAAAAGGTAACACCCCCAAAGAAGCTAGGTAACAACGACACTTCACTTTAATAAAATAAAACGTCTCCGACACCCCGACACTTGGACACTCGGATACACTTGTCCAACACTATTTGCAGGGTACTTAACAAAATTTTGCCGTTTTTGACACCCCGTATCCGTGTTGTTGTTACCTAGCCCAGAAGATGATGCAGTTCTCAGACTTGCCAAATTTCTGATAAAAATTAGACTAGAAACAACGCACAACTGCATCATGGATGGAGTAACAAATAGTAAAGATTTAGATCTCTAATAGCAGTTAGATATAGGCCTAAATCTAGCAGAAACGAAGAGGAAATTGCTCCATAAATAAAGTAATGGAAGTGGTCCTTAGAATAGATAAGGCACATAGAGTGGGACCACATGAGATTCAAAATAACAGCAGATTTATGATTTGCAAGATTTATTGCAGCATCTGAAGAAGATAAATGAACCACTGGAAAAGAAGTTCGGCGACAACAATTGCCGCCTCTTATGGAAACAGAGTTTCATTTTGTAATCTTCAAGGATTAGAGACTCTGATACCAAGTTAAGAATTAAAAATGAGAAACTTGATTACTTTTCATCATTAACAAGTTAGTTGCGAACTTTGGAATTTTAATTGGATCATTAAGATTCAATTTAAAAAATAACTAATTGGACCATCCCGAAGATAGTGTCTATGCCTGGCTGAATCTAGTGGGGCAACAACACTTCAATTAGATTTGGAAGTATCATCTGGATTTTAAATTTTTTCTATATATTAAATAGGGAAGTCGGGTTTCCTAAGCTTGTTTTCGTATCAAAAATCATTCTTTAATTCCTTAGGGTAGAGAATATGGTGTCAATCGTGTCATGCAACAAAATACGATCTGCTGATATATTCTACTGATGCTAGTACCTTAGTATTTTGTACTATACCATATATTTCTAACACTACAAACTCTGTGGTAAGAGATCCATCTCCGGATAACCTTCAGCTTTATCACAGCAAATTAGATTTAAAATATATACCCAATTAAAAAGGAGAAAAAACAAGAGTGAAGAAAGAACAATCTAGGATGTCTGTGCTGTTAGGAGAACTGTCAAAGTTAAAATTCAGTTAATACCACAACTGATATGATGGAACTGCGGCATATTTCAAACTGATTTTCCATTAAAGAAGGGTTGTTTAGGAATCCGTTTCTATTTTTTGGATTTATCTCTATTTATTTGAAATTTATTTTCTTTCAACCTTCTAGACTAGTTGATTAATTTTGCAGACCTTTTCGGTTGTTTGACTTGAAACGGGAGCTTCATGAGCTATGACTTCTGCAGCTAACATTCTTCAGTGGTTGATACACAGAGTTTTCTTCGACGTTGGTTTCAAGACGAACGTCCACAGTTTTGGAATCAGAAACCAGAAATGAGAGAATCAGATTTGGGTATTTCTTATGGTAGATTACCATACCAACTATGGTCTGCTTGCAAGTATGGATCATGTTCCGATGCTGCAATTACTGGGATAATGCCTCCTCCATTGTTGGAGCCTCAGGTGAAATGCATTCCCTCCATAAACCTATAGTTCCAACTTCCAATCTACATAGTTCTGTAGAAAAATTAAGCAGTAGTTAAAGTCCCTGTTTTTGAGCATATTTGGATAAACGGTAATGCCTTTCCTAATTTCAATTGAAATGGATAATCATTACTTAGATCCTAAGGAATCAAAACGTGTAAGATATATAGTTTCAATTATGTTCTGTGTTACTTCTAGAGGTGCACTCTCTAGTACTGTTCGGTTGTTCCTTTGTTTTGATAACAATAATGGGAGTTTCTGAAGTTATTCTGGTCTTTGAATTCAGCTGCTTTTATTGTTGGACAGTCAAGTGAACGTTACTATTGTGCAGTTACAATTGGGGAAGACGCCGTGATTTCAGCATATAGGTGCGTCTGATTTCATTCTAGAAGTGTAGTCAATGATTTATTTTACCCCAACATCTCTTTTCACCCTATTTATTTCTTTGGTATTAGTCTCTGGACTTTGTGCATTAGCTTATGTTGCAGTGGGTTACAGGCTTTCAGAAGACAGAAGAAGGTCTTTAGTTGGAGCTATCCTGTCAAAAGTTGTTCCTGTTGCGTTTTCGGCGCTTTCATCCGTTTCCAGAATGATATGGAGAAGTGACCAAGCCTCAACGAGGAAATCAGAAGTGAAGCCTCAACCATTTGCTAGAGGTGACGTTAGTTTTGAGCTAAAACATTGTCTCATTCTCTGGTACAGTACAACACTACATATCTCCTTCTCTCCCGTGCTAGAAGTATCCCTAGTGCATTAGAGACAGTAAGCACAATAACGCATCATTGCGAATCTTTGAAAATTTTAATTCATTCATGCACTAGGACCAGTATGCAGTCCGAAACTTATTCTCAGAGGACCCCTCTGGCATTTGTTTGGGGTAACCTCTAAAACTGTAACAGGAGGGCAAAATCATACTTACCCCCTCCCAAAAAAGGAAGGAAAAAGAACTATGGTGAGACTTCCATACAATATCGGTTCTGAGATCTATACTTCTATAAATCTTAACTCCATTTTGGTTCTCTGAATAATTTTTGCCCAAGGAGAAAATTTATGGGCCCATGCAGGGTATCCTGTGAGACAACTAGAAAAGCGAGACAGCACTACCATATGCCTAGAAAACTAGATCAAACCAAATTTGTTCTGCTAATTTCAGTAATGATCATGGCTTTGATATCGTTTTGACCCTCAAGGCATTTTCTTGGTCCAATACAAAAGCTGAGATAAATCTCAAGGTAGGAAACTTGGACATGACAGGTTTGGTTAAATTTACACTGGGTGTTATATATTAGCTCAGACACATACAGGGCAGAGATTTTTTTTTATAGAGGGCCTAAAGTGTTCCATAAATTACAATTAATACCTCATAATTTAAAAAACTGCTTCTAAACCCCACTTTTGAAGTATCATTTCATTTGATACCCTGAATTCTCATATTACCAATTCTACCCTCAGTTCCATTTTTCCAAATAAAAAAACATTTTGTTAATCTCAACCGACCCTATTAATTGTCACTATTCATCGTAGAAATCAACCGACCATATCTATTGAAATGATGATGCAACAATATATACGGAGCTATTGATTCAATCTACAATATACAAGATCATGAGATACAGAAAAATGAGAGTGGGTTAAAGAAATGCCCTAGGAAATACAAGTACATTATCTATGACTTAGAGCTTCTAAAAAAAATAAAATCAAAAGCACCGCCCGTTAAATACTTTTTATTAGCATTTGTGTTGTGACATGAGAAGTGAGCAGTAAGAGGAACACCATGCACATATAGGTATGGGATTATGTGTACTAATTACTAAACTACTAGCGTACTATAGATTTTGTAGAAACCCATTGCCAATAGAACGCATCTTTAATTAATTTAGTTTTTTTGAAATTGAAAAATATGGGCAATTTTGGTATTATAAAATATCAAGATACCAAATGCAACCAAAGTCAAGAATTGAGGTCCAACCAAGGTTTAAAAAGGTGAAGGCGTTGAAGCGTAAGCCTCACGTTTTTCTTCAAAAACTTTAAAAAAAATCTAGATTATAAGAATAAATAGGTAAATCCTATTTGTGTAAGTAAATTAAGTAAATGAATATATATGAATACGAAGGCGGAATGAATTACCTCATCTAGCATGAATTCAGAGAATATATAATAAGTTGAGACTACAAAAAAGACTATTAAGCTCTTCTTTTTTTATAACAAGATACCTAAAGGGGCAATTTGGGGGGAATGAAAGAATACAGAGGTCAAAAATCATTTTTGACCTTTTATTTCCAAGATAATGGGAGGCGGCGCCTTCCTAAACGCCTCACATACGCCTCCCACACCTTTTACGCCTCACACGCCTCCCATTTTTTTTCAGAAGGTGTCTGCCTTTAGGCATTTTTATAAGAAAAGCGGAAGGCACGCACTGAGGCGTACTTGCGTTTTTTTTAAACCATGGGTCCAAGTGTAGTTTTTCAAACTTTGAGGTACTAAATGTAATCTACAGAAATTTTCAGGCCTTATGTAGAAATTTTCTCTACACGCTATTACTAACTACCTGGGATGAAACATGTCCTTTCATTCGAAAAAAAGGCAAAACTTATTTAACCTATATTTCTCATCTCGTTACGTTATGCAAGTTGAAATTAGAGTACATGAACCGATGAGTTTTAGTATAGATACAAGGTATTACTAACTACCTCATTCCTGGGAACATGAGGAAGCTACAAGGAGTTATGAAACCAACCACAAACTAAATGATAATATCATCATAAGACAACTAATATAACTTAAATCAAGCATCGCTGTCATACATCAGAACAATAACATTTGAAATATAAACTAATAGGCATTGTCTCATCTCAAATATGGAAATGAAGTACCACAGAATAACCTACTTATCTCGGGAATACTTTTTTAAGTTTGACTTGAACGTGGCGTGTCCGACTCTTATACAACCCTGATTGTAGTGGCATAGCGCCATAGCCTGGGAAATGCATATTTATTGCAGGGCCTCATTTGCAAAAGAAAATTTCATTAGCCTCTTTATAAACTGAGGGTTGGCAGGAATATTATGAGACTTCCAACAAAGCGGAAATTTTGTTAAATTTTTGTAGCAGTCATAAAAATCACGATACATCACTGCAGAACCTTTTTCTTACCCTAAACATCTAAGTGTAAAATCCTGGAACATTGACTTGGAAGCTCATTATTATTGTCTGTTATTTAATTTTTATTGTAGTTAGCAATATTTTATGTGAGGCTTATTTTCTTACTTTATCAGCCTGCTAAACAGCTATCCGTTTGGTATGCTATTCACTTATTATGTCTGAGCATCATTTATGATGAAAACCTATTTACTGAATTTGTGGCAGCATTTTCATTGACGTGTTTGAAAGATAATCCAAGAAAGGGAGAGACACTCACGTTATCACCTAGTGGTACATTGGCTGCTATTACGGATTCACTTGGTCGTATTTTATTACTAGACACGCAGGCACTTGTCGTTGTACGAATATGGAAGGTTATATAAGCACTAATTGACTTAAAATTCCATTTGGATTTAAGTGGAAAATTGTTGCCTAAGTTTGAAATTTTCTTATCTACTTTCAGGGATATCGAGATGCTTGTTGTCTTTTTATGGAAATGCTAGTTGGCAGTGATACAGTGTCATCAAGTTCTGCTTATGCTGAACACACAAAGAGTGACTACTGTCTTTGTTTGGCTATTCATGCGCCTCGGAAAGCAATAGTAGAGGTACAGTTTATACTAGCAATATTATGTTGCTTATCATATTTTTATTTTTGATGTATCATGATTTTCATTACAAATATGTAAATGAGAAAGAAAGGCTTCTAAGTATAAGTAAATTGATTGGTTGCCTTTAGTGCGTGATTACAGAAACTTAAACAACCAAATATGACAAGTAACATAATATTGATAGTAACACTAAAAACCTGTGAAAATCTATTCATTCAGACTCTGTCAACATCAATAATACAACCCAGAAAATAAAACTGAAAAAGAAAAAACGAACAAGACTACTAACACTCAGTCAAACAGCCCACTTTAATTCTGTTAATGCCATTTCTTAAGACCATATTCAGGCCCTTATCACCGGTCTGCAGTTCTTGAATAGTAATAGTCTTGGGGTAGCTTTATCATCACAAGCACACATCACTCCCTTGACAGTCCCCAAGAATTACACCCACCTAAATTGGTCAAAGAGCCATCTGTATCAAGTTTGTAGTTGTTGGCTGTAGGTTTAATTGAAGTGCTTTGTATGATTCTGGCATCTCACCTGAAACAACTATCTTTCAGCCATAAGGCTATTTTCACGCTTGTTGACAAGTTCAATAACACCAAAGTCCAATTTAATTCTAAGAGCATCTCCTAAAGTACCTCACTCACTTGCTTTCCAAGGTGTCACGTCGGATTTTCGAGCTCTAGCAGCACCTCACTCACTTGGTTTTTCAATTCAAAAAGCAAGGTTGAGCCTTGCTTTCCAAGGCTCAACCTTGCTTTCTTACGTCGCGATTGGGCTCCCAAGTGTTGGACGTCTGTTTGTTTTTTAATCGGGCGCCCAATTTTTTTTTTTCACAAAAACTTCAAATCGGGCGCCTAAGACTTGGGCGCCCAATTGTTTTTATCAAAAAAAAATTCAAATCGGGCGCCTAACAGTTGGAGCCTGATGAATTTTTTTTTTTGGGCGCCTGTTAAAAGGATGAAATTGGACCTCATTCACTTGGTTTTTACTTTTTTCAACCAAGTGAGTGAGGTATTTTAGGAGATGCTCTAGCAGTGGTTACAATTTTCTGAAAAATAAGCACAGGGAGAGGCAGTTCCATACAAAATTCTTGCATTTCTGTCTCCCCAAATAGAGTAGACGAAACAGTTAAAACCAAATTTTAAAACTTCTCCCTATTATGGAGCTCCCTATAGAGTATTGTATGCACCATTGAAGGTCTTCATAACAAGACCCCACTCCTCTGCTAATGTTCAGAAAATGCAACAGCTTGCCAAACCTGCATAGAAAGAACAAGCGAAAAATAAGTGTTCTTCATTCTCGCAAGACCCCCAACTTAGAACACAATCTGATATATCAACAACACCCCCATTCCAACAATACTCCATTTCAATAATTTATCTTGGGTTTTAAGCACTCTCTGACTACTAACCAAGATAAGAAACTGTGGTTGTGAATGTTCCTTTTATACCAAACTTAAGAGTGTCACGAAACAATGGGATTACAGTGTCTAGTATGGTTGTAACAACTCTTAAGAGTATAATCCCCTGAGGAGGTAATAGACAGTGAGCCGAGGCACTTCCCTCCCCATCCATCTCTACATCCTCTAGCCCATTCCAAACCTGGGGCAGTTGATATCTAGCATTAATAGGAGGAGACCAAGCTGATTGAGTAATAATTTTTGAAACAGTGGCACCTAGATAGAATGTAGAGTCATACTTGAAATAGTTTTTAAGAACATCAACAAGGATCCCTAAAGGATGCGAGGGGTCATGCCAAAAGAAAGTTTCATCCCCTTTGCTTATGGAGTAGACGATAATGTCTTCTGCTAGGGACCTAGTCTTTAAAACATTTCTCCACGCCCAAGAACAGTCACAAGGAATTTTTGTAGTTCAAAATTTCTTATCTTTATTTGATTCCCTTGAATCCATTTGGACTATCAAGTGTCTTTTTAAGAGGCAATGTTCCACATAAACCTGACACAAGCTGCAAGGTTCCAATTTTTAAAATCTCTAATGCCTAAACCTCCTTTATTGTAAAGATGGCAGACATTAAACCAAGTCACCATTGCAGGCTTCTTCCCCAAATCAGTGCCATACCATAAAAGCTTTCTACAAATGCTAGTAAGAATCTTAATAGTGGATTCATGAAGTATGAAGCAGCCATTCTAATAGACCTGCATGCTAGATAAAACGGCTATATAGCTTACCTACATAGAATAGGATCTCTTCCAACAGCTGACTCTGAAGTAGAGATTTTCCACTAAGGGGAGACAGTCTCATTTGTAAACCTAATGGTGATAAGAAGGAGATCGAAGTACTTGACAGGCAAAGATCCAACAGAAATGTCCAGGATAAAGCTTATGTCAAGGCAAAGTTGGGGTTTAACTCCTGCATTTTTTTGCTTTTTTCATGATTAACAGAGTCCAGAGAAATGAGAGAACTAGAGAAAAGAGAAATCAGAGAACCGACCAAGAGTCAATGTTTTGGATGTGACTTTGTTTTAAAGTTTGGCTCTCCATATCTGGTTTTAAGGGAAAATGGCTATTCGATGAACGCTCTTAATGAACTCCTTTGCTAAAGATACTACAGAAAATAAAATGTAGCATAATTGTTTTTTGAGAACAGTACATTTTTTTCTTCTTTTGGTAAACTAATCGGGCACAAGTATGTAAATATTTATTTTACTGTGAAAATGATATTAACATAGGCTCAATATCCTCTCTGCTCCTGTTTTTGTGAAAACTAAATTATATTCTACAAGGCTTGAAGAGGATCCTGGAGGTCAAATCTCGCAAGCATTCCTTTAAGTTAGATTCCACATTTATTTTTGTTGTTGTTTATAATGCTGTTGATGCAGGTGTGGCAGATGCGTATTGGACCTCGTCTTCTAACCCTTCAATGCAGTAAAGGAAGCAAAATCTTGCAACCCACTCCTAGGTTCGGCTCATCCTCATCCTCATCCTCATCTTATTTTCCTCTGGAAGTTTTTTTGTTAAATGGAGACTCTGGTCAACTATCTGTTTTAAACCGATCTCTCAATTGAGAAAGGAAATGGTGTATTAATTTAAATCAAGTAATCAATGTTTATCTCCTTCACTAATTGAGCAAATCATAGTGTAGTGATTCCGCTATTAATTTGATTTACCATTGACAACGTTCCAAAACTAATTGTTACTATCCCATCATGATATGCTTCTTCAGTTCCATTCCTAGTGATGCTTCACAGAAATTTTAGGAAGGCTAGTTAAGGCGAGCTTTTGAAAATCCTTTATAGTGCAATATTGAAAATAGTTATTCTTTTGCCCTGACAATGAAGCTGGGGCTGGGCACATCTTTTCCAGAGTTGTAGTAAATGAAAAAAGACTACAATCCTAGAATAATTAGATCCACTGGAGTTAATTTTCACTCTTTTGAGCAATGAGAATTAAAGAAAATAGAAAAAAGTAATATTTTTTTTGATAAGTATAAATTTTTTTGATATAAAAGCTAGCACAAGGCCAATACAAGAGGAAGCCAAAAGAAAAAAAACACGCCTCTCAAAGAGGATAACATGGACGCAAAAGGAAAAAAAGAAGAAAAACCCCACCAAGAAGCCATTACTTAAGCCACAATCAATCAAAAATCTCCGGTGATTGTCTACTTCCATCTCACCATAAGCGACTCAAAAGGCGTCCTCGACATATCCGTCGTGACACATGACCAAAGCTCTCGACTTCTCTTTCCCTTCGAATTTCCTCGCATTACGTTCTAACCATATGGGCCACATCACCGCAAAAGTAAAAAAAAACGCCATAACACTTTACCCCCTCGAACAAGGTTTCTTGTCTTCCAATTTGTTTAGAGTTCTTTAACATCTCTAAAACATGGCCACATAATACCGACCCAGTAAATAATTTGAATCAAATGGAAAGAGTAATATCATCCTATAGTCTACAAGAATATGTAGCAAGCTTTTTCTCTCTCCAAGGGGGAAGACTAGCTACTGCCTACTTACTAGAGAACAAATGAAGATTCAAGAGAACCCATTTTTCCTGGTGGAAGTCATCAGTTCAAGCCTGATTTTACCCCTAGACCCAATCAGTGTAGAACTAGTGCCTTGTTGGTTCATATATTGGTTAGAGTATGTGTACAAAAATCCTGCCACCCTCATCTATGGACATGCCATTGCTATATAAAAGTCGAGGTATTCTATGAGTGCTTCAAGTCCACAACTACGATGGTCCCATCATATTTATGGAGAATTGGTCTAATAGAGGGACTATCTTCTTTTCATTGAAGTATAAGGGTTTGTTTGATTGCATAGAAAATATTCTAGCAAAAATATCATTTTCTCATGGAAAATAGTTTTGAATTTTTTTTTCTAGAAAAATCAAATCAATTTTTAACTTTATTGAGTATCTCTATGTAAATGAAGAGACAAGTGAGGAGAGAGAAGAGATAGGTGGGCTGGAAAATAGATCAAGAAAATTTTCTTAAGGGGTGGGGTAGGAAAATAAATAGTTTGTTTTGAAGAAAATTTTCCCAACTTTTTAATAAGAGTTATCAAACAGTGGAAAACAATATTTTCCACCTAAATGTTGAATCAAACACACCCTAAATAATTTTGGATGAGCAAGATGCCATGAATTTCGTACCCTGTGCAAAAGCATTCTAAGATGAATGAAAGGTGATTCTTTCGTAAACGACTCAATTGGAATATGGGGAGGTTTTTTGAGAGGGGTTAAGGGTTTTAGTCGGTTAGACTTTATAATTGGTTGTGGAGGCTCGAGGATTCCATTGAAAATTCTAGAACTGATCTATTAATGAATATTCCTAGTAGCTTTTAGTTTATTAGTTTCCTATCATCTACATATTCAAAAGCTACAGATCATCAATCACATTGATATTTAGTACGTCCCAGGCCCGTGTAGCTATTATATTTCAATCACAAATGTATCTTTAAAAGTGCGGTTGAGAAGAATAAACAAGACTGCTGGTGAAACCTTCAAACCCCAATAACAAGAAAAAAAAATCACTCCACTGCGGCAAGTTGATTCCTCCTCCATTGAAGAGGTTGGTACGGCTTCTTCGTCTCTTCAAACTTTGTCCAGGGGAATTTGTGTTTAGCCAGCTTCCGTTTCTTTGCTGCTACACCAATGGAATCTCCATAGTTCTACAACAAAAAAGGTGATTAAGTCTTTAAGTTAATCTAATTGTTTGTTTAAAGAAATTCTTAGAACCATCAAGTTATTTCTTACCTGGAGGCAGAACCCTTCTTCTACGTCGCAAATGGGATAATCTTGAGGGCAACAATAGACGGATTCGGTACAACATACGGCATTCTCGTACTCACAACAACCATAGGCAAAGCAATAACTATAAATCTCTAGAATACAGCAGCAAGTCTCACCAGATGGACAATAAGAGTAATCTCCACATTGACTAGGAGAAGGACCTGGAGATGGAGGCGTGGGTGGTGGTGGTGATGGAGGTGGAGGTGGAGGTGGTGGGGGTGGAACAGCTGGAGAAGGAAAAGGAGAGATAGGAGGAGTAATCGATGCTTTAGTCGGATAAGAAGCCATGGCATTGATCGCGCAAACCCCGTATTCGGAATCAGTATTCCTCTTTATGTAAAAGTACCCATCTATTCCCCAACTAGTTCCCCATGAGTTCTTCACTATCCAATAATCTTCCTCACCTTCAGACCCATATCCCACTATCAAAACCGCATGATCAATGTCGTCCGGATCACTCGAGCAATCTCCATCGTAGATTCCCTGAATGATTATTCTTCGAATCAGATTTCTGCAACTTACAGTATGAGAAATTGTTAGCGCTTATACTTACCCCAGTGTACAGTTGAAAATCCCATGCGGACCCGTCTATCCCTACGCTTATAGGCTGGTTAGCGACTGCACATAAGAGAGCACTGTCTTCTTCAGCTACATCGTTATAACCATCAATCACAACTATTTTGGTTTCCTCCTGTTAAACAAAGTCGCTGGTTTGTCAATGTTAAGTCAATTTTCTAGTAAGTGCAAGGAGTTGGAGAAAAACTAACCTTTGTGGCATTGCAAGTCCCGTCTTCTCCTGTATAAGGATAGTTGGTTTCTGTATCGATGCCTCCATTGTCTATGATCCACTCAAAAGCATAATCCATAAGGCCTCCATCACATCCATCATTTGTGGAGTCACAATCTACAAGTTCTTGCTCAGAAAGGCTGATAAGGTCTCCTGTCAAGATTGCGTTTATTCCTTCTATTGCTCCAGTCGATGAAAATGCCCAACAACTCCCTATGAAAATTAGCATATGAAGTCAATCTAATGTGAAAGGTAATGTAATTGGGGATTATAGTACTAGGTGTCAGCCCATAAAAACAAGAGCAGAAGCTTACATCTTTAATGCCGTATATTATGTATTTTAGTATCATAAATGTTTATTTTCCATTTATGTTATACAAATCTAGTAAAATTAGTACGAAGTTTTGTGAGCGGCATTCTATTTAGATCTATTGGAGTGAAAAAAAAAGAAGCGAAAATAGGAGTCTAGAATATAATACCACATCCTCCTTGATCTTTAACGCCAGTAACAGCACTCTTCTTTCTCCAATCCAATGACGTGGGCGCTTCACACGTCTTTGTCCTAGAACTGATACTACCTCTCTTTGTAACCTTCATTGGTTTCTTTATCTTAGACGAATAAACTTGATTAAACTCCTTATTACTCATATCAGCAAACTTGTTTAACCCCACCAAATGCCCGGAAGACCGTCTCTTATGTAAAACATACTTGAGATTCTCTCGGAAGTTCTCAAACCTCCTTTCTATCTCATCCCTATGTTTGTAAACCTTTCCGTGCAATTCCCTCCATTTCTCAAACAACTCAGTGACCCGTTCTTCTGATACATCTCCATCGCGACCAAGAATTGAGAACTCGACAGGAAGAGTCGAACAAAGGGTTGGAAGGAGAACTATCGAAACGATGAAAATAAGTGTGAGTTTGTTCTTTAGGTTATCCATGGTTCCCAAAATCAGTGGTTAATTGTGTCTGTAATATATATGTTCTTGGAACCAAACTATGTACCTACCATTCAACATTTTCTCGCAACTGTTTGATTTATGGAGTTGTCCTCAGATTATAATGGTAATTGTAGGTATGGCATTAGAGGGATGGTGATCTACCAATCTCATTTTGGACTTGTAAGTAAACAACTAACAGTCAAAGTTAAGTAGATGTCAAATATAAGCATGAGAATAATCTACGTTTAGTCCAAGGGCCATTATGTAAACCCTAAAAATCCTTAATTGAGTTTAACATTAAACCGCTGATAAGGAGAACAATCAAGCCATGCTGCCTTGTTTCCCCATAATAGTTTTTAACTGATGATAGAGAGGGTTTGCATGTTATAGATCTTGATAATGAGACTCGTGCATTTCGATTGAGGCTCAATATGTTTGGTAGAAGTCGAACTTCTTCGGCAACGTCTTGAGATTATAGGCCTCTTCATCGTCGCTAATTATTTAGAGTTTTGAACATTGCAATTGAAATTCTGTAGTTGTAGAAAGAACGAGTTGAGAAGTTTCAGGGACATGTCTGATTTCCAGTTATTGTTTTGGTTTCTGGATTACATAAGTAGGTTTTTAGTAGAATCATAAAACATGTATTCTTGTGCTACTGTCTGTACTGGGGATTCTAATCCACGACTTTGATAAATCAAATTTCTACTGCACTCTATTGTACTTGACCGTGTTTTTCTTTCTTATAATTAATAACGATTAGTCGCTTTGAATATGGAGTTGAAACTTGTAAGTAAAGATACACAAGGACGTAGCTCATCTATACTGCACCTTTGTTTCATTTTGTTTTGGCAAGATGCTCATAAAAATAGAATTCCTCCCTTGCATATAATTTGCACGGGTATGCGCTTTGTCTGTGCACAAGAAAATTGTTAAGCTCGTAAAACATACAACTCTAGTCGAAATATGTGTCTGTCTGTAAATCCATAAGCACCAAAGATGTTACATGTGATTCATTTTGATTGCCCGATAGTGAGTTGTGAAGTTTGGTATGAAAACCTTCAATTACTATTCGACCGGTTTTATCCTGTAAGGTGATTCTCCATGGATGTCTTTAGATTCTACTTTTATATATATATATATATACCAATGATAGGGGGGAAGGATCTAATCAGAACGGCTAAGGAACTAAAACGAAACAAACTGAGGTTTTAAACTATAAACAATTTATTTTAAACAGTAAAAACAGGATCTAATCAGAACGGCTAAGGAACTAAAACGAAACAAACTGAGGTTTTAACTATAAACAGTTTATTTTAAACAGTAAAAACAAATACTATTCAGATCATACAAAACTTAAACAGTACAAAAGTTACTATTTAGATCATTAAAAACATAAACAAGAAAAATAGTTAAAAACACTTACTATTCAGATCATAAAAAAACTTTGCTGTTCTTTCAACAAGTATGTAGCCAGAGGCTACCCAACTGTTTAATGCTACTGTAACAGATACCGTTTTTCCTACAAGAGGAATACTAGGTAGAGCTGTTAGAGAACAGCCGTTGGTTTAAACGTCCCTGGGGGGGACTAACCTATGATACTTGGAATGGAACAGACGAATTCAGATGATCAAACAAGCTTACTATACAGATATACTAGAACATAAAACTAAACTAAGGTTATGAGGATGCCCTTTGAGGCCCTCTCACCTATGAAGACACCCTCAGGGGTGTGTGTGCACGCTGTGAATACTTATAAACAGACTATATAAACAAACTTTAGAGCTTTATTTAGATAATAGAAGACTTACAGAGGGTAGAAGATGTACAGATAGCTTACAGCTTACAAACTTAGAACTTAGAACTGGAGAACTGGAGGAAACAAGAGAGGAGAGTGAAATAGTGAAAATAAATGCGTAAATGAAAGCGTACATAAACTTAAGTCTTCAAGCTCTTTATATAGGCGAGGTAAGTGGTCGTCGGGTCCCACATAGTGCTCTGCTTGTCCCACAAAGTGGTCGGTCCCACAAAGTGGTTGGTGGATCCCACATAGTGTTTGGTGGATCCCACATAGTGGTTGCTTTTGACTTTCGGATAAAGTGATGACGGAGGTATTCTTAGTGCGTTCTGAGTGCTGAGTATACGATTCTTCGGCGAAGTGTTCTGCGGGTCCCACAAGATCAGGACACTGATATTTTCTGCTGAGTGCTGGAGGACTGTTGTAATCTGGCTGATAGGTACTGCTTGTCTTAACATACTGAGTGCTGATATACTGTTTAAAGTTGGCTTGTGGAGGGTAGTCAACTTTCATAATCAAGCCCATTCCACCATATTTGCTCAGGATGGGGAAAAGGGTCTGGAGATTTTCCAGGTGTCAATTCCTGATGGGATTGGAAATAAGCAAAAATAGGGGGTTTTTGCTGAGCTAATATTTCAGCTTCTTCTTCCTGTTTGGCACTGGCCAGACTGAGGGGCACCTGTTGCTGAATAATTTTTGTAGAAATTGGCCATTAGAGGGTCTGAATAAGGGGCCAATAATACATAAATAGTTACCTTCGGCATAGATCTGGTTGCGGGTGTTCCAAGGCTGAAACATTTTAAAGGTGGCTAGAACATAGGCTCTGCTGGTTGGATTATCCTTATATCTGCGGGAAACAGGATACCGATTTAGTAGGGATTCTAGATAATGTGATGGAAAAGTAGGTGAATCAATAATAATATTGATCCAGTGAAGACTGGGATAATAACATATTTTGTTAGGTAAATTAACCCATTCAGGAGGAATGGTATTAATATCCAGATAGAAAGGTTTGTTAGAAAGTAGAATAGTTTGAAGGTTGGCGATAGTATGATAGAGAAGAAGGGGAAAACCTTTAAGGTCCTGAAGGCAATTAACTTCCAAGATACAAAGAAAACCATTCTCAAATAGCCAAATCTTATCAGACTGAGGATGGTTACTTCTGATTAAATATCCTGGACTTCCATAAAAGTTTATAGATTTTAAGGAAGAACCTGGAGGGGGATCAATCGAGTAAAGATGTTTACTACGAGCATTCCAGTTGGCTAAGGTTAATTCAGATTTAGGAATAGCGGATAATTCGGGGTGGCGAATAGTGTCTGATTGTTTAACCAGACTTTCAGTTTTTACCAAACTGACAGGTGTCAACGAATTTGATATGTCTTTACCAGAAGTTGTTTGCTCTGGACTAGCCTTACTATTTCCCCGAGTAAGATCGGTTAAGTCCAACTTAGTGTTGGATTGAGATGTATGATAAGTCAGGCGATGTTGTTTAACATTTTCGGATAGAGTATTCAGTTTATTCTGAGGAGATTTCCCAGAGTGACGGATAAAATGGGCTAAAGCTGCCTTATTATGTACAGTAGATTCTATAGTAACAATTCGGTTAGTATTCGGGTGGGATCCATGCAGTAAACCTGTATGGGATTCTGTAGTAGGTAGATTTTCTACCCTAGTTCTGATAGAGCTGGTACGTAATTGAAGAAGCTCTGTTCCTGAAAAAGACTGCAAGTGATTGGGATTACTGATAAAGTTAAAAGTAATATTATGTCCCTGAAAATTACCAGTTATACCTGTTGGATTAATACTATGTAAAGGCATAAGTAGGTTTAGAAAAGGAGCACCTAATATAACTTGTTGTTGTAAGTTCCTGATGCAAAGAAATACAAATGAAATATTTTGGTTGTTATTACAGATATAAACATTCAAATTTTATACTGGCTATTCATTCTAGTACCACTGGCTGAGGTAAGAGATTGAGTAGTTTTTTCAAAATACTTGGTAGGGACTAAGCCTTCCTGTATACAGTTTAAATTTGCCCTGCTATCTATGAGAGCAATAACCTGGATGGTGTATTCTTCTTGAATAACAAGGGTAACATGAATATACCATTTGGGGGATGTCATTTTATGAAGAAAATGCAATTGGGAGTCATCAGTCTGGTCAACTTGTCGACTAGTAGATGCATCTGTTCTGATAGATTGTTGTTTCATTTCATATTTCTGGAGAGAAAGTTTTATACTCCTAACTTCAGATTTTAAGAGATTAATCTCCTGATGTAATTCTTGAATGGTAATTGGTTTAGAATTTTCAAGTCTTCGGAGAACATCCTGGAAATTATAATAATTATTTACAGGGGGTTTAGGTGTTGTACTGGGCTTCGGATTATCTAGGGTCAGTTGTTGGATACAGAGATTCAGGATTTGATTCCTAATTTTAGGATCAGTGATCTTATCAATAACTGATAAAATGAGGCTTTGATTGGTGGTTAAGGTATTGAGTTGTAAGCCATTCATTTCCACAATAGCCTTCCAGTAATCTGGAGGATTATTGCCAGAACATTCAGCACATGGTGTTGCTTCGGTTGAAGAGGAAACACTGTGATCAATGTGATTGATTGCTTCGGAGTTATCTGAAGAATCTTCTTC
Source organism: Kingdonia uniflora (assembly GCA_014058105.1). Classification (NCBI taxonomy): domain Eukaryota; kingdom Viridiplantae; phylum Streptophyta; class Magnoliopsida; order Ranunculales; family Circaeasteraceae; genus Kingdonia; species Kingdonia uniflora. Next base: position 431,026 of record JACGCM010000121.1, read on the forward strand.
AGATGTTGTGTTGAGCAAGAGTTTACTTAGTTGAAGTTTTAATCCTTCATCTAGTTGAAGCTCTTGCAATTTCTATTTGGTAGAACATTTGTTTGCCAAATGTCCTTTTTTACCACATTTATAGCAAGTGCGAGTTTCAGTTGGCCTGGAAGAAGTGGAATAAGGTAAATGCCTTTTGCGTTTCCTGTGTCTGTGGTAATAAGGTTCCTCATGGTCCTTATATTTTCTGTGACGACTTTTTCTCGGATGGTGGAATGGGCTTGATTATGAAAGTTGACTACCCTCCACAAGCCAACTTTAAACAGTATATCAGCACTCAGTATGTTAAGACAAGCAGTACCTATCAGCCAGATTACAACAGTCCTCCAGCACTCAGCAGAAAATATCAGTGTCCTGATCTTGTGGGACCCGCAGAACACTTCGCGAAGAATCGTATACTCAGCACTCAGAACGCACTAAGAATACCTCCGTCATCACTTTATCCAAAAGTCAAAAGCAACCACTATGTGGGCTCCACCAACCACTATGTGGGATCCACCAAACACTATGTGGGATCCACCAACCACTTTGTGGGACCGACCACTTTGTGGGACAAGCAGAGCACTATGTGGGACCCGACGACCACTTACCTCGCCTATATAAAGAGCTTGAAGACTTAAGTTTATGTACGCTTTCATTTACGCATTTATTTTCACTATTTCACTCTCCTCTCTTGTTTCCTCCAGTTCTCCAGTTCTAAGTTCTAAGTTTGTAAGCTGTAAGCTATCTGTACATCTTCTACCCTCTGTAAGTCTTCTATTATCTAAATAAAGCTCTAAAGTTTGTTTATATAGTCTGTTTATAAGTATTCACAGCGTGCACACACACCCCTGAGGGTGTCTTCATAGGTGAGAGGGCCTCAAAGGGCATCCTCATAACCTTAGTTTAGTTTTATGTTCTAGTATATCTGTATAGTAAGCTTGTTTGATCATCTGAATTCGTCTGTTCCATTCCAAGTATCATAGGTTAGTCCCCCCCAGGGACGTTTAAACCAACGGCTGTTCTCTAACAGCTCTACCTAGTATTCCTCTTGTAGGAAAAACGGTATCTGTTACAGTAGCATTAAACAGTTGGGTAGCCTCTGGCTACATACTTGTTGAAAGAACAGCAAAGATTTTTTATGATCTGAATAGTAAGTGCTTTTAACTATTTTTCTTGTTTATGTTTTTAATGATCTAAATAGTAACTGTTTGTACTGTTTAAGTTTTGTATGATCTGAATAGTGTTTATTTTTACTGTTTAAAATAAACTGCTTATAGTTTAAAACCTCAGTTTGTTTCGTTTTAGTTCTTTAGCCGTTCTGATTAGATCCTTCATATTATTGGTATCAGAGCCATGTATGGCTAATCATATGGTTCGCGTAGGTATGATAGGTCTCGTATGAGAACCTAGGTATACCTTACTGTGTATCTTTGTTCTTGGTAAAATATGTTTACTAAGTCTAGTCTAGTAATAGACGTAAGTATGTTTCCTGTAAATCTTCTATCTCTGTTTGAGATGTTTTCTCAGTCTAGTCTGGTGAGATAATTGGATATGGTACGTCACCCAAGTCGCGTACGGCGTTGTTTTCCCGGAAGTGGACGTTTAACCGGTAAATCGTTGACAGGCGTGTACCTAAGTCTTTTACTCAGACTATACTGTTACGACATCTTTGACAGAGAGAAAAGACCAACAATAACTATACTAACATCTCTTACTAAGATTATACTGTTTACATAATTTTATCAGACCACAAAGGTTAGCAGTAAGGATTATATTGAAGTTCCTATATGGGATCTACATATCTATGTAATCCATACCTCACATATGGACTTAAGCCCTAACTCGGTAATTCGCCAGTTTATCTGGGATGAATTCGGAACTACCAGAAATGATATCTTCAGAAGATGGTATCATCAAAATTTTATCGAAGAAAGATTACAACTTATTAAAGACATTTACTACCATCAGATGGAACGTAGTCAAAAGATCACACTCTTTTATGACTGGTTCGCAACTTGGTATAGTTCTCCTCAAACCAATCAGAATATAACAGAAATTTTGGCTCCCACTAGCAGTCTCGTAATTGAGACACAACTAGTTACTAGCAGTCTCGTAACTGAGATGACTAGCAGTCTCATAACTGAGACACAACTAGTTACCAAACATAATACAATGGTTAGTACAGTACCTAAAATGAATAGTACTAAACCCATCTTATTGATCAGTAATCTTCAATCCTTAGATTCCCAGAATTCTAAATCTGAGGACCATCAGGAAGTTAGCATTAAATACTCTGAGACTGTTGACCCTATGGATGACAGTATTGAACAATTTAATGTTAACAATCTTACTAGAACCTCTACATCAGAAGTCACTAAAGACTTTTTTGCTAGTAAATCCGAAGAAAGCAAAATTCAAGCCATTGAGTCTAGCTCTTATGCTATCGATTCATCATCTTCTAAAAGATCTGCCACTCAACATTTTTTTTACAGAAGAATCTTTTCCGAATCACAATTCCTCTAATAGGAAAACCATTTATAAATGGCCTACAGAAGAATTAGATGAAATATCTGAACATCCTTTTAAAAAATAGAATTTAAAAGGAAAGAAATATAGAGAATGCTATCACCAGTTTCCTTATTACCACAGACATAGAAAACGAACGAAGTATAAAGATAAACTGTATAACAATTCTCCAAACCAGTATGCAAACCGTATCTACAGGAATTCCATACATCAGCATAAACTTAAGTCTAGAAAACTATTACCTCATTTTTCTGACCAAACTGTATCAGTCAACCAAATTGACCATTATCTTCCTTTCATTACAGAACCACCTAGTGATGAATATTCAGAATCCATTTTTAACCATAAGTGGAAAACCATTACTGGCATAAATGACTTACAACTGAATACTCTTACTACTACACAGAATGAAATTATATCCATTGTGGATACGATTCCTAATCCTGAAAATAGAACCAAAATTCGAAGTATTTGTCTCCAACAAATGCTTCAGGATAACCGAATATCTGGCATAGAACAATCACTTTCTAAAAATCTTCAGAAATCATCCAACACATGGAAACTGAGCAGTCTATCACTATACAAAATCTCCGCACAAAAATTAATACTTTAAAATCCGAAATTAAACATTTAAAAATCTCTGAACAATTACCAGGCTCTAACATTAACCACCTACAGTATGTTCAGAAGAACAACTCGAAGATTTTATCAGAAAAAACTGGTCATCCTCAAAAGGAAGATAACCTTTGTCTAAATCCTATTCAGGAGATTATTACCCAGAAATGGTATATTCAAGTTACTATTGTCATTAACAATGAATTTACCATCCATAATGATATTGCCCTTGTGGACAGTGGTGCTGACCTTAACTGTATCCAAGAAGGATTGGTTCCAACCAAATACTTTGAAAAAACTATCCAATCCCTTATCTCTGCTAGTGGTAATACACTAAAAATCCATTATAAGCTCCCTGAGGCTTTGATCTGTAACAAAGGTGTTTGTATTCCTTCAACCTTTCTTTTGGTCCGTAACCTTCAGCAGCAAATCATTCTTGGCACTCCTTTCCTTAGTCTTCTTATGCTTTTGCATAAGGTTGATCAGAAAGGAATTTGGTGTAAATATCAAGGTCAAGAAATTAGTTTTGAATTCATTAGAAGTCCTGAAATTAGGATAATTAATGAACTTCAAACTATTATTGATAAACCATCTGAATTTCCTGCAAGAAGAATGTCATGTCATGGACATTTCTCATAGGCTTCAGTCCTCTGAGGTCAAAATCAGAATTAAAACTATTGAACAACAATTCATTAGTGAAGTCTGCAGCAGCATTCCTACTGCTTTCTGGAATCGAAAGCAACATGTTGTTTCCCTACTATATAAGCAGGATTTTGATGAAAAAACTCAAATTCCTACTAAAGCTAGGCCTAGTCAAATGAATTCTGAATATCTTACACTATGTAAAAAAGAAATTCAAGATCTTCTTGACAAAAACCTTATCCGTAAGAGTTACCCTCCTTGGAGCTATACAACCTTCTATGTAAACAAGAATGCTGAGAAGGAACGAGGAGTTCCCAGACTTGTAGTTAACTATAAGTCTCTCAATGACTCTCTCAAATGGATCCGTTACCCAATCCCCAATAAAAAAGACCTTTTAAATCGTCTTTATAATGCTATTATCTTCTCTAAATTTGACTTAAAATCAGGATACTGGCAAATCCAGATTAGTGAGAAAGATAAATATAAAACTGCATTTACAGTACCATTTGGCCATTTTGAATGGAATGTCATGCCTTTTGGATTTAAAAATGCCCATCTGAATTTCAGAATATTATGAATGATATTTTCATCCCTTATTCTGATTTCTGTATTGTTTATATTGATGATATTCTTTTATTCTCTAATACTATTGATCAACACTTTAAACATCTTAAAATCCTTAAGGATGTTATTCGTCGCAATGGTTTGGTCCTTTCTGTCCCTAAAATTAAACTGTTCCAATTAACAGTAAGATTCTTAGGACATAACATTTCAAAAGGACAAATTATCCCTATTGACAGAAGTATTGAGTTTGCTTCCAAATTTCCCGATGAAATTAAGGAGAAAACCCAATTACAACGATTTCTTGGTAGTCTCAATTATATTGCAGACTATTATCAAAATCTTGCCTAGGATAGTGCGATCTTATACAATAGACTCACTAAGACTCCTTACCCCCTGGACCTCTGAACATACCCAAACTGTTCAGTGTATCAAACTACGTGTTAAACAGCTCCCTTGCTTAGGTCTTACTAATTCTCACTGGCCCAAGGTAGTAGAAACTGATGCCTCTGACTTAGGTTTTGGAGGAATATTAAAACAGGATCTAATCAGAACGGCTAAGGAACTAAAACGAAACAAAATGAGGTTTTAAACTATAAACAGTTTATTTTAAACAGTAAAAACAAACACTATTCAGATCATACAAAACTTAAAGAGTACAAACAGTTACTATTTAGATCATACAAAACTAATACAAGAAAAACACTTACTATTTAGATTATTAAAAACATAAACAAGGAAAATACTTAAAAACACTTACTATTCAGATCACAAAAGAACTTTGCTGTTCTTTCAACAAGTATGTAGCCAAAGGCTACCCAACTGTTTAATGCGACTGTAACAGATACCGTTTTTCCTACAAGAGGAATACTAGGTAGAGCTGTTAGAGAACAGCCGTTGGTTTAAACGTCCCTGGGGGAGACTAACTTATGATACTTGGAATGGAACAGACGAATTCAGATGATCAAACAAGCTAACTATACAGATATACTAGAACATAAAACTAAACTAAGGTTATGAGGATGCCCTTTGAGGCCCTCTCACCTATGAAGACACCCTCAGGGGTGTGTGTGCACGCTGTGAATACTTATAAACATACTATATAAACAAACTTTAGAGCTTTATTTAGATAATAGAAGACTTACAGAGGGTAGAAGATGTACAGATAGCTTACAGCTTACAGAGGGTGGAAGATGTACAGTGGTAGCTTACAGCTTACAAACTTAGAACTTAGAACTTAGAACTGGAGGAAACAAGAAAGGAGAGTGAAAGAGTGAAAATAAATGCGTAACTGGTTTTGAAGGCCAAGGCAAAAGAAAAATGGTAAATTGAAAACACTCAAACAGGGTTTTATTTCGAAGTCACAGATGGAATTGACTACAACATTCTTCCACTTGAAAACTACTCGCTCTCAAGTCATAGGAATGATACTCAGGGATTGTGTTTCGTTTAGGTTGACTGTCCAACTTGAAGCAAGACCCAGAGAGATTTAGTACTGAAGAGAAGCCAAAGTATAAACAATAATCTCTCAATCACAAACTACAAGTAGTACAGTCATATTAACAGATACACCATCAGATATGGACTGAAGTTTTGAAATAAGCTAGATGTTCAGATACATTCCTCTGCGGCAGCTGCTTATTTTTCTTTTCTGGGAAGGGGAACCGGTTCTTTTTAAGAAGAACAGTCTTTAAGTGAGGCTCTCTCCTTGACAGTGCTTTTCTGTACAGTTGTTTGTATTTAGTGAAGTCCAATCTGTAACATGTAGCTTTTACTCACAAGAATCGACTATAGACTTGCAGCGATGAAATTGGTGGAAGACTCGTGCTTTTTAAGCTGTCTGCAACATGAGCAATCACTCCAGTACCAGCATTATGAAACCATTCATTTTTCACCTGATTTACCATGATAAGTTTAATTCAAATATGACATAAAAAAGAAAACACAAAATTACATGTACTTTGGGGGGTAGGATCCAGGGAAACATTAAGATGACGAGTATAAAAAGTTTGATGTCAAGGAGAATGCTACTTTTTGGTTAAAGAGTCAGGCTACGTTCAGTAAACACCAGAAATTCAATCCCGTCACTTATTTGAATTCCTTATTATATACGTGGATATCTCCTTGTCCAACAGACCACTCTCACTTAAGACACTCTAAATAATGCATAAACATAAAAACATATATCAAGTTCCATATATCCATGGGTCGAGTCAGGTCCGGGCTTCAAGCATTTCTAAGCAGGATTATAAGTATCTATCGGTTTTGATAACTCAGATCATGGTTTCAAGCATGAATCAAAACACCAAACAGGGGTATTTGAACCTTGACAATCATACTAATATCGCGATATTTTGATATAATACCAAGCCATTGTTTGTGATGAGGATGATCTTAGAGAAGAAGATAAAAACACTGTTTGCCATGTTCAAAGGTTGTCAAAGGTGCTGGGGGAAATGAGAAATACAAAACATTTGTCTAAGAGATTTTATGGAGGAACAGTATGGCTCTTTGACACAGGAAAATTGGACTGTTGGCCATGGGTTATGTTTAATCTTTACTTTAAATGGAGATATGGGTCTTTGACACATTGAAAAACATCACATTGATATTTTTCATTTTGGGATTAAAAAATTGAGCGTCCAAAAATCCCCGATAAAATCAAAATATCGTGATTTTATGAAGGTTCGATAAATACATCCATGATCACCCATAAGATTTGGAACAACCCAGATTCTAATTTTTATCTCTTGATTTTCCTCGACTTTTTAAGATATTTTCTGATTTTTCACTGAAATCTTGATTTCTTATCATTCAATAAATCACCGATAGATTTTGAATTCTCACCAATATATTTGATTTATTGAGGATATATTGAGAGTACTGATTTATCATCGGGTTCTAGTATTAAGATTTTCCTAAATTGTAACTTATTTTTACAATAAATTGTCAGGTATATAGTGTAAACCATTGGAAATCTCCACAAAATCATACTGTATATCTACACAAGCATATCAATATTTTCTAAGTAGGAAAAAGAGTTGACTCATACATGAATATTGTTGTGCGCAAAAAATGGCCAAAGTGCTGAATGAAAGCTAACATCGACTTTCTTCCATCCTACTCTTTGTAAGCCACGTATCATTTCCTCTGATGAACATTAAAAATCATTAATACGAAAACAAGTGTGATTGATCTGGTATAAAAGTGTATGTGAATGAGCATTATAAAACAAAATGCAGCATCATGAGGAGTTCCTACCTTCCATAATTTCATGATACTCTACTGTCTTTTGTATATCGGACGAATTTTGTGCCGCCTCCTTTGCTTTAACTGCCTTTGAAGGAAAGTGGGGCCCCTTTGATGATACTGGCGGACAGTATTCCACATCCACAACATGCTTATAGCCATTTAAAGAAAGTTGTGGGGGCTGCCAATGTGTGATTATAGGTCAAAATCAAAACTAAATAACGAATCAATCTGTAAGATTGATGAACGCCCTTTAGTTACGAAATAGAGTAATCAGTTACTGGCTTCCACCCATTGTACAATTTATAACATGTGGTATGATTTCGAAGAACATTAGAGTTTAACATTAGTGAGACAATCACCTTTACAAGTTCCCTCTCTCTTCTAATGGAGGATGTTCGCCAACCAACCATATCTGCATCATGTTTAAGGAATTGGGCTGATTGGGGAAGAAAACAATTACTTATTTGAAAAACGGGAAATACTAAATCAAAGTATGACATGCAGAGGGATACGGTCATAAGACACATTCGCGTAGAGAGTTCGAAATCTAAACACACCAAGTGCCGATCTGCATAAAGAAGACAAATATAACCATTTAAGAAGCTCTTCAATTGTTTCCAGATATTTATAGTTATCCTGTATGAAATACTGTTTGTCTTGACTTACATAAACTGTCCATCTTCACAGTCAGATGCCATTCTTAGAAGAAGAGGTGGTTTACTAGGTCTATCATCCATAAGGAACAGTTGGCGGCCAGTTCGGCCAACCAAAATGGGAGCTATAGGCAGTGCAAGCTTTTCCAAGATGGGGACTCCCAAAAGAAACGGAAGCTGATGAAGAAAAAAATTGTAAGAGCACTCGTGTAAAAATAAATTCAGAATAACGATCCATAATTTTCACTGAGATGCTGAGTTTCAGTCTACATTTAGAGCAAAAAGAAAAGTATTGACTTACACCTAAACAGCTAGGTAACCTGCCACACTTCATTTAAACTAATTAAGGATCGATGCCTAAACCTTGTTCAACATTCAATTATGCATACAACTTCAGGTTATTTTAAAGGTAGCCTTCAGATTTTCTCTTATTGCCTCAACCCACACCGCTTATGGCCTTCATTTTTACTTTTTTCTCCTTTACCATCACCACACATTACAAGTGTTATCCCTCATATCCATTCTAGAGGATTGTTCTTTATCTTATTGTGTAAATATTGGTCACTTCATGTATGATAAAACTACATGTAAACGTATGAAAAGGTAGTGATGTCTTTCTATACCTAGTAATAACTTCCTTATTTGGTATGCGATGTACTATTTTATAATATATAACGCACGAATTATGACTTAGATACACATTGAACAACATTCTCCCTCATATCTTATTCCCTAAATCTTAACTAGATCGTCCAAATTGGCTTCCCTTCTCAATACCAGAATGACAAAGACAACAGCTTCTCCCTTTTCTTCTTTGAAAGTGGAAACCTAGAGAAAGAGATGGAAAAGTTGGGAATTTCTTTTTAGGATACGGTCTGAGCCAAGCCACTCAAAGTCCTTTTCACAGGTTTTATTAGATCTTCTCCATCAAATTTCAAATAAACTAAGGGTGTAGACCAGGCATAAAAATGGAGGACACCGAGATAGTGTTATATATCACGAGTTTTTATCTTAATCATAGTTTTTGCAATGGTTTACATACATGTTTTGTTCCCCATATCTGGAGAACGAGTCCGACTTTGCTCTTTGCAGTCTATGCTTCTATTGCATCTGCAACAATAATAGAGTGCCATTCTGTTAAAAGAATCTGCCATTATATTTAGTGGATATCTTTCTCTAATGAGTGTCAATCTCATGTTGAAGAAAAACAGGGTCATTCTGTACTAAATATATATTAAAAAAATGCACATGTGGCGCTATGAAGTGAGATATTTACGGACCATTTTTTACGTTAGTCAAAGCGCATCCTTTTTAAAAAATAATCAAACGCATGCTAGTCGTATTTACCAGGATGGTCGCAAGCTCGATTATTGTGGGGAAGACAAGATTAACACGCGGTAGAATATTTTTTGAAAAATGATGCGCTCCGACTAATGTAACAGACGGAGTATTGGCATCCCACTGCTTAGCTACAAATGGTGAATTCTAATTGATTAAGCACAAGATTGCCGTGTTTTACGTGATCTGAAAATTGAGATTCCTGTTTCATCTCTTCGTATACAACAAGTGAACTTATAACTCAATTCAAGTGAACTAGTTCTGGTACATATTAATAGAAACCCAAATTCTTATTAAAGCAAACATTTTTTTAATGGAGTTCTTCATGAGGATGATGTATCTCCCATGACAGTAGAGAGAGAAAGCAAGAGTGAGAAAGGGAAGTGAGAAAATATTTACGGAGATAAGAAAACTAATATGCAGGTTTCTATAACCGAGATGGCGGGAGCTTAATTTGTGAGATGAATAAATGTACATCTGACACTCTCCTGCTGCAACAGATGCAATGGGAGCGTAGTCTACAAGAAGCAAAAACGGACTCTCAACACTAAATTACTTTTTAGGCTGTTTCCTGCCACCGTCTTTTGAACTTGCTCCTGTTTTGACAACTATGAATCCCCAACATAAACATTGGCTTGTTCGGGTTAAGAAAAAAGTGACGAATGCATAAAATCCCTTCTGTTTTCTCTACAAAAACAATTGAGAATGGGCTAACAGCCAATAACCTCTACCTACGCTATAATGCCAAAACAACTAAGAAAATAAATGGAAGAATGGAAGCCCAACTAGAATGAGTGATGGAAAATTCTCATATGATGATTAAGGTATATTTATTATAACCAACAGTAATTGAATACCTGCTTTCTCCCTCTGACCCCTAGATGTGGAGTTGCCAAGGTAATAAAGTTGATGGGCTTCAATCCAGCAATTGTACCGCTAGTGGAAGAATTTGCTGAGCTTTCTATTTTATGACTCGGAAAGTCACCAACTTGACCAGTAATCAAGGCATTTGAAGAATAGAGAACAGCAATTGCGTGTCTTGCAAATAAACCACCCAAGGAATGTGCTAAAAATGAAATTCGTTTCAAGCTTTCTGTCTGTTGAACAACCTGCTTAACCTATGATAGACATATGGAAAAATGAAATTATTAAAGAACGCTAAAATCCAAGTCTTCTCTATCATAGGAACAATCTAAACGAAACATTATGAGAGACCATCATGTACATCAAGACTTACTTCTTCTGCTAATCTTCTACCTGCTCCATCAATCCCACTGAAGGTTTTGGTGTAAGTATTACATGAACTTGCTGTGCAAAACAACAAATTAAAAATCGTAAGTGAACATAATATCTTGACATTGTACCTTGATAAAGGGGGAAAAAACTTTGCAGTGGAATATAAACTTAAAATCTAACATAGTAAAAATATGTAGGATGGAAAGACAAGCAGAACAGTTAGATAAATAAAATAAACCAAATGAAAAATGAAGAGTATAAAGTTGCTATATGAGAAAATAAATAGCCAGAAGTTCACATGGCCATACCATAGATCAAAAAGTTGCTTCCAAGTCTCTTTTTTAACTCTGCTTCAGCATATGTCCAGTCACTAGGGCTGTACTATTTATGAGATTAGCGGTTTAAAATTGCAATAAAAACGTAAGTAAATAAAATTAAAAAGAAGGATGATGTCAATTACCCTAAATACACATGTAAGCTTCAAAATATTGATGGAAAGCCTATAATGTGGGTAACAGATGGTGCAATTTTAACCTAAGAGATCAATCCACCAGGGGAATACTTTCTAACAGCAACTAATTAGATCACTACGGCTCATGATGGTCTGATAAGTTGTGGAGGCATAACTTAGGGCATTCCTTCCCTTTTTTGGCAAGGTTTGCTTTTCTTCTTGATAGCCTTCCTTTTTTGGTAAAGTTTGGCGCAAACTACAAATTCTATGACTATAGCCGTTGAAAAGGTAAAGAAAACTTCACCACTGTTAGCCAGAGAGAGTGTTATCGACAATGATAAAGGTTTCGGAGAACGCTTTTAAGAAGCCCTTGGTTACTGTGTTGAGCAGAAAAAGCACACACACACAAAGAGGAACTAACTCTGATTGAGAAAGAACAACTGGAGGAATTGGTGACAGGTGTTTCATCACAAGAGATTGAGAGTAGTGTTTCTTACGACTCCAACCTGCAGAGGAGAATCTATCAACTTCACCACTGTTAGCCAGAGAGAGTGTTATCGACAACGATAAAGGTTTCGGAGAACGCTTTTAAGAAGCCCTTGGTTACTGTGTTGAGCAGAAAAAGCACACACACACAAAGAGGAACTAACTCTGATTGAGAAAGAACAACTGGAGGAATTGGTGACAGGTGTTTCATCACAAGAGATTGAGAGTAGTGTTTCTTACGACTCCAACCTGCAGAGGAGAATCTATCAACTCTAGCTGGAGATTTGAAGAATTGAATCAATGTTATGAAAGCTTATCTTGAGAGAGAGCTGATGCTGGCCAGTCAAGCTAGTGAATGCTTCAAGGAAGCTCATGGACTTGCAAAATGCCTCTGGGGGAGGGAAAACTCGAAATCAGTTCGAGTATGTGATCATAACCCCGTTGGGCACAGTACATAGCACAACCAACTGGAGGAGTTGGTATTACAGCTGCAAGTTACCACCTAGCATTATACCTGTTCATAATTTGAAGGAAGAATCCAAGGTTCCCAAGAGTACTGTTGATGGACAAAACAAGACTAACTAAATCCGAGGTAATTAAAGCTAACCCGTCCCTCCACCAAATTTCTTAATTGGGCAACTGCGATCGAAATTTCACCTACTTCTATCAGAAATAATATACCCCCTACTACAATTGAGGAAGTCCCCATTGCCATGATAAAGTCTGAAGACTTTTCTGATAACATTAAGAAGTATGATGATCGTCTTGTAGGGAAGAAAATTATTGATATACATCAAATGTCATTGAAAAACAAAAACATCAATATATGAACCCTGGAATGAGTATATTAGACCAGACAAAAAATGACTATGTTGTTCAAATGACGTGATGTAGATCCTTATCCTTGCCTGTAAATACTCAACCATACCTTTTTCTTCAAGGGCCCCACAATAACCCAAAGGAAATAGCTCTCAAACCCGCCTAACCTTTATGTAAGGATCTGGGGAAATCCATATCCTATCCACCATTTTGGGCAAAGTTATGCTCAAAATCAATGACTAACTATTGTAAGAATGTCAAATAGTGAAAGCTGTTGGACAATGAATCACGGGAAAATTGATAGGGTTTCCTATTTGATTAGCAAATAGAATTTAAATGCTTAGATTCCCCCGTGACCATGGAGTACTTACTTGATGAGCCTATGGAGAATAATAGCAAATACTGGAAGTTTAATAATGGAGGGTATCGAGCTTGGGGGGATATGGGAGAAATTATTTGTGTCAGATGTTTGATGTGATGATTAATTAATTTTGGATATGCACCATAAGATTTTCACGATGAGAACTGGTAGGATGGGAAAGCTGTGGAGTAATGGTTAGGGAAGACATTAAATTAGGTTGGAATTTACATTATACTAAGGACCCTTATGAGCATAAGAATGATGTAGGAAATAATATGCATTCTCTTTTGTGTGTTTCTCCCAGAGGAATTCAATGGCTTTGAAAATAGAGGAATATCAAGTGGTTTTTGTTTCTGTACAAGACGAATAGATGAGTTTAAATACAATATTTTTTACTCAAATGCATTTGACGGCATGGCAGAGGCGGATTTGGGTGGTGGTGGTGGTGGTGGGGAGGTCGCCACCTCAAACAATTTTACTAAAAAATGCTTATTTAAGTGTAAAATTTAAAGAAGAAAAAATATATGTATTTTTTTGTCCCAACAACATTAAGAAAAGTTAGCTCAGCCGGTAAAGTAAGGGAGCACCTAATATCAAAGTCTAGGGTTCAATTCTTGTTGTCACCAAATTATAGTCTTATTTCGATGTTTTTTCTGCTTAGTTCATCATTTTTTGTGTGATTCTCACAAAAATCTAGACTGCATAATTTGTTGGTTAATATAATGTTATATTTACTTGAATTTTATGCTTAAAATAACCCCAAAGAAAGTTTTGGGGTGGAATATAATCCTAAATGTAGTTGATTGTTAAACTTAAATCCTGGATATCTCTAATACAATCCGACGCACTACCTCCACCCACCCCACCCCCCAAACAATAAATCCTGGTTCCGCCGTGCGGTATGGTATCTTTTCCAAGGTTTCAGTTTGAATGTGCATTGTTTGGGGCGGAACACTTGCTAGGGATGATTTGACGAGAAAGGGTATGGATGTTGATCTAGTTTTACTTCTTTGTGCTTTCGAAGATGAATTGATTATTCATCTACTACAACTATACTATAATTTTTTCCAAGCATTGGAGAGAATAATAGCTAAGCAAGGTGTGAGGTTTGAAGACCTTGTTGTGAGATACGTTGTTGACTTGACATAATTTCTCATTTCTTTTATTTTTCTTACTTTACCTCTTGGGTTTTATTCTGTTTTGAACTTCCAAAGACTAATGAATTTGTATCTCTTAAAAACGAGGAAAAAAAATGTGAGTACGGTTACGATGGCTAGAGTAAGTCTAATCTAGAAAGGCATACCTGACATATGTCAGTTGACTATATATCATGAAAGTTAAAATCAGGAGTTTCGACTAGTCAGACTTCCTATTTCGTCTCTATGGACTTCAACTTCAATGAGGAAATTCAAGGACGGGAAATAGTGATGTCTTTTCTTTTTTCTACTTGTTTTTAACTTTTATCCAATCATATTAGGTCAATTTCATTTTCTCCATGTGTTAATGCGCTTAAATAAGGGCAGACCTCATTTCATATGAATCTAACAAAATAAATAGTTTCTTTAGATATCTACGAAAAATTGAAACCTCTCAATACCTTCATTAAGATATTCATGAAAAGAGTAGGTTTATGTGCGGAAGCTTAAATTGTTAGAGGTGAAAGAAAAATGACACAAAGGAGCATTAGGAGGTTAAAATGTTCCACACATAAACTCTGATATTTAGCTAATTCATTGAATAGGAAAAGAAGAACCATAACCCTACTTATAGATTCACGGTGGAACAGTTTTAGTTCCCTAATTTACAAACACCTACTGATTTAGGAAACTAATCATATATAATAAAATAATCCCTCTAGAAATGAGTGTATACACAAGTAGCTGCTATTCTAACTAACACCTCTATAATGTTAATCTAGCATCATGCAGAACAACTGAAAAGAAAAATATGTATCTATTAGGTTGCTTGTAGTACAAACCAATATCATACATTCTAGTTGTTGTTATCATAGAAAAATAATCTTTGACTGCTATCATCTATTTATACCTCGCCAAAATGCCATGAACCAGGACAAGGAGATGATCAGGTCCGTCTTTCAACTTCTTGAATCCTTTGGGTGTCACAACATTTCCCTGAGTGCTACCCATTGCTTCAACTTTGAAGCACGAATTTCTGCAGATGGCATTCAACCCTACATGTAGGTTACTTTGTAATTTTTAGCCATTAGCCAACATAAATAAGAGAAGAACAATAAAGAAACAAATAAAAATGTGTATACGGTTACTACTAGGTCCATAATCAAGAGTCCAGAATATTATGGTGAATTGGAAGTTTAAGATTGGGTCAAAGCGCCAAATACAGAACTTAGACCACAAAGATCTGAAAGAGAGTAATGGAAGATATTCACAATAATATTAGGAACCTAAGAAAAAGTTGGCTATCAGGGTCTACATGATGATGTAATAAGAAACTATAGCACAAAAGCAAATAAATGAGTTGGTTTAGGATAAACTATTTCACATGGAAGGCCATTATTGTTATTTACTTTCTTATTTCAGTTATTTATTTAGTTATTACCAGTTCACATAGTAGACACCAAACACACATCCCTTTTGCGTCAAACACTCTCTTTTTCGCTCTCTACCATTGACATCAACAATCTCTAAACTATCTTCTCTATTAAAATGAAGTTGGTATCAGTACCAAACTTTCTTACCAAGAATCGTGGAGTATATACCTAGAAAAACTACAACCATAATTACAATCGTGGAGTTATACTAGAGCCAGATTCAAACCTGAATTTACAGGACCGCTCTTTAAGAGGTTGTTTATCTCTCACTTTTTGCACAACAGAATTTCTTCAGTAATAAACACAGCGTACGTCCATACAGATTAATACATGTGCACTCGCTCAATCTCTTCCAATAAGAGTTGGCTTCGGCCCCAATATTACAACTACCAACGCAAGTTAGCCTTGATCTTACTTACTTAAACCCTCATTGGTTAATAGTAAATCTAGCAAAGGCAATACTCTGCTAGATATCTTTTCAAACTCAATTATATACTTCTTCTCCTACTCCTAAGCAACCATAAATCCTTAAATATACAAGTAATACATCAACAACTACAAATCAAGAAACAAGCATACAAAATTGAAGAGAGGATGAAATGAAATAAAATCATACCAGCGAAATTGGAGCTGAAACAACATGGAGATGATGATGATGATGAAGGTGAAGTAGAGAAGGCCCCAACATTAGTGAGTTTCGAAGAATTATAATTAGTGTAATAACGAGCGTAGATGAGGGGAAGAGGATTCGTTGCCATTTATACAACACTTTACACTTGCGCGAGCGATTACTTTCTTATTTTGTTGAGAAGAGAGCTTATATCTTAGTTAGATTTCAAACTCTTGTGATGTCATTGAGAAATAACCCAAATTATTTGCCCTGAAAAATGAAGTTGTAGAGCTGAAAATGTAAGACTATCTAGGATCTCTTTTGATGTGACAACTTCTAGAAAAGTTCAAATGGTTATTCTAAAATTCACTCTCCTCCTTGATTAACTAGTATCAATGCCAAACAATTTGGTTCAATAGTATTTTTAACTAAATTTCAGGGAAATATGTTTTACAATAAAGAATGTAAAATAATGTCAAAAAATGCTTATTGAACTAAATGTTTGTTTTTTTCAAAAATTTAGGTATCAATCGTATGATGTTAGCAATGTAAGATTCCTCAAGCATAAGGCGTATTTAGTAGAAGGGTCGTTTAATGTATGAAATTTCATATAACAAAGTTATTTCCTAAGAGTTGTGCTGAATAATATAGGGGTTGCTTAATTTATTTTTCTTACTTTTGGAATTAGGTTTTATCATAAATTGTTTGTTTGTCACCATTTAAGTGTAATTGCCAATTGTGCCTTTACACCTCCTACCCTCATATTGCTGTTGGACAATTAAGGACTCATAGTTTGTATGTTCCAATTAATGCAATGCATGGTAGCTAAATATTGAATACATATTGTCTTCAGATTAGTTATTCTTGCAAGATGAGATTTACTTGCACAATAATTGTCTCCTAATTAAGCTTTGTATAATAAACATTGTTGGGATCCATAAGAATAAGGGGGTACATTATTGAGATCCGCAATGTTTATTATACAAAGCTTAATTATGAGATAATTATTAATTATTATGCAAGTAAATCTCATCTTGCAAAAACAACCAACCTGTAGACAATATGTATTCAATATTTAGCTACCCTGCATTAATTGGAACATGCAAACTATGAGTTCTTAGATTTCCAATAGCAGCGTGAGGGCAAGATGTGTAAAGGCACAATTGGCAATGACATTTAAATGGAGACAAATATACAATTTATGATAAAACATGTATTCAATATTTAATGACACTGCATTAATTGGAACATGCAAACTATGAGTTCTTAGATGTCCAATAGCAGCGTGAGGGCAAGAGATGCAAGAGATGTAAAGACACAATTGACAATGATATTTAAATGGTGACAAACATACAATTTATGATAAAACCTAATTCCAAAAGTAAGATAAATAAATTAAACAACCCTTGTATCATTCAGTACAACTCTTATTATGAAATTTTATACATTAAACGACACTTCCACTAAATACGCTTTATGTTTGACGAATCTTACATCACCAACATTATACGATTGATACCTAAGTTTTTGAAAAAAACAAACATTTGGTTAAATAAGCATTTTTTTGACATATTATTTTGCATTCTTTATTGTAAAACATATTTCACTGAAATTTAGTTAAAAATACTATTTAACCAAATTGTTTGTTTACCTAAAATTTAGTTAAAAATGTTATTGAACCAAATTGTTTTGCATTGATACTAGTTAATCAAAGGAGGAGAGTGAATTTTAGAATAGCCGTTTGAACTTTTCCAAAAGTTGTCACATCAAAAGAAGCTCATAGATGGTGTTACGTTTTCAGCTCTACAACTTCATTTTCCAGGCAAATAATTTAGGTTATTTGAGTTTGATATCTAACTAAGATATAAGCTCTCTTCTCAACAAAATGCAAGAAGGTCAATTTGTTAGTACCTAGTCGATTACTTTCTTATTTAAGTTAATTTAGTCAGTACTAGTTCACCTAGTAGACACCAAACACACACACATACCTTTTGCGTCAAACACTTCCTCTTTTTTGCTCTCTAACATTGATATCAACAATCTTTACACACTGGATCAATACATGCGCTCAATCTCTCTCAATAGGAGTTGGATTCGGCTCCAATATTACAACTACCAACGCAATTGTGTTAGCCTTGATCTTACTTACTTACACCCTCACTAATGAATACTTAATTTGGCAAAGGCAATACTTTACTAGTGCTATGATGATTACATCAACAACTACAAATCAAGATACAAGCATACAAGATTGAAGAAATGAAATGAAATCATACCGGCAAAATAACACGGAGATGATGATGAAGAAGGTGAAGTAGAGGAGGAGAAGGATCGAGCATTAGTGAGTTTGGACGAATTATTATTATTAGTGTAATAACGAGCGTAGATGAGAGGAAGAGGAGAAGGAGTCGTTGCCATTTATCCAACACTTCGATTCTTTGAGAGAGAAAGTCTTTCGTCTCTGTCTTAGATTTCGGTTGTTGGTATGTGAGGGTATGGTACGTGTCTCCATACCGTTATCCTCATCACAAGCCATCCCTCCCCCATTCCGTTATTATCCTCAAATTCATTGCGTCACTCACACTCATCAGAATTCGTCTTGAATCATATTTGATATACTTAAGTAACATTATGGTGGAGATGAGAATATCCTCACAAAATTGTTATTACATCAGTTGAGTCTACACTATTAAAAGCATTTTAAACAAAATTGGATAACGAATAAGCTTGCAAAATTTCTTTATTCAAGTCATGCTAAGCACAAATGATAAAATTAATTTCAAAAGTATAACCGGTGCTTTAAGCTTGGGGCCTGAGGAAATGAACTAAAAGCAATATTTATTTTAAGTGGAGAGGATTATTTCAGCTGAGCTGTAAGAGTAGCATGTCGCTTCTTCTCCAGGAATTTTTTTTCAAATAAAACAGACTTAATAGTCGTTAATAGTTTCTGTTGGATAGTCTCGGATAACATAACCACGCACATTACCATAACGATGTTCCAGTTTGAATTATCCATATCTCTTACAGTATTTTTATAGATATAAAATAAAGGCATAGGGTCTTTATGCAAAATTAACCAGTATTCTGCATGCCTGCCGCTATTCCCTTCATGGTCAATATGAGTGTGTCCTCAAGACCAGGAGCATACTCACTTGTAGGATTCAGCATCACCAGTTCCAAAGCAGGCTTGCCCGATTCTTTAAGATCATCCTCAGTGATCTCCTTTGAAAGGTGCGGTCTCAACTGGACATGGTAGCTTGGATCACGGATACGCTTCAGTGTATAAGCTTGCAATACATTCAGAGTGGTAATGTGAGAATGACGAAGCCTAAGTCTCTGTCTCAAGTACGGGTCTCCTTCAAGGAGGTCCCTGTGGCCCGCAATCTACATGAACCGGTTCAAAATATTCATCACACTAAACCTCACTTAAAATGGGCGGGGAAAAAAAACATTGCTCTCATTAACGTACCTGGAGGATAAAGCTTTTGGTTTCTTCGTGGTCGGCTCTCAGACGTTCCCCAAATGACCACAGCTCTTCCGATACTAAGAGTTTGTCATACAAAGCAGCAATGCCTGGATCTCCTTTTGCAAACACCATTTCAACTAAGTCAATTGTGACCCTGAAAAATGGCCACACATTGTACATCTCTTGCAGCATATGGAGATTCCTAATGTCCTTTTGGATGATATGCTTGAATGCACCACCAAACCCAAGCCAAACTGGTAGATGAAACCTTGTCTGGGTCCATGCAAAAATCCATGGGATTGCTCGAAGTGACTCAATACCCCCACTTGGCTTCCGTTTTGATGGACGGCTCCCTATATTCATCCGACCATACTCCAATTCTGGTGTTGCCTGCAACCAAAAACCGAAAATCATACATCGCAAATATTTTAGAAACCCTAACCTTGAGTGATCATTTATGTTTTTACCTAAAAGTACTAATGTCATAAAACAATAAGTATCCTTCACAGCATAATAACCTCAAAATTGAAAATTTTACCTATTCATTTTCAGAATTATCACACTCTGGAGGCTCTACTGTATATAATTTACAGTTACAATGTGAAAATAACAATATCAAGGGACTAAATAGTGCAAGGTATCGAGATAACACTTACACTTCGAAAGTATTCAACAAAACGGGGTTCTTGGAACACAATTGAACGGTACTTCTCTGTAGCAACAACGGCCATCTCATCCATGAGTGCACGCCATTCTGGCTTTGGTGAGACTGGTGGATTCATTCCGTGCTCTAGGGTAGCAGCGGTGAAACGCTGAAGCGTTCTGAAACACAAATGCTCTTCCCCAAAAGACTGTTCAATTACTTCACCTTGAACTGTCACCCGGAGAGATCCATGAATAGTGTCTGGTGGTTGAGATAATATAGCAAGATGTGTGGGACCACCTCCTCTTCCAACTGTCCCACCCCGGCCATGGAACATTGTCAACTTAACGCCATATTGCTTGGCTACTTTTATAAGCTCCTCTTGGGCCTTGTACAACTGCCAGGCAGCTGAAAAACGCCCAGCATCCTTTCCTGAATCTGAGTACCCAATCATGACTTCTTGCTTCCCGTTAATTCTGTCCCTGTACCAGTCTATCGAGAACAGACGAGCAACAGCAGCAGGGGCTGCTTCAAGATCTGCAAGCTTCTCGAACAAGGGCACTACCCTCAAAGGATTCTTCACACGACATTCACGTTGTAGGAGCTCTACAGCAAGAACATCTGATGGTGCTGTGGCCATTGAGATAATGTATGCTCCAAAGTTGTCTGATGGGAGTTCTGATATGACATGGAATGTGTTCAAAACATCCGCAATTTCTTCAGTTTTTGGAAGATCGGGTCCAAACAATGGGCGCTTTCCCCTGAGCTCAGAAAGGAGCCATTCCTGTCGCCGCTCCTCCGACCATTCTCGATATGATCCAATGTTAAGGTGCTTTGTAATGGCATCTATGACATCCGTGTGCCTATCTGATTCTTGCCTAATATCGAGTCTCACAAGAGATAGACCAAAAGTACAGACTTGCCGCAAGAAATCGAGAAGGCTCCCATCAGCGATTGGCCTATCGCCACAAGAACAGAGTGACCGGTAACAAAGTTCAAGAGGCTCCAGGAACTACAAAAAAGATTAAATCTCAATCGGTTAAAATAAAAAGATTAAAAGCACATTATATACCCATAAGTCATAACGTCGTGGATTTATCTATCAATTCTGGATTAAAACATTCCCTAGTACAATATACCAAGGTCCTGCACAGTAGCATGCAATTGGTGAAAATTGGAAGAAGGAAAAATGGCCAAGAGACCAGGAATTTTTTTGAAGTAAAATCCATGCAGTATCTCTACCGATTTGCATTGTTATCTTGCAGTCATATTATGAGATAAACAATATTACACTCATGCCTATAAACTTTAGAAAACCTGAGTTTGCACTAGAGCCCACTCTACGGGCACCGATATTGTCCTCACTTAACCACTACGAATCTTCAGCAGTGTGGGGTTTTTATTCCGAAGAAAAGGCCTCGGTGACATGTAGAGTGAAATATTAACTTAAGGACGATACACCTGGCAAGATTTTAAGCGATGTGGGGCTAAACCATTGGTGCAACCATCCCCGCTATTGGGTTAGGGCGCTTTTCCAATACCCGCTCAACCGGGGTGTTACAGTCCCCCACCTTTAAGATCGAGCCGTCCCCGGCTCTAAATACCATTTTGTCACGGCCTCACTTTACGGGCATCGATATTGTCCCCACTTAACCACTGTGGATCTCTTGTGGGATTTTATTCCAAAGAAAAGGCCTCAGTGACATGTAGAGTGAAATCTTAACTTAAGGACCAGGATCTTAAGCGGTGGGGGACTAAACCATTGGTGTTACACTAGAACAGTGCTTTCCTTAGATATTTTTTATTTCATCTTTATCACTTTAATTTAATTTATTTTCTGTCATTTATCATTTCATCTTTATTTCCATGTTCCTTTTGCCATTTATTACTGATAGAAAATATTTGTTGTTTCTGAGCAAGATAAATTGGGGCCATAACGTAACGACCGTATCAGATATTATATTTATTTCATTAAAAGAAAAAATCAGATCTATTTTGAAAACCTCAAGACTCTTTTGTCTCGGGCGCTTATTTACGGCATAAAATAATAAGAAATTACTAACTTTAAAGAATGGACAGACCTGCTCAAGGTTAGTATAAGTTGCCTCTTCAGGAATGTCAGAGATGCCGTTGGCTAATAAATGACGAGAGCGCTCACGTGTACTATACAATTTATCCCTAACATCACTGAGAATAACTCGATATGGTTCATTTGGAGGAACTTGTTTCCAGAACTCTGCAGCAAGAAACAAAATTACTGAGTACAAACTCCTGAAGTAAACACCTCCAGCTTCTACATATAAACATATATAAAAAGAAAAGAGGGAGCAAATTGGAGATTAGTATTGGGAAAATAGAAAGAAGCTCTTGTGGTCGCCTAAACTTAAGTGAGACATCTAGTTTTAGCCTTTTAGGTATTTCTTTCCAAATGTTATTGGTGGTGTCTTTGGAAGGGAATGCTTTGCAACTTTGAGGGAATGGTAAAGACAATAGAAGAGGCCATTCTTCGCATTTATGCAGTTCTTTTGTATTTGTATTTACTTCCAAGTTATGAAGGGACTTTGATTAGAGACCTAGTTTTGAGACCCAAAAAAAAAAACTTTTTTGTCAGATTCGAGGTGTCTCTTCAATTTTCTTTTTTCCTCTCTTTGAGTATCTTTTGCTTTGGCTAATGGTTATAACTTATAAACTTTCTACCTCACATTTTCTGTTTAGTACCCTCTCAAAAAAAGGAAATGATGATCTTAAACTTCCTACTGCTAACCATGAAATTGCTTCTTTTATTGTAATATTATATCAAAGAGCAATGGGGAAACATTACATACCTATGTAGTGTTTGGCATCTTTCTTCGAGGACCTGTGGAGTACATCGGCACGTACACGAAGCTCGTCACTGCATCTCCACATAGAGAGCTGTAGAAGAACAGGACAGGAAATTAGTAAATAATGAAGACCAGGATAGAGAAACATTTTCAAAAAGAATTAAACAAACTACATGTATCCTAATTAAAATTAAATATTTAACTTTCTGTACCTCGAACATAAGATCTTCTATCTGGGAATAACATAAGTTAGCAGCCATCATTCTTGCTAGTAGGCATACATCCCTTGTAACTTCAGGAGTGACCCTTGGATTTCCTGAATTCATATAGATTCATAAATCATAATTTGGATAAAATGGATTACTCAATAGATAACATGCATATATGTTAGAAAACATATTCCTCTCTCCAACAGCTCCTAAAGTTCAGACCATATACAAATAGCTTACTCAAACCAACTAAAATAAAATAATTATTTTGAAATTAACATCATATAGATTTCTTAACACTACACTTAAAGTAACAAAGAACCAGAAGGAATTAAATCTCGCCAATCGAAAAATGGAAGACCAAATTCTGTTTGACTTCCCATTTAAATATCATAAGACTGTACTTAAATGAAGTAGGCTATTCCTCTTAAACTTTCACTCCAATTGACCAAGTAAATTTAAATTTATGATACAATTGAAAAATAAATGATCCAGTAACTTGCATTCTAATTAAAATGTTTAGTATATCATATCTTAGATGAAGTTAAAAAACAGGAGTGTACCATCGCGATCACCGCCCATCCAAGAAGAGAACTGAATCAGAGGAGCATTATAAGGAAGACGTTCGTTTATCCCATTATTTTTCAAAGCAGTGTCAACCCGGCGTAAAAATTTAGGAACACCCTTCCAAATTGTTTCATGGAAGTAGCTCATTCCTGCCCTCATCTCATCTTGTGGAGTTGGAGGAGTCCTGCGGATTTCATCTGTTCGAAATGCAGCTTGAATCTGTATGAAAAATAGAAGAAAAAAGCAAAATGAGAATACGACAGATTTAAGTGAGGCGTCAGTTTTTAATGAAACAGACTAGTCAGCAGGTGATTAAATTTATTAAGAGACACATATGTTGGATGATTAGTATAGTTCCAGTTTAGAGCAGGAATAGAACCAATCACCGTCATGCTTTGTTGAAACAAACAGGCAGTCTTAACGGATATTAGATATTTTCAATTAGAAGAAAATAACATTTACACGGTTTGTGACATATATAGTAAGGCTCAATATTAGCTAACGAGATCATCAAGGATGTTTCATTAGTATGTAGGTCAATTGTCATTTCAACGAATCAACAATCGCTATTTTTTTAATTGTTCAAAAGCCTAATTACCAATCATAAAGAAGCCACTCCTAAGTTCTGACAGACTAAATCAACCTAAATTTAGTGAAGGTTCTCGATTCCCATTGTAACTAAGGTATATCTTCATATACCTGATTTATGAATAGTAAATTAGGGTCTCAACCTATATGTCAATTTCTAAGTTGCGGAAGCACAAATTAATCTCTACAATTTCAATTCTAGGGGTTCAAGAGCTTTCCCCAACCTCTAACACGAGAACTAAAAAACAAAGAAGCCCCTAACATCTATATGTTGAGAAAATTAAAGTTACGTGGCCTCGAGGGACACGAGGCATGATCTATCAATCTCCTCTCCTAAGAAGAATTCGGCTATGAATTTTGTAGCCGCATATAATCATTGTAAAATGTCGGATCTAACCGGGCAAATGACTCCCCCGAAATCCATGAATCCTCCTCCTCTGAACGACCAACCCATCGTATCAAAGACTCCACATGTCATGCAACATCTAAACTGCTATCCAGTATCTCATCAATCTTGTCAGTTAACTCAATGTCAATGTCAGGGTGAAGGTGGTACTGAATGTGATGGAATATCACCATAGAACAGAGTAAGAAGCCTGACATTGACAACCTTGGAACGCGCTTCAGGAATGTCAAGCTCATATGCATTGTCGCCAATGCGTTGAATGACGCGATAATGACCTGATTTACGCAAGAGAAGTTTAGATGCCAAACCTATGCGTCGTCCCTTCTCAAGTATAACCAGGTCTCCCGGTGAAAAGATAACCTCCCGTCTATGACGATCAACCCTCTTTTTTACGTCTGCATTGTCACGACCCCACACTACAGGCACCGATATTGTCCCCACTTAACCAGGATCTCTAAAAGTGTGGGATTTTTATTCCAAAGAAAAGGCCTCAGTGACATGTAGAGTGAAATCTTAACTTAAGGACCATACACCTCGCACGATCTTAAGCGATGTGGCAGAAGTGGTAGTGAAGCCCATAGAAAGGTACTACCTCAATCATCTATTCATCTACTCTGCCAATATGCAAGATGTAGGGTAGATGAACCTGTCCTTTTAGCAATTCTTTAGACTACTACGAGGTTGTTTTTCTTTTAGCTTTTTTGACTTAATCGGGATGGAATAAGCCAAAACTCAAAATAAGCTTCATCAGTTATTTCCCAATAAAAGGCCGTATTTCCCTAGAAAGTGACGGTCCCAGGGCACATCAACACTAATTGGGATTTGGTAGCTGCCCACAATCTCTTAATACCATGCTGCTTAGCCATTTGTAACCCTCTCAGCTGAGCCTGCATATCATATGGTACAAGGGAGTGCCTGGTTGTTGTTGACCACTAAAAGCCTCTTCACATTCACCCTCCTTGTCTCTGATGAATCCACCATACCCTCCTTTGTCTTTATCATACATACCCTCAAAGTTAAGTAGCATTACTCCTTCAGGAGGAGGATCCCAAGAGCATAACTTGGTCCCAGTTTGAGTGAATCGGAGTCATATGATGTCGCGATCGACGAGGGGGTTGCCAATCCCTTTACCATATTAAGGGAACCCTCAGGTTACCAACCAACCAATGCCCATCAGTTTAGTGACCTTGATCCTGTCGAATCCAACCGATTTTGCAGGTTGCGATGTTGCCCCAAGGTGTCACTGATTCACACCAACAGTGCCCCCGCACAAGGATCTCAAAACAAGTCAAGAGGGAACCAAAACCAGGTTGTCAGACGTGACTCGAGGTAGTGTCAGGCTGAAACAGATCAAGCCCCTCAGGGTGATTCGATCAACAGTCAGAAAAACCCAAGTCGACAACTGGCCCAATCCACGTCAGAACCAAGCCTATAGTCTAGATTCGTCAGTATTTGGCTTGGAAACAGACCCAGTGGGTGCTTTCGCCAGGTTCAGACCCTATCGTGGCCCGTACATCGACCAACAAGCACATAAAGTGAGCTCAGATGAGACCAAGGCTGCAAACCAGACCCAGCCCGTTGATGGCCCAGAACTAGACCAGGCTTTAGCCACCTAAGGATCCGAACGGGCCCAACAGGACCATAAGCGGCCCGACAGCGCGCACAAAGCCTACTAGGGCCCAATGAAGCTGATCAGCAACCCCAAAGAACCGCGGGATAACAACAAAGGCGAGAGGACACCCCGTTAAAAAAATTTGAGTGGCCGAGAGGGTCCCACCAACTGAGAAGAACCAAGAACTGATTTCTTAGCCCAAATATTTGTGCAAGACAAAATGAGGCGGTCGATCCCCGTGAGAGTTTAGGGGAGAGCTACCCATTTTTCAAGGAGGGGTTTCGAGGGTTGATGATGTAAGCTACCATTCACTTCCTCGTCAATAAGCAATCGCCTACCAGCATTACGTACCACCATTAGAGAGAGGACGGGGATGGGGTTGTGGTCTTAACCTCTGGGAAGTATGCATCGTGGTAGGAAAAGGCAACAAATAGGGTCTCGTCCACGAAATCAGATATTTCAACATGGAGCTACAATCTTCGAGGAAGATTATAGGGTAATAACAATAATTCTGAAACGGAAATAATCATTCAGCATCTGCCTTGATTAAAGCTTATAATCAAAATGTGAAAATTAATTAACTCGAATTTAACAGGTTGATGGACCCAGACACCTTTATTGATTGGTTGAACTGGGTCGAAAAGATATTGCGTATAAATAGTATGGGGACCTTAAGTGGGTAATGTTTGTTGAAACCAAACTCACCGATTATCAGGAGGCAGATCCAGGGTAGGGTTGGGTGGTGCCCAACACCACCAATTTTTTTTGAGATATTTTGTTTTTTTATATAGGTTTAAAATCCCAAGCCTTAAAAGTCCAAATACCAACCCACTTTCCTCAACAAATCTACAACTTTTTTTTTCTGACTCCTCTCTCATACAAAAATCATCTCTCTCAATCTCACATGTTTATGGGAAAACAATCAACTGCCGTTATAGGTTTTAGTTTGTTGTTTTACGATGGGGTTTAACATAGATTTAATTGATTTTTATGAAATCAACCAGAACTGAAAACAATGGCATGAGCAAATCCTTTATCTGAATTTTCATTGTAAACACTAAACTAAAACATATATTCAGGTAACAAGACTATATCTTTGGTTTTCTCGTTTTCCTCTATTTTTGATGATTTAGTAGTACTAAATAAGAGTTATTAAGTACGATTCATGGCAAACAAAGATGAGAGTTATTGAGTATGATTCATGACATACCCCTTAAATACTCCCAAAAAAAAACCCGGCACCACCCAATCTAAATCTCTAACTCCACCCCTGCCGATTATGCTCTTAATTGGTGAGATAGTCTCCAAAAGATGAGGCGAGACTAAGGCAAACCCCGACAACGGAATGATGGAATATGAAACGGGGATTGAAATACACATTATCCGTCCAACGTATAAAGAGTATAGCTTTAGTAGATTGCAAAATCATCATCGGGGGCTTACTTCAGTGGAGGCTTACTTCGGTGGAAGACTATACTAATGAGTTATACTTCTATTATCTCGAGTGACAACATATGAACCAAGGCTTACTTCGGTGGAAGACTATACTAACGAGTTCTACTTCTTATTATCTCGAGTGACAACATATGAACCAAGGCTCAGATGGTTAACCGGTCGAGTAAGAAGCTATAATAAGCTTGTAATGCTCAAAATTTTCATGGCGCTAATGCAATTGAGTTTTAAAGGTGGAGATCCAAACCAAAACTACAGGTACTACGGTTCAAAAACCCATAACTACAGGTGGAGGTTTTTAATGTTCTAGGCATAATAACTTTGTTCACTTAAAAGAGGGATTACCCACTTTTGAAGAAAAAATTTACATTCCTAGCTAATGACCTCAAAGAGGATGTCGTGGCCGTAGCTTCGGGACTTTTGACTCAAGACGAAGAACGCAAAATGGAAGTAAAGTAAGCAAGGCCCTCTTCGGATGCTCTACCGCCTTAAAATTCGAGTTAAATTTTTCTTAAGAGGGAAGAGTTGATATTTTGCTAGCCGTTTACACCGCATGGGGGTCCCACAAATCGCTTCTACCTCACTTTTTTCTCTAGATTATTTTTTTAGTATTTTTAGCATCTTTTGTTTTTATAAATTTAATTATTTTAGTTGCATAAATAAGCAATTTCTTATAAGAAAGTTTCTACTTTTATTAGAACTCTTTATTCTCTAAAAAAAGTCCTTAGGTTAGGGTTTGGGAAGAGTTTTGCTAGAACTCTAAGCTTGTGTGGGTGAGATTTTAGTTGTCTATCTAAAGCCAATTGTGCTGAATTGTTGTTCCGGGATAACAAAAACCAATTAAGCGTCGAAAGATCAAATCGTGATATTTAACTGCTTCTTCCCCGTTAATGTTCCTCTCCGAAACACTTTCTTCTCAAAACCATAAACCATATTTGTAGCTTCCCACTTTTTGAAATTTGACATATATTGATGTCTACTGATATCTCACAGTTCTAGTCTATGTCATAAACTATTTTTTTAGACAAGGTTTAACACACAAATACCCATCTTTCAATCACCACAAATGACTTCAGTGATTGATTCCTCAATTAAACAACTTTATGGGTTCTCAAAATCAACAAACTTGTATTTTTGCTGTTCTGGATGACCATAGAGAGAGGATGGACAAGTGAGTTTCCCTAAGTTCGAGGTATCTGCTAAGATATTAACGACTATAATGAATGTAGGAGCACGCTCCCGCTAGCAACGCTAGCAACGAGGTAGAAGGTCGCTGAACGACCCCGCCAAGCCACTAAGAGTAGGAACACTCCAGCTTGCGCTGACCGACCAGGTCGTCCTGTGAGCTCCCTGCTAACGACAAGCAAGTCATGGGCTGGGACTCGCCTAACGACCATAGAGTCGTTGCAAGCACAACAGACGACGAGCCATCCATTAGCCCCTCTGCCCATGTGGAAATGCATGAGCCTACGACCCTGAAGGGACATCTTAGGAATTGCACAAAGCACGTGAACAAGGGCACTCCTAGGTCAAACCCTCCCTATAAGTAGAGGTGTAGAGGTAACCTAAAAGGATCTTCTTCTTCTTCTTCTTCTTCTTTTTCTTCTTCTCTTCTCCTTCCTCTTCTAAAGACAACTAGCTAAGTCAAGGAGACGGAGAGAAATCCGGAGAGAGTCGAGTGGTGCCCTCCTCCAGCGGAAAGTATCAAGCCCAAAACGAACGTACACTCAGTGTTGTCCCTGAGAGGAATCACGGGACTACAATGAAGATGAAGAAGAGGGAACTTCCATAAACAATCGCTAGTTTCTTTTGTTTCTTCTTCGCATCGTTTGTCGCAAAAAACTACGATCGCGGAAGCAATTAACAACACAAATTATAATTAACAAATTCTTTTATTTGAATAACCTCTACAAACTACACGATCTCTCCATACCCGACTAGGGATTTTTTTTTCTCTCAAAACTCAACACTGACTTTCCCTCTCCAAGATCATCCTATAAAGTAGGAAATCCCTAACTTCTCTCCCAACAAAATAGAAAACTACTTAAGAGTAATCCCCTAATTGGAAGAATCTCTAAATAAAATAACTCAAAACAATGCAAAAAGGAAAACTACTAGAGACGTCCATAACGGGATGTGCGCATAGGTCTTGGTCGTGTGGGTTACGACCGGCCATGACCTATTATCATAAGGATAAATGATAGTAAATTTATTCTAATTCATTCTGCTACTTTAGTTGTTGCATATGTAAAAGTGGCCTTTTCCGACTTGTGACTGAAATATATTAGATGAAACACTGCAAAAGACCAGCTAGATTTCCCTACTAGCTTGAGATGCAACAACAAATATGCAAATTATCAAATACCATTTACTTGTACTTATGAGTTACAAATTACCTCTCTTTGAAGAGCCTCGTCAAGTTCCTGCTTATCATCAGGGGTAATGTCCTTTGCATACAGTTGGGCTAAGCAATTCCGAATCCTGTAAAAGAAAAGGAAAAATCACCATACATATTGGGAAATATGAAAAAATAATGGCAATTCAAAAGTTACGATTTCGTCGAAAAATATACCAACATGAAAGCACGATACTACTACAATTGCAAATGCCGAAGTCCTTTATTTTCTTGAGGAGAGAGATGTGATTTTATGCAGGCTGTTCCTAGTTTAGGAAAAAAGAAAAACATCCTATATAGAATTGAAAAAATAAAATATTGAAAGGTACTCATAAGCATTAGAGTGAGCAAACCTTCCATGCTTCTGAAGCAAAGATCTTCGCACTGATTGAGTGGGATGGGCAGTAAACACCAAATCTACAGTCTGATTCTTCAGCGCAGCAAAAACCTCTTCAGGAGACTTCTTCATCTGTACAACAAGTTTCTTGATGGTCTCTTCAATGTCCGATTCAGTTGTAGCAGAGTTCTCATCTGCAAAATCTCCTTTCTTAAATTTGATTCTTCGCCTGTACGCAATCTGAACCTCTTCAGCCAAATTAGCCAAGTTAAGCATATGTGAAAATGACTTCGCAACCACAATGGAGTCCCCAGGATCCAGACTCGTCAAAACACTTCCCAACTCTTCCAGTTTTGGTGGATCATGCTTCCCTTCGTACTCTGCCGATAGCTCATAACACTCTTGAACCTATAAAACCCCCATTTTCTCAAATACATACCCACTAACACAAATCAAAATCAAAGCCTATTTCCAATACCCAAAGTACATTTTAAATAATAAAACACATACCCACTAATACAAATCAAAATCAAAGCGTATTTCCAATACCCAGAGTCCAAATTCTCCTAAACTGTAGCATAATAATTGAACTTAAAATAAAAGGGGTGTAAATACAAACTTAAACTTACAGTCTCTTTGATATCTTCCCCATGTAAGTCTTGAAGGATATCCAGAAACCGATCCAATAGAAGGGCGTCGTACTCGATAAGCTTATCGTCCTCAGATACCTTCCCTGGTACCAAAAGCCTCAATTGAGCATCAATAGATGCCATCTTCTCCATGTTCCGAGCCATGATCAGCTGTTTCAAGTAGTGACAGAGAGAGAGAGGGAGAGAGATCAAAGAAGAGGGAAGCCCGTGAGATTAGTTGTATGTTGAGTGAAGAAGGTGGATTGAGATCACGAGATGTCGAGTGAGTCAAAGTGAGAGAGAGAGTCCGGTAGATTTGAAGTTAGCAATATATTGAAAACTTTTCTTTGTTTTCTCTCCTCTTTTGGATGCTCTCCACACAAACATAAACAATCTTTCAAGAGTCCCAAAAGTCTAAGCAACCTATGCGCAAAAGAGACAAAGAATATGCCATGGGGATAATACCTCACTTGCCTTCACTAAAAGGGTAAAAAGTGCTAAATTTGCTCAACATTTGGACGCTCTTCTAGCCACTCAATTAATTGGAGTACATATTTTTATTTTTTATTATTTTTGTAATTATATGGATATGAGCTCATTAGCATGAAGATCTTACTCACAAAAAATATGAAACTGTCTTTAGTTGTCCACACGGAGCAGCTCCAATTTAGATAAAGACATTCTAGCCCTGAAGTACCATGTTTGGAGGTATATTAACAAACTTATCCTTCAGATTCTTATTCAAAGTAATGTCATCTCGAGGAGAGAGTATACTTAAGCGTAAATCTAAGTCGCGGAAGCAATAACTCAGATTGATAAACGTTAACCTAATTATAATTTAGATTTTCTAAACTCTAAAACGCAAAACATAAACTAAACCATACTAGAAACTCCTCAAACCACCAGTAGAGCATAAAGAAAAATAGGAATAGTACAAGGACATGTGGGAAACAATCACAGAAGATGTTCACATCAATACTTTGGAGGGAGACTCCTCGCCATTAGCATATGATATAAACTTTGTACTTTTTTCCTTCGCACATGTTTTGTTCTCCATGTGGTAAGTTTTTAATGAGAAATTACCAAGGCAAAGCCTACCAAACATCAAGTTTAGGATGGTGCTTGTTTTATACAATGCAATTTTTTTCCACTAGGTTTTCTGCCTCTGGATTTAACAAGATAATTGTTCTAGAGACGTGAATCTGAGAGTAAAAAAATGTGAAAGGGAAATAATGTAAAATGCAAAAGTTTCAATGAGAAAGGGAAATCAGAGAATATTTTCATAAGAATAAAAATTGGTACTTGAATATGCCTCATACATACTATCTCAAAGTTCAACATATTCTTACTTCAACTTTCAATGGTTGGATTTTCACAATTTTACAACAGCATGGTTGATAAAGGAGAGAAACCTATATTATATATTACATTCTCTAGGTTACGAACTTAATTAACCCTCTAATCTTCATTCTCTGGTGTCCTCGAAGTAATAAGATATAGGGTGTTTGCTGTACATACCAACTGATTTGTGCAAAGAAGTCCAAACTTCCACCTGGTGGATCTGCATACTGACTTAACAGAGTGTTGTGACAGCGAAAATGGTGACATGGTTGGAGTGCTAGAGGACTCTGGAAGATTCAACAAAAATACTGCAGTGGATGTCTTCAGAAGCTCGTAGTCTGCTGACATACCTGACTTCAGTTCTGTAATCAGCTGGTTGCTTCCCTCGAAATTATTCATTACTCCAGTTTTCCTCATTTGCTCCCCTGTCACTTCAGGGCGGGGGTCACCTGAATGTTCAATGTGTTTGTTGATGAATAGTGCCATGGGTTATTATTACTAAAATAAGCTACAGCAAAAGAATAAGACAAGAAAAACTTGGTGGATCGCATTCACCTTCTCAAACATTACAGCCATTTCGAGATTAGCAGTGGGACCTGGTCTAATGGTTGGACTTCCTGGGACTGTGCGCTTGAGGCTGAAAGACTGGAAAGAAAAATAATAAGAGAGCATGCAAAACACAGTTTTTCTTTTACTTTATTTGGAGAATGATAGAACTTAGAACTGTACTTGAGTATAAACAGGAGCAGGAAAGGCATACAGTGAAACCTATCTAGATACACCCCCTTGTAAACGCACAACCTGCTTTTAATTGCACAGAAAAAGTTGGTGCCATAGCCGGGTCTGTACAAATTAGGAATTTCCCTGCACACTGAGTAATGTGCAATTTTTTCCAAGTCCAACAGTATATTTTTACCTATGTAATTGCACTTAGCTCTACATTTCTACAAAATTAGCTATAAGTTACAAATTTCTCACTTAGTTACACGTATCAATTACATTACCATAATTTTTTATCACAATATTCTAAACTATAATTTCCATTAGCCTTAACAAATATTTAGTGTAAAGTAGACACCAAACCATACTTAATTTTACTTAAAGACCTTGTAAGGAGATCAAACTTTGTAAACGCACAATCTCTCTAAATGCACACTTTTAATTGCTCCCAAGAGTGTGCATTTAGATAGGTTTCACTATAGTCCTTTATCTTGGGATTGGATTTCAGAATTTATTTTAAAAAGTAAGACAGATTTGAATCCTCGATGTTAAGGTTGCAACACGGAGCACTTATGAGCCAGGGAACAATAACGGGGTTTACCGTTATGAGCCTCGGTAAACGGTAATGGTATATAGTTCCAACATTTATAGCTTAATCAAAAGTGGATTGGCAAGTCGTGATAATATGGATCAGTGATGTGTCTGTAAACTTGTCCTCCACTTTTTAAGAGGTACAGATGTCGAAATTAGCAAACCTTCTGCAAGGATGATTCCAGGGTGACATCGTTAATCTAAAAAATGAGCCCTAGAATCACCTCATAAAATTAATATTAATGAGTAACAGTAAGTTACATTTTCGGTGCAACGTCTCATCTGAGAGAGACTTAGATTGGTGGCAGCACCCTAATAACAAAATACATACTAAACCTAGAGGCTTTCCACTGGTGAGTTTGCTCGTGGTATGGTCATATATAAACTTCCAAACTCCACTCAAGCTTTAAAAGTTAATCAGATTTGATATAAAGGATATTAGTTACCATGGTCCTGATTTGATGCAACAATTCTTCTCTTTGGTCTGTATCGTGACCAATATATGCAGCCTGATTCGCTTTTTCACACCCATTCAATCTCTCCTGATCCTGCTACAGCCATGGCAAAGTACAATCATTAGAATGTAGGATGTTACCATTCCTCACTAATATCTATGCCACACAAGAGAAGGATATAAATAAGCCTACAAACCTTGCTCTTATGCAGAGACACAGTGGTCTTCTCCTTCATTAGCTGCTTCTTTGGTAGGTCTGGCACGGGCTTATGAGAAGCATTGGCCCCAAGAAATTGCAAAGGATCTGGATAGTTAAAAGCACCTTCTTTATTTTCAGCAACATCAGAATTAGGTTTAAGTTCCATCCATTGCATGGGAGGAGGTGGAGTAGGAAGTGATATTGGCTCTATAAAACACTCAAATGCTGAATCTGGGTGATTTGTTGGTTTAGAGTCACATTTTTCATCCTTTTGCATTGTTAAAGGATTCTTGTAACCAAAAACAGGAAGTAACACATCCTCAATGTCTGGGCTCTTAAAATTACTGCTACAACTGTTGTTGCCTCTGACTATTCCTTCAAGTTCGAAATCATTTGAGATGGATTGAGCGGAAGAGACTCTATGTAGGGAATCATATATCTCAAGGTCCATATTTCCAGGTGTTTCACTATAATCCCACTGATCAGAACTTGACACAGAATGTTCTCGCAAAAGTTCATCAGATGTACATGGAGAAGATCTATAAAAAGTGTCATCGCCAGATCCAGATTCAATATCCTTGAGTGGAGTAGCATGCGTTGGAAGCAACTGGAATGTAGGGAACATGAAATCTTTAATGCTCCAAGGAAATTTCAGTTTCAGTTGGGAAGTCCCAAAGCCATTTATAGGGTGGAAAGAGATTTTCATATGCTCTAGCGGTGGTGATGAAAAAGGTGAATTCACTGGAGATCCATCTTCAGGTTGTTCATTAGGATCTAAAGCATGATATTGACATATTCCTTTGTGCTCAAGTTCATACAGCTTCATGAGCTTTGTTTTCAAAGAAACACGGGGGTCAAATCTGTTATCATGACCAAATGACACCTCATTTTGAAAATCATTAACAAGTAACCTTTGGCTAACACCAGATTTACCTGAGGAATTCACGATGTTCTCGGGGTCTGCTCCACTCGCTGGGCCATTGACATCCAGAATGGATGGCAGATGTGCTTGAGTAGTAATATCTGTCAAAGGCTCTGGGTTTTGCTCAATTTGTTCAGAAGCTGTATCAAGTTTCCTTGTGGATTCATTGGAATGAGACATGTTAATGTTATTAATTAAAATATCATGTTTTTCATCTTTAGAAGTCACCAAACTATGATCCACAGCATTCAACATTCTGGATTCTGGAGGTTTCGAAGGTTGAAGTCCTAAGAGGCCTCCATTTGTCCAGACCGCAACTGAAGATGCACCAGAACATGCATCTCCGGATTGTTGAGACTTGCTCAAACTTCTTATAATCATAGAAGACTCTTGAGACTTGCACAGGCCTACAGTTATTGGGACTTCAACAGGAGAATCATTACTAGTTTCAACATGGGGGGATTCGCAATAAGCGTGGATAGGACCACCCGATAAAGATTGTGAATTAGGATCGCTGAAACCAGAAACTGTATCGCAGATAGCATATTCAATATTTTTTACTCTTGAAACATCAAGGCAATCCCTACTTTCGCTTAATTCGCTACCAAATTGGTTGGAAGTCGAGACAGAGAGTTCAGGTGAATGCGCTTGGATCAAGTCCTCTGAAGTAAAAGAATTCAGAAAACTCTGGGGCATACTTCCATATGACAAACTGTTGGATGCAATTTGAGGTTCAATATTAGGCACTTCTGAATCTGGAGCAGTCACCCCCTGCATCAAACCTGGTCGACATTCTGTTACTTCATCATTCGATCTTCTTGATCTGGCTGAAGATAACCCTACTTCTCGTTTGGTTTGACACTCTGAATCAGTCTCGGTTTCTGATTCCAATTGGTTAAATGCATCCACAAAATTTTCTGACACACTTCCAGCG
The DNA here is from genome assembly GCA_014058105.1 of Kingdonia uniflora. NCBI lineage: Eukaryota > Viridiplantae > Streptophyta > Magnoliopsida > Ranunculales > Circaeasteraceae > Kingdonia > Kingdonia uniflora. The sequence goes on from JACGCM010000121.1 coordinate 467,453, forward strand.
CCAGATCCATCAATTTGGTTACGGCTGGAAAGTGGCTCCTGCATAATAACACCTACATACATGATATCATCTTCTGTATCAATATTTCTTAGCCTATCAGATTCTCTCTTCAGTTCTGAAGGCTCACCCTCAATCCTAAATACATTGCTGGACTTTTGACTATTAGGCCACAAAATTTCTGTCTTCTCGACCCAAGTAACTGGAGACAAATTTGGAACTACTTTCTCTTGACATGATACATGCGAAGAATTATCAAATGAACCACCATTTTGTTCCTCAAGATATACAAACTCGTCATCACAGGAAACAGAAGATGAATTGGAAACATTTTTCTCTAGCAACGGGCTTCGTGTTAGTTCATTGAATGAACCTATTCTTTGCTCGTCAGAAACAAACTTACTATTATCCATCCTTAACCGAGATATGGAGAATTCACGGCGTTCCCGACAATTGAATCGCATCGAAGAACTTACATCACATTCGATGTGACCAGAATTGGTTCTAGAATAAAAAGATGTGGCTTGCTCTACTGGTTCTGATTTTGATCTGATATGGCTTATAGAGATTGTCTCAGCAATAGAATTCCTCCCATACCTATTTGACGAAGAGAAGGGCATCCTGATACATGAATTTCACCAATTTATTAGCTTAATCAAACTCAAATTGAAACCATCACATGGAGTGACTAAGTCAAATTGATCAAAACTACATCAAGCAGCAAAAGAAGCACATAAGAATATTCTAACATCAAATAAGTATCATACTGAAAAATTGATTCTGGTTATATTCTTGCCTCTCGGTTCAGTTAGTCGGGATGGATAAGGGATTATACCTTACCGGTTTTCCTTACTGGATTGGCAGTTTGATATGTAATTTTATTTCCATTTGAGATGATATTACTTCCTCGGAACCACCTCATTCTCTAAATAGAAGTTTGTTCAGTTTTCTTCAATTTTCTCTTTCCTTCTTCTGAATAAGCCCTTTTCTACTTTTTAACAACATAGAGAATATAAACAGGATATTATATCTAATTTCTTCACGTAAATGTTGAATTATATGCCAAAATAAAATAAGAAACAACAAATTATGAAAACTGAGTACCTATTGCTGTTCTTAGATATTGACACAACATTGGAAAGTTCTCCATTACTCCTTCGTGCTACCCCTTTCTGACAAAAAAAAAGCGAGGATAATCATCTAATGCGTTAGTGTAAAGAAGGCTATCTGGTCACCAACACATATATAGATAAATTTTACAGTCCAACCGATTAGGAACATGCACATCCTTCTAGGTGATTTCGCTGAACTTTAAAACAAAGTAACTAATAATTAAACAAGGATGCAAGTGTCCGCTACCCAGTCCGGATGCAAGTTTTTAAAATGGTTAATCAATCTTTTTGCTATTTTCTTATTTTATTTTATTTCTATTGGTAACTGCTCGCCTATATTTCCTTACAAACAATACATAAAAAAGTAGAAATATCATACCATGCTATTATAAGCTCTAACTTCTCTCTGAACTTTTTGAGATTTTGCTGATTCTGAGTTAGCCAATGCTTTCTTGAAAAAGGAAGGATCTGAATATTTCCTAAGACAAGCTCCAGGACCCTCAGTTCCAAATCTGAGAAGAAAAGCATGAGGTTTTAATATCTGTCACGTAAATCAAATTAAATATAAAAATTCAATAGAGTATATTACTTGTCTAGCAAGTGTAAACGTGGTGGATCACGACATTGTTCATAGGAATCCATAATGAAAGGTGGTAGTTCACTGTTGATTAAGAGGTTCTGCTCAGTTCGAATCTTGGAATGCCATTCAGAACCTGCAAAGTAACTAATTGCCATCAACCGATTGTCAAGCCAATGGACTATTGATAAGGCACAATGAAGAAGAAGAAACCTTTAGATCCAGTGACGAACCAAAAAAATTGTTCAATAATGGAGCTTCACCGCTTATATATTTGTATGATTGGTTAGGGAGTTATAAAGTTTTTCAGGTTTAATGTAATCAACATTTGCAGTTTCTCTCGTTATTTTACATAGTAAAAGAGCACAAGTATCTTCTTGAAGACGACCGAGTTAGTTTGTGCTTTAGTTGGGATCGTCGTTGCTGAATCTATTATAGATGATGTGAATGGTCATTTTAGGTTTGAATCATCGTTGGCAACTCCTCCTCTAGTGTTAGATTTTTTATAGTTATGACTTACGACTGTCTTTTGTTTAATTTAATGTTTATGCTATTTACTTTTTTTGTCATTATAAAGACTTTATCATGAATATTTTATGATATTTATAGGGTTTAAATCCCTATACTTTCCTCTCTTTAACTGGCGTTCATCCGTCTCTCTCTCTCTCTCTCTTCTGCGGAGACGGCTGCATCAGTAGGTGCTAAGTATGTTTTCCAGAGGATTTTGTGGAATCGGTTTTGTTCCTAATTATTTTTGGATATTCGGAATTAACAAGTTCATAGTTCTTTAAGAGATACCAAGCAGGGCCTAAGATTATGTATGCATCAAAAGGATATACTAAACAAGAAACACCCTACCTCACACTCACAGCCACTAATGGAAAGCACCGAGCAATAAAGGCAACTTTTGTGATTCCCATCCAATTACTAAGAAGTTTAGAACAGTAACTTTTTTCTTCTTAATATAGCAGGGGAGGTCTGCTCTAACCCTGCTTGCATGCCAAAAAAAGAAAAAGAGAAGATGCATACCAGCTGTATAGGCTAGATGTACGCGACTTCTTTGCTCCATAACAGCCTTCTCAAGTGGTGGCACTTTTGCTTCTAAATGTTTTACGCGAGCAGTGATGTTACGGCTTCTAGCAGTTGTGGCTATCACTTGCTCTTGTAAGTCATGAAAGACCTCCGCCGCAAGTCTGTGAATGTCAAAGATGTAGTCTCAGTAGGTCATATACATAAGAATAATATACAAATATTTTATCAGTATTTGCACTAAAACTATTGAATGTGCTAGATGGAGTAGAGAAACCCCTAAAAATTAAATATGCACAGTTCTAAGGAAAAATATGAGGTCTTAACATTTAAAGTTGTATCATGTTCTTTTATCTATGACATGTAAGGGCACTTTAGCCAGTAAAAATACTAATCTACTGTGATGAGCTCCAATGAAATTAACAAATTTGTCGGATTACAAAACAATATATTCCCTTCTTGACACAACTTCAGACTATTGTTCATTGCTGAAGAAAAACGATATTTCCCTTTTATTTTTTGATGAATGTAAATTTTATTGATGAAAGAGCGCACACAACACCCCAAAAAAGAACAAGGAAAAGAAAGAAAAAGAAAAACACCTAAGAGGAGATAAAAAATAAATAAACTACACTAAGATCCATCAAGTGGAACCCGTGATAGTCTCCCTCCATTTAATCATAGGTGAATAAAAAGATGTCCCCGAATCTCCCATTTGTGAGGGGGAAAAACAACCTATTTGTGTATACTTGTACTCGGTGAAAAGAAAGACCATCAGAATTATATTCCACTTCCAAGTAATTTATAGGGTTCAGATCTTTCATGGCAAATTTAAGTCTCAGTTGTTTAAGAAAGATGCCAACAATGTTGAACTCCTGCTTTTTCAATATATAAAAAAGGTAAAACAGAATGCCAGTATCTCGCTGGAAATAAAAGTGGTCATGTTCAACAAATCCCGACTTGCTAAATTCACAAGTCAAAATTAACAGTATTTATCCAGATACATAGTTCAATACTATCTGCCCAAAGATGTTTGAGGGAACAGGTAAAAATTCAAAAGGAATTTGAGGTTTGCAGAAATTTGGGGTTGGAGAAATTCAGGGGAATGCGAGGTTTGGGTGAAAATATAATGAAACCTTACACTTAGAGCTAAGGATTTTTGTAGAAATTTGAGATCAAGTGCTAATTTTGAATCCTGGCTCACACTGGACCCTGGTTCAAGAAGGTAAATAAGGTACTGAAAAGATTAGTCGAGGTGTCACTCCAAAGACAGGTAGTTTAAGACCGCATTTACCAAGCAGCTGCGAAAGTGAGTCATGAACCTACTTTAGTTATATACCGTGTCAAGGATTGATCCGAAAACAGACACAAAAGCCTAGCAGATGATATCAGCAATGCAAGGCCCCTAAACATCAAAACCGCACGATTCCATAACAACTAGAAGACAGGTCAAATAGTCAAGTTACCAGACCCACCTAACTGGGGGTGAACACTATGGTACGGAGGTCACGAGTTCTCCACAAACACCAACCACTTTGTCTCAAGTGACTAAACCAGGACCACGCAGTACCAGTGCCTGTGACTCAAACTTACACACCGAGTCACAGAAAGACAACCAACCACGATCGACCCCGCAGCTTAATCAATATAAAAACTGTTGTCAGACGATGAGCATCAAGTCCTTAAATATGGGAGCTATGAAAAGGCATGAGACCTGAGGATCATAATCAGATTCTTACCGAATGACTTGCTTTCTCATGCTGACAGTCTCGCTATCCCTCTCACCCTAGCTCAGATTTATTCAACAGTGCCATGTTGCTATTTGATTGACTTGAGGCTTGAAATTATTTCCTGCCCTGTTAGATTTGGCGACTCCATTAGGGAGTGGTGAATGAACATAAAGGTCAAAGGCGGTTGGAGCAAAAGTGAGATGGTATGCAATATGAACACGTAAAAACCCTTTTGGGTTAAGTTCAGGCGCCTTCATCCACCAGGCTGCCGATGCATATGATGCCAATTATGGCGCAGAATCGCGTGCCAGCTCGTGCCAGGAGCCACTACCGCAGCAAAGCGTTGGGACGTCCTAGGCCACCTCTTCAGCTTGTTATTATACTACCTAAGCTACTAGTTGGCAAGCTATTGTAGAGTTGATAGCCAAACAACTCCACGAACAGCACTTATTTGGAAAAGCTCAATCAAGCGAAGAAAGCACCAATAGTCAGGAGAAATCCGCCGTGCATGCCGCAGAGTTACCCATTACTGCTGAAATTGTTATGAACTCACACTAAGATCCAAAAAAAAAAAATCAGAGAAATGGCGAAAGAAATGTTTCTGTAATCGCCTGCCGTACCCTTCGAAACATCAAGGGGCACTTTTTCCCCATAAAATGGATAAGTTTCCGTGCAGAGAAGCAGGAGGAGATGGGATGCTACTTATCAAGCCAAGAGGTTGAACCAAGAGGCACTCCCAAGAGGTCGAACCAGCCTCCCCTAAATTGCCCAAGCTTCCGAGAAAGATACACAGACCATATTGTAGATCATATGGCTCAATTAGACGCCAACGCGAAGAAAAATCACATGTCCACCAATATCATGCAAAAAAGATGCGGCTAAACGTCTGAACGTTTTAAGGTGATGAATTTGTGACGATTCGTATGTTGAAAGGAACGACTTCCAGTAGGTACACAAAACAAATTGAGACTTAAGATTAAGAAGATTGGTCCATTAACTCTTTCGTTCCATTAAAAGGAGAATCAGACTACTTTTAGTGCAAACTGATTACGAAGAAGCCAAAAAAAAAAAAAAAACACTAGTACATTCAATTGGGGGAAGGAATTAGGTTCTTGAGGAACCCTAATTTTACTTTATTAGAACTTTCTTAAAACAAAGACTAACTACTGGAAAACAAAAGAAAGCCCCTCTTTATAGAACTAAAGAGAGAGAAAGAGGCCAACTACTATGGGAAATGACCCATCTAGGGATGTGCTACATCAAACCTTCCCTCTGCAGAAGAATTCGACCACGAATTCAACCGGTCGGTGTACTCGGAAAATAGAACCGGATTCCTCTGCTGAAAATATGCCTCCGATATCCACGAATCCTCTTAATCTGGCTTGCCCAACCAATGCACCTTGTACATATGATAGACACCCCTCTTTGACGTCTCATTTGTACTCCTCTCTAAGACACTGTCAATACGGTCAAACTCGTGTTGCTGTGGAAGAGGAATCAGTAAAGTAATAGACGGCACATGATCTCTAACAAAAAGAGAAAGGAGACTCACATTAACAACGTGAGAGCGTCGCATATGCCGTGGGAGGTCAAGTTCGTAAGCGTTCTCCCCAATACGCTGGATAATATGAAAAGGACCCGTTCGCTGAAGGGATAATTTGGAACCCACGCCAGAACGATGCTTCTTCTCAATAAACAGCATAACCAAATCTCCCGGCTGAAAGCTGACCTGTCAACGGCGTGTATCTGCATGTACCTTATAGGAAGCATAGGTCTCTGCTAAATGTGTGTGTACGCTCTCATGGATACGCTATATCAAAATAGCAAATTCTGCAGCAGATAATGAAACTGGGACCGTCGGAGGTATAGGTGCTAAATCGAGAACTGTATCCGGCGATCGTCCCTGGATAATCAGAAATGGAGACAATCTCGTCGATCTGTTAACATAATTGTTAAAAGCGAACTCTGCTTGAGTAAGGGCGAACACCCAATCCTCTGGACTACTCCCAATCGTGGCCCATAATAGTATACCCAAGCTTTTGTTAACTACCTCCGTCTGTCCATCAGTCTGAGGATAAAATGTTGTGAAAAACTGTAACTTGCAACGGAGATATCCCCACAATGACCGCCAGAAATGACTCGTGAATCGGACATCCCTATCCGACGTAATTGACCGGAGAATACCATGTAAACGAACAATCTCCCAAAAGTACAGGTAAACAACATGAGAGGCGTCATTTGTCCGAAAACAGGGAATGCAATGTGCCATCTTAGAGAACCTATCGACAACAACAAAAACTGAATCAAGGCCATCTGCTGTCATTGGTAACCTTGTCACAAAATCCATAGAGACGAGGTCTCATGAATGGGTAATGGTGTGTATAGGCCAATGTTTTGCTGAGTCCCCTTAGCTGTCTGACAAGTATAACACCGCTGAATGAACTGGTTGACATCACGCCGCATGCTAGGCCAAAAATATTTGTCTCGCATAGACGACATTGTCTTGGCCACCCCAAAATGACCACCAAGTCCCCCACTATGTATCTCAGCTATGACAAAATCTCGAACTGACGACGTAGGGATGCATAAAGTAGACTCACAGAATAAATACCCATCCTGTATAGAGTATTCACCACTCACTCCCTCGTGTACGAGCCACTCGCTAAAAACAAGACTGAAGAACTCATCTGTAACATATAGATCATATAATGTCTCAAACCCAAATACCGAAGCTCAAAGAGTAACCAAAACCTCCTTGCGTCTACTCAAACCATCTGCGACCGTGTTCTCCTTTCCCTTGACATGTTGAGTATTGAAAGTATAGTCTCGGAGAAAGTTGAACCACTTTGCCTGTCTGTCAGAAGTAACCCATTGTTGACTGTACATATGGTGTAATGCATCATGATCTGTGTGGAAAATAAACTCCCTGTGTAACAAATAGTGCCTCTAATGAGTTAGTGAATGGACAACTGCCAGAAGCACAATATCATAAGTGGAATAACGCAACTGTGGACCTGAGAGCTTCTGAGCGAAATACACAACTGGCTTCCCCCCTTGGGAAAGAACTGCCCCAATACCAGTCTTGCACGCATCTGTGTGTACATGGAACAACTGTGTAAAGTCTGATAGCGCAAGAACGGGAGCTGACGTCAACCTATCCTTGATCGTCGCAAAAGCCACAACTACCTCTGCCCCCAGGCGAATGGGACGTCTCTCATCAAATCAGTCAATGGTGCCATGATCATACTAAAACCTTGAATAAACCTCCTGTAAAACGTAGTTAACCCGTGGAAACTCTGAATCTGTGAAGTCGATGTAGGAATCGGTCAATCCCTGATAGCTTGCTTGAACTTTGTTGTCGTCAACCCATATACTGTCAGCTGACACCACAAATCCCAAAAACTGTACTGAGTCAACCATAAAAGAACACTTCTTCAGCTAAAGGAATAGCTTGTTGTCCCGGAGGACTCCAAGAATAGTGGTGATGTGTTCTAAGTGCTCTTCCTCTGTCTTACTGTAGATCAGAATATCATCGAAGTACACAATAACAAAGTTGTTGATGTACTTGCGCAATGCCTCTGTCATCAACCTCATAAACGTCGATGGGGCATTGGATAGGCCGAAAGGCATGATTATCCACTCGAATAGACCATCCTTTGTTTTGAACGTTGTCTTCCACTCATCACCTGGCCTCATACAAATCTGGTAATACACACTGCGAAGATCGAGTTTGGAGAGCACCGGGCTTCGTGCAAGCTATCAATCATATTCTCTAATCGTGGGATCGGGAAACGGTACTTAACCGTTATCTTGTTGAAAACTTTACTATCAACACATATCCGCCAGTTGCCATCCTTCTTAGGAATCGGAAGGGCTGGCACTGCACATTGTGACATCCTCTCCCTAACGAGACCCTTGCTACATAACTCAGAGACCTGTCGTTGTAACTCTGCGTGCTCTGCAGGTGCCATTCGGTAGTGAGGTAAATTCGGGAGTGGGGATCTCGGAACAAAATCAATAGCATGTTGTATATCACGTAGGGGAGGTAATCCATTGTCTGGATGTTCCTTACATACGTCACTGAACTCTGCAATAATGGATTGTAAACAAGAAAGGGCAGGTGCAGGGGGTGAAGAATACATACTAATAACCCTACCGTGAGATTGAGCATCGATGATGAAACTAGCACGCTCCCGTCGCACAGCTACGATAAGTGTCGAAGGAGGCATCGGCTCTAGGAAAACTTTCCCATTCCCCCATAGGAAGCTAAAGGTATTTGTCTCCCCATCATAACGGATTTTTCTGTCAAACATCTAAGGTCTCCCAAGTAGGATATGGCAAATATCCATATCAACTACCAAAGCGTGGATAGTATCCTCATAAGTGTCACCCATCGTGAATGTCAACACGCACTCGTCTTCAGAACGCTTTACTTGTCCAGGAGAGAGCCAAGTGAGATCAAACGGTTAGTACTTGGGAAAGTCTCTAACTTTAGCTTCTCCACTAGCTCCTTGGCCACTGAATTCTCTGTAGACCCACAATCAAGGATTACTTCACAAAGTCTTCCCTTTGCTATGCAATGTGTATGGAATATGTTGTTACGGAGCCAAGAATTTGGGTTTTCCAGGTCGAATTTCAAGCTGCGGTTAACTGAGGCGCATAGAGGTAGAGTATGAGTTGTGTTGGAGAGGTAGGCGGTGTATTTTTTTTGTGCCTCTACCGGTCGGGGTAACGTTTTCGGAGTTGCGGGAATTGATTTTGGTAGGGTGGGTGGGGCTGAGGTTGAGAGGGGAATAATCGTTGGGGGTGACGTTGTGGGTTGGGGAAGAGATAGTGGTGAGGCCTGGGCGTGAGAGAAGGTTTGGGCTTCGGTTTTCAAACTTGGCAAACACACGTGCTTGGGTGGGTTGGTTATCATGGGCTCGGACTCGGGTTTGGTTAGTTGGGCCGGGCCTGGTTTTGTTAGCCTTTGGGCCTGCCCATGTGGGTCAAAAGGGACCAAGGAGAAAGTTGCCCTCCCCTCCACTTCCTTACACCATGATGTTGCAAAACTGCGACCTCTTCCGGCGTAACGATCTTTGCCGCTGATTTCAAAACGTCTCCTCCGTTGGTCGTATTAGATTTAAACCGGGGGTCGATTAGGTCGTATAACGGCGGTAATTTGCTCGGATTTTTAACCGTCGTGGCCGTAACGTGCTCACGCGGTTTGCGTTGATCCGTAACGTTTAGGATGCCAGAGAACTCCTCAACAACGTGGGGTGAATGGGGTAGACCGTATCGATCTTCATCTCCGCAAGTTCGTATGATTGTTTGGAGCAACTCGATTTGAGCACTCATGAGTTCTAAAAGAAACTCGTATCTCGCATTCATCTCGTCGAATCAAAGGATTGAAAGGCCGCTTTGATACCACTTTAGTGCAAACTGATTACGCGAAGGCCAAATAATCACGAAGAACACTAGTACATTCAATTGGGGGAAGAAATTAGGTTCTTGAGGAACCCTAATTTTACTTTATTAGAACTTTCTTAAAACAAAAGAGAACCCCTCTTTATAGAACTAAAGAGAGAGAGAGAGGCTAACTACTGTGGAAAAACGACCCATCTAGGGATGTGCTACATCAACTTTATTACCAAGCTCGAGGGCATCTTCCTTTAGAGGATATGAGTTTGACGTAGGACATCGTGGTCGTTCATACCAAGTTGATCATCGTCCACCGATTGGACAAAAAAGGTTTTTAGCATATGAACCCAATTGATACCCCGATCGATAGGACAATCCCTGAAACATTTTTCTTTCTTTGGTTTTTTATTCGCTTCCAAGGTTTAGTACTTATTAGGTTCATTCAATAATCAGAAAACTTCCTTTTAGGATTGTGTTTGGAGAGATCTCTCCACTTTTTAGGACTCTTTCCAACTTGTTTCAAGTTTATTATTTGTTTCTCCTTCGAAATATAAGCTAGGTTTTGCCAATCAATATAGAAAGGTGCTAATAATTTAGCATTTACAAATACATATTTGAATTTCTATTTTCTTCCTTGTAGATTCAAGATGTTCTATCACGCTAGGTTTTCGATCTCTTAAGTATAGGGAGCTATAAAGAGGACCTCAGAGCTGCTGATCAAGCTCGGGATCTTTCACTCAATACCTTTGCTTCTCTTTATGTCATAAAACTAGCCCTCCATTCGACCTGTTAATATATGATGAGATAAATAGTCTTACATCGGGCACATAGAGCCTTGCAACTCAAAATACAAGATCTTGGGGCTACTCCTCTCATTGCCAATTGGTTTTGAGATGGAACCTCCAATCTAATATGGTATCAGAGCAGGCCTTTCTTCTACGAGTCGAGCCAACGGCCCACATGCTCCTCCGTGTCACCCAAATATTCGTCCACGTGTTGAGCTTAAAAATTACAATATAAGATCTTGGGGCTACTCCTCTCATTGCCAATTGGTTTTGAGATAAAATCTCCAGTCTAATAAGATATTTTGTCCCGCATTGGGGATGTCAAGCCTTGCAACTCAAAATATAAGATACTGGGGGTACTCCACTCATTACCAATTGGTTTTGGAACGGAAACTCCGCTCGCAATATCTCTCAAAAACAAATCCCTCACACAACCATTTCAACTTACTTAATTTCACACTCTAAATCAATACCAATTATAAGCACTCACATTAACTAACAAATAAAAGAGAAATAGTGCGAGAGAAAAAGAAGAAGAAACTCACTCGGCTAAGTCGCCTAGTTGTCTCAAGATCCCAACGAGGCCTGAAACAGAGACTCCTTGTAGAAGAGCTCTGGGGTCATCTTTGTTTGCATCTCTGTAAAGCTCAGGAGCTCCCAAACCATACTCATTTCGAACTTCGAATCGAACCAGAGGCATTGCTTTACTTCACTTCACTTCACTTCACTTCAGTTGCCTAACTGAGGAAAGACTAGTTTTTTCAAGCAAAATTGTAATGAAAAAGATGAAGAAGACATGTGTCTAGTCTGCCAACCGATGTGAACATCATCGAACTGGAATTTTATTTTGCAATCAGTTGTGGGTCCCACTATAAACTTCAGTTCTTAATGGATCACGCCCAAGCCCAATGCAGTGATGGATGGGTAAAGGCAGATTATACGACCAGCAAACTATATTTATTTTATTTAAGCAATAAAATGAAAATAAATTAGGCCCCAGGAGGCGAAAAAAGGGTTACAGGGTTCACCAAATTTGTTGCCATTGTGGGCTCAAGACAAACAAAAGAGGGAAATGGGCACCCTTTTGAGGCTAAAGCATGTGCCTCAAAATTACATAAACGATCCAGGTACTCAAAACGGAACTCCAAAAATCAGGATGCTAAAGAAAGCATATCCGGTGCCAGGGTGAGGGCACCCCAAGAGAGATCAATAGATTTTGCCTCAAAAGCTGTGACAAGACGACGACAATCCGTGAGAACCAAAATTCTCTCCAGACCAATTTGGAGTGCTACTTCCATCCCTCTGATCACGAAGATCGCATCTGCTTCTTCTGGGTCTGCCGCCCTAGAGGAGTCGAAACATGTACCAATGATAAAAAAACGGTGAGTTTTAATAACAAAATCGGAGCCACTAGGGGAGTCTTTGTTGGACAAAGAAGCATCCACTGTGACAATGTGCCAACCTTCTCCGGCTGAAGGGGGGACTGCACAGGTTGGCCTGCTGATAGAAACGGGAGTGGGGGTGGTATCAATTAAGTACTCTTTTTGCATTTCTTACCGAATCTTTTGGATTAGGCTTTTTATTTTTGAAGATAAGCTCGCTTCTGTTTGTCCAGGAAATAGTGTCAGTTTCAGATACATTATGATGAGAGAACGTTTGCAAAACTTTAAACAGGGAGTCTAAGTAAACCCAGTTGCTTAAATTAATAGAAAGGTCATAAGCAAACCAGTACTCCTTAACATTTTTATAAAAGAAAATAGCGTGCGTGATGGTTTCTTCTTCTTCTTCTTCTTCTTCTTCTTCTTCTTCTTCTTCTCTGCATCTTGGGCAGGTGGTGTCCCATGCCTCGTCTCCGTACCACAGATTCATCATTGTTGGGATTCCATCCTGCAAAGCTTTCCATAAAAAAGAATTAGATTCGAAATGGTACCATCATTTTCCAGGCTTTGTCCCAGGTTACGTCGGGCTGCTCAGCTGATCTGCTGCGACGGTTGTTCCAATTTTGGTCCTGTGTGGAGGATTGGTAGACAGATTTGACCGTAAGAATACCATTTTTCTCCTTTCTCTATCTAAGGACGTCCTTTGCTGGATTTTTACTAAGTGGGATATGGAGAATGAGATCTACAATGTCTTGGTGGAATAGGGAGAAAACCAAGTCCTCTCTCCAAACACGACGGAAGGGCATATAAGGTCAGCCACTCTAGAGATAGTTCTGTTGAGGGGGGCAGGCCCAACCGGTATCCCAAATTAAATTATGAGAATCCATAGTTCCAGCCAACAGTCTACACTTTCTCCATTTCCAATGTGCCAAATGAAGTCGAGCTAAATTATGTTTCTTGCTTTAAGAATACCTTTCCAAATCCAAGAGTCTGAGGCTTTGGTAGAGGAAAGCATCGGGGACTCCTTAGGAGAGTATTTTTCTTCATGTTGTGAGGGTAGATTTTGTCAGGTTCTTTTATGATACACTAGAAGAGCTTGGGCATGAGGGCGTGATTCTACGCAAGGGTAGTTCTGGTACCCCAGCCTCCGCACTTCTTCGGCCTATAGATTTTCTTCCAGCCAATGAGATGGGTCTTGTTTTTTCCTTTACTATTTTTTCCCCGCAAAAATCAAGCGTTCATAGAATCCAGTTTATTGTAGATTTTGGTAGGGAATGGGAAAACAAACATAAGGAAAGATGAGATTGTTAAGTTAACAACTTTTATAAGTGTAAGTCTACCTGCTTGGGAGAGATTTTTTACTTTACAACCCTCAATCCTGTTCGAGATGCGGGAGATGATGTCTTGAAAATTGTGGCTTTTAGATCGATCAAAATTGAGCGGGACTCCAAGATATTTTTCCCCGGTAGAATCTTTTTTGATGTGAAAGATTTTTTGAATAAGCTTGTGGTGTCTATGGTGATAATTTTTGCTATACAGGATGCAAGATTTTTCCAGGTTTACCTCTTGGCCTGATACATTTTTGAAGGTGTCAAGAGCATCTTTGAATGCCCTTGCTTCCCCCAGGTTTGCTTTGCAAAAAATGAAATTGTCATCCTTAAAAAGAGGTGGAAAATTGGGGTGCTGCCTCTGGCCATTTTGATACTGTGAATATCACCCTTAAGTTTCACTTTCAGGATAATTTTGGAGAGAACCACTGAGCAGATGATCAACAGGAATGGGGAGCGAAAGTCACCTTGTCTGATGCCTCTTCCCGGTTTAAGAAAACTGTAAGGGGTACAATTCAGATTGAAGGAGACAGCTGAGGTGGAGATACATTGGTGCACCCAGTCGTGCCACTTATCATAGAAGCCCATTAGTGTCAATAAGGAAACTCCATTCCACCCTGTCAAAAGTTTTGCTAAGATCAAGTTTAACTGTCATGCAGCCTGAGGTTCCTTTCTTCTTTTTGAGAGAGTTGAGGATTTTCTGGGCCATGATGATATTATCGAAGATTTGCTTGCCCAGGATGAAAGTATTTTGGGCGGGGGAGATGAGTTTGTCGAGGAGGGGTTTCAGCCTGCCAGCCAGGATTTTAGTAATGATCTTGAATTTTACATTATAAAGACTGATGGGTCTGTAATGCCCAGGGTTCTCCGGGTTCTTTTTCTTTGGTATGAGGGTGATATTGGTATGGTTAAATTCTGTGAGTAGATGCCCAAATTGAAAAAACACGAGGATGGCCTTGTAAAGGTCACGCTTCACCGTTTCTCAGGATTTCTCATAAAAGAGGGGGATAAAGCCGTCAGGCCCAGGGGATCTATGGGGGTCCATAGAGAAAAGGGCATCTTTGACTTCCTCAATGGTAGGGTCTTTAGTAAGCTGGTTGTTGTCCTCAGCCGAGATCAGTTTCTCCATAATATTGAGATCTTCTACTTTTAAGGTAGGGTTGAAGGATGCGAAAAGGTCCTTGTAAAACTCGATAAAAGTGTCTATAATGTCTTTTTGCACTTGCGCCCAGGATCCATCAGGTTTACAGACCTTACAAATTGAATTTTTTCTTCTATGGTAGATGGTGGAAACATGGAAAAACTTGGTGTTATGGTATCCCTCTCTAAGCCAGATTTCTCTGGATTTGTCTCTTTACAGGTTCTCTTCTTAATCAAGAGTGGTTTCAAGATTGCGCAGGAGGTCTTGCTCAAGGTAGGTGTTTCTTTCGGTCGGTGGTTCTTTTTGTAGGGTGTTGATTCGATTTCTAAGGTTCTAGATCTTTCTAGGGGTGCAGTTGAAAACTTTTTTGTTCTATGCGATGAGCTCTTTTTTGGTATGCCAGAGCTTCCTACATAAGCGCAGGGGGTGAGAGCCTTCCTGCTTGATGGCCTAAGCTTTCCTGGTGATCTCCTGACAGTCTTTATGCTTAGTCTAGAGGGATTGGAAGTAAAACTATTTTGGGAGTTTGTGGGAAACCGGGTCAGTGTCCAGAAGGATAGGTCCATGGCCAGAGCAAATTATGGGCATGTTTAGGAGAAAAGCGCCAGGGAAGGTAGTTCTCCATGACACCGAGACAAGGGCTCGATTAAGCCTTTATTTGATTAAATTTTTGCCTTTCCTTTTATTCGACCAGGTAAAGGGAACACCGGAGAGACCCAAATCGATTATGGAAGCTTCGAAGATAAAATCTTCCAGGGGGTTGGGAGTTGTGGTGTCAAAATCAATTTTTCCATATTTTTCCTCTTTACGGGTAATAGAGTTTAGGTCCCCTATAATCATCCAGGGGATCAGGATGGAGTCTGCCATACTGGCTATAGATGCCTAGTATATGCTCATGAGTTGGGTTTCAGGGGGGCTGTAGGTAAAGGACCACATCTACACCATCGGCTCTGAGTCAGGTGTAGAGTTTGGGGAATGGGAGGTAATAAGCGTCAATTCCTCTTGGGGACGAGGAAAGAATTATGAGATCAATGCCCTGGTTCCAAGTGAGCCAAAGCCTTTCCTCGTTATTTTCAGATGCCTTCACAAGGTGGGAATGCTCAAAACCAAGTATGGCAAATTTTTCCAGGGATTCGGGATTAGAGGATTTGGTTTCAGAGAAAAAAAATAATGTTTGGGTTAAAAACTCTTTTTGTGGGTCAAAAGCTCCCTAAGGGCGGAGGCCTTCCCGCTCCCCCTATAGTTCTAAGAGAGTGCGATCATTTAATGGCCCGCTTCCAAAGTTTGGATGGTCTGGAAGTTTGTGTACCTCCTGGTGGGGTCAGGATTGGGGGTAAGAAGCTGCATGTTATAAAACCTTCTAGACCCGTGCGTTCGAAACAACGTTCTGTGGGGTTTGACAGAACGAGCTAAATGGTTTAAGTCCTATGGTCTGGGGGAGATGAAGAGTGAGCGACAGAGACCCACAAAACTCTGACCAAAACAATAAAGGCTCTCACCAGTTTCATTTTTTAAGAAACTCAGAGGGGATCGGGTGGTCTATTTTTTCCTCAAGGTTTTATACCCCCATATTTCCCGCAACCAAGGTCCAAGGTCTCGTCGGGAGAAAACCTTTCTGAAGCTCTTGAATATCAAAATATAAGGTATGGGCAACGGTTTATGGTTACACAGAAAAAGTAATTTATGAACATTTTGTCGCATCTTTGGGGGGCTTGTATCCAGTTTGTATGCGCCAAGGAGGGAGGGGCTGATCCCTTTACAAGAGTCTGTTGTACAGCCCCAAAAACCCCAGAGGGGGGGGGGGTAAAGAATTTGTACCACCACCATTCTAAAGGAGACTAGTACAAACAGACGCAGGTATAACAATTCTAAAACCACACTAAAAGGGGGGATGAGGTCCAAGTAAATTAAATGGGGGTGATAAGACATGCACCTTTGCTTCAGATTCCCCGTATCATCTGGTGAAAGTTGTGAATCCGTGAACCTACGCTTCAGATTTCCAGGACTCGGTTCAGAATAAAAAGAACCACTGCGACCCAAACTGCTTTCGACCCCAAAAAAATTCTAGTGACTAGGCGTAAACCAGCTAGAGTGGTCAGAGGACGAGTACCCAAGCTCTAAAGGCTTTGGTTCAGAGATATCGTCTTTCGATGTTTCAAAGCGATTTTGTTCCGAAGAGAGAGACGATGGGGCCTTCATTGGAGGACTCGGGAAGCTTATGTGGGTGTGGACCGGTCTCTGTCTATAAGTTGGGTCTTTTGGCCTGCATGGTGTTGTTTTATGGATAGCGGGCCTCCCCATGGGTGAAGAAATACTTGTGAGGTTGATAAACTACTGGGCCATCCTATCACGTGAGGCAACTTTGGAGATAAAAATATGTGGTTTGAGGCCCAAGCCCAGCGAGACTAGATGGAACTCCTTTACTTTATTCAACCATGGTATTTTTTGGCCCACTTGGGAAGTGGCCTAGTTATTTATTTTTATTGGGCTAAAATGGTTTGAAGCAAAGTTTGTTGGGTTTTTGCAGGTCCCATGATTTCTCAAACTAACAACCAAATCTCTCTCTAACAGCTCCAAAAACTTTTGGGGAAAAGAAGTAGGTGATGGTTCAATGGGCCCCACGACTTGTTTGCCTTGAAGTCTCCTGATCAAATCTATTCGGGTCGCATCAAAGTATTCGATAAGCTTCCTGACTGTACCATAGCCCCCAAACCCTGCGCCAACCTCATGATAATAATTTCTCACCATACCGGATCTTATGTCAGGCCTCTCCCCGAAGGGACTGCTATGTTGTCCCTATTTTTTGGCTCTGTCTCTCTGCTTTCCGTCTCCCTGATAGCTGCCTCTGTCTGTTATCTCCTAAAAAAACTTATACGAGTAAACCGTTTGCAATCTATCATCGGTCTCCGCTCCCTTCTGTTGAGGAAAGTAGCCATTGGTTTTCCAGTTGTTAAGCCAATGCACTGCAAGTTAGATTTGTTTTCCTACTATATCTTGTTTTCCTCCATCTCTCCTAATTGGTTGGTGTAATGAGGTTTATTCGGAGGAGGTGTGGGGTATTGCTGCCTTTCTGGGCTTATCGGATTTCCTTCATAATAGTTTTTAAATGGGGAGGTGGAGATGCTTGTAGGTGGATTAAGCTGAATGTGTGTTCTGTAGAAAAATTTAAATTTGGCGGTGATGTTCAGTCAATTTCTTTCTTGCAGTCCAAGCGTTCATACTTTATAGTAACTCTAGCATCTCCATATTGTTGCGGTCTAGACACATGGATGGAGAGGACAAGTGGTTTGCCTGTGAGTAGGTTAACCATGATTCTTACAAAGCTTGCTTTGCGGGGCTCGGTGGACGTCGGGTCATAGTCGTCCCTAATGTATTCCCCTATCTTGTTTCCAATAAGTTTGGACGTAGTTTTATCTAGCAGAGGTAGCTAGGGAAGGAAAGTTTTGATTGGTGAAGAAGCGGGTCAAATTGTTACTGGAGTAAAGAGAAACCATAAACATTTATCGACGGCGTGGCTAAAATGGTTTTTGATATGTGCTGTTTTGGAAGTTTATAATGAAAACCTGTGACTCTTGTTTGAAAAATAGTGGGGGAATATGGGGTACGAGCTTTGCCCATTCCCTCGTAAGTCCGTCGAGTATCGCATGTTCTTTGACATTGGGTGAGATAGATTTGAAAGCCACAACGTACTTCTAACCTTTTTGCAGTCCTTCCCATTTTTCATTATCGAGTAGAAGAAAGGGGACGGGGTCATGAGTGAAGCAGCCAAGTAACATTTCTGCTTGCTCCCCCACTCGATCACTATTTATTCCAGTAGCTTTGACTGTGCCTTCTTCCATATATACTTTTGGTGGGAAAAGAGGTTTGAGATTGTATCTATAGTGTAGGGCCATATCCTTCGATCTAATCCAATTTAAGCTATTTCCAGTTCGAACTACCTCCATATAAAATTCACGCATTCCACATGTGACATAAACAGTCAGCATTGACACCTGTGCCACGAACTGAAGAAGAATGTGGCCGAGCTCAGCAAAAAAAACATGAACAAGTCAAAGACACTTGTCTCTCACAAACTCAACAGTTGCTCAGTCAACCGCCACTTACCACATTGTTCGAAGAACGTACTTCAGCACGATAAAGAACTGCGGGGAGAGCCAATATAAAGAAAAAGTTCCTGAAGGGACAAGAACTATACAAATATATGAGAAATCACCAAGAAAACTATATTTTCTAGATTCTCAAAACATCGAACTTCTTATTTACAAGATCCAATATTTTTAGTACGAGAGATTACTTGTAATAAGATATCAGCCTCAAGCATTAGAAGTCACTATTACAAAAATCCTCAACTCAAGGTCGTGGTTTTTTAACCTATTAAGAGGTTTTTCATGCTAAATCACCTGTATCATTTCCTATTTCATAATAGTTTTTGTCATAAGAACATTGGTGTACGTAAGAGCTATTTCTAAGCCATTTCGAGCTTACGGAATTAGGCCATTACATTTGGCACCGTCTCTGGGAAAGAAGACATTTCCATGATATCCTAAGGCATACATTTACTCTACTATAAATTTCAATCATGGTCACTTCCAGACGACCAACAACTGGAATCCAGCTCGATCTTTCAGTTGAGCCGGAATAACTTACATAGCTACGGGCGAATCTCTACGCCAAAAATAGAGAAGTGCAACGAGCTCCAACGTCAGTTAACTCTTGACTGAGAGCTCCGTGAGAAAGAGCTCGAGGCTGAGCGGCAAGCCCGTTTGACAACATTCAAATGACATGAAGACCAGATGGTAACCATGTAAACTACATTATAAGCTCTGCAAGACACTCAATAGGCTCCTCCAATAAGGGATCGCGATCAATTGCTAGAAACCTCCCGAGTTTCTGTGCGGGAAAGGTTGGGACCTCTAGGAGCCACCATCAAAGCTATTTCTAGAAATATTCAGCACGAACATCAACTTTCTATTCATTTGGGTGGTGAAGTTCAGTCCAAAATTAGCAGAGGTCACTGATTTTCCAAACGATAGGAGGAAGAACAACGACCTCAACCTCAAATTCCAGCACATGATCGTTTGAGTGAGGGTACCGGTACTCATAATCCTCAACCTCCTCGTCAAGCCACTTAACCGACGCGTCAATATGTTACACAAGAACATATGGATCAATGTATCATGGTGTTGATCGAAGCACAAGTTCTGGGCACTACAGACGACCTTATAAAGTTATAAGGGAGTCCAATTGCCAAAAAACTATTTGATATGGAAATACCAAAAGGTTTCCATACTTAAAAAATTAGGAAATACAAGGGCACCAATCCGAATGAGTACATTCAACAATACCGAAATTCATTGGGGTTGTACTCCAATCTCAACCCTATCCTCTGCTATTTGTTTGCAACAAGTTACAAGAAGAACCGCTCCGGTGGTTCCACTTTTTATCAGAAGATTCCATACACGCATTTGATCAGTTGTAGAAACAATTCATCAAAACGTATGCTCACAACAGAGACAAAGAGGAGAATTTATATTCCCTTATTAGTCTTAAATAGTCACACGGAGAGATGCTTGAGGCCTTTGCAAAGAAGTTTTTGGAGCTCGGGCGTAAAATAGACAATCTCGATCAGAAAATAGCTGTTACTGCTTTCACCAACGCGCTCCAGCTCGACTGTAAGGCCAAATAACACCTCTTCCTCAACAAACCTGCGACTTTGAAGGATATGATCACCAAGGTCAATAGTTATGTCGACCTGGAAATGATGATGTCTGAAAAGCATAAATTTACTAAATCTGTCTTAACCACGAAAGGTCCATCCACAGGTCGAAGCACTGAACCAAAAGAGGATCCGGGTGATCAAAAGCGCTCCAAGGGAAACACTGTCAACCCTCGAAAAGGCGGTTCCCTACCCAAACCGGTCCTCTCTAAGATGAATGTTTGAATCTCTACAATTTTTCTAATCCCCTCCAAGGATAAGCTATACCCTCTCTCTCAACCATTAGAACCAATCGAGAACCGCCTATACTGTATTCATCACAAGGTAAATTACCATTCTACTGGCAACTGCTATGCTTTACAGAGGTTGCTAGAGTTCATTTTCAAGGAGGGACAGATGTTCGAATATATTATCGACCTAGAATCTTACAAGGTTGATTGCTATAAGAAGTAGCTTGAAATCGTCCAGGTCAAAGATCAAGCTGAGGAAAAACATCTTTACTGCATGTACCACATCAACATGATCAAAATCTATCAGATCACCAACTATTACCGATTCAAGTGCAGGATATACCACAACAACATGTGTCAGAATGCTGCGATCTCACACCTCACGACAAAGAAGCCAAATATCTACTTGAGTCAAGCAATCACCAGCTTGGGATCTCATTCGAAGATTGTGACACTAGTCATGTAAAATTTTTACATCATGATGTATTAATCATAATGCTCAAGATGAAGAAATTTGTCATGCACACAATGATGATCGATACTTGAAGCGGTATCGAGATTCTCTTTCAGAGCACAATCGACCAAATGGGACTGGCCGATCAAGTTATTCTGAACGATACTAATATCCGTGTTTTTAATGGTTCTAAAGAAGAGCGAGTAGGTAAGATCATAATACCTATTATCGCAGGACTAGCCACCATCGACGTCGTCTTCTACATCATAAATGTTAAATCTCGTTATCTAGGGATTATGGGCCCTGCTGTATTCACAACATGGAAACAATCGCTTCCACCTATTATCAAGCACTCCGCTTCAAACACAACGATGGTATCTATGAAATTATGGGTAGTCAAAAGCTTTCTCGATCTTGTAAAAATACTATCTCAGCTATTGCAGATACCTCCGACAGATACGTTGCATAGCAATTACAGATAGTTGATTACCTTGATGATCAACCTTCAACAAAAGAGCCTTCAAAATATGTCAACATAGATGAACCTAGCAGAGGTACTTTTATCGGTATCAAGCAGGTCAAGCACGATAGTAATGCTCTAATTTAGTTCTTATGACTAAATCGAGAATTTTTTGAGTGAACTTTCGAAGAGATGCCTGGGGTCAATCCGGCCATGGCATGTCACAAATTGGCCATCAACATCAACGCCACAACGGTCAAACATAAACAATGATGACTATCACCTTGCTTTCGAGATGAAATTAACATAGAGATTGAGAAATTGATCAAAGTGTGATTCATCCGAGAAGCCAAATATCTAGACTGGATATCCAACATTGTCGCTGTCCCAAAGAAGAATGGAAGAGTCCGAGTTTGTGTAGATTTCACAGATCTAAACAAACACACTCCAAAGGAAAATTTCCTTCTTCATAATTTCCATCAAATCCTTGATTCTGCAGAATGCCATGAACTCTTATCTATGATGGATGCTGCTTCTGGATACAATCAAATTCCACTATTGGAAGAAGATCAATAAAAATTACTTTTATCACTAAAATAGGACTTTATTGCTGCAAAGTCATGCCCTTCGGACTCCAAAATACAGGCGTAACTTATCAACGGTTGATCACTACTATATTCAAAGCACATCTTGGGAAAATCGTGGAAGTCTACATTGACGATCTTTTGTGCAAGAACATACAGTCAGTCACCACATTACAAATCTCAACATAATATTCAACATTCTTTGATCTTATAGGATGTGACTTAATCCTGATAATTGTCAATTCAGAGTACATTCAGGCCGATTCCTCGGCCATCTCATCAATAAGAAAGGGATTGAGGCCGATCCATATCAAATTCGGGCTCTCCTCAACATGCCATCTCCAAAGACGATAAAAAATGTATAAAAACTTGCCCGCAAGATTATCGCTATCAACCAATTCGTTTCAAAATCTTCAGATCGTTGTCGTTGGTTGTTCCTACTACTCCGCGATTGTACCAAATAGCGAAAAGTTTAGCCAAATACAGAGATCCAATGGGCATCAGAATGTGAGGTAACTTTTCAAGATCTCAAAACCTATTTGGGGAAGTCTCCCATAATGAGCACCCTGGTAGATAATGAGGAACTGGTCAACTACTTAGCAGTTACATATACTTTAATCAGCTTGGTTTTTCATTCGACATGAAGGAAAAATTGAGAAGCTAGTCAACTTTATCAGCAAAACCCTTACTCCAGCAGAAATGAGGTATTCTAAAATAGAGAGGTTTCTTCTAACTCTTGTTTATATTTAAAAAAAGTTAAGCACTACTTCCAAGCTCACTCAGTCAAAGTTATGACGAACTACCTACTATGAGAATTTTTTTCCAAAAAAGAGAAATCCAGGAGAGTGCAACAATGGTTAGTCAGTTTGAGAGAACATGATGTCAAGTTCAAACAACGTCATTCTAAAAAGGGTCAGGCCATTGCCAATTTTCTCATAAATTTTCCTGTGGAAGATCCTGAGTGAGGAGCACGATCCTGACCTTACAGAGGAAATTACAAAAGATCCACCCACCAAAGCATTTGACGAGCGAGCTGAATTGATTACATGGAAAAGGTGAAGACATCTTGCAGATGAATCGGGAGGACCCGCAGGGTCAGGAATTAGAATCGTATTGATTACCCCTTCCAGTGATAGAATTGAGAAATCAATCGACTTGGATTTTGAAGCCTCTAATAATGTGACCGAATACGAAGTTCTCATTCATGGACTCGACTTCACACTTGAGCTCGGCATCCCATAACTCTCAGTCTACATAGATTTACTACTCATCGTCCACCATTACTCTGAGCAATATAAGAAGAATGACAAGATGATCGAATACGTAGCCCTTATTGTAGATAGGATAAGCAAGTTCACGCAACCAACTCTCAATTATCTTCTTCGAGGTAAAAGCAGGCACGCTGATTCCTTGGCTTATCTAGTTGGGGTCTTGGGAACAGAAGCTCGATATCTCCAGATCAAAGTAATATCAACCCCCAGTATTGATCACATTTCTATATGCACGATTAATACTGGGGGCGATAAAGGAGAAGATGACGATTGGCGAAAGCCCTTCCTTGCCTACCTTGGCATCGACAACCAATGCAAATGACCCCTTCAAGCAGATCCAAAGGAGTGCCGACATCTGATTGACAACTCAAAGTGCTATACAAATTAAAATAGTTTTTTATATCGCCATTGAGTCACAGGGCCTTACCTCAAGTACCTCTCCAAAAGGAAAGTTGATGAGATGCTCAAAGATTTATATGAAGAAACTTGTGGCTCCCATACCGCTGGTCATTCACTCGTACAGAGTGTAATTATACATGAAGTATTCTGGCCAGGCATTTGTAAGTAAATAGAAGAGTACTCACGCAAATGCGATATATGTCAGCGACATGGACAAATAATTTGTGCCCCAGCGCTCGAACTACATGCAAGCAAGGTGTTCAGGTCATTCAAAAGATGGGCGCTCGATCTGGTTGACAATTTTTCTAATTTTAAAGGTAATCACCGATACCTACTCGTAGCTATAAATTATTTTACAAAATGGGTAAAAACAGCTCCACTCTATCAAACCCGAGAAGAAGATGTCATCTCTTTTATCTGGAAACACATCATTAAGCGGTTCAGATGCCCCCACCTAATTTGTGTCGATAATGGGCCATAATTTATTGGAGAAAAAGTCATAGCTTTCCTTAACAAACACAATATCATCCACCCTCCATCTAATTCCTGCTACCCTTAAGGCAATGGCTAAGCCAAAATTACCAACAAAACCATCACGGATGGACTCAAGATGAGGCTTCACTTACAGAAAAAATAGAAACTGGGTATGAGAGCTTCCTCATATCTTATAGGCATACCATACCACTCCACATCAATCAATTGGTTGTACCTCATTCCTTCTTGCCTATGGGACCAAAGCCGTCATTCTAATAGAATGTCATCATCCTGTTAGAGATCACGAGCTAACTGGCGATAAAAACAAGTTCGAATTGGCCTATAAACTCAATTGGATCGTTGAGACTAGGGAACGTACTATCGCCAACCTAGGTCAATATTTCTATAATATATGTTGCAATTCCAATCTCATACGTTACATCTTCTATTCATAAATCTTCAAATTATTCATAGCTCAATTTCAAGAGTTATTCTATATATCGACACAGAGTTATTAGTAACCAAATTTTATTAAGCTTAAATATAAATTATAGGTACTTTATAGATATATCAAATCTTTTAGGTATTTTACAAATAACAAGTCTTTCAAGTACTCAGAAAATAGGTACTTTACAGATAATAAGTTTTTCTTGTACATTTTAGATAACAAGTCTTTCAGGTACTCTGAAACAACAAATCTTTCAGTTTATCTGACTTCAGTGATGTTTCACTTAAAGAATCTTCTAAGCAAAGTAGGCATTGGAAGTCACCGAATGTCCTTCTACCTTTACACTATTTTACTCTGACCATAAACTAGGTTTGGAAGAAGTCTGGACATGAAAGCAGAAGACTTAGTGTTTCAACCAACTCTTCAAATAAAAGGTCTTCTTAGAGCCATGAAACAATGATGGTGCTGAAGCAGACTTCCATTCTCCATCTCCTTTCTCCACTACTACCGTCTCCCCCTCTATAACCAATACTACTACAGAGTTGGTGGAGATGAAGAACGCCCAACCTTAAAATTTAGTCCTGCGAAAGACATCGGCGCAACTGACCCGCAGTAATACCAAACCCCCGCATTTGTCTCCTTAACCTTGTCTTCTTCAAGAATACGGAGACAACTCCAACATTTTTTGCCTATTAAGACAACGTAATGAAATCTCTATCTACAGTAAAAATCTTCCTCAGCTTCAATCGTTTCTTCTTCCGACATCCCATGATACGTCGGTAGAACGGGAACAGAGGTGGGCATCTCCTAGGACTGATCTCCAAAATATCTCAACTTCAAATTTTTGTATCTCAATAGAAATTCTCTCTTCGTAGACTATTCTCTGGGTCTTCACCATCGTCAATAAGACTTTAAGAGAATTATGGAATAAATAACATACTTTGCTACAATCCTCGGTGCAGGTACTATTTATATAACCCTCATATTTAATGTGCAGGTACGTTTCCTAAGCGTTATCATTCAAAATAGATAAAACTCTCCAAGCCCCAACCGTCGCGTACATCAATATTCCCATCATTATTCAATGCACAAACATCCCCCCATAAAAATATACATTTTCCATACAGTTAAATCCACATTAATTTTTCCTTCATTTTCCAACTTCCAAAACCCATATACCCGTATATCTGTAAATTCTTTCTCAACCAAAGCCACTCGTGACTTCAGTTGCGAGGGGGCGATTGTAGGGGCCTATCCCTCGATCTAACTCAATTCGAGCTATTTCCAATTTGAACTACCACCATATCAGATTCACGCATTCCACATGTGGCAAACAGTCAGTATTGACACATGCGCCACGAATTGAAGAAGAACGTGGGTCAAGCTTAACAGAAAAAACATGAACAAGTCAAAGATACCTGTCTCTCATGAACTCAACAGTTGCTCAGTCAATTTCCACTTACCCCATTATTCGAAGAACGTTTTTCAACACGGTAAAGAACTGCGGGGAGGGCCTATTTAAAGAAAAAGTTTCAGAAGAGACAAGAACCAAAAAAATATATGAGAAATCACCAAGAAAACTATATTTTCTAGATTCTTAAAATATCAACCTTCTTATTTATAAGATCCAGTATTTCTAGTTCGAGAGATCACTTGTAATAAGAGATCAGCCTCAAGCAATTAAAGTCACTATTATAAAAACCCTCAACTCGAGGTCGTGTTTCTTACCTATTCAGAGGTTTTCCACGCTAAATTACCTGTGCCATTTCGTATTTCACATTAGTTTTTGCCATAGGATTGGTGCAAGGCCTAATTCCAAGCCATTTTGAGCTTACGGAATTAGGCCATTACATAGAGTAGATGATGTTAGTAATTATTTGGAGGGAGGGAGGAAGGTAAGTGTGTGGGTGATGGTAGGTATTAAGTGGCATGGGGTGAGTGGGGGGAAAGGAGGTAAAGAGCTCTTTCTCTCTCAAAGTAGGAGAGAGGGCAGAGCTATAAGGGAAAGCTCAGAAAAAACGTCTTGATATTGGTTACGACCAACAAATTATGTTATATATTAATCTTTATTTAGGTTGTGATTGTGGTATGATCATGGTTTGTGGACGCGTATTTGAGAGTACACCAGTGACATTATTAATTGGGAGAAGATTTAGAGATACTCAAAGTCCAAACACTCAAGTCTCACTCAATACAAACCACTCATCTCTATTAGATGAGTGGTTTTCAAAATTTGTAATTTGCTATATAGGAAATGAGGTGGAAAAAGGCTTTGGTCCTAACTGCCCCACTTTCTCTCTCTTCCCCTCTAGCTGGCATACACGTCGTATTTCTTTATCTCTTATAAGGAATTCAGGCATCACTCACAACTTACTCACATTGCCGTCTCTTCCTCTTTTTCTCTCTCTCTCTCTCTCAAACCAAATACTATCTTCCTCCCCCTCTCTCTTTTACACTCACCATTAGAGTATAATTTAAATTCCCTAAATTCCTTCCCTTAAATCTTTTTTCTCTCTCGAACAGTTTTTCTCTCCATTTCAAACCTTAACCAATTACTGTTTCTCTCTCTCGAATAGTTTTTCTCTCTCTCTTTCTCAAACAGTTTCTCACTATTATACTCATTGTTAGAGATAGGGGAGACAGTGTTTTTTTTCATTTGGGGGCTTCAGAGGAGGGAATAATTTAGGGTTTGCTGCTGAATATTAGAAAACAGAGAAAAAGTAGAAATTGCTATCTATTTGTAGGTATTGAGAATAGAATCCCATTGACAATAATTATAATTATAGTTCATTTAATGGTTGTCTCCCCCTTTGTGTAATACATTTTACAATCCAAATTGTAATTTTTTCCTCTAATTCATGTCCCCTTTGTACATTGCATGGATAAAAGTCAAAATTGTCAAATTCAACAATATGGCAATGGAATTGGAGTTATGGAAATCTAGTATTGTCAATTCGACAATTTAGCAGTGTAATTGGAGTTATGAAAATCGAATATTGTCGAATTCTACAATTTAGCAATTGTAATTGGAGTTATAGAAACCTAATATTGTCGAGTTCGACAATTATGATAATATATATGAAGCATTACATATATAATATTGTCGACTTCGATAATTACCAAGTGCAATTGAAGTTATATATATCAATTTTGCACTGAGACTTAGACTAATAAAATTGTGTACAGTTACACAATGAAAGAGAAAGTATCTCCTACAACTTCCAATAGAAGAAAAAAGAGTTGGACAGAGCAAACCTAGAATACCCAAACTTTGAATTTGCAAAAATAGATAAGAGGAAGAGAAAGACTATTAAGAAGAGAACAGTGGTCCCTCCAAATATTGTTGAGCAATCACCTAATTTTGAAACTACGAATTAGGATGTTCGCTAACACAGTGGAGCTGATACAATAAATCATATTAAAGACGGTGATGAGGCTCGGGTAACTATGGGTTCTGAAATTTAGAGTGAGTCTGCTCAAGCTACTTTGGGAGCTCAACCAACGCTTCTAACTGATTCTGATGTTAATTTTCTTAGTGCTGGGAAGAATTGTAGACGTAGTACTGGGAGTAATTGTGAAGGCGAGGGGGCTACAAATAATGAAGATGTTGGCCCTATTAATAATAGTTTCTCAGGAACTTCAAGTTCCATAGAGCGAGGTCGATCACCTTAAGGTAGGTATACTATTTAATTATTATTTGTTATTCCCATTACTATTATTATAATTTGGAAATTTAAATAGTTATATTTTATTTTGTCATCTCGTTTTTTTGACATAATCGATGTTATTATTCAGAAGAAGTCGTGCCTTCGTGTTCATCATTACCCGTCAACATGGGATCTTACAAGGGAATCACAAATGATCCAGGATTTGGTTAAGTTGAATGGTTTAGATAGAATTGGGGCCATATCATATGACTCTTATAACTCTGGCCTTATTTCTGCTTTTGCCAAACGTTGGCAACCGAAAACTAATTGTTTCCACTTTAAATAAGGGGTGGAGATGACTCTAACTTTGGATGATGTGAAGCAATTGATTGGCTTTGGTGCAGATGGTGATGCCATAATAATTGGTGGTACTTGGGGATTCCCCACGCTTCTCGAGGTTTTAATGTAGAATCTTTTGCAAGATTTGAATGGATTCAAGACTTTGAAAGTTGGTGGTGCTGGTAATTCTTTGTCACCGAGGAAACTAAAAGAATATTATGCATACAAATTAGAGAAGGTTGTCAGTGATGGTACTGTTGTGAGAGCCAAGAAGAAGGGGTTAATAGCCAGGTTTGTTGCTCGTGTGTACATGTTATATGTACTTGGTTCCTTTTTATTCCCTACGAAAAAGGGTACTGATGTTAGCGCACGGTATCTTGACTTGTTTGCCAAGGATAAAGCGACAAAAAAGTGGTCATGGGGATCAACAGTTCTGGCACACATATATCATAATCTTGGTACAGTATCTTGAGATGATGGGAGGTAATTTGCATACTGTACTACGCTACTCGAGGTGATTTTCGTACTCCTTTACTACTGTTGTATACATATGCATGAACCTATTTGCTAATTTGATTTTGTTTATCTTTATACATGTAGTGGATCTTTGCATATTTCCCAAAGCTTACTGGGATACCGAAGGAAATAGATTATGATAAATACGAGCACTGTACTTGTTAGAAATGGGTCGGATCTATTACGGATAGATACGGTGGTCCAGCTTTTCTAAAGTTTAGGAAAGTATTGGACAATTACAAAGTAGAGGAAATAAGTTGATTGGATGAACTATTATTTTTTTGTAGTATACACAAGTCTATTAGTCACTGCTATATACTTGCATGCACAACCAATATGTAAGTACATATTGTCGAAGTCGACAATATTGCTAGTGTATATGGAAACAAGCAATATACAATATTGTCGAGTTTGACAATTATGGCAATGTAGTTAAATTATTTAGTGTTAAATTATTTGGCATTTGCACAGTTTCTTATGTAGATGTCTTTCCTATTTCTTTTGTTGTTCTTAACATAATGCATTTAACTTATTTTTTACACAGGCTGTATGGGACCCCATATAGAGATAAATGATTCTGCACATGCGTTCAAGGAGATTACCTATTTCTATGGTGTGTTAGCATGTCAAGACCATGTTTAGCCCTACTACACAAATAAGGTTTTGCGACAGTTCTTTTAGGAATAAGGCATCCTCACAAAGCCATTGTGTCTAGAGGTTTCTAACCTATGGATCTCATAAGAGTTAAGAAAAATACAATTCTAAGTACGAGTGGGTTGATTGCTTATCTGAAAATAGGTGGAAGGATTGGGTATTAAAAAAGGTTGAAAGGGGATGGAGGGTACGTGAAGGGCCTCTAGTATGTACCGAGGGTTACTCAGAGTGGTTTACCACGGTCCCGTGGACGACGATCTATCCCATTACTGTTGACTTGGCTGCAGATGATAATGTTGGGTTATTTAGAATTCATCGAAGGAAGAAAGCCTATGTCAATGAGGACAGTGACACCCCCGTGGACCAATATGAAGATGTTGGTGAACAATATGATGCATCGGTTAGTACAACATGTGATAAATTTGATTAACTTCCCTTATATTCTATTCACTTCATAAAATTTATTCCTTAATATTTATTCTTTAATATTCTATTCACTTCACAAACTACTTTTGTAGCTCAATGAACATGTCAATCTGTCTTCAAATGCCTATGATACCATGTCAACACGGGCTAAATCTGGCAGGTTGGATCAGCAAATCACAATACTAAATGACGAGCTTCATAAGCTTAAAGAAGATAATGATAAAGAGTCTGAAGCTAGCATAAAGCTAGCAAAGGCCCTGAAGGAGAAGGTCAGTTATACCAGTATATATTTTTGTTCACTATCTGCATGTAACTTAATGTTAGTATTTATATGATGCTATCCTTATATCTAATTATCGAGTTCGACAATTATGACAGTGTATGTGAAGTTAAAAATATATAATATTGTCGAGTTCGATAATTATGGCAGTGGTTTGTGAAGTTATCTATATGTAATACTGTCGAGATCGTTAATAATATAGTAAGACATACTAGAAAATTGTTGAATTCCCAGTGGGGTCAACAATTTTGAAGTTTACATGTGTAGTTTTAATTGGGTTATAGAATAATTACTTCATCTTATCTTAACCTCAGACAAGTGAATGTAATTTGCTGAGAGAAACCATTGATCAAATGAAGGACGATATGCAACTGAAGCATGTACTTGACGAGCAATGTCCACGAGCATACACAGATCTACCAGGGTAGTTAAATGTAAAGGTAAGGTCTTAGGCATATATCATTATCCTCTCCATTAATTATTTTATTTCAAACCTTGGTGTTCGTAATAATATTTTTATTTATAGATATTAGAGTGCAAGAATTTACAAGAAAAAAATGCAAGTTTGGAGGCAGAGCTAAAGCAAAAATTTGGCCTTGAAGACTATAATGAGAGCTTATCCGTTGAGTTGAATAAGAAAATAATGTGGTGTGTAGATGTTAATAACCCCTAATTACTTATTGGGGTCTATTAATAATTATTGCATGTGGTATAATTATTTTGCAAATGTATACTGTTTAAAGAGAACGAGTCACTCAAAATGGTCAATGTACTTTTGATGGAGCAGATAAACTTACAACTTCTACCAGCTATACCTATAAGTTTACCCACACTTCTATTAGTTTGTGGCTGCATTATATATAACTATGGTGACATTGTTCTTGTGTTACATGTTTTGAACAACTAGCTATCCTCTAATCATATCATCCTATGACAGACCTTAACCTAGCAAAGAAGTATGATGACTTATTGTCTGCGTATGAGGAACTTAAGAAGAAGTTGATTGTGAAAAAAGATTTTGCAAGTCATTCAAATTGAATGAAATTAGTTTTAGTTAGTGAATTGAAGTTTGTGTTTGATTATCCAAAAATGGAATATCTATTGGCTGGGTTTGATTGTATTGATTTTATTTAAGTTTAATTTTGTGTAGTACTTGAATATTTTGTATGTTACATTCAATTTAGATTCCATGGTCAATATATGTTTGGCTATAGTAGCAGTGATGTGTTAATATTGTCGGTTAACCCATGTATCGACAATAACAACTAAAGTAATTGTTGATTTAGTTCATCTTCGATAATTTGTCTTTTCTTAGACAACATAGTATTGTTAAAATTGATATTAATTGACTGCCATTTCATAATTCATTGAACTGGATGCTCATCTCCTTTATGTCTTTGAAACAGATACTGAGCTGGACATCCAAGTACAAGAAAGAAGCTGTGAGATATACAGAGGAAACTAACAATCTCGTAAGCCCCATCTCTTCATATTTATTTCATAGAATGCTTATTTTATTGTTAATCCAAATGTTGGAGCTTTTTTTAGCGCAAAAAGTTGGTTAATGCTGAAGAGATGAAGAAGACTTTGGAAGTAGATAACAATAAATGGGTATGACCTATTCCTAACTCTTGTACCTATGTCACCTAATGTCATATTTGATAAACTTTAGTGATACACTTATTAGTATTTGCTCTAATATCTTGTTGTTGTTGTAGGGGGTTTTATCATCAATCATTGAAGAAGGTACTTGCGAGTGAAGGGATGGGAGACATGGGGGACCAAACTTTTGAAGAACTTTTTAACCAGAATGAAAGATTCTTTACAATAGCGCAGCAAGGACCCAAGGGAGATTATCAAGAAGACTTGGTTTTCCCGGGGTAAACTCTTTAAAATGTCATCATTGCTAGGAGTGAGAATATGGCTAAGAAGAAGAAGTTAGAAGAAGTTCTATTCTAACCGTGGGCAAAGTATCTTCTAAATGTTTGTAGCGTCGACATCAGTGATAACAATTTTTCTTTTAGGGTTCTGGCCATGAATCAACATTAGAGTTAGCATAGATTTTAGGATGTATTGAAAACGTTGAAATCCTTTCTCACCAAGGACCCCGCATTCTTGAAGAGTATCTTAAGTCTGACATTAGGTATTCCATTCAATCCAGCTGGCGAGAAGGCGTATGAACATTTGTTGCAGGTATTTTCATTTGGGCATCAACATGTGGAGTATAGGAATATGATGTATTTACTATCCACTTGCTATGAGAAGGTTGTGGTCTTCATTAGCCATACTGTAGCATTTGCATTCTTACCCCTTTTTTGGGCACAGAAGAAAAATGCTACGTCAAATGAAGAGAGGTTCCAGAGCCTTCTTATGGATACTAGTAAGTACTGGTGGTTTGGTCTGGGGGCGGACAAACACTATGTTTGTTTGTTTCCAAGGTTTGATGCACCAATGCCTTTAGTTTCTACTTTTTTCTACGGTCATGCAAATCTGGAAATTCCACCGACTTTTATGAAAGAATAGTTGATGAGGTATTTTGATGTAAGGAACAATACCTTCAAGGCATTATTGAGATAACACAATGTAAAAGGGTATAAATTGAATGACATGATCGGTGTTGGTTTGTGATGGAACTCTTATCCTTTCATTTTTGGATAACCATTGTATGCCCTTTTATGTATAAGGTTGTTGACAAGTGTTTGCATATCTCATTTTTTATAAGAGTTCCCCTTGTTGATTTATTTTTTATCGACAAGTGTTTGTATACCCCATTTTTGTTAGTATGCACAGTTTTATTGGCTCACTGTTATATATGAATCTCAATTCCGACTGTTCAAAATAAGTATATATTGGTTGTGAAGAATATTTTAGCACTACACTTGGACTTACAATATAAAATATTATCGAAATCGACAATATTGGTAGTGTACATGGTTACTTGTAATATCTAATATTGCCGAGTTTAACAATTATGGCAGTGTAATTGTGTGTAGATGTTAATATTAATTACAGTTATGCATATATAATCTTATCAAACTCGACAATTACCAAGTGTAATTAGAGTTACGCATATATAATATTGTTAAAATTGACAATATAGTTAAATTATGGCCGATCTATGGGATAAACAGACAATTTAATGTTACATATTCGACAATATTGCCAGCATAATGAAATACTGCATATATACCATTCATAATTACGTTAAGGATTCTACAAATTCATAGATGGTACATAAAGTACATTAATCCCTAAATTCCAAATAGTGTATTACTATTGTCCTAAATTCCAAATACAAACCAAACTGAATGTTGAATCAACACAACAATCCCTCGCCAACAATAATAATCAAATTCAGATTTATTAAAATCTAATATTGATCGCTGCCATGCCAACTCCTTCTATTTTCCTAGATATCTTGGTTGTCGGGATTTTCTTGCAACGACTGAACAAAATCTCCATTACCATCTCTTACACGGAATTCATTATGATTGTAAATACGGGATAGATACATGGGAAACACATTATAGAGAAATCACGGAGAATATGGTGTTTTTGCATAGTGTAGAATATGTACTTACTTGATTCCACTATCTTCGTTTTAAGAAGTGGACATGTCCATTTGTCATGGTTGTCGAGTACTCTATAACTTTTGCATGCTTTCTTCTTCTTCTTCTTCTTCTTCTTCTTCTTCTTCTTCTTCTTCTTCTTCTCCTTCTCCTCCTCCTCCTCCTCCTCTTCTTTATCTTCTTCTTTTTAAAAGCCTCTTCCATCCCCCCTTCTATCTTGCCCCTTTCTTGTGATCAACCTTCGTTCGTCCTTTTGTTTGAACAAAAAGAAGGTTTAAAATAATAGTTCCAGACATCATAAAATCTGCTAAAAAAATTAAGATGTTTGGTTGCGATGCATATGTCTGTGCTAAAGACTCATCGTAGTGATCAAGGTAAGACTCCTTCCCGTCTTGCTTCAAGACCGTGAATTCAAAACTTTCTTTCATCTTCGAGGCCCTTTCGAATAAGTTTGATGCACGAAAGGATAGGTGGCTATGGCATAAAGGATGTCATAAGTTTTTTCCTACCAAGTTACTTTTATCATACGACCTTGAAAACTTGCTTGCACCAATTGTCTACCTTGTCATAATGAAAGCCTTAGGTATTTGAGAATGCCATATTTTGAGAAAACCTTTAGGAGGTGACAACATGGGAGTCTAACATACTCAAATAGCTTACATCCATAATTACCAGTCAGCTTCTCTAGGTATATATTTAACTCAAATGACTCGGTACGACCACTATGTGACTTTATCGTAAGTTGTCAAAAGTTGCCTTTAAGTTTCTTTCTATAACAACAAAGCGGACAACCTGGTCAAACTGATTCTAAAGTTTGCAGAACATTATTCTTGTGTAAATCTTTACAACATCTTTGAGTAAAGCTTGATGAGAACCAACTTGACGATATCTGTGTTTTGATGTAAGGATATCTCCACTTTTTTGGTTATATACCTCTAAAAGGGCAGCCTTGTTCTTGGTTACAGAACTGTACAATCCAGTTGTTATTAGCAACCAACCATTAAAGAAGTTGTTTGTGGACTCACTCCGTCTTATACTGCTCAAGCCTGCAAAAAAGGTTGAACGATTCCATAACGGTATCTATCTATGTCTAATATTGAAGATGCCTTGCATCCAAAGGTTATCATCCAATTTATATTTCTTCATTAGGTCTATCCACCTGGTTTCAAACTCTACATCTTTATATGTGTTGTATATTATCAAATCTGTAATGGCCTAATTCTGGGATTCAGACTTAGCCTTTACACCAAATGTGTCTAAAGCGCCCAAGAACAGTAAATAATAATCAGGAGATAATTTAGGGTGGAAAACTTTTGAATAGGTTAAAAACCACGACCTCTCTTAAGAATTTTGAGAAAGATAAGATGATCTTATTGAGGTTCCTGACTTATTACAATGAGTGCTCTGAGTATGTAGAATTTCAGAGTAAGGATTCTTTTGTATAAAATTGATTGTCTTTAATCTGTAGTTCTCTGTCCTATATATGGGCCTTATAATAAGACTGTTTAATAACCATTAAGATCCTTTATGGTAGACGTTACAAAGTATATGCAAGATACTCTTTGACCAGATAGTGTAACGTTCTAACCTCTGTTGCTGTACAGCAGCTCTATTGATGACTGTATACTTGCGTAAATCAAACTGTTGACGTGGAGGTCAAATGCGATGACTCAAACTGAGGAATATTAAATATATATTTAGTAATGTTTCCTGTATGCTAATGAGGTCGAGGATGAAGCTTTGAGTCTGAGATATAAAATAAGCTATTACAAGATGGCTCTCAACCAGTAGTACGAGTAGCATTAGGGATGAGTGGTATTGGTTGAGAAACTCGTATTGCATGTGTTTCTTGATGTTATTGTCTTGGTTTTTTCTGTACCACGTGCTCTGTTGGTGTGGTCAAAAATTTAAATGTTGGTCAAAGATGACATATGAGTCCGAGATACAGAATAAACTACTACAACCGCCCCCTCTCAGCCAATAGTTTGAGAAATATTATAGGTGAGTTGTATTGGTTGAGAAGTGGCATTAATTGTTGTAGTTAATATCTGAGACTTATTTCTAATGTATATTCATAAGTATCCTGTTTGTGCCTTTTGGGTTTCCAAAAACCAATGGTTCTAGTCAATATTATTTCATGGAGAATCTTGCTGACGCTGGCAATTTGGAGAATCAACTTTAATGCTAATCGTAGTATAAAGAGGATCTTGATTTGTGCATGATAAACCAAGTCTTCTTCTTGGATCTTCTTCTGTATTCTATTGTGGTTAATTGTCTTGTTGTAATTTAGAAATTTCTGAGTATTGGGAAATATGGTGACGACAATGACTCAGGCTCAGGAATCTAGGATTCATAGAAAGATGGAAGAATTGTGTATCAGGTATTTTGGATACCATCTGTTGCATCTTCCAACACCAATTTCTGTATATCCCACCTATCATCATATGCCATATAAAGAAGTGATGGAGGTGGGGGATAATCATTATTAGATGGTACATTTCCACTATCAGCTGACATCTGAGGCAGAACGCCGAAATGGTCTTCGGTAACTAGCATAGGAGGCTGTGACAACTGAAGATTAGGCAGAAGGTGTTCGTCCGAGGGAGTCTTGTCGGTACCCTTCTAATGAGTAGGTCTTATTAAAGAAATGAGGTTTTCCATCTTTCTCTAGTATGCGGGGTGCGGGTTATGGTGGAGGAGGTGGCGATGATGGAGGGGATCATTTTATTCTATGGACCATAGATTATGGCTATGAAGAAGTTCTTTCATCTGTGATTTCCAGTTCTAATAGTTTCTCGGATCTTGTAGCATGGGATCAGGGTTTAGAAGTTGCTTTAGTTTTTATCATCTTCTTTGTGGGCTCTTGGAAAGCAATTCAAACTGTAACTTTGTGAAGTAATCTATTATAATTTATTGGGAACATTTTGTTATTTGTAATGTATTCTAAAAGAAAAATCTTCAAACTAATGAAATGTCGATGTTTTGATATTTTGTTTCTTGTATCTAACTTGTTTATGTAGTTTTCTGGTATAAAATAGGAGTCTGTCAATATGACTTAGTTATCATGGGGTATGATGGGGAAAAATGAGATGTAAAGAGTTCTGTGTGCATGATGGAAAATGGTAATGATAGGTGTGTTTTGAAAATTTAGAGGAGTTTGAAAATGTGCCTTGGTGGAAGCAATTATATATTGTTTTCTGGGATCTGTGTTCTCAAACTAGATGATAGAGTGTTTCAAATTATGAGGAAGGGTTGATATTGATATGTAGGTGCTATTGCTGGATTCCCTTGAACTTTGTATATTGTCATATTCATATTTGCTCGTATAAAATCTGTAGAGATATTTCATACTATGGAAAAAATGACTTTTCATAATCTTTTGCATTTGATGTGGATATTCTGCTGCCCCGAAATTTTTTTCAAAAATATTTCTCTCAGCAAAATATGTGGGATGATCTGGATTTGTAGAGATCTTCCTCGTGGTTATAAGTAGTTATTCCTTATTGTTATGATTTGCATCGTCTGTAGGGATAATTTTGCTCTATATGTAGTGTGATTAAACATGGTGAGGATTCATTCTAAGTATACTCAGTATATTATAACAAAATATTTATACTCTGTAAAGGAGATAGGGCGACTGAAAAAAATAATTATGAACTGGAGAGGTCATTGAGTAGAGCGTGGGATTCTGTGGCTTGTATTAAACAGGTACTTAATGAAACTAAATATGAGAGAAGACAATTTAAGTTAAATTCAGAGAAATTTATTAAAGAGTTATATGATCTCCAGTGTAGATATGCTAAGATAAAAATTGAAAGAGATGAGGTGTTATAAAAGGAAGAGGAAAGGGGGGTATTAGTGCAAAAACCAAATGAGTTGACCTGTTTTAACAACCTGAGTAAGGCTAGGTGATAAAGTAGGCTAGTAGCTCTGACATTGTATGTCGAGGTCGAAGTAGATAGTGAATGAGGGTTAAAATAAGCTTATGTAGAGCTTTTGAAGGATAGAGGTGTAGTTTCGAACCCAACTCGAGTAATGTTTTTAGCTCAAGATGCACGTAATCGTCATAGTTTAGAGGCGAGAAAGTATTCTACTCGAGCTGGTGTGTCAGTTGTATGGGGTGATGTAGAACCTTTATCTGATGCGTTTGGCTTTTTGTAGGATCGGAGGGCCATGAGAATTGTATTTTTTAGGATAAGAAAATAACAAATAGATGTTCAAAAACAATTAGAGGGTAAATTAAAGAAGTTACAGGATGAGTTATTGCAATGCGTAGAGCAAAAAATGTCTTTAACAATACAATTATCGAAAGAAATGATTGTTCAGATGAAGGTAGATGATGATTTGAGGGCTTTAGGTGTATTTTTGAAAGAAACGCATCAGCGGCTGCATAAAGCGCATATGACATTGAAGGAATATCTATATCCTTCACGAGCAAAAGTCACTGCTCGAACAGAACATGAGCGCCATATAGACGGTGTTATTAATTTTTATGGGGGAGAACTGGCTAGGGTAAAGAACATATTTAGGAAGTTCGTGATGGGAATTTGGGAAGGATTTTGATGTAGAGAGCGCAAAGGCTGAGAATTTGAGGTTTACCAAAGGTGATGGAGAAATTATTGGTGAAAAACTCATTCCTAGGTTGAGGGAATTGTCTTCAGAAGAGGGTGATGAGGAAGTTAAAAGTCTGATACCCCGATCGCGGTGTAAACAACATCAGTCGGAGGTGGTGACATTTACCACTCTAGTACATGTGCATGTAACGAATAGAAATAGTTTGAGAGATAAATGACAGTCTTCTTATTTCTTGAAGAATCAAAAATAGGGTATTCTTGTTTTCCTTTTATCGGCCCTGCATATGTGTTAGATCTTTGTATACTGTTATTGATGATAAATGAAATCTATTATCTGTGATGATTAATAGAACGATGTATCAATATTACTCAGATACTATGTTCTTGATTTAAACTTGTTAACTGTGATATGTAATCTATTGGTATAATCGAACTATTATAAATGTAAACTGTTATGACAGGTGCAATTGGTAGCTATTCAAAGTCAGTATGACTAATTACACATCTAAAATAGATAATTAAACGCTGAGCTATGTTCGTGTAAGGGGGCATTAAAAAGTGTTATTGGATTGGAAGAAAGTATGAAGGTGTGGATATTACAAAAACGTAACATAGGAGCTCGATTGTCTGAGAAGATATTGAAGAAAAAGGCGGATCTAGCCAGCGGACTGAGAAAAATAGGGGAGTTAAAAGAAATTATAAGTAAGAAAGAGGTTAGATTTACAGGTGGCTCGATGCAAGCGAGCCAGCAGGGGGTGGAGTTGACATCTGCTCGAGTTCAAATTACAAAACTAATAGCAGAATTAGAGAAGGAAGGTAAAAATATGAAAGACTTACAATTCTAAGTAAATATGCTTAAAGTGAAGATAGCGGATACGCGAGCTCGTGCTTTTAAGTTTGAAGTGTTGTGGCTAGTTGCTGATGTTTTGATAAAGAAGATAGAAAAGGCCCGTAATAAACATAATGAAAGCACAAATGAGGCATGAAACAAATTAGTGACTCTAGAACATACCATACAGGTATTGAAGTTATATACCTTGGAGCACCTAGAAGAGAATGCACAATTACGTGATGGAAATACGAAGTTAGATGTTGACCTATTGCAAGCAGAGATACGTCTTGATGTGAGGAGGGTAGAATGGGAGAATCGTGAAGCGGGAATTGATGGTGTAATAGCCTAATTTTGTAACCTCAAAATGGCCTGGAATTAGCTCTTATACCAATGTACCTGTGACAAAAACTAATGGAAAGCAAGAAATGACACAAGTATTTAGCGTGGAAAGCCTATTAATAGGTAAAAAGCCACGACCTTGGGTTGATGATTTTTGTAATAGTAACGTTTATTGCTTGAGGCTGATATCTTATTACAAGTGATCTCCAGACTTAAAAATACTTGATCTTGTGAATAAGAAGTTCAAAGTTTTGAGAATCTAAAAATTCTTGTCCTTGTCTCTTATGGAACTTTTTCTTTATATAAGCCTCTTCTACAATTTTCATCGTGCTGAAGCACGCTTTTCATGCAATGTGGTTAGTTGTGGTTGACTGAGCAACTGCTGAGTTTGTGAGAGTCAGGTATTTTGACTTGTTCAAGTTTTTCCTTTTGAGCCCGACTCACATTTTTTATTAGTTCATGGAGTAGGTGGCAATGTTGACTAGAGAAGCCATGTGGAGGATGCGTGGGTCTGATATAGAGGTAGTTCAAACTGAAGAACTCAATTTAGGTAAGATCGAGGGGTTCCCCTTGCAACCAAAGTCACGAGTGTCTTGGGTTGAGAACGAATTTTTGGGCATATGGGTTAGAAATTTGAATGTGGATGAAAGTAATGATAGTGTTTGATTGCATAAAAAATATGCGTGTCAAGGGGGAAGTACGTGCATTAAATGTTGATGAAAATATTGATATATGTGATGGTTAGGGTTTAAAGAGTTCTGTCTACATTGAATGATGACGCTTGGGGAAGTGTTCCTGCATAATAAATGTAGGGTTATATAAATTGTACCGGTACTGAGGTTTGTGGCCAAATAAGCTTATTTTGCCGCTTTGTTTTCTGAAATTGTTGAAGATGGTAAAAATTCGTAAAATGGCTCTTGAAGTAAGAACTACTTCTGAAATGCAGAGGTTGAGGTTGTAGTATTTTGGGGATCAGTTCTTGGAGAATCTGGCTCCTGTTCCTGTTCCTCTGACATATCAAGGAATGTCAGAAAATGAAGCGGCTGAAGCTGAGGAGGAGTTTTACTGTAGATAGAGGTTTCACCACATTGTCTTAACAGGCGAGCAACGTTGGGTTTATCTCTACATCCTTGCGGATGACAAGGTTGGGGAGATAGATGCAAGGATAGGCGTGACTATGAGGTAGTTGCACTGAAGTCTTGCACTCAAATGGATTATAACTTTGGGCCCATTTTATCTCTTCCAACTCTAAGGGGGCGGTAGTTATAGGAGAGGCGGTGATGGTAGTGGAGGAGGAAGATGGATAATGGAAGTCTGCTTCTGTACTTCCTTCGTCACTTTACGCTGAGAAGACCTTTAGTTTGAAGAGTTGGTTTAAGCACTAAGTCTCCAACTTTCATAGTTTCTATTTTAAGTTTGTCTAGACTTCGACCAAACTCATGGGAAGGATGATACTTATTGTTTCCAATTTCTACTTTACATCAAGGTGAAAGATCACTAAAGTAGAATAAACTGAAGGATTTGACGCTTTGGAGTACTTGAAAGACTTGTTAGCTGTAAAAGTACTTGAAAAATATGTAACTGTAAAGTACCTGATGTTGAGTACTTAAAATACATGTTATCTGTAAAGTACCTGATGTTGAGTATTGAAA
This sequence comes from Kingdonia uniflora, assembly GCA_014058105.1. Taxonomy (NCBI): domain Eukaryota; kingdom Viridiplantae; phylum Streptophyta; class Magnoliopsida; order Ranunculales; family Circaeasteraceae; genus Kingdonia; species Kingdonia uniflora. Next base: position 508,795 of record JACGCM010000121.1, read on the forward strand.
GACTTGTTATCTATAAAAGAGCTTGTAATTTTTTTGAGATGAATAAAATTTGTTATCCAAACTTTGTGTTGATATAGAATAGAATAACTCTAGAAATCGAGCTGCATGATCTGAAGACTTTTGAATATTGCATGAAATGAAATGTACGAGGGCAGATAGTAGAATATTTGTAATAATCGAACTGTTAGAAATTTATCTGTGAAAATATGTGTTAAGTGGCAAATATTATTTAATCTGTGAGCTAGAAATGTAGAGGTGAAAGAAATTGTTAAAGGTTCGAAATAAAGAATCAATCTTGCGGAGGTCGTTCTAGAATATTAGACTTGGATAGAATAAGCTCGATTTGGAATAGTATGTAATGACTAAGATCGATAGGAAGAGATATGCTAAAATAATTTCTCTCGAGATATGGGGGCTTCTGTTGACGAGATAAAATGATAATATCATGACTTGCGGGAAATTGGTATTAAAAATGTTTAAATAAGGGGGAAAGAAATTTGAAGTTTGGGGAAGGAAATAAGAATGGTGTGGACTTGATCTGTGAGAATCTAGTATGCCGCTGAAGGGTGGTTGGCGATAAAGATCACTGAAGTGTAGGAACAAATTTTTGTATTATTGGATTATGATGCTGAGCTGCCAGTGAGGGAGGTTTAACTGGAAGGTTTAGATGGGATTGGGAGGGAACGTGTGTATGAACATCATTTTTATAAAGAGATGTTTCGAGAGATTATGGTAGATCTTGTAGCTCGAAAACATTTTTTGAAATTGCTTGCTATAGAAGAGATCAAATTGGATGATGTTAGGATTTCTGGAGGATATCTAATTGGATGTGGTTGCCCAAGACATTAAGGCTATTTTAGATGTAATTATGTATGAGGTGATGAAGCGAATGTAAATAGGGATGACAAAATGTAAATAACTGTATGAGATTGAATAATTTGATAAAAAATATTGTTGAATTGATCCTCTATTGTTGTGAATGCTGTTTATGACTGTTGTTAAAAATAAATTTAAAAATATTTGAATTTTCTTAGGAGATCTTTGGAAATGACGTTATTGTTTCCATAAGTAGAAGAAGCAAGTATAGAAAAAGTAGGGAGATTCTAATTTTTTCCCTTGTGTAAAAGCTATGAAAACTTAATTGCGTGTAAGCGTAAGTCATCATGAGTGTGGTGAGGTCAGTGGGAAATTTGGAAAAGTGAGATTAAAATAAATTAAAATATAAGGTAAATGATAGGAAAGTATTTTTAACGGAAAGGTACAAGACATCTGACATGGATACTGGAGGGGATGCTTCTGCTCCAAAACTGAGGGTGGCTCGTGCGAGGCTCAATAATTGCCAGCAGTTAAAGAAAAAAAATATAAATACTGCTTCATCTTTGTCAATCAAATATTTCTCATCTTCTGAAAACTTGAAGAGCAATAAGAGTGGAAGGAAGAGGAAAAACAAAAATAGTTCAAAAACACGTAGAAATTTAATTGACAGTCATCATCAGTCAAAGCGTGAGAGAGTTACTGAAATCGAGTCACGAAGGTGGTTGTACATCAGCTTTGTGAGGGAAGGATTTAGCGTTGCTTCAGATTTGCATTCCGACATAGAAGGTTAATAGAAGATTTGGGATGTATATATGTATGTTTGAAGATCATGTTTTGTTTCTAGGTAAAGTAATAAATTACTATTCATAGTAATCTATGAAAACCTATTTTATATATGCTATACGAAAGATTTTTGTATATGTTGGGCGTATATGTAAAAGATAATGATTGATACCTGGACCTGTTTGTAGGTCGATCGTGAGGAGTATTTGTATAGGAATAAATCCTTTTCTATAGTTTATATGGTGAGCTCATTTTTAAGTGAGGCATCGACCTCTGGCCGGTCGGCTGAGTCTGAGATTGAAATGTCTGAATGGGAGGAAGAGGTAGGTGTTGATCAATTTCCAAATTTTCTTGGAGATTGGTATCCTATCCTCCTCACTCTGATGTATTCAAAGAGTTATGTAAAGCTAAGGCTTCGGTAGGAGGTAGATGAGGTAACTGTAAAGATTATGCCGTTAGGTAATTTAGGGGTTGTACTATAACGACGGGGGAGGAATATTTTTATTTGTTGGCCGATTTGGCAAAGGAGAAATGGGATAGGGGTACAGACGAATCGTTCTCTCTGGAGTATTTCGATGGGAATGTTTGGAATGGACTTTTAGAGGGTTTTGTTATGTTACCTATCTCAGTTGGTGTACAGGCTGAGTCTTCCCTTTAGCAATCTGGCGAAAGGGATTATGAATCTTATCGGGGCATGTTCTGTTCAGATGAATGGGACATGTGGGAGGTGATACGTGTTTGTGAATCTCTGAATTCACGGTGGGAAGGATATGAGAGAAAGATGAAGATATCCTCTGAGGGCATTTTATTGTTTTATGGGGTAAAAATCTATTCTACAAGTGGAGGGGCGTATTTTATTGCGAGCTCGATTCGGCCTCGTTTCTTCGATCTTAAATCAGCAGGTCAGCCATGGAATAATAATATGATATGGGTAAAGGATAATTGCCTTCAGGGAGTTGACGAAGAACCCATGGAACTTATGTTTAAAACTGTAAAACAAAGTAAGTATAACAATGTATAATATATGAGATTGATAGTTGAAATTGTATGATGCTCTGCTGATGATAATGTTTTGTGAATGATAGCTCCCAAATCTCAGGTGGCGAGGAAAAAGTTATTGTTGGATTAAGTTGCTCAGGAAGAGACTGAGTTCGAGGTTTTATTAGAAGAACTTGGCATTAGCAGGAGGAAGCGTGCCAACAGCCGAGGTTCAAAAATATTAGTCGACTAGACTAATGACGAGCACTAACGACAATAAGAAGAAGGGAACTGATAGGGAATGGCGAGTCAACTCATCTAAGCCCTTTGGAGTGGACTATACAGGGTTACTTGACTCCACTACGTCGAGAAAATTAGCCCAAACATTTCCCAAGAAGGAAACGTTGAAGCGTCCTTCGACCTATGGACCCACGGGAAGTGGTGAGGACGTGAAAAAGAGAAGGGTTGAACATTCTTAGATGTCAGGGATGAAGGTCGCAGAGGATCGACCTATTATGGAGGATAATTTGTAAGAGGTAGAGGAAAAAGCCAGGCTGGCTGCTCCCCACGGGGAGTAAGATATGAGCAAAATGGTAGGTTCATATGCTCGAATGTGTATTGTGATGAATTTTACATTATGATTCGAGCTAATTAATAAGATCGATTTTGTTTGACTTTTTGTAGGCTGCTCGTTTGATGAGGGGAATATGCCTCGGGGTCGAGGAGGAATATGGGTAAAGGCTCGATTGAAAACTGATCTGCTAAAGGGGGGAATATGGGTAAAGGCTCTGAAGGCTTCACAAGTGGTAGAGATCAACAATCTACATGCGGAAACAAGAACAAATTTGGAGTAGGTGGTAATTGAGTGTGATAGACTCGGGCCCTACCTCGTGTCAAAAGGATATTTCGATGATGAGGTGGATGCCATTAGGGCAGACACATATGTGGAGGAGGAGGAAGATGAAGAGATTAAAGATATTGCTATTGGCGTTGTTGACGGGTTGGATAGTGTGTCTCCTCAGATGGGGAGAGACGACCAAAGGGATGACAACGAGCGTCCAGAAGAAGAAAATGAGAAGGTAGAGTAGTGTTATAGTTTTGTGATTATATGAACATTTGGGAATGTTTGTAAACTGATTGGATATATATTTTTAGTTGGATATAATTTTGTAGGCTAAGTTGTTTTTGTAAACCTTACTGTAGGAACTTAAGGACATATGCCTCAACATAAAAGATTTAATGGTAGAGCTTGCTAAGGAGAGAGATGCCTCAGCGTCCCTGTTGTCTTCGCAAACGGTGCTATAGGTTAGAACAGAGCAAGAAATATTTGATTTGTATGCTTCATTAGTATAGAGCTACAAAGTAATAAATCGAGTATAGAGATGGACCAAAAATCTATTACCAGCTTAGTGGCAATGGCACTGAAATGGCACACAAGAAATACCAAAGTATTAATAACTTTAAAAAAAATAAAGAATGTGTACCTTAGACTTGGAAGTGCATGTTATGGAGCATCTATCTGAGATTGTACTTTGACCTTAAGTATAGAAGTAGTCTTATACGGTAGATGCCAAAAATAGATATCTTGTTAGAAATGAGTCATATGTGGTGACTGAGTGTTCTAAATTGAACTTGATATTACATACTTGTAATGTACAGGTCAAAATGCAGTTAGCTCACTTGCGCGAAGATGATGTCTGCCAATATAACCAAGAATTTATAGAGGAGTTTGATAGGATGAGGGAAGCAAATAAAGACAGAGAAGATCAACATATAAATGTGTACTTCAAGTTTGTTGAGGCAGCACAGACTGCTGTCGACCTATCTCCGAAGATCGAAGTGAAGGATGCCAAAATTATGAAAGGGCAAAAAGAGCTCGCTTAGTTAAAAGAACATGCAGCGAAACTCAAATGCCAAAATAATGCGTTGATGGTAAAGAATAGGGAGGCTGACATTGCCCGTTACCGTATACAAGCACTAGAAAGATCGAAGGAAGGTTCAAATCGGTCGATGCAAAATTTGAAAAATGATTTGGTCAAGACAAATAATAATTAGGTGCAAACTCGAGCTGATCTAGCAAATAATATGTGCGAGTTGGAACGATTAAAGAAGAAATTGGTTGATAAAGATAACGAGCTGAAGAGAGCTCGAGATGATCTATCTATGTTTGAAGTTACAGTTGATCAACTGACTACAACTTTACATGCCAAAGTTTATGAATTTTGAACGGTACAACGTAAGTGTGATGTGTTAAATGAAAGAGTGGTGTAATTGAAGACCGAATTGGCACAGGCCAATTTGTGCGTTAGACACACCGAGGTTGGAGAGCGCTCGAGGAAGAATAAAAATGATACCAAGGTCTCCCTGGTACAAGGAGATGCTGTCAGCCTATCAGGTCGAATAAGGGAGCTAGAGGGTGATGTGGCTCGAATTCAAGGTCATGTGCGAAAAGGAAATGAAAAGTTAAGGGAGTACCAACGATGCCGTTCTCTCCAGGGAGCAAGGGTTAGAGCGGGCTATCAGAGGTAAGGATATTTTGATACAGCAGAAAGACGATATGTTATAGAAGATTCTGGATGTGGAAGAACTGAACAGGGAGATTAAGGTACTATGTGCTCAGGTGGCCGATTTGGAAGTGATTAATCGAGCTGAATCAGCAAAAGCTAACAAAAAATTGAGAGAAAACATTGCTTTCACAGATTGGGTAGATAGAGAAATAATATGGCTAAAAGAACGGTATGCATGGCCGGATGAACGCCTTTAGAAGGCTAGATCAAATTTTTTTAGGTCGGTTGTAACCGAGGCATCGCACTCAGAATTGTTAAGGGCAGTTATTGCCTATTTTGTAGAGGAGGTAAAAAGAATTGAGTAAGAAAGATATACCTTGTTCAACAGTTTGTCGGACAGCGGATGTATTTGCAGAGTTGATGTAGATTAAGGAAATTATATGCAGTCCATGGAAACAGATCTAGGCCCTCGATCTGCTAAATAGATCGAGCATGGCAGGATTATTGTGACTTCTCAAGCTCGAGAATTTATGGCTGATCGACCTTCTATTGCTTGTGGAGCTAAATAGTATATGGCTGACTGACCTCCTGTTTCAAGGGAAAGCATAGCCGACATCTTAAAAGTAAAAAATGATCCATTTTAGAGGTTGTATATGTCACCTAAAATAAAAAGTAGTTGTTGCATACAAGTTGAGAGATGAAAGCTAGATCGAACTGGTATGATGTTGCAGCCATATTGAGATATATGAAAGCTAGTTTTAGCTTTGCTTTATCTTATGTTTGGTAGAGTCTTTGATGTAAAATAAGTATTACCTTACTTTTAATCGTAGAGATTTAGTAGAGTCAGCTCAACCAAGTATTATCCTGGATCAAACTGGTATGATGTCATAACCATATAGGGGTAGATGAAAGCTAGTTTTACCTTTGCTTTATCTTATGTCTGGTAGAGTCTTTGATGTAAAATAAGTATTACCTTAGTTTCAATCGTAGAGATTTAGTAGAGTCAGCCCAACCAAGTGTTATCCTTGATTGAACTGGTATGATGTCGTAGCCATATTGAGGTAGATGAAAACTAGTTTTGCATTTTCTTTATCTTATGTCGGGTAGAGTTGTTGATATAAAAGAAGTATTACCTTAGTTTTAATCGTAGAGATTTAGTAGAGTCAACCCAACCAAGTGTTATCCTTGATCGAACTGGTATAAAAGTCGATTGAAAGCTAGTATTATCTATGCTTTAATCTATGTGATGTCTACGAAGTAGAGAGATGTATGGGAGAAAAACTTGTAAGTTTCATTGAATAGAAAAGGATGTACATTGGATGGAGATGAAAATCACACTTTTGGAATGGTAAAAATGAGAAAGTGAAATAAAGTAGTGAGGGACTTAAGGATAGTACCATTTTAGTTGCCTAGTGTTCTAAGGACTTGAAATGTGGATTCCCTCTTCTGTCATTAGGTAATATGATCCTAGGCATGAGAGGCCTGTGATAAGGAATGTCCCCTCCCAATTGTCTGCTAGTTTCCCAGTATGAGGTTCTTTGCGGTATTGAGGTATTTCTCAGAGGACGAGATCATCAATTTGAAAGGTACGGCTTCTGACTCGCTTGTTGTATGAACTGGGCATCATGTGGTGATATCGACCTAGGTTTGCGATGTCTTGTTCCCTGGTCTCATCGATCCAATTGAGATTGTAAGAAAATTTGAACTCATTTTCTTTGTTAGTGAGCTTGTGATCTTTGACTGGATGATGGTTTTTGGATGGAATGGCAGCCTCAGTGCCGTAGACAAGGAGGAATGGAGTACAACATGTCAACTGTTGTGGAGTGGTACGATATTCCCATAAGATATGAGGAAGTTCCCGAATCCGATTCCTTTTTTTCTGAGAGTATAGCCTTTTCTTGAACCCATCTACGATAGTTTTGTTGGTAATTTTGGATTAGCCATTGCCTTGAGGATAATAGGGATTGGATGGTGAGTGGATGATGTTGTGTTGATTGAGGAAAGCTATGACTTTTTCTTTAACAAATTGAGGCCCATTATCGATATGAATTAGGTGAGGGCACCCAAACCGAGTGATGATATGTTTCTAGATAAAAGAGATGACCTCTTCTGTTCTGGTTTGATAGAGTGGAACTGCCTTTGCCTATTTTGTAAAATAATCGGTAGCTACGTGTAGGTGACGGCGGTTACCTAAAGAATTAGGAAATTTGTCGACAAAATCAAGTGTCCATCGTTTGAATAGCCAAAACACCTTGCTTGCATGGAGTTCGAATGCTGGGGCGCATATCATCTGTCTTTGTCATTGACATGCGTCACTTTTATGTGAGTACTCTTCTGCTTGCTTGCGCATGCCAGGCCAGAATACTCCTTGTGTAACGGCTCTATTTGTCAGTGATCGACCTATGACATGGGAGCCACAAGTCCCTTCATGCAGATCGTGAAGCATCTCGTCCGCTTTCTGTTTGGAGAGGCATTTATGGTAAGGCCCAATGACTGAATGTCATTATAAAGTACCATTTTGATTAGTACTACGCTTTGAGTTGTCTATCAGTTGTCGGCGCTCTTTCGGATCTGCCGAAAGTGGACCTTTGCATTTGTTGTCGATACCGAGATAAACTATGAAATGCTTTTGCCAATCGTTGTCTCCCTGTTTATCTCCCCCAGTATTGATCGTGCATACAAAAATACGATCAATACTGTGGGTTGAAATTACTTTGATCTAGAGATATCGATATTTTGTGCCAAAGACCTTGGCTAGATATGCCAAGGAATCGGCGTGTCTATTTTCACCTTGAGAACGATAATCGAGAGTTGTTTGTATGAACTTGCTCATCCTATATGCAATGAGGGCTGCGTATTTGATCATCTTGCCATTCTTCTTATATTGCTCAGAGTAATGGTAGACGATGAGTAGTGAATCTGTGTAAACTGAGAGTTCTGGGACGCCGAGCTCAAAAGCGAGATCGAGTCCATGAATGTGAGCTTTGTACTCGGTGACATTATTTGAGGCCTCAAAATCTAGTCGTATTGATTTCTCAATTCTGTCGTTAGAAGGGGTAATCAATACAATTCTAATTCCTGACCCTGCGGATCCTTTTAATCTATCTTTAAGAAGTCTCTGCCCTTTCCTTGTAATCCATTCAGCTCACTCGTTAAATGCTTTGGGGCGTGGATCTTCTGTATCTTCCTCTGCAAGGTCAGGATCGTGCTCCTCCCACTCGGGATCCTCTACTGGAAAACCCATGAGATAATTGGTAATGGCCTAACCTTTTTTGGAATGACATTGTTCGATCTTGATATCATGTTCTCCTAAACTGACTGACCACTGTTGCACTCTTCTTAATTTTTCTTTCTTGGACAGAACCTCCCGACGTGGGCAGTTCATCATGACTTTGGCAGAATGAGCTTGGAAGTAGTACTTGAGTTTTTGTGAAGTATAAACAAAAGTGTGAAGAAGTTTCTCAATTTTATAGTACCCCGTTTCCGCTGGAGTGAGAGTTTTGTTGACAAAGTAGACTAGCTTCTCAATTTTCCCTTCAAGTTGAATGAGAGCCGAGCTGAGTGAAGTAACTATAAATGCTAGGTAGATAATCAGTTCCTCATTATCTATTGGGGTGCTCACGATGGGAGACTTCCCCAAATAGGTTTTGAAATCCTAAAAAAGCTACTTCGCATTTTGATGTCCATTGAACTGAACTTTTCCTCGTTTGGTACAACCACAGAGTAATAAGAATAGCCAATGACAACAGTCTGAAGATTTCAAAATGAAATAGTTAATAGCAACAATGCTGCTAGTAAGTTTCTGAAGGTCTTCGTTGTTCTTGGAAAAGAACCCAAATCTGGTCTGGATCAGCCTTAATCCCCTTCTTGCGATGAGGTTGCCTAGAAATCGACCTGAATGTACTTCAAATTGACACTTATAAAGATTAAGACGCATCTTGTAAGATCGAAGAATGTTGAATATGGTTTTGAGATCTGAGATGTGGTTGATGGACTGTATGCTTTTGCACAAGAGATCGTCAATGTAGATTTCTACGACTTTCCTAAGATGTGCTTTGAACATTGTAGTCATCAGCCGTTGATAAGTTGCACCTGCATTCTTGAGTCAGAAGGGCATGATTTTGTAGTAGTAAAGTCCTCTTTCAGTGAAGAAAGTGGTCTTTTTCTGATCTTCACCAAGAGTGGAATCTGATTGTATCCAGAAGCAACATCCATCATAGATATGAGTTCGTGACCTACTGTAGAATCATGAATCTGATGAATGTTGAGAAGGGAGAAACTATCCTTTGGAGTATATTTGTTTAGATCGGTGAAATCTACACAAACTTTGGAGTATGTTTGTTTAGATATCCAATCTGGATATTTAGCTTTTGGAATGAATCCCACTTTGATCAATTTCTCGATCTCCATGTTAACTTCATCTTAAAGTCATGGTGATAGGCATTGTTCTTTCTGTTTGATTGCAGTGGCGTTGATGCTGATGGCCAATTTATGACATGCCTTGGCCAGATTGACCCCAGACATCTCTTCGAAAGACCACGTAAAAACATCTCGATTTAGTCGTAAGAACTCAATAAGAGCATATTTTTTGGGTTAGACTAGCTTAGTATTGATGAAAGTACCTTTGCTAGGTCCATTAATATTGATATATTCGGTGGGCTCCTCCATGGAAGGCTGATCATTGGGGTGATCAACTTTCTATAATTGCTATGCTGCATACCTATTAGAGGTATCTAGAATTACAGAGACGGTATTTTTGCAAGCTCAATAAAGCTTTTGACTGCCTCTAATCTTATAGGTGTCGTCGTTGTGTTTGAAGCGGAGTGCTTGATGATAGGTGGAAGCGATTACTTCCATGTTATGAATCCAGCAACGGCCCATAATCCTGAGATAACGAGATTTTGTGTTGATCACGTATAAGATGACGTCGATTATGGCTGGTCCTACAGTAATTGGTAATATGATCTTCCCTACTTGCTCTTCTTTAAAACCATTGAATCCACTGATATCGGTATCGCTTTGAATGACTTGATCGGCCAAACCCATTTGGTCAATAGTACTCTGAAAGAAAATCTTAATACCGTTATCTGTATCGATCATCATTGTGTGCACGACAGACTTCTTCATCTTGAGCATTTTGACTAATGTATCATGATTTGGATGCTTGATATGGCTAGTATTGCAATCTTTAAATGATATCCCGAGCCGACGATTGATCGACTTAGGCAGAAGTTTGGCTTCTTTGTCATGAGATGTAAGATCGCAGCATTCGGAAAGTCTCCTGTGTTTTAATCTGTTAGAGTTGGTGATCTGATTGATTTTGATCATATTGTTGTGGCGCATATGGTAGAGATGCTTCTCCTCATCTAGATCTTCGATCTGGACAACTTCAAGCTGCTTCTTATAGCTGTCATCCTTGTTTGATTCCAGGTCGACAATATATTCAAACATCCGTCCCTCCTTGAAAATTTATTCGAGTAACCTCTGTAGAGCATTGCAATTGTCAGTAGAATGATGGTTTACCTTATGATGTATGTAGTACATTTGGTTCTCGATAGTTCCAATGGTTGGGAGAAACGGAAAAGCTTATCCTTTGAGAGGATTAAAGAAATTATAGAGATTTGAACATTCATCTTTGGGAGGACTGGTTTGACATGTGACCCACCTTTATGAGGGTTACTGGTATTTCCCTTGGCACACTTTTGGTCACCCTGATCCTCCTTCGGTTCAGTGTTTCGATCTATAGGTGAACCTTTCGTGGTAAGGATGGATTTATTAGATTTATGCCTTTCGGACATCATCCTTTCCAGGTCGACGTAGCTATTGACCTTGGTGATCATATCTTCCAAGGTCGCATGTTTATTGAGGAAGAGGTGCTCTTTGACTTTGCAATCGAGCTGGAGTGCATTGGTAAAACTATTTTATGATCGAGATTATCTACTTTACGCGCGAGCTCCAAAAACTTCTTCGCAAAAGTTGTGATTGACTGAGCAACTACTGAGTTTGTGAGAGTTTGGTATTTTGACTTGTTCAGGTTTTTCTGTTTGAGCTCGACCTATATTTTTTATCAGTTCGTAAAGTAGGTAGAAATGTTGACTGGAGAAGCCATGTGGGGGATGCGTGGGTCTGACATGGAGGTAGTTCAAACTGGAGACATCCTAATTTAGGTAAGATCGAGGGGTAGGCTCCTATAGATGGGTCAATATCTTTGATTTATCAGTAGGATAAGTTTATGGCAGTGTTAGAGTCTTGGAATTCTGATGTGTTGGATGAGAAACGACGAGTAAAGAAGTATTGCCATCATTTGGAAGCTTCGTTGAAGGAAGCTCAAAGTAAACTTAGTGAGCTTATTTTGTCGAAACAGGTGAAGACTGAGGCAGGTGACGTGTATGAGAGAGATATGACAACAACGATTTCATTCTTTGTATTAGAGTTCAAGAGATTAGAAGTTGAAAGTAAATTGGTATATAATGGTTTAGCTGGCAAAGGTGCGCAGTATGACATAGAGGTAATACGGTCTGAGTATCTAGGTTCCATGGTAGCCAAAATTGAAGTTCTAAAGCAGAGTATGGTTTGATATGGAAAGACAATTGGTATGGGGAGAATGCCAGAGTTTATGCGTCAACGGCTATACAAGGGCTGTACACGTGATGTTGCGGGGCCTTCTAATATAGGTTATGATTCGAGTGATAGTTCCAGTGAGGAGTAACGATTGTGAGGAGGCGCTATGTATAGTAATACATATAGTAGATAATGTGTATGAAAGTAGGACTATCTAGAATAGTGATTTATACTAACCTTTTGATAAACAACCGATACTATATGAGTTGAATATCTATTGTATAGGATGGTCCCAAAGGCTATCGCATAGTAGATGGTTACTGAGGCAACGAACGTAGAGGAGCATAAAAGATCGGTTTGGCTGAAGCCATAAATGATTCGTAATGTGATATGTTATCAGTTTGGCTGAAACAACAAACGATCTGTAATGTAATAAGTGATCAGTTTGGCCAAAGAAACAAACGATCTGTAATGTAAATAAATGATTAGTTTGGCCAAAGCAATAAACGATCTGTAATGTAATAGGTGACCTGCTTGGCTGAAACAACAAATGATCTGCAATGTAAATAAATGATCAGTTTGGCCAAAGTAACAAATGATCTATAATGTAAATAAATGATCAGTTTGGCTAAATCAACAAACGATCTGTAATGTAATAGGTGATCGGTTTGGCCGAAGCAACAAACGATCTATAATGTATAAATGATCAGTTTGGCTGAAGCAACAAACAATTTGTAATATGTATATAGAAGTACTTGTTGGATATATTAGAAAAGTATTATAAGTGTAGGGCAATCGAACACAAGTATTTCATTGGTGTAAGATTGACGTACGATGAATGTGTTAGATAGAGTACTGCATGAAATAGTAGAAAGTACTCAGACATATGAAGATCAAACATAAGTCTTTCATTAATGAAGACCGTCATACAAGATGATAGATTAATTTGTAGAAAAGTACACTGTGATAGATTGTTATCTACAATACAACTTCAATCTCCTCGTGTTTCATGGATTAGGGATTCGATCTCCATGTTCAGTGGCGAGGTCATAAGAACCAATGCCACTTTTTTCAACAATGACAAATGGACTTTCCCAATTTTCAGGTAGTTTCCCAGCATTTACTTCTCTTTTACATTTGGAAATTTCTCTTAGGACGAGATCTTTGATTTTGAACTCTCTATGACGAACGCGCTTGTAGTAAGATTGGGCAAGAGCTTGGTGACATCTTTCCAAATTCATGATTGCTTTGCCTCTACTCTCCTCGATCCAATTTATGTTACATGCCAACTGAAATTTAATTTCTTCATCTGTCATGGTATGGTCGCGTATTGGGCAATGATAATGAGTAGGGATAATTGCTTCTGTACCATAAGCCAGGAGGAACGACGTACATCCCATTGAAACTCGAGGTATTGTTCGATACGCCTATAATACATATGGTAATTCTTGGACCCAATTTCCCTTTTTTTTTTTCTTTTTTTTTTGTTAATCACTTTTTAATTTCATCCATGATAGTACTATTAGTGATTTGGGACTGACCATTTCCTTGTAGGTAATATGGATTGGAAAGAGAGTGCATGATGTTGTGCTGATTGAGGAATTTTATGACTCATGAGCCAACGAACTGAGGTCTATTGTAGATTCTGATGAGATGGGGGCATCTAAAATGAATGATGATAGTTTCCCATATAAATTTGATGACTTCGTCTTCTTGTGTGCGACACTGTGGGACTGGTTTCACCCATTTAGTGAAGTAATCCATTGCTACTAAGAGGTGCTTCATTTTTCCTTCTACGATGGAGAATTCTCCTACGAGATCGAGTGCCCATCTTTTAAATGGCCAGACAACGTTGCTGGAATGGAGTTCCAAGGTTGGAGCTCGAATTTGGGGGTCATGTCGTTGAGTGACATCGTACTTGCTTGCGAGCTCAATGGCTTGAGCCTTCATTTTAGGCCAAAAGACCCCTTGAGTAAGAGCTCAATTGGCTAGAGATCCTCCTGCTGCATGTTAACCACAAGTGCCTTCATGGAGTTCGTGTAAGAATTTTTGAGCTTCTTTGCTAGATAAGCATTCAAGATACGACCCTATAACCAAAATTTTGTATTGGAGACCATTTATACGATGTACCGCTTAGCATTATCAAGCACGCATCTCCTTTAAGTGGGAACTATTGGGAGTTCGCCGTCAAATGTGCTTTTAGTCCCAATATACTTGAGGAAATGTCGTCTCCAGTCGTCCTCGTCCTCTTCAGTGCCCCCATTATTGATAGAATTCGAGCTTATGATGTTAATGCTAGGGGTGGATAATACTTCTATCTTCAGATAGCGAGCTTCTGTGCCAAGGATTCATGCTAGATACGCGAGAGAGTCTGAATATTTATTTTCTCCGTGCGATATATGTTCGATAGTAATTCTTTTTAATCTGCACATTCTGTCAGCTACTGCTGCTGCGTAGTTAATCATCTCTCCGTTCTTCTAGAATTTTTTTGTGTAATGGTTCATAATGAGTAAAGAATCCATGTACACAGACAACTCGGAGACTCTAATATCAAGAGTCATATCTAGACCGTGAATCATTATTTCATACTCGGCCGCATTGTTGGTAGCTTTAAAATTGAGCCTGACTATTTTCTCGATCTTATCATTAGAAGGTGTGATAAACACGATTCCAATTCCAGATCCTGCAGCTCTAGAAGATCCATAAGTTAAAGGACGCGCCACCCCTTTCGAGTTATCCAGTTTGACTTCTCTTTGAACCTTCTTCGAATTGTTTCTCATTGGTATATGTGCTATCTTCATCCCAGTCAAGATCTTTTACTGGGAAGTCCACAAGTAAGTCTACTACTGCTTGACCTTTCTCAGAATGTCGCAGTTCAAAACAGATGTCATGTTTGCCAAGAGTGACCGACCATTGTTGTACTCGTCTTAATTTATCCCATTTAGATAAGATCTCTCGCAAAGGGTAATTTGTCACCACTCGAACTGAGTGTGCTTGAAAAATACTGTCTTAATTTTTACAATGCGTATATGAGACCTAAGAGCAATTTCTCGATCTTGGTATACCAGGACTCTGCTGGAGTGAGAGTTTTACTGATGAAGTAGGTAGGTTTTTTCGTCTTCCCATCAAGTCGAATAAGAACAAAACTTTATGATTCGTCGGTAACTGCAAGATATATTGTGAGTTCTTCTTCCTCGCTAGGTGGAATCACCACTGGTGGTGAACCCAAGTAAAGTTTGAGTTCCTAAAATGCTGCTTCACACTCGGTTGTCCACTCGATCTCAGGATCTTTTTTAGACTTCTATTTTTTTGTCCCTTCACGCAATAGGTTGAACAACTATCAACATCGATTTGAAGACTTTGAAACAAAATAATTTATTACAGTAATCTTGCCTCCTAACTTCTGTACCTCTTTATTTGTTTTTGGAGAAGGCATAGACAATAGTGTACGAATACAATCTGGATCAGCTTCTATACCTCTCTTACTGATTAAATGGCCCTAGAATTTTCTTGACTGGACCCCAAACTGGCATTTTTCAGGGTTTTATTTTAGCAAGAAGTAAGTGTAAATTGATAGTAAAGAGATACAATTGAGGGGAACCACTGCCAGGCCTAATCAACTAAGTAGATCTATAGTAGCATACATATGGGTCTTTCACTTTAGTTAGAAAACTTGGTCTATCATGAAAATTTTCTGAGCTGCCTACCAGGAATATCTGCTCCTCTTGGCAACTTGGATTGCAAAGAAGTTTGCCTTTTTCCAACAGTGAGTGAGCCTAAGAGTCTTGAATGAGTTCTTTATTCTATTCTATCGTGTTCGATGAGGCCAGGGGGATTGGTTTCTTGCAAAACTTGTAATCGTTGATTGAAAATCTACTTTTATCCAAATATATTTCCAGCATCGTTGTGCAGCCTAAAGGAGAACACCAATCACGGCTTCACATTCTGAATATAAGAGGGTTTTGATGCCTACCCCATGGGAGAGCACACCTATGACTTCACCTCAATGATTTTTCGTAATAGCCCCGGTGCCTGCAGTTCCTGGTGATCCCATTGTAACTGCCCCCACATTGATCTTTACTTCCTGAAACCATGGCAGTGCCCAGGTGCAACTCTGAACACGAGGAAGAGGTCTAGCTTTAATTGGAACACCCAAAGAAACGGCGATTGCAAGATTAAAATAGTTATTGGACATGCTATTTGCAGATAAGTTTGCCGCTTCTTTAACTACAACAAGGATCTTGCATTTAAGTTTAATGAAACAAAAGGGAGTCCCCTCGAAAACAATATCGTTTCAGGCTCGCCAAAGAAAGTAAATAAAGTTAAGAACCGCATTTTTTAGGGTTGAACCTCATCTTGTAGAAATGGAGAATTTTGAAAGTAGTGCGTAAGTCTATAATATGGTTCTTTTTTTCAGACTTTTACATAATATATCATCAATGTAGACTTTCATCGCTTTCCCAAGGTAATCTTTGTATATTTGTGTCATCAAACACTGATAAGTGGTTCCAGCATTCTTGAGACCAAAAGGCATGACCTTATAGCAGTATAAGCCATGTTCTGTAATAAAAGTTGTCTTCTCTTGGTCATCAGGTAGCATAGGTACCTGATTGTATCCTTATGCGGCATCCATCATGGACAGGAGTTCGTATCCCACAGTAGAATCGAGCAGATGGTTTATGATAGGAAGTGGAAAACTATCCTTTGGAGTATGTTTGTTGAGGTCCGTAAAATCCACGTTCACCCTGATCTTGTCGTTCTTCTTTGGGACTGCTACAATTTTCAAGGTCCATTCTGGGTAATTGGCCTTTCTGATAAAGCCAACTTTGATAAGTTTGTTGATCTCTTTATTGACTTCTTCACGGAGTCTTGGTGCTAAGGACCTCTGCTTCTGCTTGACAGCTTTGGCCGTATCTCTCAAATTGGGCTTATGGTAGGCCAGATTTGGATCAATGCCCGGCATCTCGTGAAAGGTCCAAGCAAAGATATTACTATTGTTTTTTAGGAATTGGATGAGGGCATCTTGTTCTGCCGTTGGCAGAAGAGTACCAACGTATGTTCCTCATTTTCCCCCCACTGATTTCGACGTACTCTATTATTTCTGTGCTTGACAAATGGTTTTCTATAAAGTTCACTGTATAGTTTTCTCTAGTGTGCCCTGTTGTTTTCTGTAATTGCTATGCGAGCTGCGGCTCTGAGGATTCTAAAATGATGACGATAGAATTTTCACATGCTCTAGCTAGCTTCTGACTTCCTTTGACTTCTTATATGCCGCCATTCCATTCAAATCGTAGCGCCAAATTATAGATGGATGGAATAGATCGCATATTGTGTAACCAGTAACCTCCCATTATCCCCAAATAATGAGACTTTGTATTAATAACATAAAAGACAACGTCAAGTATCACGGTTCCTGCCATGATTAGAAGTATAATCTTTCCTTCACGTTCTTCTCTAGATCCATTGAATCCACAAATATCAATGTCACTGGGCTGTACCTTGTCGGCAAGTCCCATCTGTCAATCGTGCTCTTAAAAAGCAGTTCGATTGTACAATCAGTATCTATCATCATCGTGTGAAGCACCATATTTCTCATTTTTAACATAATCACCAAAGCATCATGGTGAGGATAGTTGATATGTCGAACATCACAGTCGCCGAAAGAAATTCCTGTTCGTTGAGAGCTGGACACGGCAACTAGACGAGCTTCTTTGTTTTTCATGGCTAGGTCATGATATTAGTTGACCCGTCGTCTTTATATTTTATTCGATTGGTTGACGATCTGAGTCTCAACGAAGTGGCTGAAGGATACATGGTATAAATGTTTCTCTCCTGCCAGTTCTTTAATTTTTACAGCTTCTGTAGGATATTTGTAACTCCCGTTCTTGTAACTTTCGACGTCTACAATGTATTCATGCATTCGTCCATCTGCAAAAATGTACTCCAATAGTCGCTGCAAGGCAAAACAGTGTTTGGTCTAATAATGGTAGACCTTGTGATGAATGTAATATGGTTTGTTCTCAATGGGTTGGAGATACTGTGCATTGCAAAAAGACTTATCCTTTTAAATTATAGTATAAATGCCTGCTATGGTTGCATTCATCTTGGGAAGACACGGCTTTGGCAAGTTACTCCCCTTTCGAGGTCGCTCAACGTTAGGTTTTGTCCGTTTCCTGTCTCTTCCCTGATTGACAACACAATTGAAATTTGGCTGGCTGACTGATCTCAAGTTGCTAATGTTAACTTCTGAGGTTTCTGCCTGTCAAACATCATTTTTTCTAGGTCGATATACTTGTTGACTTTTTTGATCATGTCTTCCAGAGTTGTTGGTTTGTTTAGGACGAGGAACTCCTTCGCCCTTTGATCAACAAGTAAAGCATTGCTGAAAGCTGAAATCGTGATCTTTTGGTCGACCTGATCTACTTTTCGGGCTAAATCCAAAAAATTCTTAGTGAATGTTTCGAGCTTCTCTCCTGGCATCTTCTTATGCTTGAAAAGAGAGTATAGTTTCTTCTTTTTGTCTCTATTGTGTAAGTTATTTTTAACGAAGAGTTTTCGTAGCTATTCAAAAGAAAGTTATGATAGATCTTTCAGGTAGTGTGTGGAACCATCGCAGAGGATCGCCCGATAAGTTGGTCGGAAAGAGCCAGCATAAAATGTGGTTGGACGTGGAATTTAGGCCTAATGAATCTTGAAGCTCTTGGATATGTTCCACTGGATCAGTTCCTTTGTATTTTCGGATCTTCGGAGTATGGAACCCGGTGGGGACCTCGCCCTCCAACAGTTCCTGTGCAATGGGGCTCTTCTGTAATATGTTGTGGATTCCTTTAGTCGTAGTCTAAGCTTCAAGTAATTCTTTTATTCGCTTGTCATCATGCTCTTCAGTCACATACTTTAGAACTGCGTTGGTCAGGCATGTGACGCGACCTTCTTTAAGATTATGGTCACCACACCCTTCACTTAGACATTCTTTTGCCAGAACTCGAACCCTTCAAGGCAGATTTTCGGCCTGTGTGGCTCCCACTGGGCCGCCATCTACTTCCTGATGGGCCTCCTGGATCGGGATGTACTCCATTTCCTATTGATGATGGTTAGACCGAAGCGCACCTCATATTTGATTGCCTTTCGGAGGAGGTCCTATTCTGTCATAAACAGAGATTCGTGAGCCTTCAGGTTGTACGACTTTGTTCTTCTAGGCGGTGACCTGTTTACCCTGAAGAATTTTCAGTGCGTCCTGTATACTCGCTAACAATTGCTCGAAAGTAGCATATCTTTTTGTTTTAGAATTTAAAGTGGCCCGCAGATCTGCTAGTACGGTATTTTCTTCTGCTTGAACTATCGGCTTGCTCTAACCCAGTGTTGACATTCTAAAAGAAGATGATAAATGGTTTATGAGACAATGGGTTTGAGAACTTCAGTTCCCACATACGATTTTTAACCATGTGGTCGTGGGTTTGATTCCCACAGATGGCGCTAAATGTAATGGCCTAATTCTGGGATTCAGACTTAGCCTTTACACCAAATTTGTTTAGAACGCTCAAGAACAGTAAATAATAATTAACAAGATAATTTTGCGTGGAAAACCTTTGAATAGGATAAAAACCACGACCTCTCTTGAGAATTTTGAGAAAGAAAAGTTGATCTTATTGAGGTTGCTAACTTATTATAATGAGTGTTTTGAGTATGTGGAATTTCGGAGTGAGGATTCTTTTGTATAAAATTGTCTGTCTCAAATTTGTAGTTCTCTGTCCTATATATAGGTATTATAATATGACCGTTTGATGACTATTAAGATCCTTAATGGTGGACATTACAAAGTATATATAAGATATTCTTTGACCAGATAGTGTAACGTTCTGACATCTGTTGCTGTACAACAGCTCTATTAATGACTGTACACTTGCGTAAATCAAACTGTTGATATGGAGGTCAAAAGTGATGACTCAAACTGAGGAATATTGAATATGTCTTTCGTAGTGTTTTTTGTATGTTAATGAGGTTGGGGATGAAGCTTTGAGTCTGAGATACAAAATAAGCTATTACAAGATGGTTCTCAACCAATAGCACGAGTAGCATCAGGGATGAGTGGTGTTAGTTGAAAAACTCGTGTTGCATGTATTTTCTGATATTACTGCCTTATTGCTTACTGTGCCACATGCTCTATTGGTGAGGTCAATAGTTCAAATGTTGGTCGAAGATGACGCATGAGTCCGAGATACGGATTAAGCCACTACATAATCTATATCTTCTTTAAATGTAGACAGTTCCCGATAAACATGACCAATTTTCTCAAGAAATTTGTTTGTGATGTGCCATAGACAAAATCAATGCCTAATATTGGGGATGACCTAGAAATAAACCAAAACTTATAATACATGGCAAAACTGAATAATATATGATATTGTCGATCAGAAGCCGAGGTCGACAATAAAATGTCGATACATGCTCGTACTCGACAATATATTATCGACCTATATGTCAAATCAAAAATATGCCTAGTATATCCAATTTGAATTACTTCTTTACCTTGGGAATAACAGCGACCATAACTGCATCTTGATCAGTGATAACTAAAATAGGGTATTTACAGTTTATTGCCTTCAGCCAAGTATGGAATAACCATACAAATGTATTTTCTTGTTCATTTCTTAGTAGAGGACATCCATATTAAATTGTTAGGTAGTGGTTGTTGACCTCTAGAAATGGAGCAAATGGCATTTTGTAGACATTGGTCTGGTACATAGTATCAAAGGTGATGACATCTCCAAATACCTTGTATTCGCACCTTGAACGTCCACCGATCCAAAAAAATTGAGTGCTCGGTCCTCCTCATCTAATTCTATATCGAAATAAAATATCGGATCTTCATTTTGTTTCTTCCTAATCTACTCCAACGCGGTTTGTGCATCTCCTCTAATTAGTCGTTCCTTATTTACTTTGGTGTTGTAGTTGTAACAATCCCATTTGTTAAAGGTTTTATTTTAGAATAATGCCGTGACCTTGCTCACCGGAATATTGTGAAGCTCAAATGTCACTATAAGATTTTTTGCTGCTTTTGGAAAAAATCTGTTAACCTTCATACGATGATGATTTCATGGAGATAAGAGTTTATGGTTATGGATATCCGTGAAACTTGTGACAATATATTTGCCTATTTTGGTATTCTAATTAATATTCATCGTTGCTTTATACCTACACTTTTCAGATAATCTTCTGCTACCAGTTATGTCGACAGTCTCCAGATCTATCCCAAGGTTTTTTTTGAAAAACCATTGCTCATACAACAAAAGTGGGCTCTGCCTATATCATCCGATCTCAAATGCTTAGTAAAATTGTGTATCTTGGTGGAGAAACCCTACCCTCTTCCATATCATTCGTACCACAGACGTGCGTTCTCAACAGTATTAAAATATTGCCCCTCGTATGGGGCTTCCGCTAATAACGGGTCTACAATATATTTATTTTCAGACCTTTCTGGGGACTTGTCATGACTTTTACTCAATTTTCATCTGCAGAGTCTTCCATTGTCAATCTCACTGACAAGCTGACAAATAAAAGAAGCAATTGTGAGTTGCAAGTAATTCAACAAAATATCACAAACCAAATACAATTCAAGTCCAACGCATGTTCATTTCATTTCAAAAACCTTCATTATATCTCATGCTATAAAAGAGAGAATACAAAATATAAATAATCACCCCATAAAAAGTCATTGTACAACAAGAACTTCTAGCACATTAACTGTCATATCTAAAAATCTAGTTATATTGGTATTCTTCCCAACTATATTGACCCCTTTGCCACCCATCTGAAGAATTGTTAAAAAAATCATAATCAGGCTTCTTACGCAGTTAATTAAAATATGTTGAATCTTGCTCCATCCAAAACTCATTTTCTAGCCTTCCAAATTCTAATTCCCACTCAATTTTAGCCTTCCTCGCTTCTTCTGCTTCAACTTCTTACAGTGCTGGATATATTTCTTTGTAAGTTGACGAAAAAACAGGGATATGGACACTATCGTAACTCTCTGCCTCACCATAGAAAAATACGAACAAAATAATTTATGGACCCAGTTCAAAAAACTAAACCCCATTATCAGGCCTCTTTAATAACATAAGTAAAATCCTATGAAATTATCATGCCTTAACAAAACATGCTTACAACGTACAGGGTAACCTAAAACAAGCTGACAACAATAGTTATATTATCGAGTTCGACAATATACTTGCTTATGTGAAGACTTATATGTATATTATTGTCGAGTTTAGCAATGTAGTTAGTGCGTGAAAACTTCCATATGTAATATTGTCAAAATCGATAATTGCGATAGTGCATCTGAGGAATTGCATAACTAATATTATCGATTTTAACAATTCTTTAGTATATGTTGAGACTTACGCATATAACATTGTCAAATGATGCATTATCGACAATTCATACACTCTCATAATCCATCTACAGGTAATCAATAGGAGGGAAAATTGTACGGGGAGACCAAAATTAGATTGCACAGGGGATTACTAA
This sequence comes from Kingdonia uniflora, assembly GCA_014058105.1. Classification (NCBI taxonomy): domain Eukaryota; kingdom Viridiplantae; phylum Streptophyta; class Magnoliopsida; order Ranunculales; family Circaeasteraceae; genus Kingdonia; species Kingdonia uniflora. Next base: position 530,964 of record JACGCM010000121.1, read on the forward strand.
CCCTAACAATTTTAGAACATTCTATACAAAGCAGGTATACTACTGTCTCTAACTTTGAGAGAGATAAGGGTGATAAGATACCTATGGAATAAGAGTCTTTTGTTACTTTCTTCTATCACTGTGGGTGTCTCTGTTCTTTGGAGAGAACAATTTTACCTCTAATTGTAGAAATTGCAAGAGAGAGAGAGAGAGAGAGAGAATGGTATGGGTGAGAGAGTGATATGTGATAGTGATATGAGAGTGAGACAAAGAGAGTGATATGAGAACCAATTTTTTCAAATTTGAAAATTAGGGGAGGAGAGGGAAAAATGACGTGTTTGCCAGAGGAAGTGGGGCAGCTAGGGCCAAAATGTTTTCCACCTCACTTCCTATATAGCAAATCGCCAATTTTGAGTGTTTGGTATTGAATGAGACTTGAGTATTTGGTTTTTGAGTATCTCTAAATCCTTTCCCTTATTAATTCCCCAGCTGAATCTGTTTGATCCAATATGAACGGGATAAAATGAGTGAATTGTCTCATTTTCTAGGAATATGATCAGCAGTTTAGCGACTCTTACCTTTGAGGCTCTAAGCATTATACAGAAATGGTAGACCTTCATCTGAAGGCGGCCCACTTTTACATACTTCTTATTTAATTGCCTCTTTAAAATACTTTAGATAGATCATTACTTTGGGAGATTCGATACACCTTTTTTTGATAGAACTCTTTACAAATTTGATTGAAACGAAAAATAAAAGTTAATAAGATTCGATACACCTTGCCAAAGCAATTATACTGCTTACATACTGTAATGGTCTATTTTTCAGATGGTAAACCTCGTCAATACTTTCGTAAGGAGATTGCAATTCGATATTAGGACACACTAGATTTTACTTAGAAACACAGTGAAACCTATGAAAAGCTAAGACCTCGAGAATGATTTAGTAGTAAAATCCAATATGTGCTATTTATTACAATTGCTGATGGACAATGAGGATGTGAATGATAGAAAAATAGTAGAGTCTCGGATCGGATTGACATATGCTATGCCTGTATTTATAATAGATGCAGACAGTTACAAAATAAATGGTTTCCTATTTTGGTAGGCAGTATGCGAAATTCACAGATCTTCTTATAACGGCTCTATTTGACTAGGCATAGCGACTACTATAATGGGTTGAGATCTGCAGTTGTAGATGTGACATCTTCTCGAATGATAAAATATCTTTGACTTGGTTTTGCTAGCTTCTCCTTGTCGAATCTTTTGAGTATGCTATCACAATATATTCTCAAATGATCAGATACTTTCGACTAAGTTCTGTTGGCTTTCCTTTATCGAATCTGGGGAATATTCTACTGCACATACACTACAAGGAAATCTGCAATAGGGGAAATAAGACTAGGTTCTATAAAATCATGCTATAACGATGAATAAAAGCTAAAGGGAGAACAACCGTAAGGTCAGTTAGCCATGACGGTAGGCTGGGAATTCATCCATAGTTTTTCCTACCTGGGCCAATTTATGTTCCAAAAAGTTCTAAGGGACATGGTCAAGAAAAGAACATGAAACATCTACACCATTGTTGAACTTCATATAATACATCAACAACTCTCTAAAATACATCATTAGTATAAAGTTATGTATCATGTGTAAATTCTTACAACCACATGTGTTTAATGTAGTCAAGATTGTAGGTTGTATGGTAGATAAATGTTCACGCACATAAGTTCATAATGTGTACTATAGTACTACTTTAGTATCTCCTATAAATATATGCATGAAGAATAAAGAAATAACAACCATAGATTTTTATCTCTCTGATTTTACGTGGTTTAAGAACGGACCCAACTTTGAGATTCTCTCTTTATTCTAATTTCATCTCTATTGTGAAATACTATAATGGCTCCTAATCCAGAACGTGAAGGCCATACAAGCAATACCACTCATGAAACCCTCACCAACAACACAAACTAAAAGTCTAAAAACTCTCTCAACAACCCTTAATATCTTTACCTTGTGATAACCCCAGAATCCACTTGGTCTCACATGTCATTAATGGGGATAACTATCCCACTTGGTGTTAAGCTATGCGTATGCCATTGACATAAAAAAAATGGCTTCATCGATGGGATCCTTCAAAGGTCCGAGGACTCATCTTCCTCGTTTCTATTAAGGGAAAAATGTAATAACACTATAATGGCCTAATTCTGTTAGCTCAAAATGGCTTGGAATTAGCTTTTACACAAAATGTACCTATAACGAAAACTAGTATAAAGCAAGAAATGACACAGGTGATTTAGCGTGGAAAACCTTTGAATAGGTAAAAAACCATGACCTCGAGTTAAAGGTTTTAGTAATAGTAACTTTTATTGCTTAAGGCTGATATCTTATTACAAGTGATCTTTCAAACTAGAAATACTTGATCTTGTAAATAAGAAGTTTTGTGTTAGAGTATAAAAAATATGGTTTTTCTTGGTCCCTGTCTCTTTTGGAACTTTTTCTTTATATAAGTCTCACCTATAACTCATTTATCGTGCTGAAGCACGTTCTCCGAACAATGAGGTAAGTGGTGGTCGACTGAGTAACTATTGAGTTTGTGGGAGTGAAGTGTTTTTGACTTGTTCATATTCTTATGCTGTGCTCGATCCACGTTCTTCATCAGTTCGTGGGCTTGATGGCAATGATGACTGTTTGATGTCATATGTGAAATGTGTGAGCCTGATATGGAGGTAGCTCAAATTAGGTTAGCTCAAGGGATAGGTCCCTTTAATCTCCCCCTCACAACTGAAGGCATGAGTAGCTGTGGTTGAGAAAGACCTTATGAATTTGTAGAGTTGGAAGTTGAAAAGAAATGATGTATTTAATGTTGATTTGACTGGAATGGAAATGGGTATTTGTTTATATGGGGGCATGTATCTGCATTGAATGACGATGGAAAGTATTGATGTAATTGTCACTTGGGGTTTCGAGAGTGGTTCTATTGTGATGATGACTGCTTTAGAAATGTACCTGCACATTAAATATGAGGGCTATATATAAAGTACCTGTACTGTGGCTTCTAGCAAAGTACGTTATTGTTGAAAAATCCTCTAGAATTCTTGAGTAATAATGGTGAAGACCCAGAGAATGGTGTATGAAGAGAGAGTCACTGCTAAAATGCAGAGATTCAAACTGCGATACTTCGAGGATCAATCTTTGGAGTTTCCCATCCCAATTCCCATTCTACCGACGTATCAAGGTATGTAGGGAAAAGAAGCGGTTGAAGCTGATGAAGATTTTTATTGTATGTGGAGATTTAATTACGTTGTCTTGATAGGCAAGAACGTTGGAGGTGTCTCTGCATCCTTACAAAGGACAAGGTTGAGGAGACAGATGTGGGGGCCAATGTGCCTGCGAGGCAGTATCGCCGGTATCTTTCCTAGGATTGGATTCTAAGGTTGGACTCCCTTTCATCTCTACTAACTCTTTATTGGTGAGGATTACGGAGGAGGCGGCGATGGTGGTCAGTGTGGAGACGGAGATTGGAAATCTAACCCTGCACAATCATCATTTCTTGGTACTAAGAAGGCCTTCAGTTTGAAGAGTTGGTTCAAGCACTGATGTCCTTGGTTCTATAGTTTCTATTTGAATCTCGGCTCAATGTCTAAACTTTGACCGAACTTGGAAAATAGAGGATGTCTGTAATTTCCAATGCCTACTTTGCTTCAGAAGGTTCTCAGAGTGAAACATCAAAAAAACTGATATGATTTTGAGAATGAACTAAAGGATTGTATTTTTGGAATGCCTAAAAGACTTGCTATCTGTAAAGTGTCTGAAAGACTTGTTATCTGTAAAGTACCTATAAGTGATATTCAAGCTTAATAAAAATGTTTATTTAAACTTTGTGTTGATAAATATAATTAACTCTTGTTATTAAAATCAAACTTTAAGAAATACTGATATGTGTGATAAGATGACGAAATGTAATACTCGAGATCGATTTTGAAATTATCTTCTAGAAATTGAGCCATAAAAAAATGTGTTTGTGAAAATAGAAGATGTGTACAATTTGTGTTTTAAACTGAATAACTTAGAATTATGATTTAAGAATATTTTAGAAGATATAGAATTTGTTAGAATTGGAAATTTGAGCTCAGGGAGATCTCTCTATCTAGTAGCATATTTCCCAGATTCAATAAATATAAGCCAACATGACATAGTCAAAGACAGCTCAACATTCGTAGAGATGCCACATTTGTAACCACAAGTTCTCGACCTGCTAAAAGTTATCGCTATGCTTGGTCAAGAAAGAGCCATTGGAGATCCGCGAAGTTCGCCCGCTACCTCCGAAATAGGAAACTAATTTTCTTTTTGTAAACTGCCTGTATTTACTATTAATACAAGCATAGTGTAGGTTATTCAGATCCGCAACTTTACTATTCAATCATCATTACATTCCGATCATACAACAAATTGTAATAGTTAGCAACTTATTAGATTTTACTTCAAAACTTTCCTCGAGGTCGTGGTTTTTCTCAGCCATTACTGAGTTTCCACGTAAAATCTTGTTTGTTTAGACTAGTTATTGCATTATCCTTACAAAAGAATTGGCAAAGATTATCATCTCAAAAAATACGCCATTACAATTGGCACCGTCTGTGGGAATACCATTTAATTCTTTAGCGCCTCTGATCTAAAAACAATCCTATACAAACATGAATCTCCGAAGACATTCTAGTACGCTGAGGAACCATAAGATAAACCCGATACCTTAAACAGTCGATCTGCACAGTGCAATGATCGAACTATTAAAATAAATGGAATCTGACCAGGTCTAGAGGTTGGAAGATCAACGAATTCATGCCCAAACTATTCAAGTTGAAAGAGACGAAAGGAGAAAGGCCTTGGACCAACAGAGTCGGATACATAAGAAAGAAATAGAGAATTTATGAAGAACTCAGGATCGGCTTACTGGACGTCAAACATCACCTCCTCAGGCCTGAAGTAAGCATCGTTCCAGGGCGACCCAGAAGGAAAACCAACCAATAGAAGAATGAGTACGAACTTCTCGATCCAGTTCAAGAAATCCAGACAGGGCTTCTCGACATTTTAGACTTACGTCCTCAGCATCGACAACTCTCAGAAGCAGATGTACCCATAATTAAACCTCATAGTCACTGGTAAGATGACCTATTAGAGATCAATTAGAACCTGAAGGATAGGGAGACTTTTATCCACATGAAGCAGCCGTACCAACACCTCCACCATAATTCATCACCTTGGATGACCTAGACAATATGATCTAAGCCATAAACTCTGACATCCCAGGCCGAAGGTCTGCTCTAGATAGAATCAAAACAATCCCATCTCTTGTCATCTCGAAGTTATGACAATCCCAAAAAATTTCCACATGCCAAAACTTATTCAGTATGTAGGCCTCACTGACCCTTTCACCTACGTCTGGCACTTTAAAGCCGTAGTTGGATTATTCTCCAAGCTCGACCACATGCTATGCAGACTATTCAATATGATCCTAAAAGAAGAACCTTTCAAATGGTTCCATACTATCCCCGAAGGCTCCATCACCACATTCAGCCAATTAAAACGTCTCTTTGAGTCAAATAATGTTCATGCTAAGGAGTAAGAGATAATTGTAGATTCTTTGTTCTTCTTCGAGCAGGGTGTAAAAGAAATATTAGTAAGTTTTTACAAATGATTCTTACAGGAAATAAGATAAATTGGGAATTTAGATCCTAAGATTTTTGTTCCTGCATTCACCTCAGCACTGCATATTGACTCTAAAGTTTGAGAAAAACTAACCTTGCACAAGCCCAGAACGGTGACAGAAATGATTGATGTTGTTAATAACTACATCGAACTAGAACGATCCATGAAGGATAAGATGAAAAACTCCTTTATCATCCATTCTCATGAAACATTTTCATCTCCACCATAAAAATCAACCAATAACGAAGCACCCATGCAGTGCAAAAGAAATAATAACAATACTAAAAGGAAAGATGGAAGGCCAGACAGACCCATCCCAGTTCTGCCTCCTGTGACAACCACTCTCTCTGCTATCTTACCAACGATAAAGGGAGATGAGTTCTATTGGGAAGTACAAGCAATTCCCGATATCCCAAAAAAACCTTTGTATTAATATCACAATGTGCATATTCACGAAACTGACTACTGCTACTCTCTCATTCAAATTTTTCACCGCATTCTTTTAGCTGGAAGACTTCATAATTATGTAGTTGATATTCAAAAGTTCCTCAAAGAAGAAACTAAAAACAAAGACGTTGATTAAGAGAAAGGCCATGGGAAAGCTCGCCATCTTTACATGATCATGATTGAGAAAGGAAAAAAATGAAAACAAGATGATCGAATTACATCTTGTTGCAAAATGATATCCTCGGACAAATCAACAACACTTCTACCCTGCTCGAGTAAATCAAAGCATTCAAACCATATTTCCTTCGAGGACTGTGATACTAACCATTTCAAGTACCCTCATGATGACCCTCTAGTCATTATACTCAAAGTAGGACAAGAGTACATACACACGCTTCTCGTCGATATACAGGGAGTGCCATAGATATTCTGTTCAGAAGGGCAATTGAAGTTCTGGGACTCAAAGACTCAGTAAAAGCTTCAATAACCACCATCATAGGTTTTAGCGGTTCATAAGAATTAGCCACAGGAGAAGTTACCCTACCAGTTCAAGCGGGATCAGAAACTACTTTTGTTAAATTTGTAGTCATCGATGTTGAGTCTAAATATTTGGGAATTTTAGGGTGGAGTTAGCTACATTTGATCAAGGAAGTGCCTTTGACATATCATCTGGCATTGAGATTTCTAATTGATCACGGAGTCTATAAAATCAAATGGAAGCCAAGCGGCTGTACGAATATGCGAGAATACCACAGCAAACTCTCACACAGCTAGACTTCTCAGGGCATAACAACTACAACAGGATGTACCCTCCACATTTGTGCAGTATGATACTGAAATAGTAGAGTCTGCTGAACTCGATGAGCCTGGGCATAATACCTTCATCGGCTCCAAGCTGTTATTCGATGAAAAAGAAACCATGATTCAACTCCTGAAGAAAAACGTCAACATCTTTGCATGGTATTTCCAGGAGATGCCCCACATTGATCCCTCGATCACATGCCACAAGCTCAACCTCATTCCAGATAGCAAAACAGTTGTACAGAAGTGTCAAAATATGGCTCCCCGCCTTCACAAAGCTATAAATGGAGAAATTGATAAACTCCTTCCTGTAGGATTTATTCGTGAAGCATAATATCCAAAATGGGTTTCTAACATAGTAACAGTCCCAAAGAAGAATGGGAAAATTTATATTTGTGTTGATTTCACAGGACCCAACAAGTTTATACCTAAAGATAACTTTCCTCTCCCGCTGATCCCACAACTCCTTGACTCTGTAGTAGGACACAAACTTCTTTCAATGATGGAAGCAGCCTCCAGTTATAATTAGGTTCCTCTCACAGAAGAAGATCAGGAAAAAACTACTTTTTTCACAGAAAGAGATCTTTACTATTACATAGTGATGCCTTTTGGATTAAAGAATGCATAAGCCACTTACCAACGGCTTGTCACTAAAATGTTCAAAGATAATCTAGGTAAAATCATGGAGGTATACATCGATGATATGATTTGTAAAACCTTGAAGCGTGAAGATCACTACAACAACCTCCAAACCATCTTTGATATCCTTCATATCTACCAGATAAAACTTAAGCCAGAAAAATGTCAATTCGGTGTCGCATCTGGTAAATTTTAGGGACATTTGGTTAGTAAAAGGGGAATCTAAATCGATCCGACAAAAATCAAGGCACTTATGGCAATGCCATCTCCTCGAACAAAAAATGATGAATACAAATTTGCTGGCAAGTTTGTAGCTCTTCATTGGTTCATCTCCGAGTATCTGATCGATGCAAACTTCTTTATCTCATTCTTCATGGAAATCTAACTCCACTATCCAAAAAATAGCCCAAAGAAATTATCTGGACTCTTGACTATGAATTTGCTTTCCAAGATTTTAAACGATACTTGGGGCGTCCTCCTATAATGAACACTCCAGTTGATGGAAAAATACTGACAATGTACTTATCAATAACTGATAATTCCATTAGCTTTGTCCTTATTCGAGAAGACGAAGGTGTAGAAAAGCAAATTTACTTTATCAGTAAAACTCTTATGCCTGCTGAGAAAAGATATACAATAACCAAAAAACAACTACTCGCCTTGGTCTACAGCTCTCAGAAATTTCGACCATATTTTCAAGCTCATCCCATAAAAATTATTACTAAATATCCTCTGAAACTTGTACTCTCTAAAATAAAAAATCACGAAGAGTTTAACAATGGTTTATATTTCTCGGCGAAATGCCCAAGATTTCAACGATCACTCAGAAAACCTTTTTGTATATACCTCAATTCCAACATCCTCCAAAGTAACAAAGAAGAGGCCTGACTACTCTTGGCCAAATGCCCAAGATTAACAGTTTAAGATAAAATCCTTTATTGCATCAAGGAGAAGAACCTCTTATTGAATGCATATCTTAGAAATAGGCCCAAATAAAAATCAAAGAACTTCATGAAGGGATCTACGCAGCTCACATTTAAGGACAATCATTGGCCCAGTGGGCATTCACTCAAGGGTTAGACTGGCCGAAGATGTGACAAAACTATGAAGACTTTGTTCACAGATGTTACTAATGCCAAATCCATGCTCAAAATATCAAAAGCCCAGCACTCGACTTGTACATAAGCAATGTCCTCTGTCCATTTAAAAAATGGGGGATCGATATCATTGGACCTTTCCACCCAGCATCAAGAAATCGCAAATTCATTCTTTTAGCCATAAACTACTTCATCAAATGGGTCAAAGCAGCTCCTTTATATCACACTGACGAAAATGAAGTCATTAAGCTTCTTTGGGAGTACATCATAACCAGATTTGGCTGCTCATACATGATATGATCTGATAACAACAGATAATTCATCTGCAACAAATTTTTTAGTTTCTTCCACAAGTGTAAAATTTAACTATCTACTTTGACACCATACTACCCTCAGGGTAACGGACAAGCTGAAGCCATCAACAAGAGTATCAAATCAGGACTACGCAAACGCCTCGATGAGAAGAAAGGTAAATCGGTCGATGAATTACTAAGCATTCTATGAGCATAGCGGCCAACTCCTCGAATATCCACAGGTTGTACTCTATTTATGATGGCCTTCGGTACTGAAGCAGTCATACCTTCAGACCTCGATCTACCGAGTGGTTAAAGAAAAATCACAGATGAGGACAATGAACTAGGTTTTATTTGTAACCTTAATTGAATCGAAGAATCCCGAGACAAAACTATTGCAAACTTGGGATGGTACCATGACACACTCAAGAAAGCTTACCACAAAATGGTTCAAAAGTAAAAATTTGGCATTGGCAACCTTTTCCTTCGACGAATTCAGGATAGTACTCGACCTAAGAATTCCAGAAAATTGTCATAAAATAGGGAAGGGCCATATATTATCAGTGACAAAATCGGTAGTGGGACTTACTGGCAAATGACTGAAGACGATAATATAGCACGAATATCCATGGAATATAACCCAACTGATTTTTTTATACAGATGACAGCTATAACCGCTTTCGACAATTCAAATACAACTATCTTTACATTTATTTTTACTATCTATACTTAGTCTCGAAACATACTTGATAAGTATGCATCAAAACTAACATTCAATTCTTCGACAAACAATATCCAATTACAGGATAATCTTGTTTGCATTCATTACTTATCGAGCAAATCATGTCATGTTTTATTCATTTCAATCCAAACCCATATATTCTATTGAGGACTTACGTCTGGTAATTATTCTAGATACATGCCATCACATGGCCATCTTTCAATCATCACGAATACTTGCTTCGAGGCAATACTCTTCTACTATCTACATTAACATTTTTCACTATAGATCTTATCGAATATCAACACTTAGCATTAATTTAACAAAAACTATGCATTAATTACTTTTAAATAAATTCTTCGAAAAACATAAACATCAGCATTCAAGAAACGTAGTAAAATATTGTTTCGGTCCCATCGACCATTTTTACAACTTGCATCAAACAAAAACTTTTAAAAACATTATTTACTGTGCACGGAGATAAACCACATCATCAACCTTCACGAATCTACCTGGAGCAAGCTCATCCAATATTTCCTCGGGATGAAAACCCTCGAAAATCATCATCACATGATCCTCGACAACCTCTATCTTACTAAGAACCTCAGGGGTTTTTGGAACTTCATCATCCATATCTGAATCAACAAACTCCAAGTTCCCAGCAACGACCAATCCTTTGAAGTAATCTTTTCTCTTTTCCACCACCTCGTGCTACCCTACATAATTGGCCTTGACCTTCTTACACGCTTCCAAACTATCTCGCATAAGTTCAGCCCTAACCCCTTCCATAACCTTTTCATGCTCCACCTCTATCGCCCTTTGAGCAGCATTGACAAGCTCTTGCACATCATTTTCAATGTTTATTATCTACAAATACAAAGCCTCCTCTTTATCTTTCGCGAGGTCAGCCCTAATCTCCTCATCTTGTTTATCTCAAACTTTCTTCGCATCACGGAGGGCAACCCCCTTCGCCTTCTCAAGATCCAACTTGTACCTATTCAACCTCGCCTCCAATTTCTTCTTCTCATCAATCAATTCTTCTTTATCCTTCACCAGATCCTTCTCTATATTCTTGTAAGCAACCAACACCAATAATGCGACCTTTGGCCTCAGTCAATAACTTCTTGATCTGTATTACATTCATAATATGAGTATTCAAATGAGGCACCAAATTCTTTAATCAAAGAAAAACAGAAAAATTTCTCACCATCAACATTTTTCGGTGGCCCTCGCTAAGAAATGTGATCAAACTCTCTGCCCCAATTAAATAATCATCGACTTCCTCCTCCAGCATAGTTGCCCCAGCCACATAAGAATCCATGGTCTTTTGAACCTCAGTCTCTGATTTCTTGACATATTTCTTTTTTGACAATTCTGAAGATGCCTTCTTCTTCGGCAGCATGCTCGTTGAAGTTAGTGGAGGTCGCCCATCAGGCACAACACTTGTTGTTTCGATTTTTACCCCCTCCTTGATCTTTAACCTTCGAGAAAGCCTATTCGGGGGTAACAATGGAGCAAAAACTTGACTGGCTGCCCTTTTCTTCTTACCTTTCCCCAAAGTTTTTGTAAACATTGAATATCTCAGTAGTTACAGAATCCGCAGTATGCCCAGCTAGTGAAGGATTCTCTAAAGGAAAGCTCACCTCTACAACCTTTTTGGTTCTCATGAACAATTTCCGTCGATTACTGGAAACTTTGCCCCTTTAGTACTCGATCTTTTTAAACCTTCCTCATGAAATAAAGTCTCAACTTTCTCTTGGTCGACGACGAGGTTGTCGATCCTACCATAGTAACCTCTCCTGATGTTATATAGAGTCTCTGCTTTGGTCGACCTCCTATCAATCTCCTTCAATTTTGTACAAGCGCAAAACAGCAGTTACACAATAATTTTTGCTACAAACATATCTAATTCAATGACAATTACGTTACCTAACCACAAACTAGATCAAAAGTTTTTCTTTGCAAGGGCTCCCCCGTATCTTTCTTGTCAAAGTCATTGTTACCTGAAACGAGAAGATGTTCATCGCTATACCTCCCTCCTGATGAAACCATGTCATAAAATAACAGTCTCTTCAAAAATCTTGCCAAGTACTGATATCCTGCCTTTTGCAGTTTTATTTGAGTGTGTAGTACACACATTGATCATCCACTGTGATCAACTCTTCCCTTCTAGCATTTAATTAAATTTTTATCACTCCACATACGTGAAAAAGGCCATAAACATTTGGGTTGAACTGACCAGGTGCCACGTCGAAGAAATTCAACAACTTCTTTTGATCAGCACGAAGTGGAAGCTTCAAACCCTTTTTAATTTATTCTCGATGAACAAGAATCCAACCCAAAGGAATTTCTTGATCAGTCATGTCATACTGATACTCCTCTAACCTAATATCTTGTGGAATTTTATACTTTTTCTTAAAACTCAGTATCTTTTTTGTTTTTGAACCCTCTCCATAACAAGCCTCATCACCCTCCTTTACGTCTTCCTCCCCACCCCTATTACCTTCTCAATCACTAGCCTGTGGCTCGTGATCCACATTTATCTCGGTACCCTTTTCGTCAGACACTTCCACGTTTCTGTGTGTCACCTTAAATTGGTCGATACTAGCCACGTCTGCGCTACTCGACCCCAGCATTTAACTACCATCCAACTTTTAGACACAAGCTCTTACATCAATTAGTAGGGGTTCTACATCTTGAAGGTTCTCAAAAATATCTTTATCATCAATATTGATAGGCTTAACCATTTTTATGAACCTGAAAATCAGATTCTATTTTTAAAACAATTAGTATCAATCGTATCAGATATATTATATATGTTCATATGCTAATATTCATATCGTTGTCGAGTTTCATCTCCAACACGATATTCTATCATTATTATCATTACTATCTTAAGGATATTATTACTATCTGAATACACAGTTACTATATTTAGTTCTCGATAGAGTAATTCTTTACTATTTTTTCTAAGTCCTAACATCGATTACTATATTAATGCTTTTTATCGAAGTTCAGAAGCCTCAGCTTCTCGAATACACATGCAAGAAGTTCTTTAGGTCAACTAGATCCACAAGATGCCCAACCAACCTTCGCATCATTCATCTTTAATATGGGCAGTAACCACTTCTCTAAACATTTGATGAACTCTAAAGCCTTCAATAATAGCAACTGACATTAGTTCCAATGGATACACCGCGTATAGACACTCTCTACCTCCACCTCCCTTAATTATCCCAACCATCATAACTACCGATTCAAGATTAAATAACAACAGGGACTTAACACCAAACTTTACCTCTGTATAACTATCATAATTATCATCTGCACCCTCTAACCACTTGCTACGCTACGTCTGGGGCGAAATCTTTACCATCACGGCTTTCAAACCATTAAACCACCAAATAAATCCTTTTTTTCCGTCTATTTATAACCTTACCTTCCAGTTGTACAGTTCAATATTCTGTATTAAATGCTCCAGATTTACTTGACTTTAACCTCGAAAATGATAGAATGAAAACTTGTACGATATTTGACAACCTCTTCAACTTCTAATTTCTTCTCAATATAACCGCAAGTCCTTATGTCGAGAATGAGGCGATTGTAGTTGCATATTTCCCAGTTCGACAAATATAAGCCAACATGACAGTCAAATACAGCTTAGTATTCGTGGAGATGCCATATTTGTAACCATAATTTCTTGACCTACTAGAAGTAGCTGTTGTGCTTGTTCATGAAAAAGTTGTTGGGGATCCGCGAAGTTCGCCCACTGCCCCCAAAATAGAAAACCGTTTTTCTTTTTGTAAATTGCCTGTATCTGCAATAAATATAGGCTTAGAATAGGTTATTCAGATCCGCAACTTTACTATTAGATTTTACATATTAGATTTTCCAATCATATATCAAATTTTAATAGTTAGCAACTTATTAGATTTTACATCAAAACCCTCCTTGAGGTCATGGTTTTTCTTAGCCTTTACTAAGTTTCCAAGTAAAATCCTATTTGTTTAGACTAGTTATTGCATTATCCTTACAAATGTATTGGTAAAGATTATCCTCCCAGAAAATAGGCCATTATAATCTAGAAATGTTATATTTGGGGGGGGGGGGGGGGGGGGCAGATAAGTTCAAAACGAGATAGGAAGAATCCAAAGATGTCGACATGGATAGATAAGTTTAAATAAAATTTTTATCAGGATTTTAGGATTTTCTGTTGCAGAATACATATACGAAATATGGGGGATTCGAAGTGATTCAGAATATTGGTTAAATATGGGGGAAATATGATTTAGAGAGGAGGAAAAATAAAGTAAGGACTTGATCTATGAGAGTTCGTCAAGCTGCTGGAAGACGGTTGACGATAAAAATAGCTGAAGTTTGAGAGAGGATTTTTAGGTTGCTAGATTAAGATTCTGACTTGCAAGAGTCTGAATATCAGTTTGAAGGTTTAGATTGGATGGGTAGGGAACTTGAGTTAGGACATCGTTTCTTCGAGAGTTATTCCGAGAATGATTATAGAGCCTTCAGCTCAAAAAGAGGTTGTGAGGTGAATTGCTAAAGAAGAGATTGAGTTGGAAGGTGTTTGGATCGCTGGAGGTGAACTAATTAGGTGTGGCTCCCCAAGACATCTGGGATGTTTTATGTGTAATTATATGTGAGTGAGTTGTAATGGCATATTTTTTTGGGAGGATTATCTTCGCCAATACTTCTAGTAAGGATTATGCAATAATAAGCTTAAACAAACAAGATTTTACGTGAAAACTCAGTAAAGGCTGAGAAAAACTAATAAGTTGCTAGTTATTATAATTTGCTGTTTGGTAAGATAGTAAGAATGAATGATTAGTGAGTAAACTTTGCCTGTATTTATAATGGGTACATACAGTTTATAAAAAAAATAGTTTCCAATTTTGGGGGTAGTGGGTAAACTTTGTGGATTTTCCAACAGCTCTATTTGACCAAACATAATGGCTACTTTTAGTAGGTTGAGAACTGTAGTCGCAGACGTGATATCTTCTCAAATGATGGAATGTCTTCGATTAAGTTCTGTTGGCTTCTCTTTGCCAAATCTGAGAAATATGCTACAATAATCACCCCATTCTTGATACAATTACTTGTTGTTGTGTCGAAAAGAACATTGGAAAGTGAAACAGTTGTCAAATGGTTGTAGAAGTCTGTGTTCTATTATTTCCAAGGAAAAATTTAAATGAATCTGGTCAATTTGGTTTCCCGAGGAGCATTTATTGTAGGACATTATACTTCATAGTTTTTGGAAGGTGGGGTTATAAATAGAAGGAGTTGTTGCTCAGCAGGATATTGGTAGAGTAGGCCGTGATGGTAATGATGTCGTTCCAGGTAATGCATAACGAGTTCCTGGATCATGTGGATTGGAAGGATGGTGAGTATAAAGAGGTATATCTTGGGTGTTTGTCGCTATTGTTTTTTGATTATAAACTTGGTAGTGATGTGATTGGAAGAAATAACGGAGGAGGAGGTGGAAATTATTGAATCGCATTATTTCTCTTGGTGTCAGCTTCATTTTGTGTTGTGGAAAGCCTTGGAGCGCATTAAATGTTTGGAAAAGTAGCCACTGTCCATATTGAAGATGATGAGATGAAGGGGGCATGGCGTCCTGTGTCTCTTGTCGACATAAATACTTCTTACAACTTTTTACTGCCTTTCTTCAGGGCATAGGCAGCTTTTAGGAGTTAAGTAACTTGAGATTCATTAAGTTTCTTAGGATATCATTGCCTCTTTTGCTAGATGATATGCCAAATTCTGGTGAAAAGAAGCATATAACTCCAAGTCTGCCATGTCGAAAGAGAATATGTGACCTGTAAGTTGATGTAATATAATAAAAGGAAAGAATTGTTGAATGTAAAATGTGATAGTTTACATAATGAATAAACTTTATTTGTTAAAATTGTATCGAATAAATAAATGGTTATCTCGAAGGAAATAAAATCTATTATCTGAAGATAATTGATCGAGTTAGTTGATGTTGAAATAGTTATTTAGGATTATATGTAAATATCGAGGTTATGTTATCGAGGTTATTAGATCTTAAACTAGAGTTTTTTGGCTATGTGGGGCCGGAAATGGTTCCCTAGGAGTTTGATTTGACTAGGATGTATGAAGTTCCAATGAGAAATGACTATGGAATTTGATTGTTAGTTTAATTATTTGTTTTTTGTTGTATATAAATACCTTTGGTAATCTAAAAGTATTTTTTATAGGATTTGAGATGGTGAGGACGAGGGCTCAGGTTTGGGAGGATGAGCATTCCCACCGGGTGCATGTAAAGTATCAGGAGTTACTTAATCGGTACTTCGGTACGAGTTGTGTAAATGGGTAACCATTGGTACCAATAGAGCCCTAGTATAAAGAGATGAGTGAAGTAGAGGTAAAGGAATCGAAAGAGGAGTATACATTTAATTATAATTTGTAATTTTTGAGTCCTCTTAAGCGTGTTGGCAAGATAAGGAATCGGGCCAAGACTTTAGTAAATAAAGAAGATGCTTTGGCCGATCGAAGTGGTTGAGGAGTGGTTGAGAGTTATTTGGTTTGTAAAAATGAGAAATGTGTAAGGTGGTTCTTTGAAATAAATGAATTTATTTGTGTAAGATGTTTTTGTCGATGTGTGTAATGATAAATGTTTCTCAAATATGTTGTGACATTTTGAACGAATGAAATCTTATTGATTCAAAATGGTGAGTATGGGTATGCTAATGTATGATATCTCGACCATCTGGTAGTTGGTTGTCAAATAATATTTGAATTTTGAATTACTGTTACAATTGGCCCATGAATATATATGAGGAATTAAATAAGGAAAAATGTATTTAGGTAATTTGAGAAAATTGCTAGGTGTTCTCCTATAGATGATATTATGAGGTATAATGAATTGGATGTACAGTTTCTTTTTAATAGTATAAGAGTTACTTTGGCAATGATAGATATATCAGTAGAGTTACAAGGAGATATGGAAGGGTTGGAGCAACAATGCATATGCCTGTTAGCGTTTAAAAGACGAAGGATCAAAGAATTTGAGAAGAGGCGAAGAAGGTGTTACGCTCGAGTATTCCAACGGTCGCGAAGGGGTATGATAAAAAGTCGCGTGGGGCCTATAAATAGTTTTGTGGTTGGCAACTGTTCACACATTACTCATTCTGAAAAAAATTCTTCAAGTGCTGATTATCTTTGCTCATCTCTAGCGTTCTTGTCAACCATTGGGAATGAGGATATCAGTATGTTGATTGAGAGGGCAAAACTTACAAAGCAGAGGGATACCGAGGCAGCACGACTCCAAGGTTAGTATATTTTTCTTGCACGTGCTTGTTATTCATGCGATCCTGTGTAAAGCCTTTGTAGATGTTAACATTGTGTTGATAGTGCAAGAAGTAATTATAGTTTAAGTGAATGTAGTGGAAGTAATTAGAAAAATAGACAGTGGTGTCGAAAAGGGTTAAGGACTGTTGTGGAGAGAAAAGTTGATAGAAAGAGGTGACAATGAGTAGAAAGAGTAAGTTTTGGGCGTCGTTGAGATTACAGCGTGACTGTAGGTGTATTGTTTGGATATGTAAAATATGATGAGGTTTAGCGGTTGGGGCACCAAATTTTCTATGAAATTGGTCGGGTTTTACGCCGAAGAGGACAAAAATTCCAAAATTTTCGAATTCAGCTTGTTTTGGCCAAAAGCATGGTACTGCCGAAGTGTCTTCGGGAAGATTAGGCTCCTAAACTTTGTTAAGAAACGTTAGTGACAGAAAAATAGTTATCGATGATAGGATTTAGAAAAAATAGTAAAGAAATCTTGTATCGGGAATTAAATGTAATAATTGTGCATTCAGATAGTAAAGAATGAATGACGTATTGGAAATTAAACTCAACAACTGTATGATTATTAGCATATGAATGTATTTAACATATCTGATATTAGATATACTAATTTTGTAAAAAATGGAATATGGCTTTCAGGCTCATTAAAAAATGGCTAAACCTATCCAAATTGATGATAAAGAAATATTTGAGAACCTTGCAGATATAGAGCCCCTTCTAATTGATGTGACAGCCTGTGTCCAAAAGTTGGGTGAGAGATATAGGGTTGGGTCGAGTAGTGTGGACGTGGGGAGTGTCGACCAGTTTAAGGTGGCACCGAGGAATGTAGAAGTTTCAGACGATGAGGGTACCGTGACAGACGTGGATCACGCACCACAGGCTAATGTTCGAGATGGAAGTGGTGGGGGGAGGGGAGGGGATAAGATATCGAGGATGATGATGATGTATGTTATGGAGAGTCCAGAAATGAGTGAGATTTTGCGTTTTAAAGTTAAGTATGGAATTCCCGAGGACATAAGATTAGAGGAATATCTTCATGAAATGATTGATCAAGACATTCCTTTGGATGGCATACTTTTCCATCAAAAACAGATAAAAAATGGATTAAAGCTTCCACTTCGAGCTGACCAGAAATGGTTTATGAATTTCTTCGATGTTGCCCCAGGTCAATTTAACCCTAATGTGTATGATCTCTTCCGAGTTTGTGGAGTGATAAATGGTCGATTAAAGGCAAGAGGGGACGAGTTAATCACCGTGGATGATTTATGTATGTATTACACACTTAAACAAAATCCATCGAAGATAGGATATATGTACTTGGTGAGGTTCTTGAGGAGACCTCTATTTTATGAGATGGTATCGACAGGGACGTAGTATTTCAAGGAATGTCTTCTTGTATCGGGAAATTATGAATTTAATTAGAGAAATCTAGGGGAGGCTCTTAAAATGAAGACTTTCCACTTAGGTTTTGGGTTAGGTAATTTAGATGTCGAAGTTTTGATTGGTTTGTCTGAATCAAGTATTCTAACTTTTGATTTTTTTTGTATGTCTTCGTGCAGCTCTGAAGGAGATTGATAGAAACTCAGATGTTTTAGAAAAGTTGTACAATATCAGGAGGGGTTATTTCGATCGGATCAACAACTTAGTCGTTAACCAAGGGAAAGTTGATACTTTGTTTCAAGAAGCTGTGTTAAAGAGAACTCGAGCTAGGGGAGCAGAAATTCTGGTTATCGATGGAAAGATGTCTGCGAGAAATAAGAGAGTTGCGGACCCGAGTTTGCCCCTCGAGAATCTGTCACTTAGTGGGTACACCACAAATTCAACAACTGCAGAATGAGATGCTATGCTGACAGAATTCTTCGGGAAAGGTATGTAAAAGAGAGCCGTTGCTCCCCTCCTTCCTCCAAAGAGGGCCTCTCATAGATCTACTATAGAGGAGATAGTTGATATGACACCATCTGGTATTCTGGATAGTTGACCTCCTAAAGTGGCTACTAGCTTGTTGCCGAAGAAGAAGAAGGCTTCTGAGTCGATGAAGAAGAAGTTCGTCGAGGAGTCGAAAACCGAGGTCCAACATACCATGAAGGCATATGTGTTTGGGATGACTACTTTGGAGGAAGAATATTATGATTTTCTGGTGGGGGCAGAAAGCCTCTCTATTTTTCTCAGCAAGGGCCACCAAAACATAACTAAGGTTAGGAATTTTTCTGCTTTGGTTCGATTAAAGAATTTAGTGCCTCATTCGAAAACTCATATTATGATTGTAATGCAGATCAAAAAGTTGTTGATCGAGGCCAAACCTCACATTCTGGGTACTGGTACTCTAGCAAACCAGGTTCTCGCATATAAGAATATCGAGAAGGAGCTGGTGACAGAGAAAAAGAATTTGACTGAAGAGAAAAGTAAATTGGATGCGAGGTTGGGTAAGTATAAGTTGGATGCCGGGAAGGCGAAGGAAGTTGCCCTTCGCGAGGCGAAGAAAACTTGGGATATGGAGAAGAAGAAGAAGGTCCAGGAGATAAGAAACGATTTCACAAAGGAAAGAGAGAGGTATTGTCTTTGTAGAAAACTAACTTTGAGAGTGATGTTCGAGAATAAATTATTTATGTGAGGAAGGTGATGGAGGTGGAGCACGCGAGAGTCTAGGAGGAGGTGATGGCTGAAGCTATTCGGGATAACCTTGACACGCGTTAGAGGAGAGAAACAACTTTTACCAAGGTTTGGTTGTTGCTGGGAACCAGTCCTTTCTCAATTCAGATGTGACGAATAAAGTTCCTAAAACGCCTGTAGCGCATCAAGTGCCTAAGGTGCCTAAAGCACCGGAAGCTCATGTGGTGACTATCTCCATGGGTATTCTTGCTATGGAATTACTAGATGATCTAACTTCTAGTGTACCAGTGAAGGTTGATAATGTAATCTCCTCCATGCTGAGTATATTATGTTAGAAAAGTATTTGTTTTTATGAAAGATGTAAAAATTGTCGATGGGACCAAAACAATATTTTTCTATTTCTTGAATGCTTATGTTGATGTTTTGTCGATGAATATTTTAAAAATAATTTATGCATAGAATTTGTAAAATTTATGCTAAGTGCTGGTATTCGACAAGATCGATAGAATTAGATAGTAACATAGATAATATGCAAAAGGTTGCTTTGGTGCAAGTATCTGAGATGATTGAAAGAGGGCAATGTAATGGCTCATTTTTTTTTAAACGAATATGCATTTTATTTATATAACAAAAAGGGATACAAGTGGAGGACATAAAGCCTTGCCACTAGTCTATAGCCGAACAGTGGCCATGCCTAGTTTATCCCTGAAATAAGATGCTCAAATTTGACGTGGAAGAGAGGCCGCCATCCAAAAGAGGGCTGATCGTTGGGAGCTGCCAAGTTTGGAGAGGCCATTAGCTGTTCCAATTCCTTCCCTGTAAGTGTGTCTCATGCTAATGTTTAGCTTTTGTCCTAGTTGGGTGATCATATTCCAAGTTGCTCTATACTTGGCAGGGCAACGGTGCGTGCGCTTGTACCAATTTACTATGAGTTCAACATCTACCTCGACGATAAGCGGAGACCAATCTTGTTGTTCGCAGTATAGGAGGCCATGGAGTACAACATACATTTTTCGCAGTATTTGTCCCTTGGCCTAGAGCTAGGCTGAACCCGAGCATAAGATCACCCCGGTGATTACGGATTATCCCTCCTGCACCAGTCATACCAGAAGGAAGAGCGGAACCATCACTGTTTAGTTTGAAGTATCTAGGAGGTGGGAAAGTCCATCGGATCATAGCAGGCCATTTGTTGATGTTGCTATGATCGCTGAAGTTGCTATGTTGTGCTATTTCTACCTTGAACATGCTCTCTAATAGGTCTTTGTTGATAGTTTGGATAATGGCTGAGGGAGATATTGACTTGTCCTCGAATCTATAAGCGCATCTTGCTTTCCAGACCTCCCAGATTATGAAAGCCGAAAGAACTCCTCGAACAATGCCCATTTGAGTTCGTGTGTCCGCTGTTTGGAACCATAGCCCTTTCCGTGTCCACCAACTATCATTCTCTCCTTGCCTAACTCCACAAACATTTCCAAAGTGGGCCCAAACCGTCGCTGCCATTTCTCCCTGAACGAGTAGATGATTCAACATTTCTGTTGTGCCTATATTGCAACAACAACACCTTAAAATGAGAGGAATTCTTTGTCGTATGAGTTCATCCACAGTGATGATTTTCTTCCATGCTTTCTAGCTGAAGATCTGAATTTTGGTGGGTTTAATGTGATGCCAAATCCACTTCATACGATCATGTAATTCTCCTTCTCTGCGCCAGAAATTCAAGGCAAATTTGATGGTGAAGTCGCCTTTTTTGGAAGGTCCCCAAAGTGGTGTATCATCGTCTTCGCTGAGGAAGAACTTGTACGAAAGTGTTTGCTTCCAATGAGTCGGTATATCGTGCTCTAGTTGCTGCCAGTTCCAGTTGCTGTTGTTAATAATAGCGTTCTTCACCTTGATTTGTTACGTACATTCGAGGTTAAGTAACTCTGAAAACCGACCTTCCCCTGTCCAATTATCAAACCAAAAAGTCATTTCACCTTTACTGAGAGACCAAGTTGTGTTTGCTTCTACCGTAGGGAGTAGGCCCTTTCATTTATTTCCAAAGAATAGAGTCTCCATTTCGCAATCGGGGTTCCCCATTAATGGTGTATTTTCTCCTGAAGAATGAGGCCCATGTGGAGTTGCTGTGAAGAAAATTCCAGCATTTCTTAAGTAAAAAACTGTACTTGATGTCCTCAAGCCGACGAATCCCAAGTCCACTTTCATCTTTTGGGAGACAAAGGTCATCTCATGCAACCCAATGTTTTTTGTTTCGGCCGTCGAAACTGCCCCAAAAAAAGTTGGAGAACATCGACTCTATCTTGTTGACGACCCCGAGGGGAACTATAATACACGATAAAAATTGGATGGGCATCGAGTTTAGAACATGATTCAGTAATACGAGCTTCCCGCCTTGTGATAGTAGCTTTCCTTGCCAACCTTCTATACGTCATTGTATTTTTGTTAGCAATTTGTCGAAGTGAGATAACCTTGCTCGCCCATAGCTAATGGGAGCTCCCAAATATGACATAGGAAAAGATCTGCACTGAATTTTGCATGCAGCTTGTATGACTTGAGTCCTTGTTGTCGGCACTTTATGATGTACATATACGCCACTTTTAGTTTTGTTAACTAGTTGGCCGGAGAAGGCTTCATATCGGGCAAGGAAATTCATCAAACCGGAAATGGATCGTTGATTTCCATTTAAGAAAACGAGGAAGTCGTCTACATATAAGAGATGGGTTAGGGGTGGGAAACCTTTAGATGTTTGAAATAACCCAATTTTTCCTTGGTCAAAACAATCGGATAATCCTCGAGAGAGTACTTCTTCTGCAATGATGAATAGAAGAGGAGAGATGGGGTCACCTTGTCGATGTCCTCTTGACGATTTGAAGTAGGCCTTGAATACTCCCTGAAGTACTACCGAGAACCATGGATTTTCAACACATTGAGCTATAAGTTCAACACTTCTGCTGGAGAATCCGAATTTGTGAAGCACTAGTCTCAAAAACTTCTAATTCAGCCTGTCATAAGCCTTGGCCATATCTATCTTAATCATGACGTTAGTCCCGCGTACCTTTCTATGCAAATCCCCTACCATTTCTTGAGCTAGCGTGATGGATTCACTAATATCCTTGCCTCAAATGTAAGCTCCCTGATTGTCGGAGATTAATTTGTGAAGCAACTTGCTGAGTCTGTTAGCAATTATTGAAGATAAAATTTTATAGACGGCGGAGCACAAGCTTATTAGTCTATAGTCCCCCAAGTTATCTGGGGTATCTTTCTTGGGTATGAGTGTAAGGAAGGAGGAGGTATAAAACCTGGATAGTGGAGCACCATTGAAGAACTCCTTGGCTGTGCCATGGAGATCTTCCTTGATAATGTCCCAACATGAAGTAAAGAACATCGATGTGAAACCGTCGCAGCCTGGGGCGCTATCGCCGGATATGTTGAACACACTTTCCCGTAGTTCTTTCAAGGTTGGGATGCATGTGAGGCTTGTATCTTCGTTGGTGTTAATAACGGAAGGAATGCTCTCGAGTAATTTTGCATCCTCAGTTGTGGTTGTGGATTGTAGTACATCTCGAAAATAGTTTACTGCGGCATCAATAATGTTCGCCACATCGGATGTCACTGTTCCATCGGGAAGAGTAAAGTCGGATACAAAAGTTCTCTTTCGATTGACTTGAGTGACCGTAATAAAGAATTTGGTATTAGCATCACCTGTTGCAACCCATTTAACCCTGGACTATTCTCTCCATAACACTTCTTCATTGTGTAGCATGGCTGCATGTTCTCTCTATACATTAGCAAGCTCGGCGCCCATATGATCATCCCACCCTTCCTGCAGTATGTGGTCCAGCTGTATTAGTTTATCCTGAAAGATGTGAATGCTTTGAGTGACATTTCCAAAAACATTGGTATTCCATGCTTTGAGAGCCTGTCGAACTTGCTTGAGCTTATAGGCGAAAGATGAACAATTTCCGAAAACACCACTAGGCCAATTTTCTGCCACCAGAGTTGGAAAGTTATCATGCGATGCCTACATTTTCAAGAAACGAAAGGGTCTTGGTCCTTGGTAAAGATTGTTACGAATGAGAGGAGCAGTGGAGAATGGTCTGAACATACCCTTTCTAGATGCATAATTTTATGTATGGGGAAAAATGTCATGAAGCTGGGGTTGACCAAAGTTTTGTCTAACCTTGCCCATTGTCTTGTGTTGTCCTCATGGTTATTGTACCATGTGTAGCTGGATCCAGTGAATGAAGCCTCCATGAGGGCGGCTGCTTGAATCGTGTCCTCAAACTCTACCAAAGGTCTATGCGATGTACGTCAGCCCCCTAGTCATTCTGATTGATGCCTAACCGTATTGAAGTCACCTATAACACACCATGGAGAGTTCATTGTAAGTGCAATTTCTTTGATGTCTTCCCATAGTGTTTTTCTCTCAATGATATCGTATTTAGCATAGACAATAGTGACAAATGTACTCCATTGATTATTATAACTCATTTTGCAATGTAACAATTGATTGGAACCGAAAACTAGTTCAACATCATAATCTTGTTTCCACAGAACCCAAATTTTTCCCCCCATGAGCTGATTTGACATAAACGAGTTACAATTTATTCTTCTACCCAAATTTGGACCTAATGAAGCATCTTGGAAAGGTTCCAGCAACACAACAATAGAAATATGATGTTGCTTGATGATTTTATTGAGATGGTTTATTGATTTGGCATTGCCAATATCCCTACAATTCCAAACTAGTAGTGGACCTGACGCCATTTAAACTGTGGAAAGGGATTTGAGGGCACTCTTGCTCCTCATGACTGTACAGAGAGGAATACATTGTGGTTTAGAGCGACGCTGCCTGACTGGAGTCCAATTTGGAGCATCTTCTTTCCCATAGTGTTCAATGTCGGAGTGACATTCTCTCCCAACATCTTTTTAAATTTCCAGTTCCCCGGTAATGTACTGCTGAATGACATTGTTTGCTGCAGCAGTGTTGTCATGAACTAGATTTGTCTCGGTTGTATTCTCATTGTCCACCATAAGTCCTGCCATCTGCCCCGCTGTGGCATTCCCTGATGGTGCTAGTTTTTGCCCGCTAGCTGCAGCAGTATTTTCGTGTAATAGTTCAGTCTCGGCTGTTTGCTCAGTGCCCACTGAAAGCCCTGCCATCTGCTCCGCTGTGTCATTCCCTGATGCTATTATTTTCTGCCCACTTTTTGCAGCTACAGTCTCTGCAGCTCGGGGTTGTGTAAACTTGTTGTTAGCGCCGATTGATGTTCCCATCATCGAAACTTTGCCTTGTCTAATCTCCTCTCTCTTGTCTAAAATGATAATTGGTTGAAGTTTGGTGCAGCTGGCTTTGGTATGTCCTTGCAACATGCAATGACCACAATATTGTGGAAGTCATTCATACAACACCACTTGCTCGACGGTGAACGATTTGGAAAGGGCGAGACCTACTTTGGATGGGAGTTCCTTCATAAGGTTGACCTCAATACACATACGGACGGTGCTGAGTCTGCTCAGGCTAAGAGTAGTTGAGTGATGATCAAGTAATTCCCAACATGTCCAGCCAATTCTTTGAGAATGCCATTGTTCTGAAGGTGTAATCTACACCGGCGCAAAGGGAGAATCCTTTTTGGGGTCGAAGTCGGCAGACCAGCGAGCCAACTTGTAGAAGAAGCCTTTAATCTGTCTTGATTCTCTAGAGAGAGATCGTGTGGCGTCTTTCTCCGACATCAACATGATCATGATATGTTTGTAATAAGGCCGGCAACCTTCGGTTCAGCCATAAGACCCCAATTTGATTTGATAGTACTCACGATGATGTCTAATTTAGGTTTCCCTGTCGGGAAACTCATGATTAGAGTTGTGTTGAAAGCTGAAGCAGCTTTGTTCAGATCTAAAGGTGAAAACGAAATCACTGGTATTCCATCCTTCACTGCTACTCTAGTATCCGGTTTAAACTCCTCGAGAACAGGCCGGACTGCTGTGACAGAGGCAATGCTTGCAAAAGAAGGTTTAGTGTGTGATGTGGGTGTGATGATAGGGTTGAGTGAGTCTTGAATGGGTTGCAATAGATTTGCAGAAGGGATGATAGAGCTGATGTTGCCAGGGGTGTTGGGGAGGGGAGGGTAAGAGAAAGAAGGGTTAGGGAGGGCTGGAGAACCAGAAGTGTTGCTAGCAGCCATGGAGAAACAAAATCTGAAGAAGATAGAAGATAAATGGGAGATAAAGGCAGAGAAAGTAAGGTTCTAAAAAGGGTAGAACCTAGGAGGGATCAAAAATGGAAGAAACCCTAGCGAGGGAGACGGCTAGGGTTAGGGAAGCGAAGGAGGAGAGATACGACTCTCATGCCTCTCGTTTAAGCTTTCGAAAAGTACAATGACATGTAATGGCTCATTTGAATGTGGAATGATGACCAAATGTGTACCTTGATGGGATATTTGGGTTTTATGTCGATGTGAAAAAAAGGGCAAAAACATGACATGTTTTGCTCGATAAGTAATGAAGTACAAACAAGGTTATCCTGTAATTAGATAGGTGTTTGTCAAAGAGATGAAAGTTAGCTATGATGTATACTTGTTAAGTATGTATCGATACTAAGCGAATAATAGTGAAAAAGATAAAAATGATAGTAAAGATGTCTTTATTTGAATTTATCAATAGCGGTTACAGAGGTTATCTATAAAACATTTTTAACTGGGCTGTATTTTATAGATATTTAAGCTATATTTTGTCTTCAGTCATTAACCAGTTAATCCCACTGTCGGTCTTGTCACTAACAATATATGGTCCTTCCCACTTTTCTGATAACTTGCCAAAATTTTTAGGTCGAGTACTATTCCGGATGTGCCGAAGAACAAGATCACCAATGCCAAATGTTCACTTTTGGACATTCTTGTTGTAAGCTTTCTTGAGAGTGTCATAGTACTGCCCCAAGTTTGCAATGACTTGGTCTCAAGTTTCTTTGATCCAGTTGAGGTTACAGAGGAGTCCGAGTTCATTGTCTTCATTTGTGATTGCTCTTTGAGTACTTGGTAGATTTAGATCTGAAGGTATGACTTCTTCAGTGCCGAAGGCCATCATAAATGGTGTACAACCTGTAGATCTTCGAGGAGTCATCTGGTATGCCCATAAGACACTAAGAAGTTCATCGACCCATCTGCCTTTTTTCTCGTCGAGGCACTTGCGTAACCCCGACTTGATACTTTTGTTAATGGCTTCAGCTTGACCATTTTCTTTAGGGTAGTATGGTGTCAAAGTAGACAGTTTAATCTTATATTTGTAGAGGAAACTAAGAACTTTGCTGCTGATGAATTATTTGTCATTATCAGCTCGCATCATTTGTGAGCAGCCAAATCTTGTTATGATGTATTCCCATAAAAACTTGTTGACTTTATTTTTTTTTTTGTGACATAGAGGTACTAGTTCGACCCATTTGGCGAAGTAGTATGTTGCCAAAAGAACAAAGTTTTTGTTTCCCGATGCTGGGTGGAACGGTCCAATGATATCGATCACTCATCTTTTAAATGGCCCGAGGACATTGCTAATGTGTAAGTCGAGTACTGGGCTTTTGATGTCTCTTGAGCGTGGATTTGGCATTTGTAGCACTTACGAGCAAATTATTCATATTCTTGTCGCATCTTTGGCCAGTATAATCCTTGGATGAATTCCCGTTGGGCCAATGATCTTCCCAAAATATGAGCTGCGCAAATTGTTTTGTGAAGTTTATTGATTTTGACTTGGGTTTGTTTTTGAGAGATATAGACAATAAGTGGTCCTCCTCCTGTAATGCGATATAAGATTTCATTCAGAACTGTGAATCGAGGGCATTTTGCTATGAGTAATCGGACATCTTCTTTGTTAGTTGGGAGGATGTTGGAATTGAGGTATGCATAGAATGGTTTTCTCCAATCTTTAACATCTTCATCTTCAGTAACATTGATGTGCATTGTATAGCTTATATCATGGCTGGAATGTTCTATGACCTAGATGTTTAAAGTTTTTTTTTCACTTTCTTTGAGCATTGCAGTAATATATGCTAACGCGCCAACGTGGCAATTCTTGGCTTGAGGGAGGTAAGAGATTGTTACTATTTTAAACTTGTTCATTTTCTATTCGACCAAGGCTGTATAATCAACCATATTTCCCGATGAATGTTTTAGTGTAATGGTTGGCGACGAGTAATGAGTCGACGTAAAAAGCTATTTCTTCCGCCCCAAGTTTGATAGAAGGATCCAGTCTATGGAGGATAGCATCATATTCTGTTTCATTGTTATTTGCATAGAACTTGAGTTTAATTACTTTCTTGATGCGATAATTGGATGGTGTAACGAAGACGATGCTTATTCCTAATCCTCGTGGTCCAGCGGATCTGTCTGTAAAGAGTCTTCATCCTGTACTTTGTGACCACGTGTCTGGTTCTGCTATTGAGTCATCAGTCAATACTTCCTTGAGTTCTTCCCAATCGGGGTCTTCGAGTAGAAAATCTACTAAGAAATCAACTACTGCTTGTCCTTTGATAGATATCTGAGGCTCGAAGGAGATGTTGTATTCGCCGAGGAATATAGACCATTGTTAAACTTTTCGAGATTTTTCTTTTATAGAGAGTACAAGTTTGAGATGAAACTTGGTAATGATTTTGATGGGATGAGCTTGGAAATATGGTCAAATTTCTTAGAGTTGTATACCAAGGCGAGTAGTTATTTTTTCATTATTGTATATCTTTTCTCGACATGCATGAGAGTTTTGCTGATAAAGTAGATTAGTTTTTCTACACCACCGTCTTCTCGAATAAGGACAGAGTTAATGGAATTATCAGTGGTTGATAAGTACATTATTAGCATTTTACCATCAACATGAGTACTTATTATAGGTAAAGCCCCAAGTATCTTTTATGATCTTGGAAAACTAATTCACAATCAGGGGTCCAAATAATTTCCTTGCGCTATTTTTTGGATAGTAGAGTTGGATTTCTACGAAGGAGGTGGTAAAGAAGTTCGCATCGATTAGATGACTTGGAGATGAACCTGTGAAGAGCTACAATTTTGCAAGAAAATTTATGTACATCTTTTTTGGTTTGAGCAGATGGCATGGCCATGAGTGTTTTGATTTGTGCCAGATCGATTTTGATTCCCCTCTTACCAACCAGGAGTCCCAAAAATTTAATCGATGCGACCCCGAATTGGTATTTTTCTGGGTTGAGTTTCATCTGGCAGGTATGAAGGATATCAACGATGGTTTGGAGGTTGTTGCAATGATCTATGGTAATGAATTTGATAAAAGTAGTTTTTGATCCCGCCTGAACTGGCAAGGTGATTTCTCCTGTGGTTGATTCTTTGAAACTGTTAAACCCTGTTATGGTAGTTGTCAAAGTTTTTACTAAGTCTTTGAGTCCCAGAATGTCAATTGTTCTTTTGAACAGAACATTTGTTGTGCCTCCTGTATTGATGAGGAACATGTGTAGGTAGTCTTGTCCTACTTTGATCATAATGACCAGAGGGTCATCATGAGGGTATTTGACATGGCTTGTGTCACAGTTCTCGAATGAAATATCGTACAGACATTTTAATTTGTTAGATTGGGAAGAAGTTTTGCTGACTTGTTTGAGGATATTATTTTGTAACAAGATGTAATTCTATCGCCTTTTTTTCTCTTTTTTCCTTACTCAATCTCGATCATGTAAAGTTGGCGAGCTTGCCCTTGACTTTGCTCTTGTTGTCTTTTCTTTTTGTTTCTTCTTTGTGGAACTTCTGAACGTCAAGTACATAATTGTGAAGTCTTCCAGCCAGCAGGATACGATGAAACATCTGAATTAGATAGTAAAGTTGTTAGTCTCGTGGCTATACATGTTACGATACTAGCACATTGACTTGTTGGGTATATCAGGAATTGCCTGTACTTTATCGTGGGTAAGATAGCGGAGAGTGTGGTTGCCATAAGAGGTAAGACTAGAATGGGTCTATCTGGATTTTCATCTTTTCTCTTAGCGTTGTTGGTATTTCTTCCGCATTTCTTGGTTTTCCCAGTATTGGTTGACTTTTAAGGTGGCGATGAAAATGCCTCATTAGAATGGATGACTGAGGAACTTTTCAACTTATCATTTTTGGATAATTCTAATTCGATGTAGTTATTAAAAACATCAATCATTTCTGTCACCGTTTTAGGCTTGTGCAAGGTAAGTTCTTATCGAACTTTGGAATCGATATGTAGTGCCGAGGTGAATGCTGAAATGACAATCTTAGGATCTGAATTCCCAATCTTTCATATTTCTTGAAAGAAACGCTTGTAAAAACTTGTCAATGTTTCTTTAGCACCTTGCTCGAAGAAGAACAATGAATCTATAGTTATTTCTCGCTCCGTAGCATAAGCATAATTTAAATCGAAGAGGCACTGCGACTGGTTGAATTTATTGATAGAGGCTTCGGGGATAGTATGGAACCATCTGAGAGGTTTTTCCTTTAGGCTTATGTTAAATAATCTGCATCGCATGTGATTAAGTTTGGAGTTAAATCTAACTGCGGATCTGAAGTGCCGGACGTGGGTGAGAGGGTCAGTGAGGCCTACATACTGATTAAATTTTAGCATGTGGAAAATTTTCAGAATGGGCATAACATCGAGATGAGGAGAGATGGGATTTGCTTTGATTTTTTTGAGAGCAGACCTTCAGCCTGGGATGTTAGAGTTTATGGCTTAGATCCTATTGATTAGGTAATCCGAGGTGATGAATTATGGTGAAGGATTTGGTGTGGCTGCAACCTGTGGATCAAAGTTTCCCTATCATTCAGGTCCAAATCGGTCTCTTATAGGACGTCTCACCGGTGGTGGTGGAGTTTAATGACGTGTACATAAACTTTTGAGAGTTGTCGATGCTGAGGATGTAAGTCCAAAATATCAAGAATCCTTGTCTGGATTCCTTGATATGGATTGAGAAGTTCATGCCCATTCTTTTCTTGGTTGGTTTTCTCTTTTAGTCGCCCTGGAGCGGTGATCACTTTGAGCCTGAGAAGGTGACGTTTGTCTTCTAGTAAGCCGATCTTAAGTTCTTCTTAAATGCTCCATTTCTTTCTGATGTATCCGGTTCTATTGGTCCAAGGCCTTTCTTCTTTGGTCTCTTTCAACTTGAAGAGTTTGGGCGTGAATTCGCTGATCTTTAAGCATTAAGACTCGGTCAGATTCTATTTGTTTTTGAAGTTTGATTACTGTGCAGTGCAGATCGATTATTTCCAGTATCGGGTTGATCTTATGGTTTCCCAGCATACTGGAGGCACTTCAGAGATTCATGTTTGTCATTACATTATCTTAGATCACAGGTGGTAAAGAAAAGTACAGTTTTCCCATAGATGGCACCAATTATAATGGCATGATTTCCAGGAGGATAATCTTCGCTAATACTTCTAGTAAGGATTATGCAATAATAAGCTTAAATAAATAAGATTTTACGTGGAAACTCAGTAAAGGCTGAGAAAAATCATGACCTCGAGGAGGGTTTTGATGCAAAATCCAATAAGTTGCTAGTTATTACAATTTGTTGTTTGGAAAGATAGTAAGGATGAATGAATAGGGAGGTTGTGGATTAGAATAACTCATTCTCTGCCTATATTTATAATAGATACATGCAGTTAACAAATAGAAAATTAGTTCCCTATTTCAGGGGTAATGGGCAAAGATTGCGGATCTTCCAACAGCTCTATTTGACCAAGCATAATGGCTACTTTTAGTAGGTTGAGAACTGTGGTTGTAGACGTGACATCTTCTTGAATGATTGAATGTCTTCGACTAAGTTCCGTTGGCTTCTCTTTGTCGAATCTGGGAAATTTGCTACTACAGGGGTGGATTATATGAGATCAAATAACGGCAATGGAAATGTAGATAGAATATTGTTTTGAATTCGTTCCCCTTTTGTTGCTAATATTATTTGGGACTGTTGTAAATAAAAATTCGAATTTGAAATGGGAGAGCTTGACGTCAGTAGTTCTATAAGTATTAGAAGCAAGAATAGAAAGAGCATGTAACTTTGATTTTTGTCTCTAGTGTTAGTACATGGAAAGTTTGATTGGGTGTATGAGTTGAGAAATCATGAGTGTTGGGAGGTCAAAGGTAGATTTGGGTAGGAAAGGTGAGAATATATTAAAATATAGGGCAGGGGGCAATGATGAGAATGTGCTTTTACCAAAAAGGTGCAAAACGTCTGACATTAATTATGGAAGGGATGCCTCAGTTCCAAAACTGAGGGTGGCTCGTGTGAGGCCCAATAACTACCTGTAGTTAGAGATAGAAACTATAAATAATACTTCATCTTCCTTATTTAAATATTTATCAACTTCTGAAAATTTGAAGAACAGTGAGAGGTAAAAGTGAAAAAATAACAGAGATTCACGCGAAAGGCTAGACATGAGTGATCAAAAGGCAAGGCGAGAGAAAGTTATGGAAGGGGATACTTTTTTACGAGTTGATGGAGAATCAAACCTCATCCTTAGACTTATAGTAGAAATGGAGACTTCGTCTGTTATGGAGGCCTCAATTTCTAGTCGTTTGGATGAGTCTGAGAATTTAGTATCTGATAGGGAGGACGAAGTAGAAGTTGTTCAATTTCTAGATTTCCTTGGAAAATTGGTATCGTACCCTCTGAACTCTGATATGTTTAGAGAATTTTATAAATCCAAGGCTCTTATAGGGGGAAGATGGGGTAATTTTGTAGAACATGCCGGTAGGATGTTTAGAAGTTGTATTGTAGAATTTGGGGAGGAATATTTCTTTTTCTTACCTGATTTAGAGAAGGAGAAAACGGATAGAGGAGTAGATGAATCGTTCTCCTTGGAGTATTATGATGGACATGTTCTGGGTGATCTGGAAGAGGGATTTTTGTGTTACCTGTCTCAGTTGGAGTACGGGTTTAGTTTCCCCCTTAGCAATCTTGCGAAAGGGATAATGAATACCACAGGGGAATGCCCTGCTCAATTGAACGGGAACATGTGGAAGTTGATCAATGTCTGTGTAAGTTTGAATAAGTTATGGGAGAAGAATGAGATGGAGAGGCGAATATCTCCTGAAGATGTTTACAATTTTATGGCGTAAAAATCTATTCTGCATAGATACAATGGCTCAGGAAGGGGTCGAGCTCGAGGCTGTACTGAATGAACTTTGCATTAGTTGAAATAAACGAGCTAGCAGCAGGTCTGAGAAAGTTTAAAAGTTTCAAGCAACGAGACTCATGACGTGGGTTGGTGGCAGCAAGAAGAGAGGAGCTGATGGAGAGAGACGAGTGGTTTTTCTGAAGGCCCCTACAGTAGATTTTTTAGATGTGCCAGAGTCTACCACGTCGAGCAAGCTAGCTCGGACATTTCCAAAAAAGAGGATGGTGAAGCGTGGCTCGACCTCTGGAACCACGGGGAGCGGTGTGGTCGTGGTAGAGGCAAAAAAAAGAAGGGTAAAACCTCCTTCTGAGCGTGTTGGGTCGAAGGTTGCAGAGAATTGAACTAGTGAGGAAGACGAGCTGAGAGTTGTGGAGAATAGGGCGACGCTTGCAGCTCGCAAGGGTGTGGAGGAAATGAGTAAAGTTGTAAGTTTGATGATTTTTAAATTTTCTGAATTTGCATTGTGTTTCGATCTATAAATATGCTTAATTTGTTTTTGTAGGCTACTCATTTGATGAAGGGGATATACCTCGGGATAGAGGAGGAAAAGCCAAACTCGAGAATGGGAAGGCAGAGCTCGAGAAGAAGGTAATTCGATTGATGTTATATTTGGTTCGGGAGGGGAAGCGACTGGATTCTGTGAAGGTTGCGCAGCAGGTGGAGATTAGAGAGCTGATAGAAAAAGTGCTGAAGAACCTGGATGAGGTGGTAGTCCAGCGTAATAGACTTGGGTGGCAACTCCTCAAAATGGGGTACTCTAAAGCTGAGGTTACTGAGATTATGAAGGATACCTACGTTGAAGAGGAGGAGGATAAAGATGATGTTTCTAGAGTGGCTGGAGGGTTGAACGACGTCTCTCCCTAAACTGAGCATGAGAACCAAGGGGATGACAATGTGAATCTAGAGAATGGGAATGAGAAGGTAGTATAAAATTGTTGACTCTATGGTTATGTAATTATGAGGCATTTGAGAATTGTAATTGTATGGATCATTGCTTTGTTGGATAACTTCTTTAGGCTAAGAGATTTTAAAAATTGTTTGTAGGAACTTAAGGATATGCACCTCAGAATTGAGGAGTTAAAGGATGAGCTCGCTAAGAAGAAAGATGCCTCAGCTTCCCTGTTGTCTTCGCAAGCAGAGCTACAGGTTAGAGAAGAGTAAAAAATATTTGACTTGTATGTTGTATTAATTTAGATCTACAAAGTAAATATTAGAGTATAGAGACATACCAAAAATGTGTTAATAGTTTAGGGGCAATGGTACTTAATTGTACATAGATAATATCAAAGAATTGAAAAAGTTAGAACATAGAGAATGTATACCTTGAAATTGGAAGTACTTCCACCTTAAGTTTATAAGCAGTTTCACACAGTTGATGTAAAAAAAAAATTGTTTCAAATAAAAGTCGATGTATCATGATTGAATGTATTGGTTGAATGTTCTTGAATCGAACTTAATGTAATGTATCTGTGATGTAGGTCGAACTGGAGTCAGCTCGTTTGAGTGAACAAACGACGTGCCAATATAACCATGAGTTTGCGACTGAGTTTGATAGGATGAGAGAGGCAAACGAAAATTGGGAGGATCAACACGTAAAGGTACATTTCAAGTTTGTCGAGGCAATACAAACTGCTGATGACCTTACTCAAAAAATCAAGGGGAAAGATGCCAAAACAAATAAGGGGCAAAAAGAGCTTGCGGAGGCGAATGACGAGATAGCGAAGCTCAAAAGCCGTAATGATGCGTTGATGATAAAGGGTAAGGAGGAAAACATGGCTCGATACCGTATTCAATCGTTAAAAATGGCAGAGAAAGAGTTATGCCATTTTGTGGCCAGTCTAAAGGACCAAATCTGATTTAGTGGGTTCCAAAAGAGAACTGGAGTGATTGATGAATAAATTTATTGAAAAGGATAATGAGCTGAAGAGAGCTCGAGATGACCTATCCAAATCTAAAATTATGGTAGAGCAGTTGAGTGAGGCTTTACCATCCAAAGATATAAATTTTCTACTGGTGCAGAGACGATACAATAAATTGAATGAGAGGGTAACCCTTTTTTTGCAAAAGGTAAGATTGAATAGATGAGGAAAGAGTACAAATTAGGGGAGGCAAAGCCAAGCCCAGATAAGCCCAAAAAAATAATTAATTAAATCTAAAGTAGCATACATTAGGCTCTTCTAACTTTGTTAGGAAAAGTAGTCTTCCAAGGAAGCTTTCCAAGTTTCCAGCCGGGAGAAGAACCCCCCTCTTGGATGCTTGAGAGGCGGAGAAGTTTGCTACTTTCCAACAATGAGAAAATCAGATATGCGCTAATTTAGTCTTCGTTCTATTCCATCTAGCTCTCTGAGGCCAAGGGACATGATTCTTTGAGAAGTCTGAGATAGCTGTATGAGAATCAAATTCAATCCATACCTTCTTCCAGTTTTTTTGGACTGCCCAATCAAGTGCTCCAATAATAGCCTCACATTCCGAGAAGAAGTTCGTAGTGTTGCCGAGCCCTATTGTGAGAACACCGAGAACATCCCCAAGATCACTCCTCGCCACTGCCCCTGTTCCAGCTTTTCCAGGAGAGTCAATTACTGCTGCTCCACAGTTTATTTTAATCTCCTAAAACCAGGGAGGAGCCCAAATACAGCTCTAAATTCTGGGAAGGGGTCTAGGTTTGGTAGGAACTCCCAAAGCAGACAAAATCGAGAGCTCGAGGAAGTTGCTTGCCATGCTATTGGAAGAGAGGCTGGCAACGTCTTTAATAGCAGCCAAGCTTCTTCGTTTAATCTCGTTAGTGCTGAAAGAAATCCCTTCGAAGACCGAGTCATTTCTTGCTCGCCAGAGAAGGTAGATGACGTTCAATACAGCGGCTATCCAGATATTTTTTATGTATGAACTCAGATGGTGGCAGGACTCCAAAGCAGGCTTAAGGTTTGAGAAACCAGATTAAATTTGAAACAGAGAAGCAATCCAAACAGAGAAGCAATTCTCTTGCAACGGAAGATCTTCTCATATATAGAGGTTTCCACATTGTATCAAGATGCTCCTTATGCAAGTGTAATCTGGAATCTATGCAGCACCTGTTCTGGAACTGCCCAAGGTCTATTGAGAGGGTAACCTAATTAAAGGCTAATTGGCTCTGTCCAATTTGCGTATCAAGAAGGCCTAGGCTAGAGAGCACTCGAGGAAGAATAAAGGTAATACCGGGGTCTCCATATTTCAAGGGGATGTGGTTATCCCATCAGCTCGAATTAGAGGGCTGGAGGGAGACGTAGCTCGTACTCAAGCTCACGTTGGAAAGGGAAATGAATGGTTATGGGAGTGCTAAGGTAAGTTGTATATTTCTCATGTCAGGGAACAAGAGTTAAAGTGGGTGATCGGGGGTAAGGATCATTTAATAAGGAAAAAGGATAAATTATTAAAGAAATCTCCTGCTAAGGGAAGTGTAGGTAAAGACAGGGAGCTTGAGGAACTCTGCACTAAGGTGGCAGAATTGAGGACGATGAACCAGGCTGAGTCAGATAAAGCACCGGGGAAGGGGAAGGAACATATCAATCTTATGTGCCACGCAGAAAGTCGCATGGAATGGCATGACACACGGAACAAGAAGTTGCAAGAGCATCATAAAAAAGTGAGAGATAATAGTTTTGAGGTAGTTATGCCCTAGGTGTCGCGCTCGCTGATGCTTGTGGCTATTATTGCCTATTTTGTGAAGAAAGTAAGAAGGCTCGAGTTAGATAGGGATACCTTGCACAACTATTTGTCGGGTAAAGGATGTAGATCGAGGAAACTGTATAAACTTCATAGAAACAGAGTTAGGTTCTCGACCTGCTGAATTGGTAGAGCAAGGCTGGATCGTGGTGACTTCTCGAGCTCGATAATTTATGGTTGATCATTCTCCTGTTGTAGGGGGAAGCGTAGCTGACCTCCTAATGGTAGAAAATGATCCTTTGTAGTATCTGTATATGTCTTATGTCTGGTAGAGTTCTTTGATTGAAAACTAGTATTACCTTTATTTTATTCATAGAGTATGTATAGATGGGTGATTGACAGCTAGTTTTACCTTTGCTTTAATCTATATATAAAGTTCGATAGAAGGTTAGTATTATTTATGCCTTAATCTGTGTCGTAGACATATTGAGAGATGAAAGCTAGTTGTAACTTTGCTTTATCTTAAGTCTGGTAGAGTTCTTTGATTAAAAACTAGTATTACCTTTGTTTTAATCACAGAGTATGTATAGAGCCTGATTGATGGCTAGTATTACCTATGCCTTAATTTATATAGAGGTCGATTGAAAGCTTGCATTATCTTTACTTTAATCTATATAATGTAGAGAGTAATGTGTAGAAAAAACTTGGAAATTTTCATTGAATAAAATAGAATGTACATGGTTTGGAGATGAAATCTCTCTTTTGGAATGGAAAGAACGAGATGTTGAAGTGAAGAAGCGAGAGACTTAACGATAGTGCAGTTTTAGTCACCTAGTATTCAATGGACTTGGTATTCGAACTCCTTGTTCCGTCATGAGATAATATGGCCCCAAACTAGTTTGACCAATGATAATGAATGAACCTTCCCAATTTTCTGCCAGTTTCCCAGCATGTGCCTCTTTTCTGTGTTGAGGGATTTCTCTAGGGATGAGATCATTGATTT
The DNA here is from genome assembly GCA_014058105.1 of Kingdonia uniflora. Lineage (NCBI taxonomy): Eukaryota > Viridiplantae > Streptophyta > Magnoliopsida > Ranunculales > Circaeasteraceae > Kingdonia > Kingdonia uniflora. The sequence continues at coordinate 568,366 of JACGCM010000121.1, forward strand.
GGAATATACGGCTTCAGACTCTTTTGTTGTACGAGTTGGCCAACATATGGTGATATCGGCCTAGGTTGGCAATAGTATGTTCCCCAGTTTCATAAATCTAATTCATATTACAGGCCAATTCAAACTTATTTTCTTCGTCGATTAGTTCATGATCTTTTACTGGATGGTGGTATTCTGTTAAAATGACAACTTCTGTGCCATAGGAGAGGAGGAATGCCCATAAAACATGAGGAAGCTCTCGTATCCAGTTTCCCTTTTTCTATGATTAAATCCTTTTATTGAGCCCATCAACGATAGTTTTGTTGGTGATTTCGGCTTGGCCATTTCCTTGAGGGTAGTAGGGATTAGATGGTGAGTGGATAATTTTTTGTTTGTTGAGGAAGGCTACAACTTTCTCACTAACAAACTGGGGGCATCCAAACCGTGTGATGATGTGTTCTCATATAAAAGAGATGACCTCTTCTTCTCTAGTTCGATAGAGTGGAATTGCTTTCACCCATATTGTAAAATAATCGTCGGCTACCTGAAGTGTTTGGAAATTCCCCGACAAGATCGAGTGCCCACCGCTTAAATAGCCAAAAGATCTTGTTTGCATGTAGTTTGAGCGCAGGGGAGTGGATCATGTGTCCATGTCGCTGACATGTGTCGCATTTGCGCGAGTACTCTTTTGCTTGCTTGCGCATGCCTGGCTAGAATAATCCTTGTGTATTTGCTCTGCTAGAGAGTAATCGGCCAATGGCATAGGAGCCACAAGTCCCTTTATGTAAATCTCTGAGCATTCTGTCTATTTTCTTCCTGGAGAGGCACTTGAGGTAAAGCCCCGTGACTAAATGGCGATATAAAAAGCTACTTTAAACTGTGCAACGCTTTGAGTTTTGATCAATTATCGGCACCCTTTAGAATCTGTTGGAAGGGGCTCTTTGCATTCATTGTGTATGCCAAGGTAGGCAATGAGGGGCTTTAGCCAATCGTTATCCTTCTCATCATCGCCCCCAGTGTTGATCGTGCATATACAGAATGTCGATTAATGCTGGGGGTTGATAATACTTTGATCTGTAGATATTTGGCTTCTAAACCCAAGACCCCAGCTAGATAAACCAAGGAATTGACATGTCTATTTTCACCTCGAGAAAGATAATCAAGAGTTGCTTTCACAAACTGGCTCATCTAATCTACAATGAGGGCAGCATATTCGATCATCTTGTCATTCTTCTTGTATTGTTCAGAGTATTAGTGAACGATGAGTAGTGAATCGGTGTAGAATGAAGGCTTTGGAACACTAAGCTCAAGTGCAAGGTCGAGGTCCATGAATCTAAGCTTCGTATTCAGTGACATTGTTGGAGGCTTCAAAATCCAAGCAGATTGATTTCTTGATTCTGTCGTTAGAGAGGGTATTCAATACGATTCTAATTCCTGAGGGTTCTGCTGAGCCATCTGTAAGAAGTCTCCACCCTTTCCTTATAACTCATTCAGCTCGCTCATCAAAAGCTTTGGTAGGTGGATCTTCTGTAATTTCTTTTGTAAGGTTAGGATTGTGCTCCTCCCACTCGGGATCTTCCACTGGAAAATCTGCAAGAAAATTAGTTGGTAATGGACTGACCCTTTTTTGAATGTCATTGTTCGAGCATGATATCATGTTCTCCTGAACTGACTAACCATTATTGTACTCGTTTGGATTTTTCTTTTTTGGACAACATTTCCCGGAGTGAGTAGTTTGTCATAACTTTGACTAAATGAGCTTAAAATTAGTTCTTAAGTTTATGTGAAGTGTAAACAAGAGTTAGTAAGAGTCTCTCGATTTTATAATTTCTTATTTCTGCTGGAATGAGGGTTGCCGATAAAATAGACTGGCTTCTCGATCTTTCCGTCAGGTCAAATGAGGACCGAGCTAATAGAAGTATCTATAACTGCTAGGTAGATGATCAATTCTTCGTTATCTACCGAGGTACTCATGATGGGAGACTTCCCCAAATAGGCTTTAAGTTCCTGAAAAGCTGCATAACATTATGATGCCCATTAGATCTCTATATTGGGTTAAACTTTTCATCATTTGGTACAACCTCAGAGTAGTAAGAACAACCAACAACAGCGATCTAAGGATTTAGAATTGGATTGGTTGATAGCAATAATTTTGCCGGCAAGTTTTTGTACGTCTTTCATTATTTTTGGAGATGGGATGTTGAGGAGAGCCCGAATATGATTGGATCGGCCTCAATCCTCTTCTTGCTAATGAAATGGCTGAAGAATAAGCCTAAATGTGCACCGAATTGACACTTATCAGGATTTAGTCGCATCCTGTAAGATCGAAGAATGTCGAATATAGTGGTGAGATCTGAGATGTGGTTGGTTGACTGTACGCACTTGCACAAGAGATCATCAATATTAGTTTCCACAATTTTCCCAAGATGCTTTGAACATAGTAGTCATCAACCATTGATAAGTCGCGCCTATATTTTTTAGTCTGAAGGGCATGACTTTATAGCAGTAAAGTCCTCGTTTAGTGATGAAAGTGGTCTTTTCTTGATCTTCTTCCAAGAGAGGAATCTGATTATATCCAAAAGCACCGTCCATCATATATAGGAGTTCGTGACCTGCTGTGGAATCAAGAATTTTATTGATAATGGAAAGAGGGAAACTGTCAATTAGAGTGTGCTTGTTTAGATCGGTAAAATCTACACAAACTCGGACCTTTCCATTCTTCTTTGGAACAGTGACGATGTTGGATATCCAATTTGGATACTTGGCTTCTCAAATGAATCCCACTTTGATCAATTTTTGGATCTTAAAGTTGACTTCATTTCAAAGACGAGGTGAAAGGTGTCGATGTGAGATCCCAAGTCGACGATTCCTCGACTCAGGTAGAAGTTTGGCCTCTTTTATCTTGAGGTGTGAGGTCACAATATTTTGATAGTCTCATGTGTTTGAATCTACTAGAGCTGCTGATCTGATGAATCTCGATCATGTTGTTGTGGTACATGTAGTAGAGATATTTTTCCTCAGCTTGATCTTCGACCTGGACTACCTCGAGCTGCTTCTTATAGCTGCAATCTTTGTAAGATTCCAGATCGATAATGTATTTGTACATCTGTCCCTCTTTGAAAATGAACTCCAGCAACCTCTATAAAGTATAGTAACTGCCTGTAGCATGATGATTTATCTTGTGATGCATCCAGTATGAACGGCTTTTGATTGGTTCCAATGGTTGAGATGGATGGTATAACTTATCTTTCAACAAAAATGGAAAAATTACGGAGATGTGAACATTTATCTTAAGGAGGACCGGTTTGGTTAATATATCGCCTTTCTGAGGGTTGCCAGTGTTGCCCTTAGAATGCTCTTGATCACCCTAATCCTCCTTCGGATCAATGCTTCATTCTACAAGTGGACCTTTGGTGGTAAGGACAGATTTAGTAGATTTATACCTTTCGGACATCATCCTTTCTAGATCGACATGCCTATTGACCTTGGTGATCATATCCTCAAAGGTTGCGAGTTTGTTAAGGAAGAGGTACTCTTTAGCCTTGCAGTCGAGCTAGACCGTGTTGGTGAATGCAGTAAAAATTATTTTTTGATCAAGATTATCTACTTTTCGTACGAGCTCCAAAAACTTCTTGGCAAATGCCTCAAGCTTCTCTCCCTGGGATTGTTTAAGACTAATAAGAGAATATATATTCTCCTCCTGGTCTTTGTTGTGAGCATATGTCTTGATGAATTGCTTTTGTAGCTGATCGAATGTGAGGATGAAATCTTGAGGTAGAGAGTGGAACCACTGGAGTGGTTCTCCTTACAGACTTGTTGCGAACAAATGACAGAGAATGTGGTTGAGAATGGAGTACAATCCCAATGAATCACGGTATTGTTAAATGTGCTCCTTTGGATTGGTACCCTTGTATTTACATATCTTCAGAGTGTGAAAACCTTTTGGTACTTCCATATCGAATAACTCTTTAGTAATCAGACTACCTTGTAACTTGGTAAGGTCATCCATATGGCCTAGAGTTTAAGATTCAATTAACTCCTTGATACGATGATTTATATGCTCTTGTGTTACGAATTGACATGTGGTATGAGAAGCTTGGCGAGGTGGTTGAGGATTATGAGCGTCGATACCCTCACTCAGGCGATCGCGTACAGGAATTTGAGGTTAAGGTTGTTGTTCTTCCCCTCGACGTTTGGAAGGTTGGAGGCCTCTGCTGAATTCGGATTGAACTTCACCGCCCAAATGATTAGAAGGTTAAGGTTTGTACTGAATATTTTGGGAAATAGCTTTACTGGTGGCTCCTCAAGGTCCTAATCTTTCCCGTGCAGAAACCCGGGAGGTCTCTGGCATCTGATCACAATCTCTAGTTTGGAGATACTATTGAGTATCCTGTAGAGCCTGCAATGTAGTCTACATGGTTTTCATCTGGTCTTCATGTTGTTTGAACGCTTTCAAATAAGCTTGTCGCTCAGCTTCGAGTTCATCATCTTGGAGCTCTCAGTCAAGAGTTAACTGACGTTCAAGCTCATTATATTTCTCTGTTTCAGCGTGGAGATTCGCCCATAGTTCTATAAGTTATTCCGGCTCAACTGAAAGATTGATCTGGATTTTGGGTTCTAGTCGTCTGGAAGTAACCATAATTGGATATTAATAGTAGAATGAATGTATGCCTTAGGATATCGTAAAAATGTCATCTTTCCCACAGACGGTGCCAAATGTAATGGCATAATTCCATTAGCTTATAATGGCTTTAAATTAGCTCTTATACCAAATGTACCTGTGACAAAAACTTGTATAAAACAAGAAATGACACAGGTAATTTAGCATAGATTACCTTTGAATTGGTAAAATACTAAAACCTCGGGTTGAGGGCTTTAGTAATAGTAACTTTTATTGTTTGAGGCTGATATCTTATTACAAGTGATCTCTCAAACTAAAAATACTTGATTTTGTAAATAATAAATTTTGTGTTAGAGTATAGAAAATCTTGTTTTTCTTGGTCCCTATCTCTTCTAGAACTTTTTCTTTATATAGGTCTCACCTGTAGCTCATTTATCGTGCTGAAGAACGTTCTCCAAATAATGAGGTAAGTGGTGGTTGACTGAGTAACAATTGAGTTCGTGGGAGATAGGTATCTTTGACTTGTCCATATTCTTATATTGTGCTCGATCCACGTTCTTCATCAGTTCATGGGCTAGGTGGCAATGAGATCATTGATTTGGAAGGTACGGCTCTGACTCGTTTGTTATACGAACTGGCCAACATATGGTGATATCGACCGAGGTTAGTAATGGTTCGTTCCTTGGTCTCATCGATCCAATTGAGGTTGTAGGCCAATTCAAACTCGTTTTCCTCGTCTATTAGCTCGTAATCTCTTACTGGATAATGGCATTCTGAGGGAATGACGGCTTCAGTGCCATAGGCAATGAGGAATGGAGTGCAGCTAATTGATTGACGTGGAGTGGTATGATATGCCCATAAGACATGAAGAAGTTCTCAAACCCAATTCCCTTTTTTCTGTGAATGAAGCCTTTTCTTAAGTCCATCAACGATGGTTTTGATGGTGATTTCGGCTTGGCCATTTTCTTGAGGGTAGTATGGATTGGATGGTGAGTGGATGATATTGTACTGGTTGAGGAAAGCTACAACTTTTTCTTCAACGAATTGTGGCCCGTTATCGATATAAATCAGGTGGGGGTATCCAAAATGAGTAATGATGTGTTCCCAGATAAATTAGATGACCTCTTCTTCTCTGGTTCAATAGGGTTGAACTGCTTTTACCCATTTTGTAAAATAATTTGTAGCTACGAGTAGGTATGGACGGTAGCCTAGAGAATTAGGAAATTCACCAACAAGATCGGGTGCCAATCTTTTGAATGGCCAAAATACTTTGCTTGCATGTAGTTCGAGCGCAGGGGCGCGTATCATTTGTCCATGTCGTTGGCATATGCCACATTTGCGTGAGTACTCTTATGCTTACTTACGCATGCCTAGCCAAAATACTCCTTGTGTAATTATGATATTTGCTAGTGATCGTCCTACGGCGTGGGAGCCACAAGTTGCTTCATGTAAATCGCAGAGCATCTCGTCTACTTTCTTTTTGGAGAGGCATTTGAGGTAGGGCCCCGTGATTGAATGGCGGTATAAGGCACCGTTAGGATTTGTGCAGCGCTTTGAGTTGTCGATTAGCTATCGACGTTCCTTTGGATTTGGTGGAAGTAGTCCGTTGCATTTGTTGTCGATAGCGAGATAGACTAAGAAAGGTTTTTGCCAATCACCGCTTCCCCTTTATCGCCCCTAGTGTTGATCGTGCATACAAAAATGTGATCAATACTGGGGGTAGAAATTATTTCGATCTGGAGATATCGAGCTTCTGTTCCCAAGACCTCGGCTAGAGATGCTAAGGAATTGGCGTGTCTATTTTCACCTCGAGGATGATAATCGAGAGTTTCTTGCGTGAACTTACTCATCCTATCTATAACGAGGGCTGCGTATTCGATCATTTTACCATTCTTCTTGTATTTCTCAAAGTAATGATGGACGATATGTAGTGAATCTGTGTAAACTGAGAGTTCTGGGATGCCGAACTCAAGTACAAGGTTAAGTCCATAAATGAGAGCTTCATATTCGGTGACATTGTTTGAGGCCTCAAAATCTAAGTGAATTGATTTCTCAATTTTATCATTGGAAGGGGTAAACAATACAATTCCAATTCCTGACCCTGCAGGTTCTGCAGATCCATCTGTAAGAAGTCGCCACCTTTTCCTTGAAATCTATTCGGCTCGCTCGTCAATTATTTCGGGGGTGGATCTTTTGTAATTTCCTCTGAAAGGTCATGATCATGCACTCAGGATCTTTCACTGGAAAATCTGCGAGAAAATTGGCAATGGCCTAACCCTTTTTGGAATGACGTTGTCCGAACTTGATATTATGTTCTCCCAAACTGACTGACACTTGTTGCACTCTCCTTGATTTTTCTTTTTTGGACAGAACCTCCCGAAGTGGGTAGTTCATCATGAATTTAGCTGAATGAGCTTTGAAGTAGTGCTTGAGTTTCTGTGAATTGTAAACAAGACTTAGAAGAAGTTTCTCGATTTTAGAGTACCTCGTTTCTGTTAGAGTGAGGGTTTTGCTGATGAAGTAGACTAGTACCGAGCTGAGTAAAGTATCTATGACTGCTAGGTAGATAATCAGTTCCTTATTATATATTGGGGTGCTCATTATGGGAGACCTCTCCAAATAGGTTTTGAGATCCTAAAAAGCAGCTTTCCATTATGATGTCCATTGAACCTCTACAATTGGCTGGACTTTTGCTCGTTTGGCACAACTACAGAGTAGTAGGAACAGCCAACTACAGCGGTATAAAGATTTTGAAACAAATCGGTTGATAGTGGCAATCTTGCCGATAAGTTTATGTACGTCTTTCATCAATTTTGGTGATTATATGCTGAGGAGAGCCTGAATCGAATCTGGATCGGCCTCAATCTTTTTTCTACTGATAAGGTGGCCGAGAAATTAACCTGAATGTACTCTGAACTGATACTTATGAGGATTAAGATGTATCTTATAAGATCGAAGAATGTTAAATATTGTGTTGAGATCTGAAATGTGGTTGGCTAACTGTATGCTCTTACACAATAGATCGTCAATGTAAACTTCCACGACTTTCTCAAGATGTGCTTTGAATATAGCAGTCATCAACCGAGGATAAGTCGCGCCTGCATTTTTGAGTCTGTTGGGCATGACTTTGAAGCAGTAAAGTCTTCTTTCAGTGATAAAAGTGGTATGTTCTTGATCTTCTTCCAATAGTGGAATCTTAATGTATCCAAAGCAGCATCCATCATAGATATAAGTTTGTGACCTGCTATAGAATCAAAGATTTGATGAATGTTGGGAAGAGGGAAACTATCCTTTGGGTTATGTTTGTTGAGATTGGTAAAATCTTTACAAACTCGTAATTTTCTATTCTTCTTTGGAACAGCTACGATGTTGGATATTCAATCAGGATATTTGGCCTCTCGAATAAATCCCACTTTAATCAATTTATCGATCTCCATGTTAGCTTCATCACGAAGTTGAGGTGATAGTCGTAGCCATTTTTTTTTACCGCCGTGGCATTAATGTTGATGGTAGATTTGTGAACGACTCCATGCATTTCATCAAAAGTCCATGCAAAAATGTCTCGATTCTATCATAAGAACTGAATGAAGGTGCCTTTATCATGTTAAGCCAGCTTGATACTGATGAAAGTACCTCTGCTAGGTCCATCAATGTTGATATATTCTGTGGGCCCCTCCGTGGAAGGCTGATCATAGAGGTGATCAGCTTTCTGTAATTGCTATGTAGCATATCTGTCTGAGGTATCTAGAATTGTTGAGATGGTATTTTTGCAAGCTCGAGAAAGCTTTTGACTACCCTTGATTTCATAGATACCATCGTTGTGTTTGAAGCGGAGTACTTGATGATAGATGAAAGTGATTGCTTCCATGTTGTGAATCTAGCAGTGGCCCAAAATCTCTTGAAAACAAGATTTGACATTGATTACATAGAAGATGACATCGATGGTGGTTGGTCCTGCGGTAATAGGAAAGATGATCTTGCCTACTCGCTTGTCTTTAGAACCATTGAATCCATTAATATCGGTATCGCTTGGAATAAATTGATCGGCCAATCCCATTTGGTTGATAGTGCTTTAAAATAGGATTTAAATACCGCTTCCAGTATCAATCATCATGTGCATGACAAACTTCTTCATCTTGGGCATTATGATTAATGTATCATGATGTGGAAATTTGACATGACTAATATCGTAATCTCCGAATAAGATCCCAAGCTAGCGATTGCTCGACTCAGGAAGAAGTTTGCCTTTTTTATCTTAAGGTGTGAGATCGCAACATTCTGATAGTCTCCTGCGCTTAAATCTATCAGAGTTGGTGATCTGATGGATTTCAATCATGTTACTGCGGTGCATATGGTAAAGATGTTTCTCCTTACCTTAATCTTTGACCTGGACAACTTCAAACTGCTTCTTGTAGCTGCCATCCTTATATGATTCATGGTTGACAATAAATTCGAACATTTGCCCCTCCTTGAATATGTATCCGGCAACCCCTGTAAAACATAGCAATTGTCAGTAGAATGAAGGTTTACCTTATAATGCATGCAGTACGGTCAGTTCTAGATTGGTTTCAATGGTTGAGAGAGATGGTAGAGCTTATCCTTTGAGAGGATTGGAAAAATTGTGTAGATTCAAATATTCATCTTTGGGAGGACCGGTTTGATTTGTGAACCACCTTTCCGAGGGTTGTCAGTATCACCCTTGGAGCGCTTTTGGTCACCCTGATCCTTCTTTATTTTAGTGATTCGATCTGTAGATGGACCTTTCATGGTAAGGAAGGATTTAGTAGATTTATTCCTTTTGGATATCATCCTCTCAAGGTCAACGTAACTATTGACCTTGGCGATCATATCTTCCAAGGTCGTAGGTTTATTGAGGAAGAGATGCTCTTTGGCTTGGCAATCGAGCTGAAGCGAGTTAGTGAAAGCAATAACAACTATTTTCTTATCGAGATTGTCTACTTTACGGCTTCTCTCCAAAAAATTCTTTGCAAAAACCTTGGGAAATAAAAATTCTCTTCTTTATCTCTGCTGTCAGCATATGTCTTGATGAATTGTTTTTGCAGTTGGTCGAATGTGTATATGGAGTCTTCAGGTAGAGAGTGGAACCATCGGAGCGATTCCTCCTGTAGACTTGTGACGAACAAACGGTAGAGGATGTGGTTGTGATTGGAATACAGCCCCAATGAATCATGGTATTGTTGAATATACTCTTTTGGATCGGTGCCCTTGTTTTTGTAAATTTTCAAAGTATGAAAACCTTTCGGTATTTCCATATTGAATAGTTCTTTGGTGATTGGACTTCCTTGTAACTTGGTAAGGTCGTCTGTGGTGCCCAAAACTTGTGCTTCGATCAACTCCTTAATGCACTGATCCATATGCTCTTGTATGACATAATGACGTGTCGGTGTGGCTTGATGAGGAGGTTGTGGATTGTGAGTACCGGTACCTTAACTCAAACGATCTCGTGCTGGAACTCGAGGTTAAAGTTGCCGTTCTTCCTCCCGATGTATGGAAAATTAGTGAGCTTGGCTGATCTCAGACTAAATTTCACCACCCAAATGAATAAAATGCTGAGGTTCGTGCTAAATAATTCTAGAAATAGCTTTACGGGTAGCTCCTTGAGGTCCCAATCGTTCCTGTGTAGAAACCTGGGAGGCTTCTGGCAATTGATCGCGATCTCTTGTTGAAGGAGCTTGCTGAGTATTTTACAGGGCTTGCAAGACAGTCTGTATTGTTGTCATCTGGTCTTCATATCAGTTAAGCGTTGTCAAACGAGCTTGTTGTTCAGCATCAAGCTCCTTCTCACGAAGCTCTCGGTTAAGAGTTAATTGACATTCGAGCTCATTGCATTTCTCAGTTTCAGTGTTAAGATTCGCCGTAGCTTTGTAAATTATTCCAGCTCAACAGAAAGATCGAGCTGGATTCAGGTTGCTGGTCATCGAGAAGTGACCATGATTAAAATTTGCAGTAGAGTAAAAGTATACCTTAGGATATTGTAGAAATGTAATCATTCCTACAAATGGTACCAAATATAATGGCCTAGTTCCGTAAGCTCGAAGTGGCTTGGAAGTAGTTCTTACACCAATGTACCTGTGACTTAAATATGATAGAAAGCAGGAAATGACACATGATTTAGCGTGGAAAACCTCTGAATAGGGAAAAAACCACGACCTTGAGTTGAGGGTTTTTGTAATAGTAACTTTTATTGCTTGAGGCTAATTCCTTATTACAAGTGATTTCTCAACTTAGAAATGCTTGATCTTGTGAATAAGAAGTTTGAAGTTTTGAGAATAAAGAAAATGTAGTTTTCTTGGGGATTTCTCGTATATTTTCTAGTCCTTATCTCTTATTGAACTTTTTCTTTATATAGGCCTTTTTCGCAGTTCTTCATCGTGTTGAAGCACGTTCTCTGAACAATGTGGTTAGTGGCGGCTGACTGAGTAACTATTAATTTTATGAAAGACAGGTGTCTTTGACTTGTTTAAGTTTTTCTATTTGAGCTCGACCTACGTTCTTCATCAGTTTGTGGAGTATGTGGCAATGTTGATAGTTAAAGTCATGTGTAGAATGCGTGAGTATGATATGGAGGTAATTCGAACTGGAGACAACTCAATTTGGGAAAGATCAAGGAGTAGGCCCCTACAGGACTAATGATGTCGATGGCCCTTCGTTTCAATGGTCAGAGTGCATTGCTGACATGTAGGTTGAGGGCTAAACTTTTGATGTCTTGTACATGGATTTGTAGCATTTTTGAACAAAGTCTTCACAGTCTTATCTCATCTTCGACCAATATAAACCTTGTGTGAATGCTCTTTACTCTAGTGACCATCCTGAGATATGTGCAGTACAAATTCCTTTATGGAGTTCTTTAATCTTGATTTAGGCTTGTCTCTGAGATATGTACTTCATTAGTGGCCCTCCACCGGTGATTCGGTATAGCACTCCTCCTTGGACTTTGAAGCTTGGACATTTGGATAATAAAGATCGAGCTTCTTCTTTATTCTCGGGGAGAATATTAGAATTGAAATATGTAAGGAATGGTTTTCTCCAATCTTCGAAGTTGCCAGTGTCAAAAACTTGGATTTGCATGGCATAGGTTTTTTCAAGGCTGGAATGCACGATAACTTCGATATCTAGTGTTCTTTTCTCACTATTTTTGAGCATTATAGTAATGTATGTTAGAGCATCGGCATGTTGGTTTTTGGCTCGTGGAAAATATGAAATTGTGGTATATTTGAATTTCTTCATTTTATCTTTGTCTAACGCAGCGTAGTCAACCATTTTGCCTGATGTTTTGAATGTTTTATTGTAATAGTTGGCTACAAGTAGTGAGTCCACGTAGATAGCTATCTCTTCTGCTCCCAGTGCCAATGCGAGGTCGAGGCCATGTAAAATAACCACATACTCGGTTTTATTGTTTGTTGCATAAAACTTGTGTTTGATTACTTTCACAATTCGGTGATTGGACGGAGTAGCAAGAACTATGCCAATCCCTTGTCCTCGTAGTCCTGCAGATCCATCTATAAAGATGTCTCCATCTTGTACTTTTTAACCATGCGTCTGGTTCTGCAATTGTGTCATCGGCTAGCATTTCTTCGAGTTCCTCCCATTCGGGGTCTTCGGCTGGAAAGTTTGCCAAGAAGTCTATTACTGCTTGTCCTTTTACTAATATTTGTGGCTCGAAGGAAATGACATATTCACCTAGGAAAATAGACCATTGTTGGACTCTTTTAGATTTCTCTTTTTTGGAAATTACTAGTTTGAGGGGGAATTTTGTGATGATGTTGGTGGGGTATGCTTGGAAATAAGTTCATAGTTTTTGGGAACTGTATACCATGGTTATAAGCTATTTTTTAGTGGCGGTATATCTTTTTTCTTCAGGCATGAGAGTTTTGCTGATGAAGTAAATTGGATTTTCCACTCCGTTGTCTTCTCGAATAAGAACATAACTGATTGAGTCTTCCGTTGTTGATAAATACATTATTAATACCTCGCCATCAATATGAGTACTCATTATAGAAGGACACCCCAAGTATCTTTTGAGATCTTTAAAAGCTAATTCACATTATGGGGTCCATATGATTTCCTTGGGTTGTTTTGTTATCATAGGAGATGGGTTTTCTCGAAGAAGAAAGTAAAGAAGTTTACAACCATCAGACGACTTTGAGATGAACCTGTGGAGAGCTGTAACTTTTTCGGCAAGCGTTTGGACATCTTTTTTGGTTCGTGGTGATGGCATTGCCATATGTGCTTTGATTTGTTCTGGATTGATTTTTATTCCTCTTTTGTTGACTAGATACGACCCTGAATTGGGTTTATTCTGGGTTTAGTTTCATGCGGTACGTACGAAGGATGTCGAAGATGGTTTGTAGATTGCTGCAATAATCCTCTCACTTCAGGCTCTAACATATCATATTGTCGATGTACACCTCCATGATTTTTTCCCAAGTGATCTTTGAACATTCTTGTGACGAGGCTCCTGTATGTGGCTCCTACATTTTTCAATCCAACGGGCATGACCGTGTAATAGTAAAGGCCCATTTCTATTACAAATGTAGTCCTCTCTTAATCTTCATCGGCAAGAGCAACTTGGTTATATCCTGAGGCTGCATCCATCATCGAAAGAAGTTCGTGAACTACTACGGAGTCGAGAAGTTGAGGAATCAAAGGAAGGGGAAAGTTATCTTTAGGTGTGAACTTATTTGATTCAGTGAAATCCACACAGACCCCGATTTTCTGTTCTTCTTTGGGACATTTACGATGTATGAGACCCACTTTGGCTATTTGGCTTCTCGAATGAATCCAATTCGAAGTAGCTTATCGATTTCTTTGCTAGCCTGGGGGCCATGCTATGATGGTTTTGCACGACAGCCTTGCTATCTGGGATTAGGTTTAATTTATGGTATGCAACAGATAAATCAATCCCTGGCATCTCTTGGAAATACCATGCAAAGATATCAACATTTTTATTTAAGAGTTGTTATAGGGTTTCCCTATCTTCTGATGATAGTTTAGATCAAATAAAAGTGTTTCTCCTCGACCCATCAAACTCTATAGATTTAACTGATTCAGTATCATATTGCTCAAACGTTGGAGGTGGTTGTTTCTATAATTGTTATACTATCAGGAGCTTTGATGCGTGAGAGTTTGTGGTGGCATTTTTGCCCATTCGTGTCATAGCTTGACTCCCATTGATTTCATAGACTCCAAGATCTGTTAGAAAATGAAATATAAGATGATATGTTGAAGGTACTACCTTGATGGAGTGAAGCCAGCTTCTTCCAAAGATTCCCAAGTTTTTTGATTCGGCATCGATAACAATGAATTTAACGAAGGCATTTTTTGATCCTGCTTGAACAGGCAAAGTGATTTCTCCCAGTGATGATTTTTATAACCCATTAAATCCTGTAATGGTTATAGTCGAAGCTTTGACTGAATGTTGGAGGCCTAGAATGTCAACTGCCCTCCTAATAGTACGTCAGCCGTACTTCCAGTATCGACGAGGAATGTATGCAAATAGTCTTGTCCTACTTTGAGCATTATCACCAACGGGTCATTATGAGTGTATTTGACATGGCTGGTATCGCAGCCTTCGAAGGAAATATGATCTGGGCGTTTTGCCTTGCGGAAGCTCGGTAGAAGTTTGGCAGATTTCTCGGATAATGTCATCTTATAGTATGATGTGATTTTTTCATCTTTCTTTTGCCTTTTGCCTTTTTCGATCTTAATTATGTAAAGATGGTGAGCTTGACGTTGTCCCTATTCTTGTTTGACTTCTTTTCTTTTTGTTTCTTCTTTGAGGAACTTCTGGACATTGACACGTACTCGTGGAGCCTCCCTGCTAGGACAATACGGTGAAAAATACGTATTAGGGTGCAGCAATTGCCAATCTCATGGCAATGAACATTATGATATTGGCATAAGGGTTGATTTGGGAGGTTTGGAATTTCCTGTGTTTCGCAAAATAACACATCCCCACTTAGTATTGGTAAGATGGTTGACAGCGTGATCATCATAGGAGGCAAAATTAGGATAGGTCTATCTTTTTTCCCATCTTTTCTCTTGACATTTTCGTTGAGCCGCCCACATTGTTTGATAACAACATTGCTTGCGAGTTTTAAGTATGGCGGTGAAAGTACATCATTATAATGAATAACAAAAGAGATTTTCATCTTATCTTCCTTGGATCATTCAAGCCCGATTTAGTTATTAACCACATCGATCATTTTTGTGATTGTCTTGGGTTTGTGAAGCGTAAGCTCTTCTCGAACTATAGAATTGATGTGGAGTACCGAGGTGAATGCTGTTACGACAATCTTTGGATCAAAATTCCTAATCTTCCTTGATTCTTGTAAGAAACATTTATAACAGTTGGCTAGGGTTTCCTTCACCCCTTGTTCGAAAAAGAATAGTGAATAAACTATTATCTCTTGCACTTTGGCATGTGCGTAATTTGATTCGAACAATCGCTATAACTGGGCGAAGTTGATAATCAATCTTTCAGGAATGGTGTAAAGCCACCTGAGAGGCTCTTCTTTGAGGCTTATGTTAAACAAATGGCATAGCATATGATCAACTTTGGAGTACAGGTCAACTATTATTTTAAAGTGACGGACATGGGAGAGTGGGCCGGTAAAACCTGCGTATTGATAAAACTTTAGCATGTGAAAGTTGTATAGAATTGGCATGACTTCGTGGTAAGGGGAAAATAGGTTTCATCTTGATCCTATCCAGAGTGGATCTTCGACTAGGATTGGCAAAATGTATGGCATGAATTTGATTGTTCATGTCGTCCAAAGTAATAAATTGTGGGAGATTGTTTGGTGCAGCTGCAGCTTGCGGATCAAAATCTCCTTGTCCTTCTAGGCCCAACCATTCTCTAACTGGTCATCTCAAAGGAGGTGGTGGGGTCTGATGACGTGTTCGTCGACTTCCTTGGGTTGTCGATACTGACGATGTAAGGCCAAAATGTTATGATACTCTATCTGGGTTCCTTGATCGAGATCTTGAAGTTCGATTTCGCTCTTTTCTTGGCATGTTCTCTCTTTGGGAAGTTTTGGATCGAAAATAACTTCAGGCTTGGGGTGGCGATCCATGTTGAACTGTGAATCGATCATATTTCCTTCGCAGAATTTTAATTTCTTTTTGATGAGTTCGGCTCTGTTATTCCAGGGCATTCCTCTACTCGTCTCTCTCTCTCTCGACTTGGAGGAGTTAAACAAGAAATTTTTAATCTTCTAGTCTTTGAAACCTGTTAGATTTTATCTGCTTCTGGAGCTCAATTACAAGATTGTACAAATTAACTATTTTTGGTAAAATGCCTGCTAGAATGTCCTCGTTGATCCTCTGGGCACCGGAGGTACTTCTGAGGTTCATGTGGGTCATGGTAGTGGCTGTTCTGGGCGAGATTTGGTAAAGAAAAAAGTAAGTAATTTCTACAGACGGTGTTAAATATAATGGCTAGTTTTTTGGATGGTAAACTTCGTCAATACTTTTAGTAATAAGGTTATGATGATTACGCAAATAAAGCTAGAACACACTAGATTTTACGTAAAAACTCAGTAAAAGCTGAGAAAAACGACGACATCGAGGAGGATTTTAGATATAAATCTAATATATGCTAGATTATTATAATTTACAGAGAGATTTGATAAGTATACTCAAGAATAATATGTAAGAATCCGTCCCAATTGACATATTCTTTGCCTGTATTTATAATGGATACAGACAGTTACATAATAATTAGTCACCTATTTTAATGGGTGGTGGGTGAACTTCATGGATCATGTGTAACGGCTCTATTTGACCAAGCTCAAGAGCTGCTGTAGAGCTTCGAGATCTGTAGATAATCCCCAATACGAATTGAGAAACCCTAAAAAGAAGAGTTGTATAAAGAACATACAAATTGGTTGGGAGAAATCCTTTTTAGAAATTCAATTGCTCAAATAAATCGATTGCCATCAAATTTTTCTCAAGCCTTAAGTCTATCTCTTAGAACTTTGATTGATCTAACATGATCTAATCTTGCCTAGCCTTGCCTCTTTAAAAGGGTTACAAGTTCATAGTTACAAAATAAGATAATTATGTCCTTAAACGCCTAAACAATAGGTTGAATCGCGCCTTTGTTCAAACAGAACAAGTCTTTGTTCGAACAGAAAAAATATATTTGAACAAACATTAGTGTATTCGAATAAAACCATTCAGACACCTGTTTATTCGAATTGACTTAAAAATATGTTTGAATAGACCTTAAGTCGTTCGAATGATTCCAAATCTCATTCGAACGACTTGGTCAAAAATCAATAAAAGTACCCTAGATCCTCCTGGATCATGGCTCCCCCCTTTAGGAGCCTTGAGCTCCTGCTCAAGCTAGAACTGGAGATGTGGGAATGCGGTGATGCCTATTTCCCTGTTGTACCACTTTGACTTACTAGGTAGTTGACCCTTCATCCCAACATGGAATGACTCAATACTACCCTGTCTTATAGCATAAACTTTCCTCTCTAGAATACCACCCTCCTGTAACGGATCTTCTCTTTCCATCTATAAGTCACCAACTGACGGCAGGTGAGTGTCGATTATAGAGTCTTCATCTAAAAGAGATGGCTCAAGCAGCTTCAAATGCTCGACATTAATCACCGAATACATCTTCATGAAAGGTAGCAAATCTAATTGGAATGCATTCCCACCAATCATCTTTAGTATCGTAAACGGACCATAATAGATAGGTTTGAGCTTCTTACCTTCCCCCTTTACCCGTTCCTTGCCCAAATGCAACCAAACGAGGTCACCTTCTTTAAAAGTACACTCAGCCCGATGCTTGTCGTGGCGAGCCTTATACTTCACTTGAGTCTTCTTCAATTGTGCTTAAACCATTTCATGAACCTTGCATATTCTCTCAATTAAACACTGAGCTTTAACCTGTTCCTCTTCTTCCTTCCCTGACACCATCTTGTCGTAAAGACTAAAGGCTAAATCAAAAGGGCTTTGAGGTAAGTACCCTAAACAAATTTTAAATGGAGACCTCAAAGTAGAACCATGAATCGTCCGGTTAAATGCAAACTGAAGATACGGTAAACTCTCATCCCAAGTTTTAGGATGCTTAGAATGAAATCCTTATAGTAAATGTTCCAAAGTACAATTAACTACCTCTGTTTGCCCATCAGTCTGTAGATGAAAAGTGGTACTTCTCTTCAACTTGGTATCCATCATCCCCCATAACAATCTCCAGAAATGCCCTAAAAAGTTGCTATCCCTATCAGAAATAATAGAAGAAGGGTGCCCGAAATACCTCTAGACGTCTCTGAAAAATAATTGCATTGCTCCTTCCCCGGTAACCGTCTTCAGGCATGGAATAAGAACAATCATCTTACTGAATCGATCCACCACCACAAACAAATAGTCATTCTTACACTTGGTCATGGGAAAACCACCCATAAAATCCATTGAAATGCTCTCCCAAGGTCAGCCAAAAACTAGCAATGGTAAGTACACTCCTATCTTCCAATTGGAAGGCTTCGATGTGTTGCATAGCACTCAACCACGAACCACACGAGCAACATCTACCGACATCTTTGGCCAATAAACATAATGCCGCAAATTCAAAAGAATCTTCTCAACCCTAAAATATCCTACTACCCAGGAACAATGTACCTCTCGAATCCAATAGAAACGATTTCCACCCTCTGGAATATAATGTAGACTACCCCTGTAAATCAAACCATCTTTCAATATAAACTCGCATGTCTTGCCTTACAGCAACTTTTCGTAAATCATACTGAGCTCCGTGACGTCGCCATACCCACCCTGTAATGTACTCAGAAGGAACAATAGGTTGTATCTGCATAGCTACCAACAAAGCAGAAATAGTTGGTAATGGGGGTCGAGATAACATATTAGCCATTTTGTTGTTCACTACTTTCTTATACTTGATCAATAAGGTAAACTACTGTAGGTACGACATCTACTTCATATGGCGATCTTGCTGTAGTTTGGACTGCGTAGATAAGAACTGTAGTGGTTTGTGATCAGAATGTACCACAACCTCCTTCCCCAATAAGTAACTCCACCTATGTTTTACTGATTAATATAATGCGTAGAACTCCTTATCGTAGGTAGGATAGTTGTGTACTGCTCCTGTAAACATCTCAGAATGGTAGGCAACCGGCTTCCCATCCTGTAAAAGAATCTCCCCCAATGCATAATCTGTCGCATCTGTCTCAATCTCAAAAGGCCACTGTAAATTGGGAAACGCTAACACGGGTGCATCTGTAATCTTGCGCTTTAGTAACAAAAAAGTCTACCCATGGTGATCTTCCCACAAAAACTATATATCGGCCTTTGTCAAGGAATGTAACGGTGCAGCTATTTGTGAAAATGCCGAATAAACTTCTGTAAATACTGACAATAACCCATAAAACTCCTCATTTTTTTTATTGTACGGGGTCTAGGCCAATTAGTAGTAACCGAAGCCTTCCCTGAATCGACCTTAAGCTCACCGCCACTAATAATAAACCCTAAGTAGACTAACTCCTTCTTCCCAAACTCGTACTTTTTTCCATTGAGAAAGAGTTGTTGTGATCACAAAACGCCCAACATTTTGCGCAAATGCATAAGGTACTCCTCCCATGTTTGAGTATATATTAAGATGTCATCCAAATACACAATCATGAAATCATTAATAAAAGTACGAAGTACCTCATTTATTTACCGCATAAATGTTGCTGGAGAATTGCATAGCCCAAAAGGCATCGCCAACTACTCAAAGAGGCCTAGTTTGGTCTTGAACGCTGTCTTCCAAGTCTTCTTCCCAGATTCTAACCTGATGGTAACCCGACTTAAGATCTAACTTGGTAAAAAACTAAGCATTCTGCAACTCGTCTAAAAGCTCGTTAATCCGTTGAAGTGGATAACGATTCTTCACAGTAATCTTGCTTAGCGCCCGATAATCCACACATATTCTCCAAGACTCATCCTTCTACGATACCAATAACACCGGTGAACCGCAAGGTGAGCAACTTGGATTAATAACTCCTTGCTTTAGGAATTCCTGTACCTATTTTTAATCTTATCAGACTCTGTGATAGAAGTCCGATACAACCCAATATTGGGCAGTGGCTCACCATTTACCAAGGTGATATCATGATCCACATCCCTCTTGCGCGACATCCCTTTTATGCCCATAAATAAGTCTTCATACTCCTCTTGTAACTTCCCCATATCAATATGTTATTTAGGAGACATTACCAAAGTAGATAGCACATTAGCCGACGGACCCTCTTGAGCTGGTCATACCAACAATAATACAAACTTGCCACTCGCATTAACCAACCTCTTCGCCTGAGTCGCCGTTACCAAATTATTTGTAATAATATGTTCCTTGCACGCATTGATATGAAACTTCATCCCCTCCTTCACAAGGCGATACTTGCGAGCACTACGGTAAATGATTGCATCTCAATCCCAATGATAAGGGCTACCCAAGATGACTTGACATACGTCCAACGGAACCACCTTTCATGTCACTTCATTAATAAACCTCTCTGCAATTGTAAAATTGAGCGTATACTGCTTAGTGATCTTTAACTTCGCGTCTTTCTGAATCTAACCCAAACCATACGGCTTAGGATGAGCCACAGTAGCCAAACCCATCTTCTTCACCACCGCCTCATAAATTAAATTCTTATGATAACCTAGATCAATGATGGCCTCGACTAAGTTCTGCTTCACTTGAATGCTGATATAAAAATTTTCTTCTTAACTCACCTCGTCGATAGCTATAGGTTGCTTGAATATTAGAGTAAGCTTAGGATTTGGCTTATCTAAATTTGGAAGATCCACAATCGCTGCAGCCAGTGCACGTTTCCCTTTCTTGCTCCTCTTCTCCTTCGGCCGAAGCTCTGGGTGAAGTTTCCAGCATTTATCTGAAATGTGCCCATTTGCTTTACAATGATTACAATAATTCCCCTTGGATGAAGATCCCTATCCTTTGGACTTCCATTTATGCTCATACTTTCAATTAGACTTATACCCCAACTTTCTCTTGTCGTTTTTCTTATCACTCTTCAAGTATTTACCTTCAATAGAAATTTCTTTAACGGTAGCATCCTCGATATTTTATATGGTAAAAAGCTTTAACTCTCTTCTAATTGACTCTGACAAACCCCCCGTATATTTTATGAGCACCTCATAATGATCCACATCAATGTCCAAAACCAATGTTTGGCTATGAAACTCTGTAGTGAATTGTTACACGGATTGTCCAAACTTTTGGCACAAATTATGCCATTTGTACCATCGTTCTTGTTCATACCCAATTGGATAAAACTGTTTCCTCACTGACACCTTAAATTCTTTCTAAATCAAATTTCCTACTTTGTGATATTTTCGATAGGATTTCTACCACGTTAGTGAATGACTTGCGAATTTCAATGTAGAAAAACAAATTTTTTAAGCTTTGGAATATTCATAAACAAAAAAATAGGTCTCTAACCTATCTAGCCAATTATCCAACTTCTTGGTATCGATTGAACCATCGAATACAGGAATTTCAATCTTAAAGTCAATACGAAGATTACGCATAGGATTCATTGACTTACCAATTCTCAAGTGTTCCGTAACGGAATTGGCATTACTAGAATCGCTATCTATCTCCTCAGTACCCTCGTCTCCATCCCCATCCACAGCCCCTTTCTTTATTAAGCGGCCACGCCACTTTACCGAAGTGGAAGCCTTCGCGAGGTTCGTGAGACGTAATTGTTCTACCAACTCCCCTAGAGTAGTATTTAGGTCAGAAACTTTCATTTCCAAACTCGTGAGTCGATCTTCAGAATCGCCCATCTCTAAATTGGTTTCTTCTTCGAGTTAGGTTTTCAGTGAATCTTCAACGGACTCACTAGCTTCTCCTTCGTTTACTTGAGACGGTCACGTGTAGAGACCATAAACCACAATCACCCCCGAGAATCGTTACTAAAAAACTAATACCACTTAATCCACAATACGAATTGAGAAACCCAAAAAAGAAAAATTGTACAAAGAACACACAAATTGGTTGGGACAAAATCCCTTTTAAAGTTTAAATTGCTCAAATAAATTAATTTCAATCAAATTTCTCTCAAGCCCTATGTCTCTCTCTTAGAACTTTGATTGATCTAACATGATCTAATCTTGCCCAGCCTTGCCCAGTAAAAAGGTTTCAAGTTCCTAGTAACAAAATAGGATAATTATGCCTATAAATGCCTAAATAATAGACTGAATCACGCCTCTATTCAAATAAAACAAGTCCCTGTTTGAGCAGAAAAAAGTGTATTCGAACAGACATTAGTATATTCGAATAAAACCACTCAGACACCTGTTTATTCGAATAGACTCAAAAGTATGTTCGAATAAACCTTAAGTCGTTCGAACGACTCCAAATCTTATTCGAACGACTTGATCAAAAATCAATAAAAATACCCCAGATCCTCCTAGATTAGTAGACGTAGGCCTGACACCTTCGACTTGGTTTTACTATCTTCTCCCTGTAGAATCTGGGGATCGAATGACAAGATATCTTCGACTTCACTTTATTTATCTTAACCTTAAAGAGTATGGGGAATATGCTACTACAATATCAACTATATGACATCGATACTCATATGACCTTTCCCAGTAGGGATGTCACATTTCACGAGAACATATTTCCTTTTTGCTGCGCTTCCGCAAGATAGCAATCCACTATCAGTTTTACCCCTACCAGCTTTAGATACTTCTTACCCTATCTCCATTATAGGGCCTCATACATCTACTCCTACCCAACCGCCCACTATTGATACTCTTAACCCTAGCCCTATTCCCGACCCTATAAACATAACCCAAGAACCCGCTCAAACACCACCATAAATTCAAGTCCACGAATATGCCACTATTCTTTCCAATCACCCTAAATAACCCTCTACCAGCTTGCCACTCTACCCATACCACCCACATGTTTACAAGATTATCATTGCTCGACTATAAAATCTGATGCCCATACTTTTTTGCCCTCTACAAACATGGTCTCTCAAGGTACATCTCGTCCCTTATGCAATTATATTTCGTATGATAAACTCTTTTTACATCATCGATACTTTGTTGCATCTATTTCTACTGTCATTGAACCCAAGACCTTTAAACAGGCAATATCAGATCCAAAGTGGTAAGAGGTTATGTCCAACGAGATACTTACCCTCGAGCGAAACAATACATAGATTTTAGTTGACCTCCCATACGATAAACACCTCGTTCAACTCCGATGACTCAATTGAATGTTACAAAGCTCAGCTTGTTGCCAAGGGCTTCACAAAATAAGAGGGACTTGACTATCATGAGACCTTTGCGCCCATTTCTAAGCTTGTCACCGTACGATGCCTTCTTGATCTATCGACAACAAAAAGGTGGCAACTACATCAATTTGATGTCAATAATGCATTTTTACATGGAAACCTTGATGAAGAGGTTTATGTACAAATTCTACCTGGTTTCTCCAAATAGAGGTGGGGGGGGTTGCCGATTAAGCAAATCTCTCTATGGACTGAAGCAAGCAAACAAAAACTGGTTTTCAAAACTTTCTTCAACATTGTTAGACGGTAGTTTCAAACAGCCTCGGGCGGATTATTCCTATTTTTACTCGTATTAACAGTCTATCACACACATTCATCCTTATCTACGTTGACGATATAATCATCACAAGCAATGACCAAAGTGATATCATCTCGCTAAAACAACTACTGCATTCAAAGTTCAACATCAAAGACTTGGGAAATCTTAAGTATTTTCTAGGAATCGAAGTCGCCCGTTCCTCACAAGGCATCCTTATTTCCCAATGAAAGTACACGTTGAAAATTCTGCAAGACTTGGGCATGTTAAGAACTGGAATGTCTAGCTTTCCCATGGAACAAAACATAAAA
Source organism: Kingdonia uniflora (assembly GCA_014058105.1). Lineage (NCBI taxonomy): Eukaryota > Viridiplantae > Streptophyta > Magnoliopsida > Ranunculales > Circaeasteraceae > Kingdonia > Kingdonia uniflora. Next base: position 591,892 of record JACGCM010000121.1, read on the forward strand.
CTTAATGACACCGACGGTCCCTTTCTCGATGACCCTACCCCATACCGTCGTTTGGTTGGAACACTTATCTACCTGACGACAACATGTCCATATATTATTTTCCCCATTCACATACTAAGTCAGTTCATGAACAAACCTCGTGTTCTATATCTTGAAGCCACTTTACGTATTCTCTGCTTCCTCAAAGGAACACCTGGTCAAGGCCTATTATTCTCATCATCCAGCTCTCTTCAATTGTTAGCTTATTATGACTCTGACTGAACAGCTGCCCTATGACAAGGCGTTCCATCACAGGTTACTACACTTTTCTTGGAGATAGTACTATATCATGGGAAAAAAATCAAGCCACTGTATCTACATCCTCAACATAATTTAAATATCGATAAATAGCTTTCGCAACTTGTGAGCTGCTATGGCTACGTTACCTACTAAACGACCTTGAAATCTAACACCCTACACCAATGAAGCTTTACTGCGACAACCAAGCGGTACTAAACATCGTAGCAAATCCGGTATTCCATGAATGAACGAAACACATAGAATTGGACTGCTATTTTGTCCGAGAGCACATACAACAAGGTCTGCTCCAAACATTTTATGTCTCCACAACACAATAACGGGCAGACATCTTTACGAATGCTTTAGGGAAAATTCAGTTTCTTTATTTGTCTAGTAAGTTGGGCATTCACGACATCCATGCTCCAACTTGAGGGGGAGTGTGAAGTTATGTATCATGTATAAATTCCTACAACCACATGTGCTTAATGTGGTCAAGATTGTAGGTTGTGTAGGGTAGATAAATGTTCACACACAAGTCTATAATGTGTGTACAAGAAGACTATCATACTAGCTAATTCTACTTTAGTATCTCCAATAAATATATGCATGAGGAATGAAGAAATAACAACAAGAGACTTTTATCTCTCTAATTTTACAATTAGATTGTTGTTGTAAAAAATTGATCAACCTTGCACAATATGAGATTTGCAAGAGAAGTCCTTGAACTAATGTTTTCACTTGCTGGAGCCCTGTCCTGAATGCTTTGCTTTCTACTTCCTCAGTCATTTTTGCGGTGCTTCTTTGGCAACCTGTCATTAAAAAATGTTATTATGGGCTAAGAAGGATGAAATGCAAGCCTGCAACTTTAGATTGACTGTTCTTGGAGGCATTTGAAAGTAATAAAAATGGTTTATGTTGTTTGATGGTCAACAAAGATGTTGGTTAATCTATTTCTGGTGATTGGTGATGATATAGTTGTTTAAGAACACTTTTAAGAACAACAAAACTGTTTGATTGTTCTTCCCTAAAAATAAGATTGATTCTTGCCAACGCAAATGACATTAGCCTGCAATTGCAAAGAATTTACTACCTGTAACTTTTTTGCTAAAAGGCTAATTAGGGCAGTAATACTTTTAAAGTGGACGTTACAAAACTTATTCATGATATGGATGTAGGTAACCTCAAATTCGGAAAGTGATAATTATGGCACAAAAATACTAGGAAAGCCTCATTATCTCTTCCCTAAAGGCATCAACAGCAGGCTGGCTAAGTTAGCGAGCCACTTAGGCTTAAAATTAGAAAACATATGACATAGGGATGTACACCTAAACCCAAAAACCCAAGAACCCGAACCGGGCCGACCTGAACCGACCGGTTCGGTCCGGGTTAGGAATTTGTCAGTTCGGTTTCAAGTTTGAATTTTAACACCCGAATATAATCGGTTCGGGGTTGGGTTCATGATTTGGTGTTGGGATATACCCAACCCAATCCGGTTTAGGGTATTAGGTTTTTTTTAAAACAAAACTCAATCACTCATCTCTCTCTTTCTCTCTCTTTTGCCTCCCTCTCCCTCTATGGTTTTGAAACTAGAAGCGCCGAATTCCTAGCAAAGAATTGAAGCCAAGATAGTTCAACTCTCTTACATATAGAATCAAAGCCAAGATGTAACCAAATCGAATCAACCCCAGGTAACAATCCCTTATTCAACTCTCTCTTTGTAATCTTCTAAAACCCTAATCAAAACCCTAAATTCTGATATTTGATTTGTATGTTTTGGTGATGATATTTGGCAGTATGGGTCTTCAACAATGATCTCTCTCTCTTCCCACCAAAGTAATATTCTAATCAAAGTAATAGACTTATATAAGATCATGGGCGATGATGTATGGGTGATGAACTGATGATGTATGGGTCTTCACCGGTTTGTATATTCCTTGAAGTTTGGTTTCGGTGATGATGTATGGCTGGAGATTAACTTTCATACTATGTATTCTTTGTAATGTTATACTACATGTATATCTGTTGATTACTTCTATGCCATTGCCGTTTTCTCCCGGAAGAATAATTTTGGATTTTCTTCTATGCCGAATCATTCTTCAATGGTTCAATTGCTCCTTTGTTGGATTTCCAGACTGCATATTTTTATTGGGTTATTGTAACGCATTTATTCTTCTTCCAAGTTTGATTATCTGTACCCGACTTAGGACCCGGCCCGACCCGACTTAGTCCGGCCCGGTTCCGGTTCCAGTCCGGGTTTGGGACCAGTCCGGGTTTAAAAATATGTAACTTGGTTAGGCCGATTCGGATCCTACCCAGGACAGAACTCGGGCCGACCCGACCTGTGAACCCCCCTACATGTAGCCAGGGGTAGAAAAGTGATATTCTTCAAGGTGGGGATGGATGTCAGATGTTTTTTTTTTTTTTTTTAAGCAAAAAAAAAATCTGACATCCATCAGCGCAAAACATTTTTTTAATTTTTTTTAAATAATAAAAAAACAAAAAAGCGCGCCAATTGAATTGGGGCACAACTCTTTATTTTATTTTTTATTATTAAGTTTTTCATTATATTTTGCAACAATAAAATAATTAAACAACAGTTAAAGTGTAGGCCAGTGGACAACTTTAACCACAATAGCATCGCCATAGATAGCCACTGATTTTATGAATCGAAACGCTATTTGAGCGATGACGATCCTGCAAAAGGAGTTTTTGGTTGATTTGGATCACTATCTTAGTGATAGCGAGCCTGTTACCATGCTCTAAGCAAATAGAAAAAATCAATTGTGGTAACTAGTACCAGTATTTTTCAGAAACTCCAATTGTAGCTAAGACTTTCTGACTGCTTTTTTCTTTCTTTTCGGTAGGCTGAATTTTTTGATAAATGAAAAGAGTTATTAGCCAAATCACAAGGTCAAAGCCCTATGTTGAGAAGGTTACCTTGAAAGCACCAAACACAGAGGGTGTTTGCTTCAGTGTAAAGGGAAAATGCCTTGACCAAGTAGCAAAAAAGATCATAAAAACATTAGTAGAAGCCCTTCCAGTATTTTTCAGAAACTCCAATTGTAGCTAAGACTCTGACTGTTTTTTTCTTTCTTTTTCGGTAGGCTGAATTTTTAGATAAATGAAAAGAGTTATTAGCCAAATCACAAGGTCAAAGCCCCATGTTGAGAGGGTTACCTTGAAAGCACCAAACACAGAGGTTGTTTGCTTCAGTGAAAAGGGAAAATACCTTGACCAAAGGAGCAAAAAAGATCATAAAAACATTAGTAGAAGCCCTTCCAAAAGGTAGTTTACAACCTCAGGGTGGTAACAATGTCCAATTATTGCCACATGGAACTACATAATGGATAATGGCTAATGGCTAATGGCTGACAGTTTCTATGAAAAATAACTGGAATTTAAGTTGGAGAACTTTTAGAAGGCGGTTGAATTCATGGGAAAAATTACCTCTGAGGCGGACTTACAAACTAGAGTTGAGAATAATTATGTGGCCTGGACGGAAATGCTCATAAACAGATCAGAAATGGAGATCGATCTTCTTACGATATCAGCTCCTAGACATCGGAGCTTAGCCACGTTCAATATGAGCTACTCCTTTGATTTCTGTCATGCCTTCCACAGCTAATCCTGCAAAAACAAGTGAAGCCCAACATCTTAAATCAGTTGCAGCCATAGAAGACCCATGTAAGAAACTGCCACAAAAATAAATAAAAATGAATGAATGATTTCGGCTGCTTGTACACGTGCAATTTTAAGTGCAAAATATAATATGCACATTTCATTTGCACGAGTTTGTTATACTCGCAACTCAGACACCATATGACCCATATTAAGCATGTGGAGACAAGCAGGTTGTGCATCTCCTAAAGTTCCTTACTACCTTTGAATTCAAGGTGCCACATAAGATTTTCAACCTCCAACAGTGTCTTACTTACTCGGATTTGAGTCTCAAAAAACAAGGTTGATTTTTGGATTCTTAGGTCGTGATTGGGCGCCCAAATGTTGGGCGCCTAAGGTTTGGGCACCCAATTATTTTTTTCTTTTTTTTTTAAATTTAAATCGGGCACTCAAGTCTTAGGTACCTGATGAAAAAAAATATTTTATTTTTTATTTTTTCCCAAAAAAAAATGAAACAGCACTTGGGCGCCTGTTAAAAAATCCAAGTTAGGCACTGTTGGAGGAAATAAAGCCTCACTGACTTGGATTTGCTTTTTTTCAGCCAAGTTAGTGAGGCACTTTAGAAGTTGCCCTATCCAAGTTGGTTTCTAAAATGATAACTTACTTCAAAATTCATGGATTCCTAATCCATAGTATCCACCATATTTTGTAAATAAAAGTTAAAATAAATATAAGTAAAATAGAATAAGAATAGCAAGAAATATAAGCTGGCATCTAATAAGAGACTCCTCGAGACACTCAGTAAGATGTGGCTTGTATCACAAACATCTCATGATTATAAAAGAAATAAAGAAGAAATAGTAAGTTTTCCTCCAAACCATAGTACATTTTTGGGATATGAAATATAAGACATTATATGCACTCATTATTAAGGGAGCAATGATTTAACGAAAATTATGAAAATAAATACTACTTTTTGTCATCTTTACAAAATCGATACTTTGGCAAGCCTTTTCCAAAATTGATACTAAAATTAACAAATCGATAATGGTCCCACCTATTACCCCCTAGCTGCCACCCTATTATTCTCTAACATTAAATGTTGATGGGTAGTCTAATCAACTATAGTAATAAATCTACCAACTCACAAAGATTACTTAACAAATGACAAAGCTATAACAAAATAATTACAAAGATATACACATGAAATGACAAAGTTCTCGCATAACAAATGATAAATAATGCAGAAAAAATGAAAAACTATCCCACTGGAGTTGTTGAGTAATCTAATCTGCTATATTAATAAGAACAGTAATAAGAGGGAAGATTCCCCCTAAATACACTACCAACCTTTAAAAAAATTAAAGCTTCTTCTTCTTATTCTTCAACAACAAAGCTTCTACAAAAATCAAAACAGATTCTCCTTGATGTACTGTTTGTCTCTTTCATGTGCCAAGTCTTCCAACTATCGTTCTGCATTCGCTAAAGTCCTCACACAGTGGTCATTGAGAAAGAAAAAATCGTTGTTATCATAAGTTATTCTCGTTGCCAAGGACCATTGTTATTCTTCTCTTCGACCGTTGAAGTAATCATTACAGTAAATATAATATCTAACTATGTATCTATCATCTCTCACTGTGTATCCGCATGTTATGCAAGACAATTAATTTGTGCATAATCATTTTTCTTTGGCTTTTTAATCATTTGTCTTCTACTACTTTATCATATGTCATTTTTTGTATCATTTTTAGTATTTATTATCTGCTACTATATCACCGGAATTGTTCATTGATATCTTTTATTTCGGGATTCCTATCATTTGTTTTAGGGATTGTTGAAGTTGAGTTTTATATCATTTTTCTCATTTGCTTTTGCTATTTATCACCGAAATTATTTATTTATATCATTTGTTTTAGGGATGAATAGAGTTCAGCTTTATACTATTGTTCATTTTGGTGAGGATATCGTACGTCCAAAGATCGGATCAATCGTTAGTTATGTTGGAGAAAGTACAAAACTTACCTCACTAAGAGCGCATTCGTCATACGAAGATTTTGTTACACTCCTTAAAGAAATAAACGAAATCCGTCGTGAGGACTGTAAGCTGAACAACTTTGTCCATGGTTGTGCATGTACAATTTCATCATGTAATCCTGGTACACCCTTTCACATATGGATTGTTAATGAGCTTAGGGTACCTTCCCATAACTCCCAGAACTTTATTTATGATTTTTGTTCTTCGGGTAAAGGGTTGTCCACCACCAAAGATACTGGCTCAGGTAAAGGGTTGTTCACCACCAAAGCGGGGGGACCTTTGCATCATAACTCACTTCCTAATCCTGAACCTGAATACAGGGGTTACCCTAAAAAAATGGTAGAGGGATTGATCCACATAGGTTTGGAGCTTTAGTAGATGATGATGATGTTCCTCAATCAAATGAATCTCTTGAAACTCTCCGTACTAATGTTCCTCCCTCAAATGAACCTAGTATTCCTCAATTAAATGTTCATCTCTTAAATGAACCTATGTTAACTAATGTTCCTCAATTAAATAAACATTTTTAAACTATCCCTACTGATGTTTCTCTCTCAAATGAACCTTCAATCAAATATTCATCTCTCAAATGAACATGTGTTAACTAATGTTCCTCTTTCAAATGAACTTATGTTAACTAATGATCCTCTTTCAATTGAATCCAAAACTATTATTGGACAAACTGAACCTTCAGGTAAGCTTACAAAATTTGTCATTTGTGAGGTGCCTTTTAACATTTCTTATCAAATTAGTATCATCCTCAGAAGCATATTTCTTATTTGTTCAACTTAATTACGGTTTGAGCCATAACCCGAACAGGTAAAAGATCTCGTAGATTTTTAGTTTAAATTTGTTGCGTACATAGAAGATCCCTATGACTTCAGTAAAGAGTTTAACATTGGTGATCTATAATGAGATAGGATTGAAATCAAAAATCACATAAGAGCTTATGCAGTTGTAAACAAGTTCAATCTCAAACATGTTCTGAGCAACGAATAAATGCTCGGTTCTGCCCTATTCAGAGTAAATACTTATTTGAGTGAATACTTATTACTCCATGGATCCGAGTCGAAACTAATGGTGGGAACGCGTATAAGGCAATGTCTAATAGATGGGTTACTTCTATAATCAAGCAAAAACTACGAAAAGGCCCAAACTACAAACCTTTTGGAATTATTGATGATATGTAAATTAATCATAATATTGATGTAACATACAACTTGCCTGGCGTGCAAAAGAAAAAGACCATGTAGATGTATCATCACTTTATATGTCATTTGTTCCCTCATACAAGTTATTTGTATAATCATGTTAATTATTTTTTCGCATGTTATTTGGTCAAGTCACTGTTTCATTTGTGCAATAATGTTTATCATTTGTCAGCTCCACAATTTCATTTGATCTACGTAATTATTTAAGATGCGATGCACCTTTGAGCACGCATACCAACTACTTATGAGTTACTTTACGAAAGTGAGGTTGGTTAACCCGAATTTTGTATTTGACATACAAACTACAAGTTGTAAGGATAAGAGATTCACAAGGTATTTTTGGTGTCTTGGTCCTCCCAAAAAAACTTATAAACTATTGAGACCAGTTGTTAAGATTGACAAAACTTTTTTAAAAGAGAGATATCGTAGGACTCTACTAACAGCCATCGTCATTGGCCCAAGAAATCATATTTTTCCACTTGCATTTTTGATAACAGACTCGGAGACCATCGAAAGTTTGACATACTTCCTGGAGATGTTTGGGTTTAATTTTCACAGTTATGATACTAGATTCATCGTCATCTCTGACAGGAACGCTAAAATTATTAATATTGTACCCAAGGTGTTTCTATTTGTAATCCATACATTTTGTGCCTTATGTATATTGAATTACATTAAAACTACCCCCGAAAGTACGAGGATCACATTTAGGATGGCAGCAGAGGCCCTAACCAGCATTGATTTCGATAAACACATGAATACTATCCAGAATACAGATCCAGTGGGTCTCTAATACATACTAGGTATTCCCAAGGAAATATGGTCTAATCTATACATTCCAATGAGTAAGTATGTTATCACTCTCTATTGATCAACTTCTCATTTGTTATTTCAGGAATAGTCATTATTACTCCATTTGAATACTTTTTTTTTTCAATTATTTGTCATCAGTTCTTTATTATTCCTTTTGCAGTTGTATGATCCCATTTGTCATCAGGTTTTATAGATTTTGCATTTTCTTTCAATTGTTTGTCATTTTTTTAATTACGGAGTGGCTTACATTAATCATGTCGAAAGTTGGAATAACGTTATTTTAAAAGTGAGAGATCTCCCTATCAATGTATTTATTGAGGAATTACGTAGAATTTGTTTGAAAATGTCCTACACGTATAGGGAAGAAATTAAGAAGAGTCAAGCTCGCTTAATGCCATGGGCTACAGATCATTATAAGAGCAAAAAGTTTATGGTAGATTCACTAACCTGCAGGGTTTGTACATCACATCACCGATTCTGTAAATATTGAAGATGGTACTTGTTCTTATCGTTGGTGGCAAACGATGGGTATACCTTGTGAACATGGAGTATGCGCTCTTAATCTTGCTAATGTTGATCCAACTACACATATCTCTGAGTACTTCACAAATGATACATACAAGGTTATTTATGAACCTATATAGATTCCTTTAAGAGGAATTGAGCAGTGAATTTTTTTAAAAATTGATCCACGTGTTCGTGCTCCTATTCCGGCAGTTAGAGCTGGTCGTCCTCGCACCCAATGGAAGAGAAGGGAAAAAATGCCTGGTCTTGTCACCAAACTATGATTTTGCAGTAGGTATCGAAAAAATGGACACAATCATCATTCTTGTAAGCTTTTTCCAATCCCATCCAATGACAATACACATCCGACAATGGCACCGTCTTTTACTATGAACACTGAGCCACATGTAATCCCAGAAGAAGATGTTGCAATCAGTTTGCACTGATGATTTTGGGTACTCTATGTATCATTTTTTTGTATGATCTTTATCGTCAGTGTTGTTAAAATCATCATTTGTCTAAATATAACTATCATTTGTTTTAAAAAAATTTCTCATTTGTTTATTTTCATGATATCATGGATTTCTTCAGAACTGTCATTTGCTCTTAAAGAATTTTGCATTTGTTGGTTTAAATTATATCATTATTTGCTTCTGAACTGTCATTTATGCGTGAAAAATTTCTCATTTGTATATAAAATTTTTATCACAAGTTTTGTTAAGTTTATCATTAAACTTGTCCCCCCTTATATCACCATTATTTTCTTATAGAACTGTGAGTGTTTTGTTTGCCACATATCAAATGGAAACTACTATTTAAGAGCAAAAAGCAAACGAAATAGCACAAAACAAAACAAAATAGATGTTTATTCATACATAGATAAAGTACTAGTTTCTATATAAAACTAACAAACTAAACACCAAAAAAACTTGAACAAATATTCACAACTCGTGATCACGTTCCGAGAATTCTAGATCGTGCTCCAAAGCTTGGATCTTCTGCTGGAGATTACTAATCTTCGAAATCGACTCCTCCCATAGTTTGTTGTGCTCATCCAGGTCCAACTTTTTGGTGCAGAGCTGATATTTCAAGAAGCCTATATGGAACTTAAACTCTTTGAAACGCTGATCTCTTTTTGCTATAACTTGATACAGTTCATTCCGGATATAATCGAACGCTCCTAATTTTTCCCAGAAGTCTTTGTAATGCTCTTTCAGCATTTGGGCCTTCTCATCAGAGACATCCTTCTCCATTAGACATAGTTTATTCAATTTGTAGAGATATTGGTCACGCTGATCTTCCTGCATCCCTACCAACTCAAGCCAATCGTATGGAGTGTTTTAAGAGACATGGCTGACTCGAGTGGAGTGTGATATTAATATTTTTTAGAAGTTAAAAAGAGTTTAGGGTTAGGGATTAAATACTTGAAGACTTGAAGAGTTAAGAATAGTTGATTTGAGATTAGGGTTTTTATAAGGGGAGTTGAATGCATTGGGAAGGGACACGTATCAGGGATTACACGATGTTTAGGGTAAAAGTTATTATTACTTCGGTTCGGCGCCATCATTTCTTGTTGTGCACGTAAGTCATATGAGTATTTAAACTGAGTTGTCTAATCAAGTATCATTACTTATCGCATCGGCTTGTAATATGTTGAAGAGAATTTCGCATTTGTTTGTATGTTATATATCATTTTTTTCTTTCCTGAATTATCATTGTTTAATGATAATTTATCATTTGTCTGTTCAAATGTTAACACCAGTTTTATTCAGTTCAAAATTTATCTACCATTGTTTATGTAGTCTTTATCATTTGTTTGGTTCCCTTATATGATTTATTTTGGATATAACTTTTTAGTTGTTTGTTCCCCTTATATCAGGCGAAAATCACTATTTGAAAGTGAAAAATTTAAGCGAAACAAAACAAATGTTCATACAAGGGAAACAATAATAACAACAACAACAAAAAAACTAAAAACAAAACAACACAAATGTTCACAACTCCTCACTTAAGGAATTCTGATCACATTCTATAGCCACGATCTTCGGCTCGAGGCAACTAAATTTACAAACCGACTCTTCCCACAGTTTCTTGTGCTCATCCCGGTCTAACTTTGCAGCGCAGAGCTGATCTTCTAAGAAGCGGATATGGAACTTGAACTCTTCATAACGCTCTATTTTCTTTCAGAAAGTTTTATCCAATTTATCCTCTATTTTATCGTGCTCTTCTAATTTCTCCCTAAACTCTTCGTAAAGTTCTTTCAGCAGTTGCACCTTCTCACCGAATACATCCTTCTCTATTATGTAAATTATATTCAACATGAAGAGACGTTCGTCAGCCTCATCTTCCTCAATCCCTACCGCCTCAAACCAATCCTGAGGGGTGCTGGAAGGGGCACAACAAAATCGAGTGAAGTGGGAGTGCGACATTTCTTGTGAAGTTGTAAAGAGTTCAGGGTTTGAATAGTTGAGGCTTGAGAATATATAGCTGAAAAGAGCTTTAAGTTTAGAGTTTTTTATTTTAGGAAGAATTTGGAGTGAATTACGCGTGGCAGGGTTTAGGGCTTAGTGTTTAGAGTGGCGGGAACCACATGGATATACATTGTCATCTTACTGGAGTGACTTATCAAGCATTTACATACTTCTCTGTAGAGCTGGTAAAGTAACCCTCGACTTGCCAACCCTACCCAACCCAAGCTTATTTCTGGTGGGTTTGGGTTTGACCTTAAGGGGTTACGGGCCATTTGACCCAAAAACTGCCTAACCTTTAATAAATAGATTGGGTTAGGGTTTAGCCTAAGTAGTTCGGGTCGACCCGTGACCTATTTAAGTAATTTGGTTTAATTGTAATTTTCTATATTGAAGTTACCCTTTAAGTCTTTAACCTTTAGGATAACAAGTAACAACAAGTCTTTCATGTTTCAAAGTTTAAACAACGCCTCCACACATCCTCACTTGGTTTGGTCCACAACCTCCTCTTCTCTACTCTTACTAGCACGGTACCACCCATAGTCATCTATCGCCTAAAATCCAACACTGAATTCTCAAATTGCCTTCTGTCGCCATCTTGATAAAGCCCTCCAGTCCTATAATCCAACACTGAGTTCCATATACATGAGGCAACTCCCTAAATATCAACGGTGGTTGATCATAGAAAATACTCGATACATAATCGGTCACCACAGACGGGATTTTCAAGAATATATCCAAGGGTTTCTTATTCGGATTGGTAAAAGATATTGATAAATTGGGGAGCATCAAAGAATTAAAACATCTTTGTAGGTGTAATAACTTGAGAAGGTCTGGCGTTGGTACAAAATTTAGATTAAAGAACTGCGGGTCGTGGTGGTGATAATATTATTGGGGTTGTTATTGAGAATAGATATCTTGCATCTCTTGTACTCAACTGCTTTTATGCTCTTAGAAATATTGATTTATCACATCGACTGTATAGGAAAAATGCCCTTGGAATTAAAATGCTCAATTTGTCATTTGTTCTTACAAAAAGTATCATTTTAGAGTAGTTATTTGTTACCATAAATTCAATGTCATCCTCCCATTAGTATTTGTCATTCCTTTATGATATCATTGTCATTTTACTGTTGTGAATTATCAAGCATTATGTACTTCTTTACCAATGTGGATGTTTTGGATAGATAGATTGTTATAAACGTAATCAAAGTTAACTTTATGCTAGGCTGTCAAAATCATGTAATATAGAAAAGATTGACTTGCCACATCGACTGTAAAGGAAATAATCTGTTAGATTTAAAGCAAAACTTTGGCATTTGTTGTGACCAACAGTATTAATGAAATGAATGTTAATTGCCATTTCTTTATAAATAGCTTGTCATTTTCCTACTTTTAATGAATTATCACCATCATAGAGTGTTAACTTCATAACCTACACACTTATTTCCAGTTCTTTCCAGTCCTCAAGCATTACATACTTCCCTACCAATGATACATTCCCTTGTTTGCTGGTACGATGAAAATTATGATCTTCGTCTCTCACGCACAAGCCTCAACCCTAACTGCTAGTTCTGTCAATGCGCTCATAAAATTGGTGGGTGTGGTTTTTGGGTGTGGGTAGATGAGGTAAAAAAGTGTAATTGTGGTTTTATTTGTAGAGTCTCTAAACCGCCTGGTAGGAGATTCTATCATTGCCCACAATACCATTATCAGTTTAAAACTTAGTTTCGAGAATCCTCTACGCCCGATGATTCTAAAATGCCACAATCATCAACGGCAGAAGGCATCACAAATTCTGGTTAAGGGAGCAATCAGATCATCGATACTATTACAAATGAAACTTACACTCAACTAAGAATCTCTGAGGCCGGAACGGAGATGCTGTAAGATTTTTTCTCCAAGTTAAAAACTTTAGATCTTAACAAGTAGAGAAAATATGTAGGAGTGAAGTATAATATTTCTTATCTTTAGTGACACTAATTTCTGACTTTAGAATGTTAAAATCTTAAGGAACATATGTTTAAAGCTGCAATACAAATGATAAATAATGATAATCTAACTACAAATTCCACTAAACAACAACATTACAGAATATAGGCAAATCTATGGTTCAGGACAGGAAAACCTCTCCTCTAGCGATTCAACTTTGTCAACAATGCGCTCAAGATTTGAATCTATGGTTATAAGACTTGCATCCATCCTATTGTCAATGTCTTCGGCAACTGATTGAAGCTTCATAAAGAAATTGATAAAATGATAGATACTAAATGAGAAATGATAACTGATATATAACCAATGACAACATGTTAATAATACCATAGCATATGATGGTAAATGGCAAACACGCCAAAAAAAAAATATTACTTTCTGATGAATGACATATATTTCTTAAAATGACAACAAATATATTCAACACCCGGGGATCATTTCCAATTTTCCATCATTTCCAATGGGTTTGGTCAAGATTGTTGTGTTTGAATTTACTCTCACATTGGGATTTAGAACTCAGCATTAAATACAATTGTAGTTTGCGATGGTATGGTATAAATACTACTGTGGTTTATTCGGCAAGTACTTTATTATTTTAATCTTGTACAACTATTTCCTCTGTAACTACTCTGTGAAGAAGATGGTGACCACCAGATGCCAAGAGTACGAGGCTAAGGTTCTTACCAAGATATAAGAGTTGTGGCTTCGATACTTTGGGGCCCAGTCTCTTGAACTTCCAACTCCCATTCCAGTGCGTCCTACATTCCATGGGATGACGTATGAAGAGGTGGAAGTGGCGGATGATGATTATTATCAAATGCTCTGCTTTTACTATATAGTAACCTCGTAGTAGTGGTGGAGGGGCGATATGCATTTTCTAGCAGAGGATGTTGTTATAGCAGTGAATGAAGCAGCTGGTATACGTCTAATAATATCTTGTCGATACCCTAAGTATAATCAGAGGATGAGACAGTGGTGGTGGTGGGGGTTACTGAGGAGGAGACGGTGGCAGTGGTAGGGGAGACCGACCACCACCACCACCGAGTGCGTAAACTGATGTAAATTGATGTAATGTAAACTGCGATCATAGATAAGTAAATTGATGTAATGTAAATTGATGCAACGATATTCGAGTTAATGAAATTTTCTTTTTTTGCGCCCAATGAATGAGTATTACAATTTCAAACTAAAGAAATATAATCTTAGGATGATGAAAAATCATAAATAAAAAATAAATAGTATATAACAAATGATATAACATGTATAACAAATGACAAATCATTGATAATAACTGACAAATCATAGCTGACAAATGACAAATCTTATATAATAAATGACAAATCTCAAATAACAAATGACAATTCATATTTCCAAGAAAACACAATTTATTATATCAAATAACCAAATAGGCCATTCAGTTACATCAATTGTCTAACTACAAAACAAATAGATCAATCGATGGATCATGTTTCACAAATCATATATATATAAAAATTGATCATTGATAACAAATGACAAATCGTTGATACCAAATGAAAAATACGCGATAACAAATGACAAATCATAGTTGACACATGACAAATCATATATAAGAAATGACAAATGACAAGTCATAACTAACAAAAGACAAATCGTATTTTTAAAAACAAATGTTGTCAACTTACAAACAAACACAATTTATTATATCAAATAACCAAATAGACCATTCACTTACATCAAATATTGTGTATCTACAAAACAAATAGATCAATTAAGCCTTCATAAATTATATATATAAAAAATTGGCATTGATAACAAATGACAGATTATATCTAACAAATAACAAATCTCATATAACAAATGACAAGTCATAACTAATAAATGAATAATCATGTTTTTAAGAACAAATGCTATCTACTAACAAACAAACATAATTTATTATATCAAATAACCAAATGGATAATTGATAGTTAGCAAATGACAAATCATTGATAACAAATGACAAATCATATCTAATAAATGACAAATCTCATATAGCAAATGACAAGTCATAACTAACAAATGAATAATCGTATTTTTAATAACAAATGTTATTTACTTACAAATAAACATAATTCATTATATCAAATAACCAAATAAACCATTAATTTACATCAAATATTGTTTATCTACAAAATAAATAGATCAATTGTTTGTACATGTTTCATAAATCATATATAACAAATGCCAAATCCTAAAAGATGAATGAAAAATAATAGATAATGAATAACAAATCATAGATGACGAAGGACAAATAATATATAACCATAGACAATAAATGCCAAATCTCAGATAACAAATGACAAATCATACATAAGAAATGACAAATTAATTATAAGTGGATGACATAATTCATAAAATAACATACATCCAACTAGACAAAGAAGATTATGACTCTGACAAAGTAGATAACAAATAATATATAACCACAGATTCTGACTCTATTCTAACAAATAATAAATATGTCATATATGAATAACAAAGAAGATATAACAAATGAGAAAGATCATATAAATAAATGATATTAATAACTGTTTATTACTTTATAAAATTACATAAATTATACATTATAACAAAATGCAGATCAATGGTTTTAAAAATCTCCACGGCTCAACTCCCTACCTCAATATGTCATAAGCAATTGTGTAACTGCATTCATCACTGTCTATCAGATCTGGAAATTTCATCGCCCTTAAAATATTGTCCATAAAGACAAACATATATAGACCCCGCAGTCATAACCATTTGGTTGTATTGGACATTTCCTAAAACAAGTTTTTCATTTGGAGTTTAGACCATAATTCCTTACCTCTGAACCAATAGGTGGACTACTACGATTGGCAAAATCTGTTCATATTAACATTTTTGGGAGGATCTTTGATAGTTGATCTTCAATACACTTGCGTCCAGGAGATAACTTCTTCTTCTGTGCATTTATAATTTTCGTATCAACTAGTGAATCATAGATACATATTTTTCATCCCTTAAAGGAAATAACATAAAGGACCTAGTGGTTGTCATTGAGATTCCAGGGAATGAGTATTAATTTTAAATTGACCACTTTCAAATCTCCTCGATGGGAGCAATTTGAAATTGTACGATCCCATTGCATATATGTAATTTGTTCCAAAATTGATTTCTTTTTAAATTTTACACCTGCTGGAGTGGACATAATACGAGTCTAGACATTGAAAACCCTGCTAATATATTGACAAGAATAGACATCCGCTAACACAATCTTTTCTTTAGCTGGGTGGATACAATATTGTGTATTAAAATATTAAATCAGGGCTTTAATGTACACATTAATGACCTGAACAGAAAAAGAAAATGACAAATTATATTTCAAAAATGATAAAGTTCATAAATACTTATGACAACAACGTCAAAACAAATGATAAAATTCAAGGAAAGCTAATTTTGTTTCAAAAAATGCCAAAGTACAATAAAAAAAAGGATAGACAATTTGAAAACAAATCATAGAGACTCTTGCAAAAATAACAGTTTTCTAAAAAAATGAAGTATATGACAAGGATAACCCAATAAATGACAGAGAAAAAGAAATAAATGATATAAATACCTCATTGTCCAACCATTCTTTTGGATGTAAGGTATAAAAAGCATTAAGGCAAATAGTTTCTTTACCTATCCTCCTATAGATACTCATGTTGTCCTTCATAGCTTCAGGAGATAATTCATCTTTCTTCAGTAACCAGACTCGGTCCACCTAGTTTTTTTCATCCTGGGAGATGGGTCTTTGAATAAAAGATTCCAATAACACTCCCGAAAGAAGCTTGTCAAGGTGAGCATGTAATTGGTTCATTTGACAAGCCATTTTGAAGGCTCTTTTATTAATATCTTCGTCAGTTAGTGTATGCTTCTTCTTTAAGGTGATATCCACTTTTGACTCAATTAAATCAAGCTGGAACTGATATGTTGAAATAAGAAAATGAAAAATAAATGGACATATTACATGAGAATGAGTAATAAACCAGTTGTTTGGTTTAAAAGTACTTCATACATTGGTCTAGTCAACAGTCATTTCTTTTATTACTTGTACAGGGTCTGGTTTTTTTGTGTAAATTTCCATCATCATCATCCTTGCATTTAACCACCTCATCTTTACTCTGTTTCACCTCCTCTCTTTAGTCTATAAATAAACAGACTACAAATGATAAGAGTGATAGAAGATTAGGGAAAATAAATTGAACAAAAAAGAGAAGTTACCAACAAAGAAATGATAAGTACCTGACTAGCTTTATAAGCATCTTCCCCCTCTTTACTATGTTACACTTCCTCTTTATTCTCTTTAGTCTGTAAATAAACATTCTACAAATGATAAGAGTGATACAAGATATGAGAAAATAAATAGAAGAAAATTGAAAGTTACCAGCAAAGAAATGATAATTTACCTGACTAGCTTAATTATTATCTTCCTCCTGGTGGGAGATTACTACTTCAGTTTTTGAAACCTCCATAGTCTGTTCCTCGGCAGATACAACAGTTATTTGGTATTCACTAGCCTGTAAATAAATAGACTACAAATGATAAGAGTGAGACAAGATATGGTAAAATAAAAGAAGAAAATGAGAAGTTACCTATAAACAAATGATAAGTTACCTGATAAGCTTCACCAGCAACTACCTCGGCAACCACCATAGTCTGTATAACAAAGGTTAAAAAAGAAACAAATTAAAAAAATGGTATGGATAGGTGATGTTAATATTATGGATATCTCAATACAAACAAATATTAGTTGCAGTCAGATAACTTGAGGTTATGAATCCTCTTCTTCGGAAAATACCTCATTGGCATGTTGTACATCTTTTTATTTATTATAATACACCACTACAGTTTGTTGTTCTGAATCTTCTTCTTCAGCAAATTGTGGTTGTTCTACTTCAGATTTAACTTTCTCCTCGCCATCTTTTTCAACATCATCACTTTCTCATCTTCGTCAACTTTTTCATCACCATTCTTCCACTTCACAATAAATAAAATGAACAAAGACTTCAAAAGAAATGAAAGTTATTGAAATGAGAATGACAAAGACATCCTAACAAATGTTAAAATATTCTAAAAAAATGATAGACTTCTGAACAAATTGCAAAGTTAATAAAGTAAATGCCAATTTTTTGAAAAACAAATATCAAATAAAATCATATAAATAATAAGTAGTAAACCGTTGATACCTCTAGAAGACCACCACCATATTCAAGCGATATCGCTTCCAAATTCACTTCCCTCCCAACTTTAGCATCATCATCTACCATTAAATCTTTTACAACCTCCAATCCCTCTCCAGCCGCATCTTGCTAAAGTAAATTTTCTTTAGTTGTTTAAAATTCATCAAGTTTTGGGAATTCTACCCGTCTCTTCTTTGGCGCTCTATTAGCCAAGCCCTTCTTGGGGATCTTGGCAATTAAGGTTTTTAATTAGATCAGTGGGGCATGATCCAATTGTTCATCAGTAAGATCCTCTATCTTCGTGCCTTCAACTTTTTTCTAGAGGGGCACATCAACTTCTTCTGCCTTCTTGATCTTCTTGTTGGCATTTGTCTTCTTCTGCCTTTCCCCCTTACTTTTTTTTCATTTCTTTAATCTTTTGATTTTTTTATTGGAGGTCTCTTTGCCAGGTTCTCGGCTCCGCCTTCTTCCTTTTCCCATCTTCTCTTTCATTACCGTCATCTTTTTGCTTGCATTTTACGGTTCTCTCAGGAGTAGAGAACTGGTACTACCCAAGGAGTGGAGTATCTCTAAGTGGTAGAATACTGTCTCTAACTGTAGTCATTAAAATTTATTCCAACATTTTACCATGACTCTGTAGTATTTTACCATGCTCCTCCAACTGGGAGTATACCTTAACCACTACAGCTCCGATCTCAGTGGCAAAAGAACTGCTACCTATTATAGGTGTACCGACTACAGGTGTGCCAGCTGCAGGCAGTTTGATTGCAGGCGTAGCGCCGATTATAGGTGCTTCGATGTGATTTCTCTAAAATATTCAAACAGATGACGATGATAAAGGGAAACTTATAAATGTTAGAAGAAAGTCTAACAATGATAATAGGCATACAAGAGATGACAAAATAAGACTTAATAAGGACAGAGAAAAAATCAAATAAATGACAAGAAGATGATACAAAATGCCAAACCTAAGCAAATAAAATGATATTAAACATAAATTAAATGACAAGGAAGCAATAAAATGAATCATTCATGCAAAGAATGGTAGATTACCAATGCCTCTTGCACAAGTTCTTGTTGCATGTCAGTCTCAGACGCCTTCATAGCTATTACTAGCAATTTGAGGTTAGCAAAAAACTTTTTAAACGTCCCAATTTGGTAATGCTTAAAGGATGAAATCCTCCATCCTTGTAGCTTAGTGAACAAATGTATGCATTCGTGCATTTTTGAAAGCTTCAGGCTAGGAATATAGGAGAAATTCCATATCATCAATACCGAGGTACATCCGTGCAGTGATAAAGCTTTATTAGATTTTTTATCAGTGGCTGATCGATTATTGGCAAACTCTACTATTTGACTCCACAAGAAATATAAACTTGCTCACCCCAGGAGAATCTGTTGAGCTAATCCAGATCATCTACCATATCAATATACTTATCCTCAACGCTTCTCCTCTTCTTCGGGAGGAAAAATGATAGTATAATTTTTAACAAATTTAACCGAAGAACATCGTTTACAAAACAAAATCACGCAATGTAATGATAAGAGCCTTAAAAAAATAATGACCCAAAAATGGCAAATACAATACAAATTTTTTTGGGGAGACAAATACAATGAAGAATGATGATAAATAAGACAAAACAAATGACAAAATAGAAACTTACCATGATGTCTTTCCAATTTTACTTGTTTTAAAGCCCCGTCAATTTCCTTCAACCCATATGTATTCTTCTTCTTGGAGAATCGCCTCATTCTAAAATTCGTTATATGTTCAGAATCAACAAATAAGAACTCATTTGCAGTAAGAGAGACATGTAGCCCCAAAATCAGGCAAATATGAATGGGTTTCATCTAAATTATCGTCCCCCCAAATTATAATTTCAAATCAACGAGATAACGATCGAATATTTCCACAACCAACGTCGACGTCATCGTTATTGGATTAATCAGTAGTAATGGTATAAAACAGGTGGTATGAGGGGCACCCTTCTCCTCTTCAGGCCATGCTACAAATATTTTGTTAAGTCCCACACCTGTACACCGAGAGGTATAATTTTTAGCATTAGAGGTGCTCTTCTTGGCCCTACCCTCCTACGTTTGGTTCTCCTCATCAAATTTCTCAATCACTTTTTTATCAGACTTCATTGTGAAAGAAAAAATAGACTTTAATTTTAATCAAACACTTGGTAGGCAGTAGTCACAAAGCCAATTTTCCATTGAAATAATGCTGAAATTGCGTACATACACGATAGGTAAAATCACGACGATTGTGAAAAAGTAGTTTGTGCGGCCGGGATGGCTTTTGCGGTTGTCAATCATGAACACGATGTGTAGAAATGGGATGATTTTATCTATTTTTGCAGTCTTTGCAATGGTTGTGTAGGAAGAAAATGTTTAAGGAATGGGAATGGTTTTTGGCGCCAAAAGCCAGATGAACTCGTGTGAATCATACGTGTTACCTAACCTTAAACAATAGTAAACAAATGCTAAATAATATAACTGATGGTGACAGAGTTTGCATGATCTAATATAACTGATGTTTAAATGCCTGACAAATTGGCTTCAACAAATGACAATAAATGCATGAAATGGTGACATGGTTTGCCTTACACGTCTCGAAATAGTAATGATACGTGTACATCACGGAATTTAATTTGGACACGTGGAGTGATAATATATATTTTTAAATGATTTGAACTTTTTTTATTATTATTTAGGAAGTGACATTCGTACTAGTGGAGCCTACGGCCTTACCTTTGGCCTTGTAGAGCCCACGACCTACAAACCTACTGTAATATTCAAGCAGTTGATATTTTTCTAAAAAAATAGTAAAGTTAGATAAAACAAATGACAAAATAGGCTGAATAAATGAGAAATTTGTTATTGATTATGACAAAATAGATGTCTGAAAGAATGGCAAAGTTTAACTAATTAAATGACATAGTATGGCTTACAGCAACCGCACATATGATTTACCATCATTTATTCTACGAGTTGAGTAGAGTAGAGTACCATCTACAGGAGTTATGAGTACCATCATTTCCACCATGCCCAAGGACTAGAGTACCAGTCTTTAATCAAATGCTTGGTAGGCAGCATTCACACAGACAGTTTATGACAAATAATCATGACGGTTTTTACCGTTGAGTAAGGAGAAGAAACTATTTGATGAATCGGGATCGCTTTTGACGCTAACAGCAAGATGAACTCATGTGAGTCGCACATGTTACCTAACCATAAATGATGGGAAATAATAACAAAATTGGTGAAAGAGTTTGCCTTCTTACAAATATCAAATCTGGCAAAAGGTAGGACAAACTCTACTAAAACAAATGACAAGTAATTCATTAGATGGTGATAATGTTGGTCTTACACGTACACGAGGCTTGATATAATAGTTTTAAATGAGTAAAAAAACTTTTTATAATTTTTTATTACGTCGGATGTGACATTCGTACTTGTAGAGCCCAAAAATAGGTAGTTGACTGCTGTAATATTATAACTTTAGTAGGGACACAACTAGTTTTTCCCTTTCCAGTATCGATTTTGGAACTTATTATTCCCTGGGCCCAATTTTATAAAGATGGCAAAAAGTAGTATTTATTCTCATAATTTCCGATGATATAAAAGAGTACCTTCCTTGGTGCCTGCCATAATCCAATACAGTTCTTCCACAACTTAAATTTTTGATCCAAGCTTTTACAGCTCTCTCACTGCCACAAAAGAAAATACCCTAAGTAATCAAGCTAGTTTTCTAGTGGTTGGTTTAACTACATAGTAGAAAAATTAGGTGTATATCTAATGTCAATAATAGAAATGGTAAAGTTCTATATAGACTGGTAAAAATTAATTTGAGCAATGTCATTTAAAGGAGCTATCTTATACCATACTGATTCCTCAATACCCCTCAAGGGTATTTTAGTGATAGATCCTGTAGGAGCTAGAAGATCATATTTGGTCAAATACCAAGTGACAAACTCCTATGTTCCTTTTATTACGGTATTTTCGAACACATTCCTGGATAACAAACCTATCGATTATCTTATTGATGATCTCGAGGATGCATGATGATTTTGACGGGATTGGTGTTGTTGATAGTGACGATATCAATGAGATTGGTGATAGTGATGATATCGATGATGATCTTGATACGGAGCTACGAACTATGATGAATGAGCTAACGACAGATGCGCTAACTATGTTTAGGATGTCAAAAATATACCAATTTGATATCACCTTTAAATTCGAATTCATAAAGCAATATCTCCTTGTATAATATAGATTCCAAATATTCATGATCTGTATGTGAATGAGGTGAATTACTTATCCCTCTATTAATTAGTGAACTATCTCTCCAAAGATTATGAAAGATGTTCCACTATAAATATTCTTGTTATGGCATTTTTGGTGTTTACCCCCCACTTAAGTATGGATATTCGCGATTGCTCCCCCCCCCCCCCCGCCTCTTCATGTGCCAAATATTGTGGTTGGCCCCCCAATAGTCGGTTAAACCAAGCTTTGACTCTGTTAACTTATTTTGACTAGAATTGATTTTTTATAATGCCCAAAGTACCCTTCCAAGCTGACTAGGATAACGGCCATTTTTTTTTGAAAAACTAGTCTTTGACTTCTCACTCACACTTGTGTTCCCCCTCTCACTCTATCTATATATGGTACTTGGAAACCTAACTAAATATTCTTCAATCTTACATTTATCATGTCTCAACTAAATAATAATGTAATGACCAAATTCCGTTAGCTCGAAATGGCTCAGAATTAGCTCTTAGACCAATATACATGTGATAAAATCTAATATAAAGTAAGAAATGATGTATGTGATTTAGCGTGGAAAACCTCGGAATAGGTAAAAAACTACAGCCTCAAATTGAGGGTTTTTAGTAACAGTAATTTTTATTGCTTGAGGCTAATATCTTATTACAAGTTATCTCTCGAACTAGAAATACTTGATCATGTAAATAAAATGTTTGGCATTTGAGAATATAGAAAATTTGGTTTTCTTGGTAATTTCTCATATATTTTTCTGGTCCATGTCTCTTATGGAATTTTTTCCTTATATAGGCTTTACCCACAACTCGTTATCATGCTTATAATGATGTGTTTTCTAGAAGGATAATCTTTGCCAATACTATTAGTAATGGAAATGTAATAATAGATTTAAACAAATAAGATTTTACGTGGAAAACTCAGTAAAAGCTGAGAAAAACCGCGACCTCGAGGAGGATTTTTATGTAAAATCTAATATGTTGCTAGTTATTATAAGTTTTGAGTGGTAGTAGGGCTAGGAAATAAGGATAGTAAAGTTGTGGATTGCGGTCTCTCGAATAATCTATTCTCTGCTTGTATTTATAGTAGATACAGGCAGTTTAAAAAAATGAAAGAAATAGTCTCTTATTCCAGGGGGACTGAGCGAACTTCGCAGATCTCTAACAGCTCTTTCTTAACTAGGCACAATGGCTACTTTTAGTAGTTCGAAGACTTGTGGTATCTTCTCGAATGATATCTGTCCTCGATTATGTATGATTGTCTTCAACTATACTGTGTTAGCTTATTCCTTATCAAATTTGGGGAATATGCTACTACAATCACCATATTCTTAACATAAGTGTTTGTGGTTATGTCAAGAAGAAATTGGAAGTTGAAGAGGTTGCCAAATTTTATCACCAATCGTCAAATTATCATTTTTGAGGTCAAAATGAATTATATCTGGTCATTTTTTGTCCTGAGGAGTAATTAATATGGTACATTGGACCTGGCATATTCATGTTGGGTATAAATAGATGGTCTTAAGGAGGGCTGTATGGTGGCGGATTATAAGGATGCCGCCCCAAGTGTGGCACAACACGTCACCTGAAGATGAAGATGGTAAAGAATCTAAGTTAAAGGTCTGTCTCAAATCAGTCCTTTATAACCTTTCCATTGATCCTGTCATGATTTAGAGGGTGGGGGGAGGTAGAGTTAGAGAATGTTTGCATTCATCAGAACCATTTGGGCTACCATGCGGTGCAGAAGGTAATGGAGTGTATCAGTTTAGGGAGAAGGGATTATTCTTCATAGTGAATACAAGGATGTGTTGGCTGGTTGGGTGTCCAGGGATCTTTCCAAACGAAGGAGGCATCTTATAATTTTTTACTGCCTTTCAACTGTTGAAGGCATCTCTTGTTAGAAGTTCAGTGACTTGAGATTCATTAAGTTTTTTAGGATATCGCTACCCTTCTGCTAGAGATAATGCTAGATTCTGGTGAAAAGATGCAATAATGTCAAATCCTGGTGAAAAGAAACACAAAGCAATTAGTCCTTCAATTCGAATATAAAGATAGTAGTATAATTTTGATGTAATGTAATCGATGGAGATAATTGTCGAATGTAAAATGTAACCATTTAAATAAATAAAGTTATTTCTCAACTTTTATTGTATATTAATTGTCAACTATATATTTTGGAAATATGAAAGTCATCGATGGTTAAATGTCGAAGTAAGATGTATAGAATAGATGTATGTTTGATTACAACTCGAAGTATATTTGACAGAGTAGGTCTAGGAATGGATTTCGACATTTATTGATTTGACTGTTGAAAATGTATAGTTCTAAGGAAAAATAAATGTGTTATTTTGACTTTGAATGTGGAGGACTACAAGTATCCTTTGGTGCTTAAAGTAAGAGTTGTTTTGGTTTAAAGAAATGGTGATGACGAGATCTCAGGTGCGTAATGAGGTATATAGTCGTGTTCAAGTAAAGTATTGTAAAATATATGATCGATATATCGGCTTTCAGAATATGAGTATCCACTTGGAAGATCCTGTGGAACCTAACTATGATGGAATAAGCGGGGCAGAGGCAAATAATGTTGAGGAGGACTTTTAGTTTTGGTGCAAATTGTAATATTGGAGTCCGCCTGAATGTGTGAGTTACATGTGGACTCGTGTAAAGAAGCTGATTAAGAAAGAAGATGATGCTGCAACTAAGGGTTTGTAATATAAATTTTTAGATGAAATATATGTAATGGACGAATTGAAGTTAAAATGAAATGAGAATTAAATTTGATGTCAGATTGAAGTTGTTAATAATTTATGTCGTGATTTAATATCGACTAAATTTTGACTTGGTAAAATTGTGGAATTCAGGAATGTTTTGCTCGTCGTATTTGAAAGTCCAATGAATTTCGAATTTGAATGTACGCTAAACTTGCCTTATATATAGGGATATGTGGATAAAGTATCAAATGGGGGCAGGTAATGAGAAGAGTGACTCATGGCGATATTTTAAAGTACAAGGAAGACAATGTACATTACTTGTGTGACAAGATAGATTGTGCTTTGTGGAGTATGAATGTGTCAGAAGAAATTCTTTGAGATATGGAAGGATTGGGGCATAGTCAAAGACTTAGAAAAAATAAGTGTAAGGCGTTATGGCCGAGTAGTCGAACAGTCGTGAAGCGGTGCAATGAACAGTTGCCTGGGGTCTATAAAGAGTTCAGAGGTGGGCGACTATTCATAATTAGTAACTTCTGAAAAAATCCACTCAAGTGCGAATTCAGTATTTTCGTCTTTGGAGTTGTTGAAAGCAGTTGGGAAGAAGAAGATCAGTATTTTGATTATGAAAGCAAAGCGGGCGAAGGAGAGGGTTACAGAAGTAGCGCGTAAACAAGGTTAGTTTATTTTGTTATTTTGTGTAGTTTTGCGATTGATTGTTTATATAATTCTGTAGGGATATGTATGGCTAAAGTATTTGTTGAAGGAATTGGAATGAGTGTAGATAGATTGGGTTGCAGGGAAGAGTCAGTTGTGTTAGGGTTTAATTAAATAAATCACGATAGTGATGGGATTTAAAGGGATTGTGTGATGGCAATGGAGTTGTAATGGTAAACAAAGAGATTGGGGTGCGAAAAATTTTACGTAATTAGTGGAGAAAGAATGGTTCATAGCGCCGTGATGACGGTGCAACTGTATGGGATTGGTTCTGATTGCAGCGAGATTATCGAAAACGACTATTTGTGAGTTGTGATTCGGTCTGATTTTGTGCCGGATAAGGCTATATCCGAATTTAAATTAGAATGGTTTTGGCAGGAAAGCAAGTGAAGCATCTTCGAGAACTTATACTATTCCTGAAATTTGACAAAAATTAAAATTAATATAGGAATCGATGTTTATTACTTAGAAAAGAAATAAACAAAAGTGTATTGAGAACTGAATTTAGTAAGATGTAGCTGCAAGTAACGATAGTAGAATGTAATGCTAGTAATATGAGAATGATGTGTTAGAGAGTAATCTCAACAACTATATGAATATGAGTATATGAACCTATGAACATATATATATGTATCAGATATAATAGATACTAACTGTGGTAAAAAATATGGAACCTGATTTACAGGTTCTTAAAAATGGCCGACCCAAATCAAATTGATGATTAAGATATATATGAGGATCTTCATGACGTAGAGCCTTTGATGATTGATGTATCTATTTGTGCACAACAGCTGGGAAGTAGCTATAGGGTGGGCTCGAGTAGTGCCGGTTTAGCTAGTGTCAGTCAGTTTAGGGTGGTTCATAGGGTCGTCGAAGTGTCTGATGAGGAGGCTACCAAAATAGACATGGATCACAAGCCACGGATGAGTGATCGAGAAGGTAGTGGGGGTGTGGAGGAAGATGTAGAGGAGGGTGAGGAGGCCTGTTATGGGGAGGGTCTCGAGGCGAAAAAATAATTGAGGTTCAAGAAGAAGTATGGTATTCCTGGAGATATTAGGTTGGAGGAGTACTAGTACAATATGATTTGACCAAGAAATACCCTTGGGTAGGATTTTGGTTCATCGAGATCAAATTAAGAAAGGGTTGAAACTTCCCCTTCGAGCTGACCAGAGAAAGTTGATGAACTTTTTTGATGTGACACCTGATCAGTTCGATCCAAATGTATGTGACCCATTCAGGGTATAAACGGTCGACTGAAAGATAGGGGGAAAGAGTTGATCACAATCGATAATTTATGTGTGTACTACCCACTCAAGATGAACTCGACGAAAGTTGGTTATCGTTACTTAGCAAGGTTTCTTAAAAGACCATTGTTTTATGACATGGTTTCAACAGGTGGGCGATATAGTGATGAATGTTTACTCATTTCTGGAAATTATGAGTTCAACAAGATAGAACTTGGGGAGCCATTAAAAAGAAAGACCTTTCACTTAGGTTTGTGGTTAGGTAACTTAATTGTCGATGTTATAAGTCATAAATGTTATGTGAATTCTTTGTAACTATTTTTTGAGTATGTGCAGCTTTGAAGGAGATTGACAGAAAGTCTAAAGTTAAAGAAGAACTATTCAAGATAAGGAAGGGACACTTTGGGAGGATCGATAATCTGGTTATCGACCAAGATCGTATGAGCACCATTTTTTAAGAGGCTGGGCTAAAGAAGTCGAGGGCAAAAGGTATCGAAGTTCCTGTCATCGACGGCAAGATATCGATGAAGAATAAGAGGGCCTTCGAGGCTAGTATGCCATTGGAAAATTCTTCTTTGGCCGGGTACAATACTGATACGGAGATTGATGTGATGTTCAGAGAAAGCTTGGGAAAGAATAAGAAGAAAAGAGTAGAGGGCCAAGCTGTGGCTCCTTTGCTGCCTTTAAAGAGGACTAATCGACAATCGACAACTGAAGAGAAGTTGAAGATCGTGAATCCCGTAGCTGTGCCAGATGGGTGTCCACCACGGGGTACAATAAATATACTCCCAAAGAAGAGAGGAAGTGGTGAGACATCGAAAAAGAAATTTATCGAAGAATCTGATACTAAAGTTCAGAGGATGATGGACTCGTATATGTCTGGGACGGATGCACTGGAGGTGGTGTTGGGTGACTGTTTGGTGGGGACTGAGAGCTTGATTACTTTTCTCAGTGAGGGCCAGCGATACATGTTGAAGGTGAGAAATTTTACTTCTTTGCTTCGATTAGAAATACTAGTATGTCACTCGAATACTCAATTTAAATGTAATGCATATCAAGAAGTTGTTGACGGAAGCTAAAGATTGTATTGTTTGCAGTAGTGTTCTGGCAAATCGAGTTTTTGGATACAAAAATATAGAGAATGAGTTGACGAGGGAGAAGGAGGCTCTGATCGATGAGAAGGAGGGGTTGAATGCAAATCTGAGTACCTACAAGGTGGAAGCGCGCAAAGCGAGTAAGGCTGTTCTTCATGAAGTGAAGAAAAAATCGGAGAAAGAAAAAGAGGATGTCCTTGCGATGCTGAGGACAAACTTTGAGAAGGACGCGAGGGAGCAGGTTACCGATGCATGGAGGGCGATGTAGATAGAACATGGTAAGATTTTGGATGAATTTAGGCGTAGTTGGAAGGGGAGAAGTTAGAGAGATGTAAACAAGTGAGGGCTCACTTTTTTGGACAGTATGATGAGCTCGAAGTAAGGAAGGATTATTACAAGGGTTTAGTTAAATCTGGCAGTATTGTATTTGAAGAATCTTATCCAGAGGTCGATACTCTGGAGGCTCCCAAAGTTCTGAGTGGGTCCAAAGTCATCGACGATGTGGTGATTATGGAAACTTATGGGGTGTAATCTTGAGAGGTGGCAGAGGTGTTCGCTCTGGATGGTGTTGTGAAGGTGGATGAAGGAATCTCTCCTCCTGCAGTAGTAGAGTAGAAGTTGTGGATTAGTATTTGTTTGTTGTCTTTTTGTTTGAGAATTGATGTTAAAAATGGTCGTGGGAGCTAAGCAATTTTAATCATATGGTATTTTGGATGATGAATATTTGTTTTTCAGAAAAATTTTATTTCGAAAGCTTGTTGCATATATTCTGTAAATTATGCTAAGTAGTAGATTTGACAAAGTGATATGTTGAATGTGATTGTAGATCGTAGCAGACAAGTAAGGAATACTTGTTGGCGTGATAAGTGAACGATGGCCATGAAATGGCAAGTAAGAAGCATAAGTATCAGATCTACATCCTTAAATAGATATCCGAATTTAGATTCGAGAAGAATAAGAGTTGTTATAGTTGTTCGATAAGTAAGGAATACGAAGTAGAATATCCTGCAGTTAGATAGTGTTCACATAAAATTGAATGATAGTCTGGATGCGTACTTATGAAATATTGATCGAGATGAATTGAAGATTGTGCAAATAGTTGACATTCTGATGCATATGTATCAAGTATGGATCGAGGGTAAGTCAAGATAGTAAATACTGATTATCTGAGGCATACGTATAAAGTATGGGTCAATATCAAATAAGGATAGTAATGATGATTGATTGTCGGATGCATACTAATTAAGTATGAATCAAGATTAAGTCAAAATAATAAAGATGATTGATTATCTAATGCATACTTGTCAAGCATGGATCGAGATCAAGTCAAAATAGTAAAGATGATTGATTGTCTGATGTATACTTGTTAAGCATAGATCGAGATCAAGTCAAAATAGTAAAGACTAAAGTGACAGTAAAGATTTTTTATTTAAATTGATGAAAATGGTTACAGTATTTATCTGTAAAACAGTTTCAGTTCGGCAGTATTCCACAGATATTCGAGCTGGATTTCATCTTCAGTTATCAGCCAGTAAGTTCCACTATCTGTTTTGTCGCTGACAATGTATGACCCCTCTCAATTTTCTGATAATTTTTTCTGAATTCTTAGGCCAAGTATTATCTTGAATCCGTCGAAGGACAAGGTCTCCAATACCAAATTCTTTTTTTTAAACTTTTTTGTTATAAGCTTTTTTTAGTGTGTCATGGTATCTTCCCAAATTTGTAATAGCTTTGTCTCGAGTCTCTTCGATCCAGTTGAGGTTGCAGAGGAGACTGAGTTTATTATCTTCATCTCAGATTTTCCTTCGGATACTTGGTAGATCGAGGTCTGAAGGAATGACTGCTTCATTACCGAAGGACATCATGAACGGAGTGTAGCCTATTGAAACTCGAGGAGTAGTGCAGTAAGGCCAGAGAACACTGAGTAGTTTGTCGACCCACATTCCTTTCTTATCGTCAAGATGCTTACCTAGACCTGATTTGATGCTTTTGTTAATGGCTTCGACTTGTCCGTTGACTTGAGGGTAGTATGGTGTGGATGTTGACAGCTAGATTTTGTATTTATGGAGGAAAGCAAGTACTATTGCGTTGATAAATTGCTTGCCATTGTCAGAGCGTATCATTTGTGGGCAGCCAAACCTGGTGATTATGTACTCCCAAAGAATCTTGATGACTTCATTTTCATCGGTATGGCATAGAGAAACTGCTTCAACCCATTATGTGAAGTAATCAGTGGCGACTAGTATGAACCTTCGGTTTCTCGATGCTGGATGGAAAGGTCTAATTATGTCGATTCCCCATCATTTAAGCGGCCGGAGGACATTGCTAATATGTAAGTTGAGGGTTGGACTTTTGTTATCCTGTGTGTGGATTTGGCATTTGTAGCATTTATGCACATATTCTTCGCAATCATGTCTCATCTTTGGCCAGTAGATGCCATGAGTAAATGCTCGTTGGGCTAATGATCTTCCTGAAATATGGGCTCCACATATACCTTCGTGAAGCTCTCTGATTTTGATTTGAGCTTGTTTTTGAAAGATGTATTCAATATGGGGTTATCCTCCGGTGATGCGATAAATGATGTTATCTTGGACTGTGAATCTGGGTACTTAGCCAAAAGTGAACGGGCTTCTTCTTTGTTACTAGGAAGGATGTTGGAGTTGAGGTATACATATAATGGTCTTCTCCAGTCTTCAGGGTCTTCATCATCAGTAATGGTGATCTGGAGTGTTGACAGTATATCGAGACTGGAATGCTCGATGATTTTAATTTCTAAAGATATTTTTTCACTGTCCCCCAGCATGGTAGCGATGTAAGCTAATATGCCAGCATACCAATTTTCTTGTCGAGGTAAGTAAGTGATCGATGCGTTTTTGAATTTGTTCATCTTTTCTTCGACCAGGGTTGCATAATCAACCTTTTTTCTATTGTACCGAATATCCAATTGTAATGATTTACCACGAGTAAGGAATCGACGTAGACTATAAATTCTTTCACTCTGAGTGTGAGTGCGAGATCTAGACTGTAGAGGATTCCTTCATATTCAGTCTCATTATTAGTGGCATAGAAGTTCATCTTGATAGCTTTCTCGATGCGATGATTGGAAGGTATAACGAGGACGATGCCAATTCTTGACCCTAGTAGTCCGGCTGATCAGTCTGTAAAAAGTCACCAACCAAAACTCTTG
Source organism: Kingdonia uniflora (assembly GCA_014058105.1). Lineage (NCBI taxonomy): Eukaryota > Viridiplantae > Streptophyta > Magnoliopsida > Ranunculales > Circaeasteraceae > Kingdonia > Kingdonia uniflora. The sequence continues at coordinate 623,249 of JACGCM010000121.1, forward strand.
GACCATGCATCTGGCTCTACAATTGAGTCATCCGTGAAGATTCCTTTGAGTTCTTCCCAATCGGGGTCTTTGATGGGAAAGTGTGCTAAAAAGTCAGCAACTGCTTATCTTTTGATAGATATCTGGGGTTTGAAGGAGATGTAGTATTCGCCAAGGAAAATAGACCACTGCTAAATTCTTTAAGATTTTTCTTTTTTGGAGAGTACCAGTTTGGGGGGATACTTGGTGATGATTTTGATGTGATGAGCTTAAAAGTATGGACAAAGTTTTTGAGAGCTGTAGATTAAGGCGAGTAACTGTTTTTCTGTTATTGTGTATTTTTTTTAGCAGGCATGAGTGTCTTGCTGATGAAGTAGATCAATTTTTCTATTCCTTCATCTTCTCGAATAAGGACATAACTAATTGAGTCTTCAGTTGTAGATAAGTACATTGTCAGTGTTTCGTCATCAACTGGAGTACTCATGATAGGAGGACGCCCCATGTATCGTTGAAGATCTTGGAAGGCTAACTCACAGTCAGAAGTCCAAATAATTTCCATGTGTTGTTTCTTAGAAAGAGGAGTGGGATTGCCACGAAGAAGAAAGTAAAGAATTTTGCATCGATCAGATGACTTTGAGATGAATCTGCGAAGAGCAGCGATCTTGCCTATAAATTTTTAGACATCTTTCTTTGTTCGCGGAGATGGCATCGTGATGAGTGCTTTGATTTGCACATGATCGATTTCGATTCCTCTTTTGCTTACCAAATGTCCCAGGAATTTACCAGATGCTAATCCGAATTATCATTTCTCTAGGATAAGTTTCATCTGGTATTTACGATGGATATCGAAGATGGGTTGGAGGTTGCTGGAGTGATCTTCGCACTTCAAGCTTTTGCATATCATATCGTCGATGTAAACATCTATGATTATGCCGAGATGATCTATGAACATTTTGGTCACAAGCCTTTGGTAAGTAGCACATGCAATTTTTAATCCAAAAGACATCACTGTGCAACAATAGAGACCTCTTTCAGTAATGAAGGTCGTTTTTTCTTGATCATCTTCGGCGAGTTGAACTTGATTGCAGCCGGAGGCTGCATCTATCATAGAAGGAAGTTTGTGCCCTGTGACAAATTCGAGGAGTTGTGGAATTAGTGGTAGCGGAAAATTGTCCTTGGGTGCAAACTTGTTAGGTTTTATGAAGTCAACACAAACCCTGATCTTTCCATTTTTCTTAGGAACTGCAACGATGTTAGAAACCCAATTCGAATACTTATACTACAAGAATAAAGGGTATTAGCCACGGTAAATTCTGTGGCAAAAAGCTTTTTGCCACGGTTTTAACCGTGGCATGCGTCGTGCCCGTAGATTGGTGGCTAAAGCTTTGACACAGTTATTACCGTGGCAAAAAGTGTCTCAATTGCCACAACTTTTACGGTGGCTACTTTGCTACTGTTGTGGAAAAAGCTTTTATTTACCACGGTATTTACCGTGCTATATTTTAGAATCTGTGGCAAAAGACTATTATTACCACAACATAATCCGTGGTAAATGGCCATTTTTTTGCTATTTCAAAATCCGTGGCAAAAGCCTACTTTCACCACAACATAATCCGTGGCTAAAACATAAATAAATATATATAAAAAATTATTTCAAAAAAATATATTTTATTTAAAAAATATATAGAAAATGAGATAAATTATAAACATGTTTCTCCGGTAAAAAAATATACGATAAATCCTTGTAACAAACGCCGATGAGTTCTCCAAACAAGCTAAAAGCTCTCTTCCAATGGATCTAGCCAGGGGGCATTAAGTTTCTCGCAGTCTTAGTACTACTGCCAATACTCCACCCATTAGCCGTTGAAGAACCTGAACAACCAAGAAGAACTATAAGCACTGAGACATATAGTAAAGCAAATGGCAAAAAGTAAAAGAATTTACCACTCACACCTTGTACTCAGACTCAAGGAGATAACAATGCGGGATGAAGATCCTTAGAAGCTACAAGATGATATCTCAACTATACCAATAAGTCAGAAAATATTGTGATTGCTACTAACAGGATGACTACATGTCGTTGATTCAAATGATAAATTGGTAACATATCATGAAAAAAATATACATTAATATACATTAAGAACATAATGTATTAACTTGCTCACCTTAGCCAACCTCGTATATTTAGCTCAAATATCTTATCCACTAAATTCAACAGAGGCACACTAACATTGGGTGGCGTCCACTGCAAGAAAAATAGAATATGAGTGTGCTATAAAGAACAATACACACTTGACTAAGGAAAGGTTAAACTGAGAAATCATACTTGTAAGTATCGATCAAGTTGAATGCAATGTTGATGAACAAAACTATCATTAATACTCGATGAGAGAAATCTTTTAGGTGGCAAATGCAGTGTATAGTTGGGTATATCTTTAAGATGCCGGCGCAATCTCTCAAAATTTATGTATCTATAATTTGTAAGTACAAATGATTAGTGAATAACTGTAAACTGTTGATAGAGCTACAATCATTTGGAGACATCCACATAAAGATGCTTACAGTCACAACAACAACTCACATAAAGATGCACATGAAACATTTTGAGAACCTCATAAAAAATGGGGCAGAAGAAAGCAACAGACTTACACCAGCAGATTTGAGCTATCCAGAAAATGGACGGAAAAGAATGTAAAGGCAGTTATCTCAAGCCCTTATCTTTGTTCAGAAAATGGATAGGGAAAACTCTAAAGTTGCTGCCCAACTGATCCATGCCTCTTATAGCTGGCAGAGCTTCAAGCTACAACAACATTGCAAAAGCATGTTCAGAACCTCAACAAAAATTGAGCAAAAGGAAGCAACAAAACAGCTGCCTACCAACACAAGTTTGCTCAAAAAATGGTTGGGACAGTCACCTTAAATATAATGAAATTCTTTTTTGAATTAATCTCTCCAGGCACTATCAAAGCAGTTAAAGATGCAACTAAACACTTTCACAAAATAGTTAAAGATGCTTATATAGGCATTCTCAGAGTATGTTGCTTTTGTAAGTCATATAAGCACAATAACCGCCATGAGATGCAAGGCAAGGGCAATGGAAAGTCTTTGAGGAAGTAACTTTTGCTTGTACTTAACTTTAAGAAAAACGGATGGATAAAAAATACCTTCATTTCACGAACCAAGTTTTGTTTTCTGCATTTGTCACAACAATTGAATAAACTGTAAAAGCTTTTGATCCAGTTTTTTCAAAGTATGCTCCTGCAACCTGCATTCACATTGTGAAATGGTACGACCTTAAGGATATCGACATACTAATGAACTATGAATCTACAAATGAAATAATTGCTCACGTAACTTTATTGGCCATAATCCTACAATTTCTACAAATCAAATTAAAGATATTGTTGCACTTACACGACATTTGAGCTTAGAAACATGTAATAGTCCTTCACTCCGAAAAACCATATCTGATGCAGACCTAACATCTTGATCATCTTTATACCTGCCAAAATCTTGAGGATAGAAGTCCTTAGAAACTATGGCCCCTGCGATATTGCTTGTAAATGTTTTCTCAATATCAGATTGACTTTATTATAAGCAGATGATTATAGACATATAGGACCAAGCGCTATTAAGTGCAGATAAAGTATTAATTCCTAAATTATAGCAGATCATACATCAAATCAACTCCACTGACCTGCCACCAAATATCTCTATCAATCTACCATTTTGTTGCCTGCCTCGTCAATCGTCATTATGGCTCCTGAGCTCATTAGCATTGGTTGATCCAACTGCTCTTTTTTAGCTTCTTATGAGTTGCTGTCATACTTCATCTCTGCTATAAACTCGATCTTCGACCAGACCAGGGGCTTCCTTTCCCTCTGATGTTTGTTTTATTTCCAACCTTCATAACTATAATGACCATCAGAAAGTGAGCACATATATTAAAACACATAGTAATCAATATGAATAAACAATTTACATATGGGCCAGTCACAAGTATATAAGCTCACCTCTTTCCCTCCTCCTTTACCCGGGCTTGGAACCGGCTATGCAAAGCTATAACATTGCATAGGCGGAGTTAAAAAAGGTTTACCTAATTGCGTAAAATAAGTAATTTTATACATGTTAATACTTGGCATTCATATCTTTCAATAAAAAAGAAACTAAAAAACATGATTATAACTATCAAAAACTAGTTACGTCTATGAAAAACTAACTATCACTGTCCCATGTTTACAAAAAGGAAAACTACAAGATCTAATTAACTAAAAAAGTTCATATTCTAAAAGGTAATCATGCTTTTGGATCATGCAAGAAAGCTTCTGATGCCCACATCTAAGAGTCGCTTAATATTACTGTTGGGCTTGAACAACAAAGCATTACCATCAACAATATCATGGATTGTAACTTTATAAAGGTCATCGCCCAAGGCAACTGAATGACACATGTCAGTTGAATCAACACCAACGATGACACCATCACAACTAACCTCCAAGGGCAACCCAGCAACAAACGTTCTTTATCAATATGTTGGTGTTTTTCCTGCAGTTTAAAAGTTTCATAGATGAGCTTTAAGTCACAAATTACTAATACTCTATATCAATTAAAACTAATCTAATACTTGTTCACATTGCGATAATGAAGTTACTTGTTAAGAAGGAAAGTTATCAGTCGGTGATACAACCTGAGTATAAAAATATTAGAAAGTTAGTATTAAGTAGCATGCTATTAAGTGATCTTAGTGACTTGAGATATAGCTTACTCCTGAAGAAGTGTTGAATCTGTTGCGCAAGAAGAATCTTTGGAGTAAGTTCATGCATAGTAAATATACCAAAAATGGGGCACTATCTTGTGAAGGTACTGGAATATCAAAGCTCTGGAGAAATATGCTTGATCTCATTGATACAGTATCTGCTAATACCAAATGGGCAATTTGTAAAGGTAAAAATGATTTTTGGAAAACGGACTGGTCTGGGGAGGGCACATTAGCTGACATTCTTAATGTTGAGGTGCACCAACAAATACAAGTGAAAGAGGCCATTAATAATGATGGGGACTGGTATTGGGATAAACTACATGAGGTAATACCTGAGACTTGGAAAAGCATTCTAAAACACATATAAATTGAGGACTGCAGATGATCAAGCTACATAGGCTCTCTCTGATGATGGGAATTTTTCTATAAAAATAGCATAGAACTTCTGGAGAATCTCTAATATTAAGATTGATAGAATGATGTGGTTATGGTTCAAGGCATTAGCAAAGAAAGTACAAGTATTTAATTAGAAGGTATGGAAAGGAGTGGTCACAGTGGATAGTTTGATTCAGGCCTATCAGTTTTGTTTCAAAGTGCAGTTGTTGTTCAAGAGGATGCATCGAGGATTTAGATCACTTGTTGGTTCATAGTGATACAACCACACATGTTGGGAAGTACTTTGGCAAAGCTTGTGGAGCTAGATGTGTCTCTAATCAAAATTTATTTGCAAGACAGGGTATGTGGTTCTCTAAGTCCTCACATAGATCACAAATGGGAATCATTACCATTATGCTTCCTTTTATCATTAGCTGGGAAATATGGAAAGCTCGTTGTGCAGCTAGGTTCGATAACTACCAAATGGTTGTTGAGAATATTATTCACAGAGTTGTTGGTTCTCTTCAATCTCTTTTGCCTAAACTCAAATTTCTTAAGCAATGTGACTTCTCAGATAGTTTATCTCTCCAGATTCTCAAAATTATAAAAAAGGCAATTAGATACAAACTAATTAAAGTGGTCAGATGGATTATGCCACATGTACACTACATTAAAATGAATATTGATGCCATTTTCTTTGCTCACATATAATTTTTACTAACTTATTATCATGTAACAATAACATAAAGAATAAACTGCATTTGCAATATAAAACCCAATTAAATGCTTTACCGGGATGTTTCCAACATATTTGGTCAGTGCATTCAAATCTTTTCTTAACTTCTCAGTTGCAAACTTTAATTCATTGTTGTTAGATTGCATCTCTTTATTCTCATTGACAATGTGACCAACTTTTTCCACCAAGGATATGCTCATGGCCGCACCCATTCCCCGAGTTCCACCTTTCTTCTATTTGCCAAATTTCTGTGTAGATATGAATATAACTATAAATTGACAAATAGTAGTATATTTCTATAATTAATTCAATCACATTAAAAACCTGAGCAATAGCATCATTGGCTCCCGTTTGAATGCTTTTAGGGTCTTTCCGCATAGTATTTTGCAGTTCCGCCTACAAATGTTTTTGTTCGTTAAATAATAACAAAGTTAACAATACATGCATTTCTAAGCTATATTTTAAGAGTATTTAAGATTTAAAAGAGATATACTTACAATAACATCAGGGCATTGAATGGTCTTATCTTTTTTGGTATGGGCTGGTATGTACACTTCAACCCTACCAATCTCCTCATCTGTAACACCTCTTTCATCAGCTTATCCAATTAAAGCGTATTTAATTAGTACTTTAAAAAAGGAGTAAAAAACGTAGATACATAAGCATGTGTGTCTTACCAATTTATGACAAGTAATTGACATACTAGTTATACCAAGAGTGCACGGCGCTATTAGTTTTGCCCAATTTTTTTGTTCCTTTTACTTTTAGCCTGAAATTAGTAAAATATAACTGAAGTATAAATATCACGATAATCGCTCAAATGAAAAAAAAAAAAAAAAAAAACTCTTATGCAAGGATAAGTACGTGTAACATAAACATATACCTGAAACTTCTCTGAATTGCAGTAATCAACAAACTTTACCCAATCCTCCCTTCGAACAAATTCAGGGACCAGAGAAGCTTTTACATCTCCTGGATTATTTCCTACGATCAATGTAGTATTTAAACGATACTTATACCTTCTCCAAACATCTTTAATTTTTCTTTCAAATCAAACCAGGCAACATGAGAGATATCGTAACATTCCTACAGATACAAGATAAATAAATAATCAAATTAACTAAAAAGTGAAGATCTTGGTAACGATTAAGAAAATTATAACATTGAACTTATAAAAGTTTACCTCCAACCCCTTTACTACTAATGCAATACGATCATTATGGATATCCTTAAAGCTTTCATAAATAATCGGGAGGTGCATGCAAACTTGGAATCCTATATCTGAAGTATAGGTATTCGTTTCCGAATTTACTTGATTTGGTTGACCCCATGAATTTACGTCAATCTTTTTCTTCTTTCCATTTGGTAGGGGTTTTGAACCTCGTGCTAATCCACTTTTCTTTCTGGAAGATGCATTAGATAAAGAATTATTTCCTAAAAAATAAAATAAATTACAACATTAAGTAATATTATTAATGAAATATGAATTGATTTTAAAATGATAAGAAATAATAAATCTAACCTGTATCTACAGTATTTGAGTCATCACCAGGTAATTGCAAGTTATCAAAAGGATTGTAATGAGCCATGCGTCTAAGTATTGTATTAAGAACTTCAAAATATCATAAGCATTTATAAAATGGATACCACAAAACATAAATCCTAGGCTACCACAAGAAAGAGATGAGGTATTAAAAAGCTGGGTTGCCAGAGGGTTTTAAAAAGGATGCGAGGATCCTAGTGTGTGGTAGGCACCTTTAAAGAGAGGCGTAAAGAAGGAGTTAAAGCCGAAAGGGTTTCTAAAGCTGCCAGAGCAAGGCCGATATGCGAGTGAGGAGTTGAATGTATAGCAAGAGTTATAAGGCCTTTAAAGCCTGATGGTTGCTATGTTAGCAGATAAAAAAGGAGTTGCGTAGCAACTTTAACTAGTTTAGAAGCATGGTTGAGCTAAAAATTTGGGAACCTTGGTTCCTCGAAACCAGGGAATCTAAGAACCAAGAATCTAAGGTCAGCTACGCGGTCGATACTAGGACAAACTTTAGGGCCCCCCAAGCTTGTTAGCTACCGCCTTCCATACTTCATTGAAATGACCTATTCCTGATATGAAAATCTCTTCCACCTATAGCGTTATATCAAAGCATGCTAAGGAGGAATATGATGGGGAAGGATAAGGAAATAGTAACCTGAAGTAATGTTTTGGCAAGGTACTGACACACCCAGGGGTGGAAAAGGTAGGAGATGTTGGTGGTGGTTGCCCCCCTTTAGGATTTGAAGCCTTTTTATTCTCCTTCTTAAAATCGAAGCTTTTTCTTCTCCTTCTTAGAATCTTTATTCTTGTTCTGGTGAGAGCTCATAGCTTGATCATCGGGAAGGGCTGCATCCTTTAGCAATTGAATCCTTTGACGTAGTGTTACTACTTCTTGCTCTAGACTAGTCTTACTCTTAGAGTATTCTTGATCTTTATTCGTAATCATTAGATTTTGGATAGCTAGTTCTTTATTTTTATTATCTAGCTCATCCTCAACCATCTGCAAATCTATTTTAAGAACACTAGTATCTTCACCCACTAAATCTAGGACTTCCTTAGGTACCGTGTCTATCCATAAGTCATTCTCATCATACACTGGATCCCTTTCATTACCTATTTAGAGTCTCAGGCTAAGCTGAGTTACCTTCTTTGCTATATTTAGTGTTGGGACCAGATTTTGTAAAGCACGAACTGGCTTGAAATCGATCCTTACACCAAGAACTACTATGCCAAGAATTAAATAAGAGATAACAGTTAACACAAGGGATTTAGCGTGGAAAACCTGTGAATAGGTGAGGATTTATTGAAAGTAGTATTATTGCTTGAGAGAGTGGGAGAATTTGATTACAAGAGTTAATCTAATGATCGAACAGCTAGATATCAGATAATTGTATGTATATCCCCTCCTCCTTTTCCTAAGAAGCTTTACCCTTTTATAGACCCTGCTCTCAGCTTGACATCGTGCTCGAACATGTTTTCCTAAAAGTGGGAGTCATGGGAAGTTGAATATGTAACTGTTAGCTCGTAGGAGACAGGTGTATGTTGATCTATTTTGTTTACATCTGTTGTGGATGATCCACGTTCTGCTTGAGTTCGTGGTCGATGTGTAACTGTTAACGTGTTTGTAACTGCGTGAGTCAGGTACTGGATAAGATCGAGTCTTAAAGAGATCGAGGTACAGGTGAGATCGAGTATCCTTTGCTCGAGGGATAAGTCCCTATAATCGCCCCCTCGTAACTGAAGTCACGTGTGGCTTTAGTAGAGAAAAAACCCTAAAACGCGGACCTTGTGATGATGTAAGCATCGCTTGAAAAACGGAATGTCTATATTGAAGAGTGGGTTGCCATTTTAACGCGTGAGTATCATGGGTGGACTGTAAGTTTTCCTGAGTGGATGACTGTTTGGGGAAACAACGTGCATTAAATGCGGTATTGCTATAAATAGTGGATTTGATTGCCGAGTAGCCTGTAATACATTTCGCTGCAGAGAAAAACAAACATGCCCGGTTTTTTTTTATCATGGACGGATTCTGGATATGGTTTTGTGGTTATCATAGTAGGGAGACTCCCTTTGTTGTTTTCTTGAAGGAGTGTTAGTTGAAATATTTTTGTGTATTATGTAGCGTCCGTTTTAGCAGCCGTGGTGTATGTGATGCAAAATCCCTGGTTTCTACTGATGTTCTAGTTTCAAAGGTAGGAGTCCTTCTCAACTTCCACGAACTCTTGGTTAGTGTGAATAAGGAGGAAGAGACGGCCGTGGTGAAGGTAGAAGATGTATCGCTTCTCTCGGTGCCATCGCTTTTCTTTTAATTCTTCCTGTACGGGAATGAAGGGGAAAGAGGTTTCTGACCTGTTGCTGTCTTGTACTTTGTGATCTGTGGTGGAGGTTTTTATGGAAGATCAGGAGTATCTCAGCAACGATAAAAGAACTAGAGACCTGTCCTCGTGTTTGAGAAAGTATTTGTAATATCGAGCTTCAAAGAGATTGATTCTGTAATTGTAAAGTAACGCTATAGGAATAGTACTGAAACCAGCTTGTTAGATAAAAATCGAACGTAATAAAAGAATATCTTGTTTACTTTTTACTAGCGAAATGCAGAAATGATCAACATGTTATTGAGTTGTACATACTATGGAGGGAATAGTTGGTGGCATAACATACCTTATTTTACCTCGTAAATGAATCGAGCTTAGCAGATGTAAATATAAAGCTCGAAATAAAATCTTTAGAGAGCTCGATTAAGCACGAAATGATAATAGTAAGTAGCTCAAACCCAGGAAGAGTGGGCTACAAAAACTTAAATACCTTGCGTATAGTCAATCGAAAAATTAGTCCTGTTAACTGAACAGTATAAAAGTGTGACTTGTTCTCTAAGAAGGTTATTCACTAAAAATGATGAAGACTCGTTCTCAGAAGGCTGTTGAAGCGCGTTTGTTGAACGACTTGCGTTTAGCATTCAAAATTGATGAAATAAGGGAAGCTATTTTTTTGCAGCAAGGTTATGATGCGGTTCAGCTCGAAACCCGAGTGAACTACGAGGGTAAGACTGACGTAGAAAGGGGCGAGATCATTAATGAGGATATGGATGTCGCCGCAGGGCTGCTGAAGGCTTGTGGTGTTGTTGGGCACACCGGTTGCTTCAAATGCAAGTATCTCGAGGATTAGAGTGATTGACTGTTGTTTTTTTGAATTTTTGAAATGTAACTGCCCGAATTTACTTGAAAAAAAAATCTATTCACGAAAATAGGCTATGACTAGGATTGTTTGTTAAAACTGAATTTTTAAATTTGTGTTGCTAGCAGTTATTGACGTTAAAGTCAAGGTGTATAAGTAGGGCAAACAAATGTACTTGAATTTTTTAAAGTAGAAACTTCAGGGTCATGAGTTTAGGGTATTGTGAAAAAAGTGGGACCAAGAGGCTGAGAAATACGCTAAAGTATAATATGTAGTGTAATGATGGGAAGGTGTTTTCACCGAAGCGGTATGACACGTCAGACAGGTTCAAACAAACAGACGGCTCAGTTCAGGAATTGAGGACTGCTTACTGGAAAACACCAAACCGCTAGCGGTTCTGGAAAAAGTGCATAAGTACCTCCTCTCCTCCCTCTCAAAATACAAAAAACCAAAAAAAAGAAGAGAAGGGTTAGAGAGAGAGATATCTCAACTGACAATTCCATTACCGCCAAAGGAGGAAAGGATAAGAGGAAAGCGGTGATTAAGAGTCTCAATTGCAAACTACGAGAGGAGGCTGATATCGAAGAGGTTTTGAAGAAGTTGCAGAAATTGAGCAAACTGGTGCGGACCAACGCTGCAAACTCTCACTCGAGTGTTGAAGGTAAGTCTATATTTGGGTTTATAAGTATTTTTGCATAAATATCTTTATTGCGTTGGGATAAGGATGTAATCCCTACCAAACACAAAAATAAAATAAAAATAACAATGTGAATAAAGACTGTGAGGCGATAAAAATCGTTTTGAGACAGTTTGTGATTGTATAAGTGATCTAGTAGTACGAGATAAAAATTGATATATATACCTCAACCTATATGTAGGTTTTGTTGGACCAGCGGTTTAAAGTAGACCATTTACTATAGATAAGTATGGCTTCAATTTCTGGTTGTGCAAAGGTTGACGAAGCAGACCTCGTATGGCATTTATCTTCCGTTATTGGAGTAGGGGATGAGGAGGATACTATAGCCGAATTGATAGAATGGCCTCGTCTGAAGGGTTCTTGTGTTAAGTACCCAACAGGCTCTAGTCGGTTTAGGGAGTTATGTAAGGCCAAAAGTAGCATAAATGGGATTTGGGGGCACGCCTTTGCATATAGGGATAATTTCTTTAGGACCTACAGTGTCAGTCAAGGAGGGGATTACTTGTATTTGCTGCCTGATTTGGCCAAAGAAACGAAGTGTAGGCATTTGGGGGACGAAGTATCCTTGGAGTATGTCTAGGGCGTTGTGAAGGATAGTCGAACTGATGGGTTTTGTTGCTATTTAGCATAGTTCGATTATGGGTTGACTCTGTCTTTGAGCAATTTGGCTAAGAGTGTGATGAATTTGATTGGGGTTTTTCCGGTGCAATTGAATTGCAATTTTTGGGAAGTTATTTTTGTATACGAAACCTTGAATGGGAGATGGGCTGCATCTGGTAGTGAGAAGAGGATTACGGCCAAGGATTTTATGGAGTATTATGCCGTGAAGTATGTCACAACAACTAATGGTGCATATCTTTGTTCTAGTTCTGCAAGACCATGCTTCTTCGACCTATCTTTAGCAGGGCTAGTATGGAGCGACAACCTTTTATGGGTGTCTGGTGAATATCTTCAGCGGTGTGATGAGGAACCCCTGGAACTTAATAATAGAACTATAACATAGGGTAAGTATACCATCGAAAATTGAACTATCATTTGTATGTTAAACTATACTGCTATAGTTGATATGTATCTTACGTTGCCGATGTTTATGCAGGAATTAATTTCAAAGTATCGAGGAAGGAATCTTTTATTGACGTCACTGCCAGGGAAAGTATTGAGCTCAAAGCTGTGCTCAAAGAGTTAAAGATAAGTAGGTTCAAAAGGGTTGCTAGTAAGGATGACAAGGTCAGGAGATCGCAAGCGAAGAGGAGGCTGGTTGGGAATACTCCAGGCTCAATGGAAGAGAAACTAACAACTTCTGAACTTAATATCTCCTTGAGGCTTGCGCAGCTCAATGAAATTCTGGATGGGCCAGTGGACATGGCCACGGTCTCTAGCACTACTGTATGGAACCTGGCGATGAGGAACGCTGTAAAAAGGGTGGCTGCTGCTCGTTCTGTGTCATCGGTCAGTGTAGACGATAGCAGTAAGAGGAGGAAGGTAATTTCTCCCACGAAGTCGCAGGAGATGCTAGAGGAAAACGATAAGATCGCTGAGGGAGCGGACTTGAGGCTGCGTTTTGAGGTCGAAGCAGATCTCTTGGAGGAACAATGCCGAGCTAAAGCTCGAGAGAAGATGGTTGTTGTTATGGATGATGAGTTGTTAATAAAAAGTTGATTTTGTCGAGCTATTTTGCTGCTCGAGCTGACATATTTCTTTTTGCAGTTTACTCGCGCCCTGAAGGACGTTCAGCTTGGTTCCCAGAATAGGTCGATGGAGCCGGAAAAAAAGATCTCCCAGCTCGAGGGGGAGAAATACCAGTTGGAAGAGAAGCTGACTCGGGAAAGGGTAGATTTCCAGTTGGAGCGGGAGAAAGAAAAGGAAGTTGCTCCCCTAAAACTGAAGTAAGTTAGGGCTGAAAGTGAAGCTGAAGCGGAGCGATTGGTTATCGCGTCGGCTATTTCTTGGAACAACCTCGCAGGGAAGCTCTACCAGCTGAGGTATACGAAGGTGGAGATAACGGCATTTAACGAAGGGAATTATGAGGAAATGGAAATTATGGATGAAGAGGTGGTTGAGGAAAGGGAGGGTGGTCTGAATACTGCGGAAAAGACCGATGCCGATAATCAACTATTAATCAGGTAGGATGATCGTGTAATGTAACATTGGTTGTAAAAATGAAATCGATCTTTGTAACTTTATTGCCATTTGATGCCAACAACATTTTACTTATAAAATTCCGTATTGTAGGAGATAGAAAACTTGCGCCTCAGAGTTGTGGACTAAGAGAGCCTGCTTGAAGTGGAGAAAAAATCCTCTGCTGAATTGCAGGTTAGATAATTCAAATAAATTATTAACTATATGAACAAGAATAAAAGGATATGTACCTTGTATGTTTAGTCTAGTTCAGAATGTTTGTGTATGTATCCTCTGTCTTGTGCCCAAAACTTGTTATTGCCGATAGGCTAAGAAGGAATTGGTTGTCTTAAGCTTGTAGGTGTCTGTACTGCAGGTTTATCAATATATGCTTTTGTCGACCTATTTCTCTATTAGGTACTGATGTTGTGAGTCCCTGCTAACTATTATGCAGAAAGAGCTAGATACTGCTAAGGAGAGAGAAAAGCTGACTCTTTTGTACAATGCTGAGTATGCAAAAGAATATGAGGCTTTGATTTCCCAGTATGAAGGTCAATTGGATGATAATGTGAAGCTTTCTTTAAAGCTCGGAGAAGCTAAGAGACAAGTCGAGGAAAAGACTGTAATAATTTCGAGCCGGGATTTCGCTTTGAACCAGCTTACCAGCAAACTTACTGAGTTGAAGGAAAAGGCTGCGTCAGGTTCTCGGCACGAAGCTAAGTTAGCCGAATACCGTATTAGAGCATTAAATGAAGAGATACTTGATATGAAATGTAACATTCGTGCTCTGAACGAGTTGTTGCTGAAGAGAGAGATTGACCTGGATACTGCGCAAACTAACTTGGTCGTGTCTGAGGCTGATTTTGAAAAATTGAGCAGTAGTATTGTGGGTAAAGATCGATAATTGCGTAACTTTGAACAAATACGTGATAGTTTGATTGCCAGGTTAGATCGTTTGAAGGCTGATTTACGTTGTTTAAAAGGGAAAGAGACTTAGAGCAGGACTGATTTAGTAGAGATTCAAGCCAAGAACCAAAATTTGGTGGATGAATTGGCCCATGCTCACAGAAACGTGAGGAGGGCTACACAACATGAGAAAGAGATGAATGAAAGAATTAATCAACTTTGTGCGGAAATTTTTGAATCGGAGCAGGAGTTACGTGTACGTGAATTGAAGTATCAGAAAGATCTAAAATTTGAATTGGATAAAAGGGATTGTGAAATTTCTTCAGGTGAGGGGAGTCAAGAGATAAAGGAATTTCATCATCAAAATGAAGAGTTAGTGGAGAATATGCGCATTGATCTCGCAAACTCTTGGCAGAAGTCGATAGATCTTACAAGGCAGATGAGTGAACGTATTGATCAATTCACAGCTGAACTGGCTGAATCGAAAGCTCGTCGTTGAAAGGATAACAAGCGCGTTGTTGTTACTCACCAAGCCTTCAAGGAACTAGTAGTTCATGAAAAAGAAAAATGTGATGGGGAAGTTTTGCATTAACGGCAATTAAGCGCATTGGTTGCATTTTTTGTCGAGGAAATAAAATTCTTGCAAGTTGAGAAAGATTTGATGCAAGATTGCTTCTCTGGAAGGACTTGCGTAGGTAAACTTGATATCTCGAGTATAGATCCAATTGGTGTCATGGATCGTGGTATCGGGACCACGACGGCTGAACATATAGCTCGAGGAAAAGAAATTGTTGTTGAACGAGCTCCCGAATATATGCCATCCAGGACTGAAATAGGGGGAAACTCGAGTGTAGTCTCACTTACTCCTATTGTAGGAAGAAGGTCGAGTGTAGTCTCACCTACTCCTGTTGTGGGAGGAAGGTTGACTGCTCTCCCATCAAGAAAATCCAGCAGAGTTAAAAAGAAATATAATTAAACTCTAAAAATGAGTACCTTTTGTATGTATCTGATGTTGATGCTTCAGTGCTCGATGTAAGACTTTGAGAGGAGTATTGTAATTTGAAATACTGATATGAGAAAATAATATTTCCACACCTGCAGTAGAGTTATTCCCTGGTTTGACCCATTAAATTAGAAGAAGTCTGTGGGTGTAGAAGTAAGTATTATCTGTGCTTCAACCCTTAGACTTCAGGGAGGCTTAGCGGTAGTGAGCTAGTATTATCTTTGCTCGTACTTTAGGCGGTCACTGCAGGCTAAGAGGTTCTTTATGGCCCCCGCCTCGGATCTGTGTTTCTTCAGGGGTTCGGCTAGTATTATCTATGCTTTGATACCATATTGGAGAGCTGGGCTTATCAGCAGCGAGCAACGTCTCACTCGTGCTTTAGGCCTGATCCGTAGGCTGAGGCTCTTTATGGCCCTAGCACCGGAGGTTTTGTATCCTCAGGGGTTCGGCTAGTATTATCTATGCGTTGATACCAATGTTGGATGTTGGAGCTTAGCGACAGCGAGCAAGTTTTTTTCTCACTCGTGCTTTAGGCTTGTTATCTTCAAGCTAAGAGGTTCCTTATGGCCCCCGCCTTCTGATGTATGAGAATCCTCAGGGGTTCGGCAAGTATTATCTATGCCTTGATACCAATGTTAGATGTTGGAGATTAGCGGCAGCGAGCAAGTTTTTTCCTCACTCGTTCTTTAGGCTTGTTATCTTCACGCTAAGAAGTTCTTTATGGCCCCCGCCTTCGGATGTATGAGAATCCGTAGGAATTAGGCTAATATTATCTATGCCATTACCAATGCTGGATGTTGTTTACCTTTAGGGATTGGGCTAGGATAAACTACGTTTTTACTCTTGTATGAGATTGCATTGATTGATAGGGATTTGTGATAAAATGAGATTTCATTGATTGAAAAGAGTTTGTACATACATTGGAGGTGAAATCTCGAGGTGGATTGAACGTTGTTGAGTGATGGAGGAATTGTTCAGCGTCGATATAACTTCAATCTTCTCATATTCCATGGATTTGGAATTTTGTCACTAGCTTCCGTCATGAGATAGTAAGAACCCAGACCAGTTCGACCTATGACCGTGAAAGGACCTTCCCAATTTTCCGCTAGTTTCCCAACATGTGGATCTTTTTTGTTATCTGGGATTTCTCAAAGGACCCAGTCGTTGATGGTGAACTCCCGAGTGTGAACTCGTTTGTTGTATGAACTTGCCAGTGTTTGATGATATCGACCAAGATTTGCGATAGCTCGATCTCTTGTCTCATCGATCCAATTGAGGTTGCAAGCTAATTCAAACTCATTCTCTTCATCTGTGAGCTCGTGGTCTCTCACAGGATGGTGGTACTTTGTTGGGATGACTGCTTCAGTTCCATAGGCGAGTAGACAAGGAGAGCATTGTGTTGACTTTTAGGGCGTAGTTCGATAAGCCCATAAGATGTGAGGTAATTAACGTATCCAGTTGCCCTTCTTCCGTAACATAAGGCACTTTTTGAGACCATCCACGATAATCTTGTTTGTGATCTCCGCCTGTCCATTTCCTTGGGGGTAGTATGGGTTTGATGGAGAATGGATTATGTTGTGTTTGTTGAGAAATGCTATGACCTTTGCTCCAACGAACTGAGGACCGTTATCGATACGGATCAAATGTGGACAACCAAATCTTGTGATAATATGCTGCCAAATGAAAGAAATGACCTATTCTTCTCGAGTTCTGCATAGAGGAGCTGCTTCGACCCATTTGGTGAAGTAATCCGTGGCAACAAGGAGAAATTTCCTATTACCCGGAGTATTGGAGAATTCACCAACTAGATCAAGTGCCCATCGCTTGAACGGCCAGTACACCTTACTTGCATGGAGTTTGAGGATAGGGGCCCGAATTTGATTTCCATGACGCTGACATGCATCGCATTTCCTTGAGTATTCTTCAGCTTGCTTCCGCATCCTTGGCCAGAACACTCCTTGGGTAATAGCTCTGTTAGCAAGAGTTCGTCCTGTTGTATGGGATCCGCATATTCCTTCATGTAGATCTCGAAGCATATCGTCGTCAAGTTCATTAGAGAGGCACTTGAGGTATGGACCAGTGACCGAGCGTTTGTAGAGATCACCATTTGGTTGGACTGTGTAGCATTTTAAATTCTCGATGATGTGTCTGCGCTGCTATGGATCATCTGGCAGTGGTCCATTGTATGAGTTATCCTGACCGAGATAAATAATGAAAGGTTTCCTCCAATCATCTTCCGCCATCTCATCGCCCCCAGTGTTAATCGCATATATCGTAGTACGATTAATATTGGGGCTAGAAATAACCTCGATTTGAAGGTGTCATGATTCTGTACCCAATACTCTGGCTAAGTAATCCAAGGAGTCAGCGTGGCGATTCTCTCCTCGAGGGAGGTATTCGAGTGTAGCTTTGTGAAATTTGTTTAGTTTTTCTGCAACCAGAGCTGCATAATCGACCATGATGCCATTTTTCTTGTAATGTTTTGAGTAGTGATGAATGATTAGAAGAGATTTCAGTGATTCTGAGTTTGAGGGCCATGTCCAGGCCGTGAATGAGTACCTCATATTCTGTAACATTGTTTGAGGCTTCGAAGTCGAAACGGATAGATTTCTCAATTCTGTCGTTGGAAGGTGTAATGAGAACGATCCCAATTCTTGACCCTACGGATCCCGCTGAATCATCGGTGAGGTGCCTCCACCCTTCTTGAGATATCCATGATGCTCGATCATCAAAAGATTTGGCGAGATCTGGATCATGTTCTTCCCAATCAGGATCTGAAACTGAAAAGTCTGCTAGAAAATCAGCGACTGCTTGACCCTTTTCGGAAATTTGCTACTCGAATTTGATTTCATGCTCCCCCAAACTGCGGACCACTGCTATACTCTTCTTGATTTCTCTTTCTTAGACAATACTTCCCGAGGTGGATTGTTCGCCATGACTTTGACAGGATGTGCTTAAAAATAGTGTTTGAGTTTTTGGGTGGTATAAACGAGAGTTAAAAGTAATCTTTTAATTTTAGAGTACCTCGCTTCCGCTAGAGTGAGTATCTTGCCGATGAAGAAGATTGGTTTTTCAATTTTTCCTTCGAGCCGAATAAAAACCGAGCTGAGAGATATATCAGTAACTGCGAGGTAGATAATCAGTTCCTCGTTGCCTATTGGAGTGCTCATGATTGGAGCCCTCCCTAGGTAAGTTTTGAGTTTCTGAAAAGCTGCTTCGCATTCCGATATCCAGTTGATATCGTCATTCTTTGGGCTTTTGCCTTGTTAGGTAGAACCTCTGAGCAGCATAAATAACCATTTGCATCGGTCCAAAGATTTGGATACGAATCTGTTGATTGTTGTAATCTTTCCTGCGAGCTTTTGTACATCCTTCGTTGTTGATTGTGAAGGCATGTCTAGAAGAACTCAAATTTGATCTGGATCTGCTTTTATCCCTTTTTTGCTGATAAGATGTCCCAAGAACTTGCCTGAGTGAACGCCGAATTAACATTTTTCAGGATTAAGCTTCATTATGTAAGATCGTAATGTACTGAATACTGTGGAGAGGTGAGATATGTGATCTTCTTTCTTTAGACTCTTGCAAAGCATGTCATCAATATAGACTTCAACTATTTTTCCCAAGTGTTCTTTGAACATACTCATGACCAGCCTTTGGAAATTGGCTCCAGCGTTCTTAAGGCCGAATGGCATGATCTTGTAGCAGTAGAGACCTCTTTCTATTATAAATGTAGTCTTTTCTTGATCTGCCTCCAAGAGTAGAATCTGATTGTACCTCGAAGCGGCATCCATCTTGGACAAGAGTTTGTGACCTGCTGTAGAGTCGAGGATCTGATGAATGATCAGAAGAGGGAAGCTGTCCTTTGGCGTGTGTTTATTAAGATCAGTAAAATATACGCAGACCCGGACCTTCCCATTCTTTTTTGGAACAACAACGATATTAGAAATCCATTCTGGGTACTTCGCTTCTCGGATGAAACCGACCTCGATAAGTTTGTCGATCTCTTTGTTCACCTCGTCTCTGAGTCTTGAAGATAACCTACATTGTTTTTGTTTAACTGCTGCAGCGCCTTCACAAATGTTTAAGATGTGGCAAGACTTTGAGGGGTCTACGCCTGGTATTTCTCGGTTAGCCCCATCGATCTAGATGTATTCCATAGGCTCGGCTGGAGAAGACTGACCACCGAGGTGATCAGCCTTCTGTGATTGCTATGCAGCAATCTGCTTTGAATGGTCGAGAACAGGTAAGACTATATTCTCACAAGCTCGAGAGAGTTTCTGGCTTCCATTGATTTCATAAATACCATTGTTATGCTTGAACCAGAGTGTTTGGTGGAAAGTGGACGGGATAGCCTCCATATTGTGCATCCAACAGCGTCCTAGTATCCCTAAATACCTTGATTTGGCATTGATGACGTAGAAAGCAGCGTCGATAGTGGTAGGCCCTGCTGTGATCGGGAGAGTGGTCTTCCCAACTCATTCTTCTTTGGACCTATTAAATCGACTGATGTCTGTCTCACTTTGAACGACCTAATCTGAGAGTCCCATCTGGTCAATTGTACTCTGGAATAGGATCTCAACCCCACTTCATGTGTCTACCATCATGGTATGCATTACGAAGTTCCTCATTTTGAGCATAATTACTATTGCGTCATGATGAGGATACTTCACATGTCCAGTGTCGCAGTCTTCAAAGAAGATTCCCTTTCAATGACTGCTAGACTCTGGGAAGAGTTTGACATCCTTGTCTTGGACGGCAAGATCGCAGCACTCGCTCAACCTCCTCCGATTGACTCTGTTGGAATTTGAAACCTGATTGATCTCGATCATATTGTTGCAGTAGAGATGATATAGATGCTTCTCCTCTACTTGTTTTGTTACTTGAGCCACGTCATCTTCTTTCAGATAGCTCCCGTCTTTATAGCTTGGAAGATCGATGATGTATTCGTGCATCCGCCCTTCTTTAAAAATGATTTCCAGGAGTTTTTTCAAACCATAACAATTATCGGTCTTGTGGTGATTAATCTTGTGATATTCGCAATAAGGTCGACCTGCTATTGGATCAAGATGTCGAGCTAGACGGAAGCATTTATCTTTCTGGAAAATAGGATAGATCTCGGAAAGCTTGACATTCAACTTCGATATGACTGCTCTGGATGGTTTCTGCGACCTCTGATTGTTGTCTCTTTCTGGTTCAGTTTTTGCTCTCTTAGGATCGCCTGGTTCTCTCGAGCTGCGGTTGTTGTTGAAATCTGTAGAAGGAGCCTTGGTGTTGTGGACTGCCTTTGCAGGTTTATTCTGTTAGGGCATCATCCACTCCAGATCGATGTAATTGTTGACTTTCTCGATCATATCTTTGAGGGTCTTGGGTTTCTTCAGGAAGAGATACTCTTTAGCTTTGCAATTGAATTGCAGAGCATTTGTGAATGCAGACACGGCTGTCTTTTAATCTAGATTGTTGACCTTCCGAGCAAGTTTGAGAAACTTCTTGGAGAACTCCTCGAGCTTCTCCCCCCATGTGTTTGTTTGAGACTAATAAGAGAATATAAGTTATCTTCTTTGTCTTTGTTGTGAGCATAAGCCTTGATGAAGATTTTTTGTAACTGCTCGAGGGTATGAATCGAACCTTCCGGTAAAGAGTGGAACCAATGGAGAGGATCATTCTGAAGACTGGTAGCAATGAGTCGGCAAAGGATGTGATTCAGATTAGAATACAAACCCAATGAGTCGCAGAATTGTTGAACGTGTCGACCAGGATCGGTTCCTTTGTATTTGATGATCTTGGGTATATGAAATCCTCTTGGGGCATTCATATCAAATAATTCTTTTGCAATTGGGCTACCTTGTAATTTGTGTGAGTCATCCTTCGCATTTAAAGCGTTGCTTCGATGATTTCCCTGATACGTTGGTCCATGAGTTCCTGAGATATATAATGCTGAGGGATAGGAGCTGTTGGAACTACTAGAACTGCCGAAGCCGCTAGAACTACCGGAGCTGCTGGAATTATCAGAAATGTCTGACATATGAGTTTGGGAACGTGGTCACCTATTTCCTTGATCACACGTTCAGGAAGTAGGGCATGGTAAGGAGGTTGCAAGGCTTCCTCGGGCTGCTTGAAAGGTCTGCGATCTCTGTTGATATTTGTCTGCGCCTTTTGTTCCAAATGAATTGAGACTATCGGTGTTCGTAGATCCTCACAATGAATTCTAGAAATGTCTGTACAATGTACCTCATGTGCCCCTAGCCTATCGTGAACGAAAACTCTTGAGATTGTTGGTACTGTTTCGCGAGCTCCCAGGGCTGGTGGTTGTTGGCTGCTCTGTAATGCTTTAAGAGCTGTTTGAAAAGCTAATATTTGTGCTTCTTGTTTCTTTGTCTTAAGAACTCGAGCTTGATACTCTCGATCTGATTCCTTCTCGCGGAGTTCTCGATCTTCCAATAGCTGGCGCTCGAGTTGACTCCGCTTTTCAGTTTCAATAATTAAGCTCGCCCGAAGCTCGGCAACCCGATCAGGTTCCCTCAAACTTTCAGGCTGATCTCCCAAAGATTGACGTGTTTGAACCATAATTGGATACTACTCGACTGATGAATATTAACCGTGGTCCTTAAGTACTTGGAAAAATTGTACATTCCCACAGATGGCGCCAAATGTAGGGACCAGATTTCATACAACTCGAACTGGCTTGAAATCGATCCTTACACCAAGAACTACTATGCCAATAATTAAATAAAAGATAACACTTGGCACAGGGGATTTAGCGTGGAAAACCTGTGAATAGGTAAAAACCACGACCTCAAGTGGAGGATTTTGTGAAAGTAATATTATTGCTTAAGAGAGTGGGAGAATCTGATTGCAAGAGTTAATCTAATAATCGAACATCTAGATATCAGATAATTGCAAGTATATCCCCTCCTCCTTTTCCCTAGGAGCTCTGCCCTTTAATAGACCCTGCTCTCAGCTTGACATCGTGCTCAAACACGTTTTCCTGAAAGTGGGAGTCATGGGCAGTTGAGTGTGTAATTGTTAGCTCGTGGGAGACAAATGTATGTTTATCTGTTATTTTTACATCTGTTGTGGATGATCCACATTCTGCTTGAGTTCGTGGTTGATGTGTAACTGTTAACGTGTTTGTAACTGCGTGAGTCTGGTACTGGATAAGATAGAGTCTTAAAGAGATTGAGGTACAGATGAGATCGAGTGTCCTTAGCTCGAGGGATAAGTCCCTACATTTAGGGTATGCCAATCTATTTCGAAGTTAGATTCAATGTTGATGCTTTGAGTGGTAGATGGCTTTTTGTATTGCGACTGAAACCAATCAGCATTAACATAGTTCTTTGAAGGACCCTTATGTTTCATAACTTTTTTATCATCTTCTATTGCCAATTAATAGCACTTTAGTGCTAAGAATATACCTTCCTTTACAAAATACTTTAGCTTTAACAAACCTAATACAGTGGATGATACTAGTTCTTTAAGAAGGGGTTTTCCTAAAATAGTTGAATCTATATCGGTGTAATAACAGTTGTCTCTCGACGTAAATTGGTACATATAAATGCGGGCATAAACAGTGATGGAAGTGGCTATTTGAACAGCGGAGTTCTTTGAAGGTTTCAGTCATAATCTTACATATCCTGTATTGCCTATATAATTGACGATGTAGTAATCATCTCTCAGTTTATCCCCCATTATGATTTGCTCCCTCTGTGTCAATTCATCGTATCTTTTCCTCTTGCAAATTTCTGTGATAGTGCTTTCTGGATTGATACCGAATCTCCCGTAAAGGGAGTTCATTAGAATCTTATATCCATATGACATAGCATCATCACCGCTTTCTTTGCTTTGAGTCGACTCTCGTAGACTTCAGAAATAAAGTTCTTGAAATGACTCAGTTTCTTCTCAAAAGTATAACCCTTTAGCATAAATATTTTATACCATAGCTTCTGTGCATATATCAACTCTTTGCTAAAATACACGCCAACGAACTTTCCTTTTGGAAAGAGTAAAGTACCATTCTTGTCTCTTATGGGAAAGAAAGGTTTATCAATGTTCTTAGGGGTAATGATATAAGCTTGAGCGATGCCAAAGATTTCAGATAGATTAATACCTCACATATTCCCGTTCCAGACTGGTGTACCACAAGGCATAGGATAGGTTTTCATGGCGAATGGATACAATGAGTTCACATCATAGTAGTAAAGAATTTTCCGTAAGGTTTATACATGTCTGCATACCCGCCGTAGTAACCACTTCGAAAGAACTCATCATCGTTCCTGTTTGGAATATGGATCGGGAATTCGTTGTCATTGTAATACCTAGATCTAAAGATCTTCATAGCTAGCGAAGACAGGGTTAAACACGAAGTAATGTCTATGTTGTATTCAGTCCAATATATCTCTTGAGCCTTCATCACAGCCCCTGCTAAAAGACATATATCCGGCCTCATATTGTCAAGTAATTGATCTCTCTTATTCTGAAGCATTGATACCCTCAGTTTATCATGTTGGATCAATCCTTTGACACCTAAGTGAGGACATAGGTTCTTAGCCAGTTCAGCTAGACTTCCTGGAAGAAGGGTAAGAGAATCCTGAAAGATCAAAATCTTTTTATTGTCCCTAAATACCACTAGCTCTTAAATTCTCAGATTCCTCATGAGAGGTTTGATGGTGTAGAAACCCCCATTGGAAGTATAGTACTTCAATATTAGAATGCCATCGAATCGTGAGAAATTATGGAAGTATATTATTCTAATGCCTGTAATATTGTCTACATTTTCTAAACTCTCTAGATATCCTCTAAAAGCAGCTTAAATCACAATGGCAGAGTAATTCTCTCTAATGGCATTCGAAGGACGGGTGAGCCTGACTACTTCCATGGCCGCTTGAGCTGTCGCAACAGCTGCCTCCGCGGTTGCTGTTGTTGCCACCGCAATGGCATGGCTTTAATCAACATTTGATGGTGCTGTGATCGCCACGGAACTCATCTTTGCTCCACATTGTTGTTGTTGTTGTGTTAATGTATCCTGATTCGAAGGTTTTCGAAAGATCCATCTACGCTTCTCTCTTTTCTTTTCCTCTTCTTCTTGTTCTTCCTCATGTTCTTCTCTCCTACTATTATTAGAGCTCTTATCACTCTTCTTAGTAGGAGATCTAAAAGCCCTCTTAACAGCAGTCAACCAAGATATTCCTCCTCCTTCCTTCTTCCCCATTAGAAAGAATAACAAAACCTATATGCATTTACTTACCTAAACCAAAGCAAACAACTTTGCTTCTGACTCGCTTTACCACTTTGATAAAAAAAACTGAAGCAAAGGAATCGTATCAGAGAGGGTTTAAAGCTAAACAATTGTGGATTACTATAATGGTGGTGGTGTCAGATATGGTACTACTACTGGTGTGTGTAAGTGATTATAAGGACAGACAAACTATACAAACTAAGAAGACCCCAGAGTTGGTGTGAGTGTGTCTAGACTCTATACTCTCTAGTATGAGCTTTTGAGCTTTAAGAAAAGCCTGGAAATCAATCTCATCACATACAACTAGGCTGGAGAAGAAACAACAACTAGGCTGCCCCACGAAACAGAGCTCCATTGACGATGATTTTGGTATCTCTTGATCTCAAGCCAAAGTTAAATGTGATCGATACCTTGCATTGCCTTAACTGGTTCCATATTACCTACTCCTAACTTAAAACTTCAATAAGAGACTAAAATATAGACATCATTTAGGACTACAAAAGCCAACACAAATTTCTTTTTCAGCTGCCTGGAATCTAAGCAGTGGTCTCTCTAGTTTAGAAGTATAATATATCAAAATAGTATGAATAAAAAGTAACTATTTTCGTGATTGAAAACAAACAGTATGAACTCAATCTTCAATAAATAAGTATACATATAACCAAATCACATACATTATATTAAGTACCCGCAGTGATCCAATTAAGGAATAAACTTTAATTCATATCACAAAAAAGTTTGCCCCTTAAAGACCAACAATCACTCAACATCCAATACTACCAAATAACAAGCAAAAGTAGTTAACTAAACATGATAAACCGAAGCCATCATAAATCACCATAAAGTGCATGTTAAGTAACATTGGAAGATAATATATCACTGTAAAGATCAAAGTTTAGTGAAGCCCATTGTCTAACAGACATCTTTAATGCATCATTCATAAAAGGAAAAGGTCAATGCCTCCAATATAAAAGTTCAAAAAACCCCAAAATAGATATCAAATTAGGGGAAAACTAAGAAGATGGTAAACCATAGATAAGAACAATAAATCAAAAATAAGAGATTTGGGGAAAAGAGATTACCAAGAACGATATCAAACCCTAAAGCTCTGCGAATCAAATCCTCAAATTCGGCTGAAACCCTAAAGCACTGTGAATCATACCCTTAAATTTGCCATTAGAGAGAGATCACCGAGAGAAATAAATAGATAAATTTGTTTGGATCCTAACAAAATTAAAGATGTAGTATTTGTAATTAAGAGGAGTGAGATCAAGAGAGAATGAGAAGAGAGATAGAGAGAGGTACCTGAGAATTAGAACAACGAATTGATGAACCAAGCAGAGAGATGAGAGAATAAAGGGATTTCTCTTGCAATTCGATGCTCAAATTGAGTGCGAGAAAACAAGGCGGGAGCTCGAATAATTTCCAAACTTGTTTTTGGCACCATTTCTTCACACAATTAGTCGTTTTATTTTTTTGAAAAAAAACTTTAGCCACTATTTTAATATATTAGCCACGGTGCTAACTGTGGCAATTTTGAGACTGAAAAAGTTATGGAAAAAACTAAAAGACCTCCGTGGCAACTGCCCTATTTTCTTGTAGTGCTGGCTTCCTAAATAAATCCTACCCGAAGGAGTTTACCAATTTCTTCGTTAACTGTATCACGGAGGCAGGGAACTAAGTTCCGTCATTTCTGTATGATAGCCTTGTAGTCCGAAAGGAGGTTCAGTCGGTGGTACGCGATTGATAAAGATTGATGCCATGCATTTCTTGGAAAGTCCAGGCAAAGATGTCAACATTTTTCTTAAGTAGCTAGATCATGGCATCTTTTTGGTTGGTAGATAGTTTAAAGCCGATGAAGATGTGACGCCCTGGACCATCGAGCTCAATGGATTCGACTATCTCGGTGTCATGCTGCTCGAATGTGGGGGTGTCTCTTGCTGTAGTTGCTATGCTTTGTGAAGTTTTGTTGTATGAGAGTTGGAAATGGTATTTTTGCACATACGTGCCATTGTTTGGCTACCCTTTATTTTGTAAATTCTGTGATATGTTGGAAATCATAATGAAAGATGATAAGTAGAAGGTATTGCTTTGATCCAATGTAACCAACTACGTCCTAAAATTCCCAAATATTTACACTCAGCATTGATGACAAGGAATTTTACGAATGTCGTTTCTGATCCTGCCTGAACAGGTAGAGTGATTTCTCATGTGGCTGATTCTTTCAGACTGTTAAAGCCGGTGATTGTTGTTGTTGAAGTTTTCACATAGTTTGTAAGGCCTAGCACTTCAATTGCTCTTCAGAATAATACATCCATCGTGTTTCTTATATCGACGAGAAGTGTATGCAGGTAGTCTTGTCTGACTTTGAGCATAATAACGAGAGGGTCATCGTGAGGGTATTTCATGTGGCTAGTGTCATAATCTTCGAATGTGATCCGGTTTGGACCCTTTAATTTGCTTGAGCTTGGATAAAAAAAATTGCAGATTAATTAGAGGAGGTCATTTTGTAATAGGAGGATGTAATTTTATCATCTTGTTTTCTTTTTCAATTTTGATCATATACAGGAGGCGAGCCTACCCTTGACCTTGATTATGTTCAACATCTTTTCTCTTTGCCTCTTCCTCGAGGAACTTTAGGATATCAAGGACATAATTATGAAGCCTTCCTTCTTAGAGGATGATGAAAGATTCAAATGAGAGAGTAGCAGCTGTCAGTTTCGTGACTATGCACATTGTAATACTGGCATAGAGGTCTGTTGGGGACATCGGGTATTGTTTATGATGCTCGATAAAACTCATTTCCCTTTATCCTTGGTAAGATAGTGGAGAGAATCATTGTCATTGGGGGTAGAACTCATACAGGCCTATCGGCTCTTTTGTTATTGTCGACATTTCTGCCATGCTGTTTGGGTACTTCACTAATGGTTAACTTTTGGGGAGGAGAAGAAGTGTTGAGTCGAGAGTGGATGGCAGAAATTTTTTTCATTTTACCCTTCTTAGATCGTTCTAGTTCGATGTAGTTATTAACTACATTAATAATTTATATTACCGTTCTGGGCTTGTGTAAAGTGAGCTCTTCTCGAACCTTAGAATCGATGTATAGAGGGAGGTGAAGGCTGGAACGACTATTTTGGAATAGGAGTTCCCAATTTTCTGAATTTCTTGCAAGAAACGTTAATAAATGCTTGCCAAGGTTTCTTTTGCGCCTTGCTTGAAGAAAAACAAGGAATCCACAGTAATCTCTCGTTATTTCGCGTGAGCATAATACGAATCGAATAAATGATGTAATTGATTGAAAATGGTAATGGAGCCTTCTTTGATCGTATGGAACCATCTGAGAGGTTCTTCTTTCAGGCTCATATTGAATAGCCTACAAAGCATGTGGTCAAGTTTAGAGTATAATCCCACTGCGGCTTTGAAATGCCATACTTGGGTAAGTGGGTCAGTTAGTCTTGCATATTAAATGAACTTCGGCATGTGGAAATTGCCTGGGATGGCCATGACTTCGAGATAAGGGGAGATAGGGTTTGTTTCGATCCTATCAAGTACAGATCTTCTGCTCGGGATATCAGAGTTGATGGCCTGGATTCTATTATTTAGCTCATCCAAGGTGACAAATTATTGTAGAAGAATTGGTAAGGCTGTAACTTGCAGAACAAAATCTCTCTATCCTTCTAGTCCCAATCAAACCTTGATTGGTCTTCTTTCTAGTGGTGGGGGAGTCTGATGATGTGTGCGCCAACTTCTTTGAGTTGTCGATGATGAGGATGTTAAGCCAAAATGCTGAGAAGTCCTGTCTGGGTTTCCAGATCTAGATCAAAAAAATTGTAACCTGCCTTCTCCCGGTTGATCATCACACTGAGATGCTCTTGATTGATAATCACTTCGGACAAGTGAAGGTGACGTTTTTCGGCCAGTGAGTCGATCTAGGGTTCTTCATAATCTCCCCATTTCCTTTTGATATGATTGACTCTGTTGGTCCAAGGTTTTCCTTCGTTCATCTTTTTCCACCTGAAGAGCTTGAGAATGAATGCGCTGGTCTTCCAATCTCTTAGCTTTTTATGATTCCATTTGATTTTAAAGCACGATCACTGTATTGTGCAGGTCGACTGTTCCTGATATCAGATTAATTTTTTGGTGTCGTACCGTGCAGGATTGGCTTCTGAGGTTCATATTTATCATCGGAAGGTTTTTAGATCAGTGGTGGTAAAGAAAAGTGTAGTGGCATTTTTTCTGAAAGGAGAATATTTGCCAATACTATTAGTAATGGAAATGCAATAATATGCTTAAACAAATAAGATTTTACGTAGAAAACTCAGTAAAAGCTGGAAAAAAAATCATGACCTCGAGGAGGATTTTTATGTAAAATCCAATATGTTGCTAGTTATTACAAGTTTTGAGTAGTAGTAGGGTTAGGAAGTAAGGATAGTAGACTTGTGGATTGCGGTCTCTCAAATAATCTATTATCTGTATATATTTATAGTAGATACATGCAGTTTACAAAAAAAAAAGAAACAGTCTCTTATTCTGGGGGGAGTGGGTAAACTTTGTAGATCTTTAATAGCTCTTTCTTGACCAGGCACATGACTATTTTTAGTAGGGTGAGGACTTGTGGTATCTTCTCAA
The DNA here is from genome assembly GCA_014058105.1 of Kingdonia uniflora. NCBI lineage: Eukaryota > Viridiplantae > Streptophyta > Magnoliopsida > Ranunculales > Circaeasteraceae > Kingdonia > Kingdonia uniflora. The sequence goes on from JACGCM010000121.1 coordinate 652,385, forward strand.
ATGTTATTTGTCTTCGATTATGTATGACTGTCTTCGACTATACTGTGTTGGCTTATTCTTGTCGAATTTGGGGAATATGCTACTACAATACCAAAACACGTTCTCTAAATAATGAGGTAAGTGGTGGTTGACTGAGTAACTGTTAAGTTTGTGAAAGACAGATGTCTTTGACTTGTTCATGCTTTTCTATTATGTTTGATCCACATCTTCATCAGTTCGTGTGTATGTGCTAATACTGACTGTTCATGTCACGTATAAAATATGTGAGTATGATATGGAGGCAGTTTAAATTGGGTTAGGTTGAGGGATAGGTCCCTGTAATCGCTCCCTCATAACTGAAGTCACGAGTAGCTTTGGTTGAGAAAGAATTTGTGGAGTTGTGGTATTGGAAGTTGAAAAGAAAGGATGCATTTAATGTTAATTTGATTAGAATGGAAATGGGTATTTACTTTTTATGGAGGGATGTATCTGCATTGAATGATGATGGGAAGTGTTGATGTACGCAGCACTTGGGGTTGTGAGAGTGGCTCTATTCTTAATGATGAGTACCTGGGAAATGTGCCTATGCATTAAATATGAGGGTTATATAAATAGTACCTGTACCGTGGATTCAGGAGAAGTAGGTTGTTGTTTGAAAAATTCTTTACAATCCTTAAGTAATAATGGCAAAAGCCCAAAGGATTGTGTACGAAGAGAGGGTTGTTGCTAAATTATAGAGATTCAAACTAATATGAGGGGATCAGTTTGTAGAGATGTCTGCCCCTGTTCCCGTTACACCGACGTATTAGGGTATATCGAAAGAAGAGGCAGCTGAAGCTGAAGAAGATTTTTTACTGTATGTAAAGATTTTACTACATTGCCTTGACAGGCGATCAATGTCGAAGGTGTCTCTGCATCCTTGTAGAGGACAAGATTAAGGAGATAGACGTAAGGACAGGTATAACTGTGAGGCAGTATCACCGATATCTTGCGTAAGATTGGATTTTAAGGAAGGACTTTCTTTCATCTCCACCAACTCTCTAATAGTGGTGGTTATAGAGGAGCCAATGGTGGCAGTGGTGAAGGAAGACGAAGATTGGAAGTCTACCCCTACACAATCATCATTTCTTGGCTCTAAGAAGTCTTTCTATTTGAAAAGTTGGTTCAAGCACTGAATTCCTTTCTTCCATAATTTCCATTTGACGTTTGGTTCCATGTCTAGATTTTAACCAAACTTGGGGAAAGGAGGATGTTCTATATTTTCCAATATTTTCTTTGCTTCAGAAGATTCTCGGAGTGAAACATCACTGAAGATAGATGAACTGAAGGATATCTTGGCTTCAGAGTACTAGAAAAACTTGTTATCTATAAAGTACTTAAAAGACTTGCTATCTATAAAGTACCTGAAAGACTTGTTATCTGTAAAATACATGCAATTTATATTCGAGCCTAATAAAAATGGTTATTCAAACTCTGTGTTGATAGATAGAATTAACTCTTGTTATTGAAATCGAGCTATGAGTAATTCGGAAATGTATGAATAGAGAACGACATGTAATATATCAGATTTAACTAGAAAGTATATTATAGCAATCGAACTGTAAAGATGTGTTTGCAAAATAAAAGAAGTGTAAATTTTGTTTCGAACTGAATAATTTAGAATTATCAGGGGAGATAATTGTAGAAAAATTAAAATTTGTAGGAATTAGAAATTTGAGCTTAGAGAGATCTCTTTTAAAATATTGGATTCGGGGAAAATAAGTTTGAAATGAGGTAGGCCGGATCCACTAAGGTCGATGTGGATAGATGTGTTCAAATAATTTCTAATCAGGATATTATAGTTTCCTGTTAAGGAAAAACAGAATATATATATATACGAAATGCGGGGGATTTGAAGTAATCTAGAAACTTGCATAAATAGAAGGAAATGTGCTTTGAAAAGAAGAAAGAAATAGAATATGGTGTGGACTCGATCTGAGAAAATTTGTTATGCTGTTGAGAGATGATTGGCGATAAAGATAGCTAAAGTGCGAGAGCGGATCTTTGGCTTGCTAGATTATGATGCTGACTTGCCAGAGTTCGAATATCAGTTTGAAGGATTAGATTGGATGGGTAGGCAACTTGAGTTAAGACGTCAATTCTACGAGGAGATATTCCAGGAAGTGATTATGGAGCCTTCAGCTCAAAAAGAGGTTGTGAGGCTAATTGCTGAAGAAGAGATCAAGTTTGTAGATGTGAGGATTACTAGAGGCGAACTGATTAAATGTGGTTCCCCAGGTAATCTGGAGCGTTTTATGTATAATTATATCTGAGGGAGTAAATTATATGAGGTCGAATAACTGTAATCGAAATGTTAGAATGATGTATGAATTTGTTCCCCTTTGAAACAAGTTGTTTGTGATTATTGTCAATAAAAAAATTTAATTTTGAAAGGTGAGAGTTTTGGAAATGACGTCAGTACTTCTATAAGTAGTAGAAGCAAGAATATAAAAAGCAAGTCGCTTAAAATTTATATCTTATATTAGTATAGAGAAAGTTTAATTGTGAGTAAGTATTAAGTCATCATGAGTGTAGGGTGGTCAGAGGAAGATTTAGGCAGAAGAGATGAGAATTTATTAAAATATAGGACAAGGGAAAATGATGGGAAAGCATTTTCACCAAAAAGGTATAAATTGTCTAAAATTAATTATTGAAGGGACGCCTCAATTCTAAAACCAAGGGCGGTACGTGCGAGGCCCAATAACATCCAACAGTTAGAGAAAAAAAATATAAATATTGCTTCATCTTCCTCATTCAAGCGTTTATCAACTTCTAAAAATTTGAAAAAAGTGGAAGAGAAAAGAGATAAAATAGCAGAGATTCACGCGAGAGATTAGACGAGAGTGATTGATAATCAAGGCGAGAGAAGGCTACAGAAACTGAGTCACGAAGGTGGTTGTATAGCAGCGTTATAAAGAAAGGATTTCGTACTGCTTCATAATCGTTTTCAGACGTTGAAGGTTGGTAGAGGATTTGTGATATTATTGATGCATGTTTTGAAAGATTTTTGTGGTTTTCAAATTTCAAAAAATTACTATTTATAGTAACCTATAAAAATCAATTTGATATATATGTATAAAAGAGATGCGAATGAAGTTTGTATGTATGATGTATGTGTAAAAGATAATGATAGAATACCTGGACCTGTATGTAGGTTGAGCGTGATGAGTATTTGTGTAGAATCAAACTTCATCTTTGATTTGCAGTTAAGATAGAGACTTTACCTGTGATAGAGGCATCAACCTCTGGTTATTCAGCTGAGTCTGATAATGCAGAATCTGATAGGGAGAACGAAGTAGGAGTGCTTCAATTTTCAGATTTCCATGGAAAATTGGTATCATACCCTCCGAACTCCAATGTGTTTAGAGAGTTTTGTAAATCCAAAGCTCTTATAGGAGGATGATGGGGCAATATTGTAGAACATGCTGGTAGGCAGTTTAAAAGTTGTATTATAGAATCTGGGGAAGATCATTTCTATCTATTAGCATATTTAGAGAGGGTGAAATTGGACAGGGGGGTAGATGAATCTATCTCCTTGGAGTATTATGATGGAAATGTCTAGGGCAACCTAGAAAAGAGCTTTTTGCGCTACCTGTCTCAGTTGGAGTACGGGTTGAGTATGCCCCTGCGCAATCTTGCGAAAGGGATAATGAATATCATAAGGGAATGTCCTGCCCAACTGAACGGGAACATGTGGGAGGTAATAAATGTTTGTGTAAGTTTAAATAAGTTGTGGGAGGAGAATGAGGTGGAGAGGAGAATATCTCCTGAAGATGTTTTACAGGTTTATGGAGTGAAAAATTATTCTGCAAGTGGAGGGACATATTTTTTTACGAGCCCGTCTCAACCTTTTTTCTTCGATATGAATTTAGCTTATCGAATGTGGAATGATAATGTGATTTGGGTGAAAGGTGATTGCCTTCAGAGATAAGATAAATAACCTACAGAACTTCTGTATAGAACTGTGAAGAAAAGTAAGTGTAATAACGTATAATATCAAACTGCTAAAATTGAATGTTTTTCTATTGTTGATAATGTGTTATCATTTTGACAAGTCCTCAATTGAAGGTAAAGAAGAAGAAGTCCTCAGTTGAAGGTAAAATATTGTTACTCCAGAAGGGGTTGAGCTCGAGGTAGTGCTGAAAAACCTTGGTATTAATAGAAATAAACGAGCAAATAGCAGGTTTGAGAAGGTTTAGAAGTCTTAAGAAATGAGACTAATGACGGGGGCCAGAGTAGGTAAGAAAAGAGGTATTGACGGTGAGAGGTGAGTGGTTTTGCCAAAGGCCTCTACAGTGAATTATATGAATGTTCTAGAAACTACTACGTTGAACAAGCTAGCTTGAACATTTTTGAAGAAGAGGAATTTGAAGCATGGCTCAGCCTCTAGAACTATAGGGAGTGATGATCTCGAGGTAAAGGAAAAAAAGAGAAGGGTAGACCCTCCTTCTGAACTGGTTGGGGCAAAGGTTACAAAAAAATGACCTGATGAGGAAGACAAGCTGAGACCTGTGGAGGATAGGGCTAGGGCTACAGCTCGCAAGGGTGTGGAGGAGAAGAACAAAGTGGTAAGTTTGATGATTTGTATGTTAGTTAAATTGTTATTGTGGCTTGAGCTGAAAAATATGCTTGATTATTTTTTGTAGGCTGCTCGTTTGATGAAGGGGGTCTGCCTCAGAATAGAGGAGGAAAAGGCTGAGCTCAAGAATGGGAAGGCAGAGCCCGAGAAGAAGGTGATTCGATTGAAGTCCGATTTGGTCCGGGAAGGGAAGCAACTGGATTATGTGAAAGTGTGCACAAGAGGTGGAGATTAGCGAGCTATCAGAAGAAGCGCAAAAGAATCTGGATGAGGTGGTAATCCAGCGTGATAGACTTGGGCGGCACCTCTTAAAAATGGGGTACTCCAAAGCTGAGGTGAATGACATTATGGGGGGTACCTACGCTGAAGAGGAGGAAGATGAAGATGATGTTTCTAGAGTGGTTAGAGGGTTGGATGGTATCTCTCCCCAAACTGGGCGAGAGAACTAAGGGGATGGCAATGAGCATCTAGAGAATGAGAATGAGAAAGTAGAGTAAAATTCTTAACTCTATTGATGTGTGATTATGAGGGGTTTAAGAACTGTAATTATATTGATCTTTGTTATAAATTTATGTAGTCTAAGAAATGTTTGTAAACTGTGTTGTAGGAACTTAAGGATATGCGCCTCAGAATAAAAGAGTTAGAGATTAAGCTCACTAAGGAGAAAAATGCTTCATCATCCCTGTTAACTTCGCAAGCGGAGCTACAGGTTAGAGAAGAGCAAGAAATATTTGACTTGTATGTTGTATTACTTTAGAAGCTACAAAGTAAAAATTAGAGCATAGAGACAAACCAAAAACGTGTCAATAGTTTAGGGGAAATGGCACTCAACTGTGTATAGATAATATCAAAGTGCTGAAAAAGTTAGAACATAGAGAATGTATACCTTGAAATTGGAAGTACGTGTTATTGTCATTGAACTGGGATCATACATCGACCTTAAGTTTAAAAGCAGTTTCACACAGTTGATGTCAAAAAATATAAATTTATTAGAAATAAGATTCCTGTATCATGATTGAGTATTCTTGAATCAAACTTGATGTATTGTATCTATGATGTAGGTCGACCTGGAGTCAACTCGCTTGAGTGGGCAAGAGACGCACCAGTATAACCATGATTTTGTGGTGGAGTTTGATAGGATGAGAGAGGCAATTGAAGATTGGGAGGATCAATACATAAAGGTACATTTCAAGTTTGTAGAGGCAACACATGCTGTTGATGACCTTACTCGGAAGATCGAGGGAAAAGATACCAAAATTAATAAGGGCCAAAAAGAGCTCGTGGGGGTGATGGAAAAAATAGCGAATCTCAAAAGCCAGAATGGTACCTTGATGGTAAAGAGCAAGGAGGGTAACATGGCTTAATATTGTATTCAGTCGTTAGAAACGACAGAGAAAGAGTTACACTATTTTGTGGCCAATCTGAAGGACCAAATGATCAGCAAATTGAATGAACAAGAGCAGACTCGAGCTGATTTAGTGAGTTCCAAAAATGAACTCGAGCAATTGAAGAGTAAAATGATTGAGAAAGATAACGAGATGAAGAAAGCTCAAGATGACCTATCTAACACAGAAATTGTTGTTGATCAGTTGAGTGTAGCTTTGCCTGCTAAAGATATTGAGTTCTGGTTGGTGCAAAGATGATGTAATGAGTTAAATGAGAGGGTGACACAATTGAAGGCTAATTTGGCCCTAACCAATTGGCGCGTAAAAAATGCCAAGGCTAGAGAGTGCTCAAGGAAGAATAAAGGTGATGCCATGGTCTCCATTGTTCAAGGGGATGTGGTTAGCCTGTCAGTTCAAATTAGAGGGCTGAAGGGAGACGTAGCTCGTACTCAAGCTCATGTACAAAAATGAAATGAGCAGTTAAGGGAGTATCAAGGTAAGTTGGATGATGCTCATGTCAGGGAATAGGAGTTAGAGCGGGTGATTAGAGGTAAAGATCTCTTGATAAGGAAAAAAGATGAATTGTTAAAGAAATCTCATGTTGGGGGAAGTACATGTAAAGACAGGTAGCTCGAGGAACTTCGTTCCCTGGTAGCATAATTGAGGACGATGAACCAGGTTGAATTAGATAAAGCAGATAAGAAGGCGAGGGAGCATATCAATCTTATGTCCTGCGCCAATAGTCAAATGGAATGGCATGAAGCACAGTACAAGAAGTTGCAAGAGCAACTTCCAAGGCAGTTATGCCCGAGGTGTTGCGCTCGCAGATGCTAGCAGCTGTTATTGTTTATTTTGTGGAGGAAGTGAGAAGGCTCGAGTTAGAGAGGGATACCTTGTACGACTATTTTTAGAAAGAGGATATATTTACAGAGCTGAAGTAGATCGAGGAAACTGCATAAACACCATAAAAATGGAGTTAGGTTCTTGACCTGCTGAATTGGTAGGGCAAGGCAGGATTACCTTAGCTGCTTGAGCTCAAGATTTTATGGCTGATCGACCTCTTATAATAGGGGAAAGTGTAGCTGACCTCCTATCAGTAGAGAAGAATCCTTTGTGGTGGCTGTATATGTAACCTATAAAAGTATATGTCGCAGACATATTGAAAGATGAAAGCTAGTTTTACCTTTGCTTTATCTTATGTCTGGTAGAGTTCTTTGATTGAAAACTAGTATTACCTTCGCTTTAATTGCAGAGTATGTATAGAGTTCGATTAAAAGCTAGTCTTACCTTTACTTTAATCGGTATATTTGTCGCAGCCATATTGAGAGATGAAAGCTAGTTTTATCTATGCTTTATCTTATGTTTGGTTGAGTTCTTTGATTGAAAACTAGTATTACCTTCATTTTAATCATAGAGTATGTATAGAGTTCGATTAAAAACTAGTTTTACCTTTACTTTAATCGGTATATTTATCGCAGCCATATTGAGAGATGAAAGCTAGTTTTACCTTTGTTTTATCTTATGTCTGGTAGAGTTCTTTGATTAAAAACTAGTATTACCTTCATTTTAATCGCAGAGTATGCATAGATGAGTAATTAAAAGCTAGTTTTACCTTTACTTTAATCTGTAAAGAGGTCGATTGAAAGCTAGTATTACTTTTGCTTTAATATAAGTATTATTGTAGAATCTACGTAAGTAGAGAGTAATATGGGAAAAAACTTAAAAGTTTTTATTAAATAGAATAGAATGTACATCGTATGGAGATGAAATCTCACTTTCGGAATGGAAAGAATGAGAATATTGAAGTGGAGATATGAGGGACTTAACGATAGTACCGTTTCAGTCGCCTAGTATTCCATAGATTTGAGATTCGAACTCCTTACTCTACCATGAGATAATAAGATCCCAGACCAGTTTGACCAATGATTAGAAATGGACCCTCCCAATTTTTTGCCAGTTTCCCATCATATGCCTCTTTTCAGTGTTGAGGGATTTCTCTGAGGACGCAATCGTCGAGTTGGAAAGTACGGCTTTGGACTCTTCTGTTGTACGTTATGGCCAGCATATGGTGATATCGACCTAGGTTGGCAATAGCGCATTCCCTAGTCTCATCAATCCAATTCATATTGCAGGCCAATTCAAACTCATTTTCTTTGTCAGTAAGTTCGTGATCTTTGACTAGATGGTAGTATTCTGTTGGAATGACGGCTTCTGTACCATAGGTGAGGAGGAATGGGGTACAACCGGCTGATTGGCGTGAAGTGGTACGGTATTCCCATAAGACATGAAGAAGCTCTCGTACCCAATTCCCATTTTTCTGTGATTAAAGCATTTTCCTGAGTCCATCCACAATAGTTTTGTTGGTGATTTCGGCTTCGCCATAAGCTTGAGGGTAGTAGGGATTGGATGGTGAGTAGATGATGTTTTGTTTGTTAAGGAAGGCTACGACTTTCTCACCAACGAACTGGGGGCCATTATCGATCTGAATCAGTTGGGGGAATCAAAACCGTGTAATGATTGTGTTCCTAGATAAAAGATATGACCTCTTATTCTCTAGTTCTATAGAGTGGAACTGCTTCAACCCATTTTGTAAAATATTTTATTGCTACGAGTAGGTATCGTTGGTTACCTGCAGTATTAGGAAATTTCTTAAGAAGATCGAGCGCCCACCGCTTGAATGGCTAGAAAACCTTGCTTGCATATAGTTCAAGCGCAGAGGCGCGAATCATGTGTCCATGTCACTGACACGTGTTGCATTTGCGTGAGTACTCCTCTGCTTGCTTGCTCTCACATACCTGACCAGAATACTCCTTGTGTAATTTCTATGTTAGCGAGTGATCGACCTGTGGCATGGGAGCTACAAGTCCCTTCATATAAATCTCCAAGCATTCTGTCTGCTTTCTTTCTAGAGAGGCACTAAAGGTAAGGCCCCGTGACTGAACGGTGATATAAAAAACTATTTTGATTTATGTAGCACTTTAAGATTTTGATCAACTGCCGATTCACTTTTGGATCTGTTGAAAGGGACTCTTTGCATTCATTGTCGGTGCCAGGTAGGAAAGGAAGGGCCTTTGCCAATCATCGTCCTCCTCTTCATCGCCTCCAGTGTTGATCGTGCATACAGAATGTCGATCAATGCTAGGAGTTGATAGTACTTCAATCTATAGATATCGGGCTTTTATACCCAAGACCTCGGCTAAATAAGCCAAGGAATCGGCGTGTTAATTTTCACCTCGAGGAAGATAATCGAGAGTTGCTTTCGTAAACTTGCTCATCCTATCTACAATGAGGGCTACATATTAGATCATCTTGCCATTCTTCTTGTATTGTTCGGAGTAATGGCGGACGATGAGTAGAGAATCGGTGTAGACTGAAAGCTCTGGAACACCAACCTCAAGTGCAAGGTTGAGTCCATGAATAAGAGCTTCGTATTCGGTGACAATGTTGGATGCTTCCAAATCGAAGCGGATTGATTTCTCGATTCTATCGTTGGAAGGGGTAATCAATATGATTCCAATTCCTGACCCTGCGGATCCTGCTGAACCATCTATAAGAAGTCTCCACCTTTTCCTTGTAACCCGTTCAACTCGCTCATCAAATGCTTTGGTGGGCGGATCTCCTGCAATTTCTTCTGCATGGTCAAGATCGTATTCCTCCCACTCGGGATCTTACACTAGAAAATCCACAAGAAAATTGGCAACGGCTTGACCCTTTTCTTAATGTCGTACTTTGAACTTTATATCATGTTCTCCCAAACTGACTGACCATTGTTGTACTCATTTGGATTTTTCTTTCTGGAACAAAATGTCTCGAAGTGGGTAGATCGTCAAGACTTTGACTGAGTAAGATTGAAAGTAGTCCTTAAGTTTCTGCGAAGTGTAAACAAGAGTTAAAAGGAGTCTCTCGATTTTAGAATACCTCATTTTCGCAGGAGTAAGGGTTTTGCTGATGAAATAGACTGGATTCTTGATCATTCCTTCAAGTCAAATGGGAACCGAGTTGATAAAAGTATCTGCAGCTGCCAGGTAGATGATCAGTTCCTCATTATCTGCCGGGGCACTCATGATGAGAAACTTCCCCAAATTTGTCTTGAGTTCCTGAAAAGCTACCTCGCATTCTAATGTCCATTTGATATTTGCATTGGGTTGAACTTTTCCTCTTTTGGTACAACCTTGGAGTAGTAAGATCAATCAACGACAACGATCTAAAGATTTAAAAGCGAATCGGCTGATTGCGACAATCTTGTCGGCGAGTTTTTGTACGTCTTTCATCATCTTTGGAGACGGCATGTTGAAGAGAGCCCGAATTTAATCTGGATCGGCCTCAATCCCCTTCTTAATGATGAGATTGCCGATGAACCGGCCTAAATGTACTCTGAATTAACACTTATCAGGATTGAGTTGTATCTTGTAAGATCGAAAAATGTTGAATATAGTGGTGAGATCTGTAATGTGGTTGCTTGACTGTATGCTCTTTCACAAGAGATCATCAATGTAGACTTCTATAATTTTCCTAAGATCTGCTTTGAACATAGTAGTCATCAACCGTTGATAAGTCGTGTCTACATTTTTTAGTCTGAAGGGCACGACTTTGTAGCAATAAAGTCCTCTTTCAGTGATGAAAGGGGTCTTTTCTTGATCTTCATCTAAGAGAGGAATCTGATTGTATCCAAAAGTAGCGTTCATCATTGATAGGAGTTCATGACCTGGCATGGAATCAAGAATTTGATGGATGAAGGGAAGAGGGAAATTGTCCTTTGGAGTATTTTTGTTTAGATCGGTGAAATCTACACAAACTCAAACCTTTCCATTCTTCTTTGGAATAGCGACGATGTTGGATATCCAATCTAGATACCTGGCTTCTCAAATGAATCCCACTTTGATCAATTTATCAATCTCTATGTTGACTTCATCTTGAAGAGGAGGTGAGAGGCGTCGTTGTTTTTGTTTGACCGCCTAGACGTTAATGTTGATGGCCAATTTGTAATATGCCTTGGCCGGATCGACCCCATGCATCTCTTCGAAAGTCTACGCAAAGACATCTCGATTTAGTCGTAAGAATTGAATGAGAGCATCCTTATCCTGCTAGACCATCTTGGTACCGATAAAAGTACATCCGTTAGGTTTTAATGCTGATGTATTATGTAGGCTCTTCTGTGGAAGGCTGATCATCAAGGTGACCATCTTTCTATAATTGTTATGCAGCGTATCTGTCAAAGTATATAAAATAGCAGAGACGGCATTCTTGTAAGCTCGAGATAGCTTTTGATTGCCTTTGATTTCGTAGATACCATCATTGTGTATTAAGCAGAGTACTTGATGATAAGTGGAAGCGATTGCTTTCATGTTGTGAATCTAGTAACGACCCATAATCCGGAGATAACAAGATTAGGCATTGATGACTTAGAAGGCCACGTTGACTGTGGCTAGTCCAGCAGTAATAGGTAAGATGATCTTGCCTACTCGTTCTTCTTTAGAACCATTGAATCCACTGATATCGGTGTCGCTCGAAATAAATTGATCGACTAATCCTATCTGGTTGATTGTGCTCTAAAAGAGAATCTCAATACCACTTCTAGTATCGATCATCATTGTGTACATGACAAAGTTCTTCATCTTGAGCATTATGACTAATACATCATGATGCAAAAAATTTACATGAGTAATGTCACAATCTTCGAATGAGATCCCTAGCCGATGATTGCTCGACTCAGGTAGAATTTTGGCTTCTTTATCTCGAGGTATGAGGCTGCAACATTTTGATAATCTCCTGTACTTTAATCGGCAAGAGTTGTTAATCTGATGAATTTCAATTATATTGTTGTGGCACATATGGTAGAGACGTTTCTCCTCAGCTTGATCTTTGACCTGGACTACCTCGAGTTTCTTCTTATAGCTACCATCTTTATAAGATTCCAAGTCAATAATGTATTCGTGCATCCGCCTTTCCTTGAAATTGAATTCTAGCAACCTCTAAAAAGCGCAGTAGCTGTCAGTAGAATGATGATTTACCATGTGATGCATGTAGTACTGGCGGCTTTCGATTGGTTGAGATGGACACTATAGCTTATCCTTGGATAGAATTGGAATAATTGCAGAGATTCGAACATTCACTTTTGACCATGGAACGCTTTTGATCACCCTGATCCTCCTTCGGTTCTTTGCTTCGATCTGTAGTTGGACCCTTAGTGGTTAGAACAGATCTAGTTGATTTATGCCTTTCGGACATCATCCTTTCTAGGCCGAAAAATCCATTGACCTTGGTGATCATATCCTCCAAGGTCACAGGTTTGTTGAGGAAGCGGTGTTATTTGACCTTGTAGTCAAGCTGGAGCGCGTGGGTGAAAGCAGTAACAACTATTTTCTGAGCGAGGTTATCTCTTTTCCCCGTGAGCTCTAAACACTTCTTTACAAAAGCCTCAAGCTTCTCTTTTTGTGACTGTTTAAGACTAATAAGAGAATATAAATTCTCCTATTTGTCTCTGCTGTGAGCATGCGTCTTGATGAATTATTTCTGCAGCTAATCGAATGTGAGCATAGAATCTTCAGGTAAAGAGTGAAACCACTGGAACGGTTTTTCCTGTAGACTTGTTGCGAACAGATGGTGAAGAATGTGGTTGAGATTGGAGTACAATCCCAACGAATCACGATATTGTTGAATGTGCTCCTTTGGATCGGTGCCCTTGTATTTATGAATCTTTGGAGTATAGAAACCTTTTGGTATTTCCATATCGAATAGTTCTTTGGCAATTAGACATTTTCCTGCATCTTGGTAAAGTCGTCTGTAGTATCTAGAAATTATGCTTCAATAAACTCTTTGATGCGCTGATCCATATGCTCTTGCGTGACGTATTGACGTGTTTCTTGAGTGGCTTGGCGAGGTGGTTAAGGATTACGAGTACTGGTACCTTCACACAAACGATCACATACTAGAATTTCAGGTTGAGGTCACTGCTCCTCCTCCTGACATTTAGAAAATCGGTGACCTTTGCTAATTTCAGACTTAACTTCACCACCCAAATGAATGGAAGGTTAATGTTAGTGCTAAATATTTTTGGAAATAGCTTTGTTGGTGGCTCCTCGAGGTCTTAATCTGTCTCGTGCAGAAACCCAAGAGGTCTCTAGCACTTGATCGTGATCTCTAGCACTTGATCGTGATCTCTAGTTTAAGGAGCTTGTTGAATATCCTATAGAGCCTGTAATGCAGTCTGCATGGTTGTCATTGGTCTTCATGTTATTTAAACACTGTCAAATGAGCTTGTCGCTCGGCTTTGAGCTCTTACTCGTGGAGCTCTCGGTCGAGAGTTAACTGACATTCGAGATCATTACGTTTCTCTATTGCAGCGTGAAGATTTTTTTGTATTTCTAGAAGCTATTCTGGCTCAACTGAAAGATTAAGCTGGATTCCGGTTGTTGGTCGTCTGGAAGTGACCATGATTGGATATTGATAGTATAGTGAATGCATGCCTTAGGATATCGAAAAAATGTTTTCTTTCCTACAGACGGTGCCAAATGTAATGGCCTAATTTTGTTAGCTCGAAATGGCTCGGAATTAGCTCTTCTACCAATGTACCAATGAAAAAATATAATGTAAAGTAAGAAATGACGTAGATGATTTAGCGTGGAAAGCCTCTGAATAGGTAAAAAACTATAACCTCGAATTAAAGGTTTTTACTAACAGTAACTTTTATTGCTTGAGGCTGATATCTTATTACAAGTTATCTTTCGAACTATAAATACTTGATCTTGTAAATAAGAAGTTTGGTGTTTGAGAATATAGAAAATCTGGCTTTATTGGTGATTTCTTGTATATTTTTCTAGTTATTTTCTCTTCTAGAACTTTTTCCTTATATAGACTTTGCCTACAGCTCATTATCATGCTGAAGCACGTTTTCCGAACAATGAAGTAAGTGGTGGTAGACTGAGTAACTGTTGAGTTTGTGAGAGACAGGTTTCTTTGACTTGTTCATGCTTTCTGTTATGTTCTATCCACACTCTTCATCAGTTCGTGGCGTATGTGTTAATGCTGACTATTCATGTCACGTGTAAAATACATGAGTCTGATATGGAGGTAGTTCGAATTGGGTTAGGTCGAGGGATAAATCCCTACAAATATGAAACCTAAAGACATGGTTGGGGGATCCTCTGACAAGGTAATATCTCTCTATGAGTTTAAACTGAGTTTTTCCAGTTTTTTCAGTTTTGCATTAAAACTTCAAACTGAAGTTTGGGGGGTAAAGACAAAGTTTAGAAAACTATATGGGAACCAAGACTAATATATAAATCTAATTTATATAGGTCCAGAATTGTCACTTTTGCCCAGAATTGCATCAAACTTCCAATTACCCTTGGATATATAGTACCTGCAAGAAGCCTGGGTGCAGTGGGATAATAAAATTGAAGACATCACATACTAACACAAACCCTAACAAAAAATTTCTAAGGTATAAATATATTGAATGTAAGGGGTTCTAGTGGCTTTCTGATGCAATGAATAAGTTTAAATGTTCAAAGGAGGAGGTTCCAGAGTCCTCTTTCAAAAGAGAATGCTTTGGATGTAGGGCATTTGGTCATTGGTAGAAAGAATACCCATGGAGAACAACAAATTGTAAAAGAGAAGGTTGTAGGGCTCCAATGAATCTATATACTTCTAGAACTGAAGCAACCAAAGGCCAAAAGTTTCTTAAATATAATAATATTAAGTGTAAGCACTTCTGTTGGCTCAGGGATGCCATGAAGGCCAAAGCTAAAGCTGATAAACCGAATGTGAAGGTTTATGTGACTATGTTTCTAAGTGAGTTTTGTAAAGAGTTTAAAGGTAAAACAAAACTTGGATGAATGTAATAAGTGTAATATGTGTACTATGTCTCTAATATGTGTACTTCTCTAGTGGCTTACCCTATTTCTTCTAATGTCTAATGTCAATAAAATTTGGTCTAAAAGCATACCTTTAAACCAGCCAAGTGACAATCCTGTAATACCTTCAACATAAGTATTATCCCCATCTAGTTTAAACCTACCAAATGATTGTATAAACTATAAAAAAAAAAAAAAAAACACAAAACCTGCAACTGCAAAGCCATACTAAATAAAAGCAAGCATTAATAACCAGAATTTTCAAAGATAGTAAAACTTGCAACTATAAAAGATGCAAAAAGATAGCAAAACCTGCAACATATCACTACCACCCTAAAATTTCATAAATAGTAAAACCTACAACTTCAAACCACACAAACATGCACACAAACACTTTAACATAAATAAACCCCAACCACAGCCATTAACAGAGTTTAAGTCTTTAAGCATAAATAGTAATTGTGAGATTACATACACACTAAATTAATAGAAAAAGATGCAGTCTAGGTCTGAACTACCATAATCCCAAAAAAAAATAACTGGAAGCATCACAGAAACACAAAAATACTTAGTATTAAAACTCAACAAAATGGACTTCTATGCTATATAAAGCCTCAAGGCTTCCAGGTCCTAGCTTAGTAGTTCTTCTTGTAAGGGTTTGTAACCCCACTTGTCTGAGATCCTTAAGTTGAAACATTTGGTGTTATTGCAGTTCTTCTTGTTCCTCTATCTCCCCTCACAGTAATTATTTTAGCATTTGAAGTTATCCCCCTACCTCAAGCATCTCTCCCAATTGGTTTACCATTTCCCCTCACAACATTTACAGTTGTCCCCCTCCCAGTATTTATAGTTGTCCCCCTGCCTCTAGCATCTCTCCCAATTGGTGTACCATTTTCCCTCCTAGTATTTACAGTTGTCCTCCTCTCAATATTTACAGTTGTCCCCTTCCTAACATTTGAAGTTGTCCCCCTGCCTCTAGCATCTCACCCAATTGGTGTACCATTTCCCCTCCCTCTACCACCTCTAACAGTTGGTATAGATGGTGGAATACCAACATTTTGCATGTGTTGTGCCCTGCTACATTCAGTATCAACTCTACTCCTTGTTCTTATTTCAGTAAGAGGTCTTACCATTTTTGGAGGACCTTTGCATATTTTTTTGTTATGTCCAAAAGCCTCATATTTGCCATATTTCCTGTAATACCCTGGCTGAGCGGGTATTGGAAAGGCACCTAGCCCAATAATAGTAATGGTAGCACCAATGGTTTAGTCCCACATCACTTAAGATCCTGTCAGGTGTAAGGTCCTTAAGTTAATATTTCACGAAAGGGCTCTCATTTCTTGGCATCTCTCACACACTTTGTAAAATGCATGCGCATCGTGAAATAAGGTAGGCCAATAAAAACCATACTACAAATTTTTTTCCGTAGTCATCTTAGAGCTAAAGTAACCTCCATATGCTTGAGTGTGGCAAAATGATAAAATGTTGGTAAACTCAGACTGGGGAACACATCTTCTAAGGATTTGGTTTGTACAATACTTAAACATATATGGATCATCCTAAAAAAAGTACTTCACTTGAATAAAGAATCGATCTTTGTCAGATTTTGTCCAATGATCGGGAATGTTATTTGTGGATAAGTAATTAGTAATGTCTACAAACCATGGAAACTCATGAACTAAATTCGCAGCCATAAGTTGTTCATTTGGGAAGGATTCCTTAATCGGTAAGGACTCGTTAACAGACTCAATCACTATGCGGGAAAGATGGTCGGCTACTACATTGTCTGGTACTTTTTGTCTCAAATCTCAAGATCAAACTCTTATAAAAGTAATACCCACCGGATTAGCCGTGCCTTAGTATCTTCCTTTGACAAAAGTTGTCAAAGCGCAACATGATCCGTGTAAACAATCACTTTAGATCCTATAAGATAATATCTAAATTTTTCTAGCGCATAAACAATGGCTAGGAGTTCTTTGTCGGTGGTCGTGTAATTCAATTGAGCATCATTTAACACATTTTACTAGCGTAGTGGATGGCATGGGGACGTTTATCAATCCGTTATCCCAAAACAACACCTACAGAGTAATCAGAGGCATCACACATTAACTCAAATGGTTCACACCAGACAGGTGGTCTAATAATGGGCGATGTTGTGAGCTAGGTCTTAAGCTTATCAAAAGCTATAAGACAAAGTGTATCAAACTCATAGGCTACATCTTTGGCCAAAAGGCTACTTAAAGGATGATTAATCCTACTAAAATCTTAGATAAAACGACGGTAGAAACCTGCATGTCCTAGAAAGGAACGAACGTCCTTGACATTTCGTGGTGGGGAGAGGTTAAAAATGACATCTATTTTGGCCTGGTCAACTTCTATTCCTTATTTAGATATGATATGCTCCATAACTATCCCCCTTTTCACCATAAAGTGGTATTTCTTCAAATTTAAAATAAGGTTCTTTTCTTGGCATCTGAGTAATACTAGGGAAAGATGATAAAGGCACTGGTCAAATGAGTTACCAAACAATGAGAAGTCATCCATGAAAAATTTAAGGAATTGCTCTACCATGCCAGAAACAATACTTAACATGCATCGCTGAAACACCGCAAGAGCATTGCATAAACTAAAAGACATGCGACGGTAGGAGAATGTGCTGAAAGGACATGTAAAAGTTGATTTCTCTTGGTCCTCGGGTACGATGGGTATTTGGTTATACCCAGAGTAGCCATCTAAGAAACAATGAAATTTGTGCCCAGCAAGTTGCTCGAACATCTGGTCAATGAAGGGTAAGGGAAGTAATCTTTCATAGTGACCGAATTAAGCTTCCTATAGTCTATACAGACTCTCCATCCAGTGGTCGTTCTAGTGGGTACAAGGTCGTTATTCTCGTTCTTTACAACGATGATTCCTGACTTTTATGAGACAACATGGATTGGCTAACCCACGGACTATCAGAAATGGGATAGATGTTCCCAACATTAAGGAGTTTTAAAATCTCTTTCTGAACTACTTAAGCCATTGTCGGGTTCAATCTCCGATATCCTTCCCTGGACTTTTTGACATTATCTTCCAATTTGATTTTATGCATGCAAACCGAGGGACTAATTCTTTAATGTCCTCTATACTCCAGCCAATAGCTTTCGTATTTCCTTTAAGAACACGAATCAACTTCACTTCCTAAAGGGGTTCTAGGTCAGCGGCAATAATGGCAGGCATAGTTTTGTCTGGACCGAGAAAGACATACTTAAGTTTAGAGGGAAGAGGTTTAAGCTCGATCTTTGGGGAGGTTACTTGAGCTTCCGGAATGGGTTTATTAATATTTAAAATTTCATGCTCACCTTCTGGATCTGAAATTTCTAAAGCCGAATCTAATAAGGCTTTTACCTCATAAATGCATGAATAGTCCTCACAATCTTCATCAAAGTGGGCCAAGAATACCTCTAAAGGATCCGAGGTACTTGACTTCTCAAAATTGTTACTCATAAGACTCTGGATCATATTGCACTCGAGTAGTTTAGAATTAGAAGGGGAATGCGATGCATTAAAGATATTTAATTCTACTGTCATGTTTCAGAAAGTCAACATCATAATTCCATTACGGCAGTTGATTATCGCATTAGCTATTGCCAAAAAGGGGCGGCCAAGAATCACAGGGATCTCATCTTCAGGATTCTCTAAAATTACGTGTGTTCTCTTTTTCTCTTATGGGAAATGTACGTGATTGGTTGTACGCTCTTGAGTAGAAATTTGTAAACAGATTTGAACAACTCGTTAAGGAGTTTTTGAAAAAATATTTCCCTAACCATAGAACTGCTAAGATACGACAGAGTATCTATAACTTCACGCAAAATCGAGGAGAGTCATTATATGACTACCTACAATGGTTTAGGGATTTAGGGCAAAGATGCCCACATCACAGGATTCAATTGATTGATATAGTTTAAACTCTCTATGAAGGTCTAGATTATAACATTAGAGCTCGTGTTCAGTCTATGTGCGTAGGTACATTCGGTGAAAAAACTAACACCGAAGCTTGGACATTTTTAAATGATATAACAGATAAGACCTACAAATGGCAAACGATGAGAGAGGAAAGACCTTGTCATAATGCAAATGTGCACCAAGTGGACTCTAATTCAGAGTCTGTCACTCATAGAACCATTCTTAATAAATCGAGAACTTAGAGATCAACAAAAGGGAGCAACACCCTACCACTTCTTCTGTTAACCATGTGGTGATGCCACTTTGTATGGTTTGTGAGAGTTCAGACCATCTGGTCCAAGATTGCCCTAACGTGCTTAGTTTAAAAGAGGATAGGAAAGACCAAGCCAATGCCATATATCAATGTTCTAATAGCCAACCTTTCAATGGTAGATAGAATAATAATTCTAACAACTTAATTCTTGGGGAAGTAGAAATTACCACCAAGGAGGTTCTTCTAGTAGCGCTCCTTATCAACCGCACAATCAAGTGAACCATCACCAGTCTAGTTCCTCGTAGCAACAAATATTGTCATACCAAGCTCCCCTTAATGTGCCTTATGTTCCTCCACACAATAGAAATTTGCCAACTTCAAATTCGTCCTTAGAAGATAGTTTTAAGGCGCTTATACAAGTAACCCAGTCATCTATTACCAAACTTGAGGGTCAAATTGGTTAGATGGCAACAAAGATAAGCACGAGAGATAAAGGAACGTTCCCTAGTCAAACAAAAGCTAATCCTAAAGGGAATACTGAACATCCTAGATCTTCCAATCATTTCTCTTAGGAGTGGTATGAAAGTTGATAATCCCGTAAAAATGCCTAAGGAACCCGAGGAGGAAATTCAAAGTAAACCCATAGAAGAACCTGTGAGTGGAGAAGAAACCACAATAACATATGTTCAGTCGTTGGCTCTTTTTCCTCAGCGGTTAACTCTGGCTAAGAAGGGCAAGATCTATGAGGAGATTTTAGGGATTTTTAAGCATTGTCTGATTAACATTCCTATTCTTTCAGCCATAAAGCATATTCCTAATTACATAAAATTCCTCAAAGATCTTTGCACTTTAAAGCGGCGCATACATGTCCTGAAAAAGGCTTTTGATGTTCACAAGAATGATACGTCTATTATTTTAGATGCACATGTTAGTTCTGTCCTTTTGAGTAAATCCATTTCCAAGTATAAAGATCCAGGAGGCTCTACAATTTCATGTTCGATTGGGACCCATAAGATAGGAAGAGCTTTACTTGATTTAGGTGCCTCTGTGAACCTTATTCCTTACTATGTCTATGAGCAATTGGATATCGGAGTACTTAAGCCCACAAATAGGACCTTGCAACTAGCGGACCGATCCATTAGGATTCCTAGGGGTGCAGTTGAAGATGTGTTGATCCAGATTAAGCAGTTTGTTTATCCAGTAGACTTTGTTATATTAGATATTGAGCAAGTGGTAAACCCTGAGGAAGAGATCTCTATTACTCTTGGTCGCACCTTTTTGGAAATAGCTAATACGGTAACAACTGCCGTAATGGAATTATGAAGTTGACCTTCGGAAACATGACAGTAGAATTAAATATCTTTAATGCATCGCATTCCCCTTCTAATTCTGAACCACTCGAGTGCAATATGATCCAGAGTCTTGTGAGTAACACAATTGAGAGGTCAAGTACCTCGGATCCTTTAGGGGTTGTCTTGGCCCACTTTGATGGAGATTGTGAGGACGATTCGTACATCCATGAGGTGAAGCCTTATTAGATTTGGCTTTAGAAGTTTCAGAGCCGGAAAGTGTGCATGAAATCTTAGATGTTAATAAATCCATTTCGGAGGCTCAAGTAACCTCCCTAGAGATTGAGCTTTAACTTCTTCCCTCTAACCTTAAGTATGTCTTTCTAGTTCCAGACAAAACTATGCCCGTCATTATTACCGCTGACCTAGAACCCCTTTAGAAAGAGAAGTAGATTCATGGTCTTAAGGCAAATATTAAAGCTATTGGTTGGAGTATAAAGGACATTAAAGGAATTAATCCCTCGGTTTGCATGCATAAAATCAAATTGGAAGATAATGCTAAAAAGTCCAGGGAAAGACATTGGAGACACGGAAACCGGGAAGTTGATAATCTTTGGCCATCTCCTACATGTCACCGTGGTCTTTTCTTATGAATAAAAATCTCACACTGCTGGAGATCCACAATGGTTAAGTGGGAACAATATCGATAACCGTAAAGTGGAGTCGTGATAAAATGGTATTCAGAGTCAGAGATGGCTCGATCTTAAAGGTAGGGGGACTGTAACACCCCAACTGAGTGGGTATGCAAAAGGCGCCTAACCCATTAGCGATGATGGTAGTACCAATGGTTTAGTCTTACATTGCTTAAGATCCTTCCAGGTGTATGGTTCTTAAGTTAAGATTTTACTCTACATGTCACCGAGGCCTTTTCTTAGGAAGAAAAATCCCACACTGCAGAAGATCTGCATTAGTTAAGTGGGGACAATATCGGTGCTCGTAGAGTTGGGTCATGACATTTCCTCTATACCCCACTAGTATCATCTTCTCCTCTAATCCTCACCTTTCTTGGCCTTCCACGACCTCTGACTAATGGCGGGAGCATTACTACATATGATGGTTGCAAAATGGCATGCAATGACCAAACACTTGATAAAATACATGGATATATGGCAATGACTAAACACTTATTTTTCAAAACCCTTGATAAGAAAAATAAATAAATAATGTAACCTTACCTCATTTTAGTCAGATGAATCATCAATGGCATAAATTGGTTCTTTGTAGGTAGCCACATAAGAAGATACTCTATGGTATTCACTACAAAATCTGTAAAAGTAAGAATCCAAACAAAGAGAAGTAAGTATTTAAACATAATTTCATGTACATAAAAAACTTAATAAATAAAAATTAATCAAAATAGGGCTAATCAAAGTAGTGCTTACTCAATCCAAGGTCTTCTCATTTTTATATTTTTATTTTGCTCATTGCATGAGTACATGGCAAACCTGCAACTTGCCACTTTTTGCAATGGCATTCATGCCTATTAAGGTTAAACTTCCGCATTTGCCCATTTTGAGCAATTGCAACAAATGATTGATCAATTGTGCCCTCAATCTTGAACTGTCCATACTGATTGCACATTTTATAATATGTTCAGCTACCCTTGGCAACAATCCTAAAATTGAACAACTAATTAAGTGGTCATTTTAAAAATAGATTATAAAATTATAAATAAACAAATAAAATTTTACCTTGTTGATCCCATTCTGTAACTTTGAGCCTCCTATCATATATCAATTTCATAAGCATCAGGTTCAAGCATTTAATAGCCTTGTGCAGGGGGTTGTCTCTAATCTTGAGGATCCAATTATTGAAGGACTCACTGAAATTGTTGCTAATATGTTCACACTTTGAACTAAAATCAAAGTGTGACCTTGCCCAATACTCATATGGCATTCTATGCAGCCACTCATATGTAGTAGGATCTGTCAATAACATCTCATCAAGAAATTTCTTCTTATAAGAATTTTTGAATGACTTTACAGCTCCCCAAACTAACCTCTCCAAGTGTGTACCCTTGTGATCGATACTTCTTCATGTTTTTGTACATATGCCTAAAGCAATATTTGTGATTTGCATTAGGAAATATCTCACTAACAACCTCTATCAGCCCCTTCTTTCAGTCAGATATGAAGGTCGACTTGGCCTTATGTAAGTTTAGATGGGGCTGTAATATCTCAAGAAACTTCTTCCAGGTGTCAAAGCACTCAGACCTGCAGAAGTACACAGCAATTGGAAATAGACCATTGTTTCCATCCAAACCAATAATTGATAGATAGACACCCCCATACTTCTCCTTCAAGAAACATCCATCTAAACCCAAGACTGATCTCATACTTATATAAATCCCTCAATAAAACCCTTGTATGTTATGTAAGTGGACATCCATTGGTTTATAGCAAGATCAAGACTACAAGTGGCTATGCTGCCAGGGTTTGCAAGTAAGACTTGGATAGTTAAATCTGGCATAATGGTGTTGGCCTCATCATAGGATCCTACAATCCTCTCTATACAGATAGACCATGCATTCCAAGTTGTGTAATAGCTTATATCCACACCAAATTTAATCATTATTACCTCTTGAACATCAAATAGCCTTGTTGTTCTGACAGTTCTAATTAGTTGTTCAATCTCATTAGCAACCCACCCAGTATTGGCTAACTTGTTGGAGTCCTCAGCCTTGCCCTTGCATGTGAGTGTCAGATTACTTGTTTTTGTTAACTCAAATGTGTGACCATTAGGTAACCTTCTAGCATATAATAACCACTCATAGTTTTTACCACTGTACTTACATCTCAGCCTATAGTCTTCATTTTTGATCTGATAGAATTCAAACTTATTTATAATGGCTTACTTCCTTATGTACTGCCTTGCCTCATAGATAGTACCCCTACAGTGTCCTAAACTTTAGTTCATCATACTGTTGAACATGATCCTTCTTCAACACTTCAGTTTTTTCAATACTAAAGATATTTTTTGTTTCCCTTGCCAAATGCATAAACTCTTCATTTACTCTATCTATGTCTTCTTGTGTGGGCCCATTACCATCTTAGGAAGTGTGAGTGCTGTAATAACCTTCCTCAGCTTGTAAGTTATCTGGGTCAATCTCTGGGTTAGCCCTCACACTGTTAGCTAGGCACTTGTGAAGTCTCACCAACTACAGAAGTAATCCTAATTTTGGTGTCTCACCCACCTTATCTTCTTCTGTGATGATGATGTCACCATCACTGTCATAAATGGTTGGAAACTCATCTAACTCCTCCTCGGGAAGATCATTAGGTCTCAACCTCTTCTTCTTATGTGCTTTAGCTTGTTCACCTTTTCTCTTTTGTACATTCTCCTTTTGATTTTGTTTTCTTTTTTCCTTTTTCTTTGTTTTTTTCTTTATCTCCTCCTGTAGAAGCCCCAATTTTTTGTATTTTATCTTGCTGCTTTCCTTTCCCAATAGGTTTGTTTGTGTCTTTTTTTTTTTTTTTTCTTAGTCTTTTCTACCTTTTTTCTTTGCCTTGGTTCACCACAATCAACAACAACTAGATTAGATGGACCACCATTTTTATACTGCTCAACAAGGTCACCTATAACTGGATTAGATAAACTACATACCTTATAGACTGGACCCCCAAATCCTAGACTTATATCATGTGGCCTATATAACTCCACAATATCATCCAAGGTCATATTGTCACTTTCACTTTCAATTGGATTACTCATGTCATCATTTGTTGGTCCACTCATATCAGTGCTTCTAGAATCACCAGAATCCTCCTCTGAATAACCAAAATCCTCCTCTGAATTACTAGTTGACCTTTCCAGATTAACCTCAACATACACATAGTGATGGGCTACATGGTCAACTCCTTTGTTCTCATCCAATGCTTCATCATGTCCTTGGTTATTTAAGTAAAAGTGCACATCACCAACCCTTTCTACCTCACTGTACTCCCACATTTCTATCCAAGTCAGTATCAATCTTCACAGGGTAGTGTTTACCTTGGAAGAGGGTGCAAATATCAACAATATTCCCTACTGGAATCTCTTCATGCATCTGACCCAAAGTCTCAAAGAAATACTCCATCAGATTTATAATAAAAATTTGGTCACCATCAACCTGATCATACCTATGGAAACTGCCATTTAAATACAAGTCACGGGTGTACCCAATTACTTCTCAGGGATCCTGCCACTTCCCACCCCAGTGAAGTATCATATTCTTCGTACTCACCCTGATCAAATTAGAAAATTAACAATAACATTTAATGGTACAAAAATGTAAAACAATTACAAACAAACCCTAATTTTATACAAACTCTAAATTTCAAAAAAAAAAAAAAAAACCAAAATGCTGACAAAAAAACAAAACCCCCAAAATGCAGAAGAAAAAAAACAAAAATTAAATAAACAAAAAACGAAAATTTAAAAAAAAAAAAAAAAAAACCCCGAAGTGAGACTACCCCAGCAACCCCAAATTGTCACCAAAACCCCAGACAATAACTTTAAAACCCTAATTTATTTATTTTTAAATGTGTTCCCCATTATTGTGTTCCCAAATGCATATAAAATGGAGAAATAAGGGTTTATGTATGCACATTTGGCCAGAGAGGAGGAGAGAGAGGAGGAGCAATTGGGTACCTTCAAGCAAACTGGGTTTCTTCAAGCAAATTTCTTTAAGAAAACTGGGTTTCTTCAAGCAGATGGGGTGTAATGGAGGAAAGAAGAAGTATTTCCCACTCAATTCCCTATTTTATCACAGTCGTCCAAGTGGATGATTGACACATGTTGGGAACAAGGGTACTTTGGGCATTATCAAAATAAGCTTCTCGTCAATTCTGGCCAAAATGAGTTAACAGAGTCAAAGCTTGGTTCAACCGACTGTTGGGGGGTCGACCACAATATTTGGCATAATATCTGGCACATGGGATCGTGAATATCCATGCTTAATTGGGGGATAAACACCAAAACACCCTTCTTGTTATTGCATCGACGCATATTCCTCAAAAAGTGGATCCCGCTCTAATAACTTCGAATAAATTAAATATGTGCATTAAGATACGAAGGCTTCTTATTCTACAAGAACGAAAACACTTTTTTACTCTTTCATATACTAGGGGATTTCATTTGGAAGAAAATGTTCCAGACTAATGGATTTGGGTCCATAACTGTAATAGCCTAATTTCGAGAATCGGACTTTGCCTTTACTCCAAATCTATTTAGAACGCTCAATAACAGTGAATAATAACTAACAATATCAATTTAGCGTAGAAAACCTTTGAATAGGTTAAAAATCATGACCTCTCTTGAGAATTTTGAGAAAGAGCATATGGTATTATTGAGATTGTTAGCTTATTACAATGACTGTTCTGAGTATATGGAATGTTAGAGTGAGAATTCCTCCCTCTTCATCTCGAGTTCTCTTGTCCTATTTATAGGCCTTATAATATGACCGTTTGACGACCATTAAGAGTCTTAATGATGGACGTTACAAAATATAAGCTTGATTATTCTTTGACCAGATTGTGTAGCGTTCTGGTTCTTGTTGCTGCATAACGGCTTTATAGATGATTGTAGATCTGCTTAACTCAAACTGTTGATGTAGAGGTCGAAAGTGATGATTCAAACTTAAGGATACTGAATATGTTTTTAGTAGTGTTTCATGTATGTTGATGAGGTTGAGGACGAAGCATGAGTCTGAGATGCAAAATTAGCTTTTACAAGATGGCTCTCAACCAAGAGTACGAGGAGCATCATGGGCGAGTGGTGTTGGTTGAGGAACTCGTGCTGCAATTATTTCTTGATGTTGTTGCCTTGATTCTTGTCATGCGCTCTGTTGATGAGGTCGAAAGTTCGTATGTTGGTTGAATATGATGCATGAGTCTAAAATGTGAAATAAGCCACTACAATAACCATGGGTTCTAATGCACAAGATCTTGTAGCACTTACCAATGAGGCCCTATCAATTAGTATTACACATAAGAAATCCGTTATAGATACTTAATACAATTAGGTCCACTCTTCATAGATAAACTTGGGATTTGCGAGCCATTAAGTGTTGTTAGCAGTGCCATCATTTGAGGTTGAGGCTCAGTTTGGTTCGAGGCAAACTGGATGCAATAGCAATAGTTTGCATTTCCAACCGATTGTAGGTGTTTGGTTCAACTTAAATATAAGAAGAATCTAGTGTTAACCATTTGTAGGAGTTTGGTTCGTTGCAAATGTAAGTCAACTGCAATCTTGACCACTTTCTTGTGTTTGGTTCATTTTCATAAAACAAATACAAACAAGTTACAAGTGTTTGTTTCAATGTTAATTATCCAATGCAAAAGCAAGGAGTTTGCATTTGGTGTAAAAATGACTCTCTTTCTTTGCATTCTGTTGCAGCCACAAATATCTACAGCAGATTGCAACTCTCCAACTCTTTTCTTCTCTATGCAAAAAAATATCAATAATTACTGAGGGATAAAAAATAAAAAATTTAAATTTAAATATAAATAATAGTCGTTATGTTTCCTATTAAGTACTTAAGTAGAACTTCTATCTTTTTCTCAACAACAAATCCAATCCAATGCTTTACTCTTCTCAAACTCTTATGGCTTTACACTTGAAGTCTTTTACTCCTTCTCAAACACTTCTACTAATCTATCTGATAAATGCTTCTTATCTTTTTTCCAAATTATCACATCTTTACAACAACAAAACGCCCAAAGTTCATATACAATTATCTCTCTCTCAAAATAATTAATGGTGATTCAACTCAGTCTCCCTCTACTCTGCATTTACTTTCTCTATCAAAACCAATACCAAAATTGAAATCCAAATCGATGTTGTTTTTACAACTCAACCACTCTAAAAGAATTTTTTTCGGCAAAGAAATTGTACAATTCACATTGCCAATTATAAGCCTCAAGATCATCACCATTAAAGCCCATCTCTCTCTCTCTCTAGGTGTTTATGCGATTGATTGTGTAATATGATTCATGTATGTGATGGTTGCCCAATTGATTTTGTTATCTGATACAGGGATGTGATGGTTTAGTCACATATTAGTGAAAATGTCTAAACATGAACATTTGTTTCCATTACTTTCAACCAAACACATGTTAGTAAGTTGCATTATTTTACTTGTAACACATTGTAAATACAATTCATTTGTGTTGCATTGCAACCAATGTTTTGCAATGCAAGTTGTGTGCAAATGCAAGGGAATTAAATTGCAGGTAAATGGTTGAAATGCAGTTGCCGAGTGTTACTTTTATAGCTCATGATTTGCATTGAACTTGCATTTGCAATGAATTTGCTTCGAACCAAACTGAGCCTGAAGGTCTGTAGGGAAACATAGAAATGAACCAGTTCTAACATCTAAGCCTTGAAAACTGGTTCCACTCTTCAAAGGCATGGGCCACATGGCTGTAATATGGTTATGCAAAACAAAACATGTTAGGAAAAGATGCAACATAGCTGAAACAACTACAATCCTGATATAAGTGACTAATCCAACTAAAAATACCTCCAATGTGCCAGTTGCAAGTTGGCTAATTTTGCAACCGGCTGACATAAGCGTGTCTGTCACAAATGACAAATGGCAAGGAATGACAGGTGATATTGAGCAAAATCTCGTAATAGATGCAGCAACCATAAATGTACCAGCTTCAATACGAACTGGTATGATGGTAAACTCTATACCATACAACTGTTTCCTACCATGGATAACAAGCTTGGAACTCCCTGCTCCTTCAATACATGCTCCTATAGAAATTGTTGATCAATATAATTATAGATCATAAAAGAGTAAAAGAGCTAACAATTAAACCATACTTGGGCAACATTTGAGAGCACAATTACTCCATCCGCCATGGATGCCGCCATCATGATTTTTTCAGTTGCTCCAACACTGGGGTAATCAAAATGGAACCTAGCCCCCTGCCATTTGCAGCACGTACGTGCACTTTCCTTTGCCTGTAAAAGTTGAATATCTGTTCAACTCGATTAGGAACTTGTCTTGGTACCTTAGTAAGAAAGGGCAACTCTTCAATAAATTGATCATGATCATCTGTTTTTTAATCGTGGACTACTACTAGACGGAATATATTCTTTAAGCAAAACATACTAACTATCAAAACAGGCAATATCCTCTGTCATCATATTAATAGCATGAACTACCCAAAAACATATATCATTCCCATGAAAAAAACTAGTCTGATTTTTACCCCTCATTATCTAGTTTATGTTTCCATCTTTTTAGTTTATGCAAAAACGTTACCCCTAGAAACTTGAATAAATAAATAATGAAATAATTCCTGATATATAGTGTGCCCAACCCAATCTATATCCCTGCGTTTCTAATATAAGCACCAAAATTATCTTCTCTTCTCTGCTTACTAATTGAATTCCCCTCCCTTTCATTAATTCGCCAGAGCTGCATCATCTCACGCCATGCAAATCTGCAAACATGAATTTCAGTTCCATCTCCAACTTTTCGCTGTAGCTTTGGCTCAATTTTGCCTCTACCTGTATCGTAGCCTTCATAGATTTAAACATTGCACGTATTTGAGAGGGATAGGACACAAATATAGTCCTTTGCATTTTTGGAGTCTTTAAGACCTTAAAATCTTCCACTACTGATGTTCGATCGCAGTTAAAGATTGTAGTTGTATGTATCGGCTCTTCTGGATGGAGTGACAGTTTTTTCTGGACATCTTATAATCCAACAACCCATGCTCTGATATCTATATAAGGGGTTGGCAGAGTAGTATAATACTATGTGAGCCTTGTTTCACAAAGTTCGGGGCCTTTGGAGTAAGAAGAAAAATTCTGGGATCCTGCTTTGATTTCAATGGCAATTTTGGAAAGAGGTAACTGAGAAGATGTTTTATGTCAATTTTGGTTGTACATACTATTGAATTAGGATAGTATGTGAGCCAGCCTTAAAGTCTTGACATCCCAGAACAACAAAGGGTCCTCGCTAACACCGCCAACGCGAGTTTTTCGAACCGCTAATGTTCACATGACCGGATAGCTTCGAACCTCCAACAACAATAAGTTTGTGATCTGGGGCTGGGGTTGGGGTTGTTAGGAATACGGCTCAAAAACTGGGAAAGTCGTTCGAACAAATGGGGAAGTCGTTCGAACGAAAATAGCTCTTGGGCCAAAATTCCAGAAGATTGTCTAATGGTCGTTCGAACGACCTCATGACTCGTTCAAACGACTTTGGCTCTGTTTGTTTGTTTCTAAGTTCATTTTGAAGGGGATTTGATCCAAAGCGATGGATTATCTTGTGATGCGTATTTCAGAGATGACCTAATGGAAAGCCTAAAAATAGAGAGTGTATGTTAAAAGCTTTTGTACTGTGAGAAAGAGTTAGAGAGAGAAAATTAAGAAATTTAGGGTTCAGCTCTGGAGAGGTTTATTGGGTTTTCTTTCTAGGGTTTCTTGCTGTGATTATCTGTAAGGGTAAAGGTGAGGTTTGAGTGATCTCTGCAACTTCAAGTGACCCATAGTGTGATAATATATTCGTCGTGCTTGTTGGGGATGGTTTTGATCCTGCTTAGGGTTTCCACCTATTTAAACTTTGTGTGTGTGTTTTATTGTTTTTGTTTGAATTCTCTTTTGGTTAGAGTTAGTTCTTTGAGTTATTGTTAATCGTATTGTGTTTCCGCATTACGATTTGCCCCCTCGATTTCCCTACAACTGGTGTCAGAGTGAGGTTTGGGGCAAGTAGAGTAACAAGATGGGAAGATCTAGGTATTCTAACGGGATCAAGTTCGATGGGAAGATCAATTTTGGAATGTGGCAAATTCAAGTCCAAGATATCTTGACTCAAGGTGGGTTACTCAAGGCACTGAAAGAGAAACCTATGCCTAAAACTTCAGTTGAAGGTATAGCGGCCCAGAAAGCGGACGATGATGAAGAAGAGGACTGGGAAGATCTGGATTCAAGGGCTGCGAGCGGGATACGCCTTTGTCTCGCTAAGAACGTTTTGGCAAATGTGACTAAAGAGAAGACCGCAAAGGGTCTTTCGGAAAATCTTGAAAGTTTGTACCAAACGAAAAGTCTTTCGAATCGCTTATACCTCAAGGAGCGGCATCATACGCTTAAGATGAATGAGGGTACGAGCGTTGGTTATCACCTGGGTTCTTTGAACGGGATCATTTCAAAATTAGAATCGATCGGAATTAAAGTTGCGGATGAAAATAAGGCGCTTCAACTCATATGGTCTCTTCCGTCTTTCTTCAAGCATCTTCAGCCTACGTTGATGTATAGGAAGGAAACCTTAAGTTTTGAGGAGGTTACAAGTACGTTTCTTTCCGAGGAGAAAAGGCTTAAGGGTAGCGAATCTTTTGG
The DNA here is from genome assembly GCA_014058105.1 of Kingdonia uniflora. Lineage (NCBI taxonomy): Eukaryota > Viridiplantae > Streptophyta > Magnoliopsida > Ranunculales > Circaeasteraceae > Kingdonia > Kingdonia uniflora. The sequence goes on from JACGCM010000121.1 coordinate 683,104, forward strand.
GGAAAACTCTGCAATAGTGGTTAGTGGGAAGAGAAGCTTTAATAGGTTCAAGAAAGGAACTTGTTGGAGCTATCGTCAATCGGGTCATTATAGATCGAATTGCAAAGCGGGGAAATGTAATGGAGCAAGTTCGGTAAGAGGCTCCGAAAGTGACACTAACAAACTGACAACGGTTACTAGTAATGATGGTGACGAGGCACTTCTCGTGGTGGCCGATGATGGTTCTCGCCATGATAGAGGATGGGTTCTTGATAGTGGGGCTACAACGCATGTATGCTCACAAAAGGCATGGTTCGACAATTATGCAAGGTGTGAGGGTAACAAGTTTGTGTTGACGAGCGATGGCTCTCGAAGGGCGATTTCGAGAGTAGGTGATATTCGCGTGAGGATGTTCGATGGACGCATTGTAGTTCTTCATGATTTTCAGCATGTGTTGAGTATGACTCATAATCTAATTTCACTTTCTAAGTTAGATTATGAGGGTTACAATTACTCCGGGCGAGGTGGAGTAATAAAAGTTTATCGGAAATCTTATTTGATCATGAAGGGAGATCTAAGTAGGAACTTATATGCATTGGCTGGTAAATCAGTGGGTGGAGATATGAAGGTTGCGTGTACCAAGGGAGCTGTGGAGATTTCTCAAAAGAGGAATTTATTTCAAGGTGGTGCAATGGCACGGTCTACAAAGATGATCAGAAAGTGGGTTTCGATTGGTGGGTCTAGGAAAAACCTAGACTCGGGGTAATTCTCTTAATTGAAAAGCAACAAGAATACACGACGAATGCAGTAGAAGAAACGGTTTTATCACCGAGGTGGAGATTGTTAGGAATATGGCTCAAAATCTGGGAAAGTTGTTTGAACGACAAAGTTTTCTTTGAAGTCGTTCTAACGACTTCTGAGGTCGTTCGAATGACCTCATGAGTCGTTCGAACGAGTGGGGAAGTCGTTCGAACGAAAGGGTTTCCGTTGAAGTCGTTCTAACGACTTCTGAGGTCGTTCGAACGAAAATAGCTCTTGGGCCAAAATTCCAGATGATTGTCTAATGGTCGTTCGAACGACCTCATGACTCGTTCGAACGACTTTGGCTCTGTTTGTTTGTTTCTAAGTTTGTTTTGAAAGGGATTTGATCCAAAGTGATGGATTATCTCGTGATGCGTATTTCGGAGATGACCTAATAGAAAGCCTAAAAATAGTGAGTGTATGCTAAAGGCCTCTGTATTGTGAAAGAGTTAGAGAGAGAAAATGGAGAAATCTAGGGTTCAGCTCTGGAGAGGTTTCTTGGATTTTCTTTCTAAGGTTTCTTGCTGGGATTATCTGTAAGGGTAGAGGTGAGGTTTGAGTGATCTTTGTAACTTCTTGTAACCCTTACTGTGATAATATATTCGTCGTGCTTGTCGGGGGTGGTTTTGATCCTGTTTAGAGTTTCCACCTATTTAAACCTTGTGTGTGTGTTTTATTACCATTGTTCGAATTCTCTTTTGGTTAGAGTTAGTTCTTCGAGTTCTTGTTAATTGTATTGTGCTTCTGCGTTGCGATTTGCCCCCTCAATTTCTCAACAGGGGTTTGGACTTCAATTAGGGTCTGGTGAGATTGGATTTGAACAAATAATCCAAAATGAGATCTTTGAAGGGTAAAAGCTCAAAACTGCCATGATAGATTTAAAAAACTGAATTTTTTTGCGGGAAATGTTGAGAGAGTTACTGCCCGTTTTAGAAACTCGGGCAGCGGGTTGCTCCCCGGATTTGGGCAGGTGAAACAAAACTTGCCACCACAACAAACCCTTTTAATGAGGAAGGTTTTTACAACTATCTCTTACCACATAAATGTAAGAAATTTGTTACAATGTTCTCAATATAACCACTAGCTTTTCTTAGTTTTTTTTTAACAAACATTCTTCATCTTCCTGTAATAAATAAGCCCCCTTTTGTTCTCACAAGAAAACTCCCAAAGAATTTAGGATGGCAAAGTGTAATCAAGCTGCTGTGATCCTCCTCGCCTCGGCATTTTGCTTCTTATCTCTCGTGGGCCTTGCGCAATCATCCACCAACAACTACTTGTTTGTTTCAGGCAAGGTTTATTGTGATACCTGCCGTGTTGCATTCGAGACTCAACTCTCCAAATATATTCCCGGTAAACATCTCTTTATCTTAATCCCGATATTGACTTTGATAGATATTAGGAACCATACTATATAATATGTACTTTTGGGCTAAACTTTTTGATGAAAATTGTGATTATATTTGACACTCAATAGTTTCTAGCGAATAATTATTTTGAAATGAGATAAATATGATTAAGACATATTTTGTTAACTTGATTGTGTGTGGTGTAGGTGCTACTGTTCGATTAGAATGCAGAGACCGTGAAGCAGGTCAGGTTACATATTCACTCGAGGGTGCAACTGATGTAACCGGGACATACAAACTCCCCATCGAAGGTAATCACGAGGAGGAAATCTGTGAGGTCATCCTTATAAAGAGCCCCTTGACCGATTGCAATGAGATTGTTAATGGACGTGATCGTGCCCGTATTTTGATCTCTACAAACAATGGCATCGCAGATCTCGGACGCTATGCAAATACCTTGGGATTCTCGAGGAAAGAACCCGTTGCTGGATGCGACGAAGTCCTTAGGGCAATGGGCCTCGTCCCTCAAGAATTGATGCCCTGAATGATCTGAGAAATAAGTCGACCAGATATTATATATTTTGGAGTCTAGTCGATGTATTTTGCATGTTTAACACCAAAAACCATGTACTATATGTATTGCCTTACGAAAGAATATAAAAACATGGTAAACCATACCTTTTGATCCATAATACCACATGCTTATTATACCGTTAGCGAAACAAAATTAATATTGAGATAGATTGTTTACGTATACTATCAGCTTCAAATTAACAGCAGTAGATCATATAATATTTCGCACACATACAAATAAATACATTGCAGAGGAAGCCAAGGAAATCGGCAAAATGAAATGAAACTGAAGGTAATCACACTAATTCATCTCACTGTTTGTAACATTTTTTGCTTCTGAATAACAGAGGGGACCTTCACATCCGTTGCTAAACCGATAATTTGGAGTAGCTTTATAGTGTTCCAAGTTAAGTCGATTTCCCAGGATTCCAAGCCATGTCTAGCTGAATACTCGAATGCGTGATGGTTATTATGCCAACCCTCTCCGAATGCAATCATGGCCACAAACCAATTGTTCTTCGATAAATCTCCGGTGTTCCATGTTTGGTATCCCCAAATATGACAAACTGATCTCACTAGAAAAGTTCCGTGAAAAACAAATATGCTTCGAACACCCTGCATTTCCAAGACACCCGAATTAATACTTTGAGGAGAAGACTGAACATAGTAAAAAATATATAAGCATGATTACAAGGTAAAAGATATCAGTTTCTTACCATGCCCCATACAACGTAAGGAAAACCTCCACAAACATATAATAGAGCCCCAAGTGTGAGCGAGTGGGCCAAATACGTACTTCGAAGAAACCTGTAGAATAGCTGCTTTTGCAAATCTTCGACAATATTGAGTTGGTCTCCACACTGTAAAATGTTCATCATCCTCCAAATTCAAAACTAAATGAAAAAGTTACATGAACACACATACAGAGGGAGAGAGCAAAGAGAACCTTTTGAGAGATATAGTTGTTGTCAAACATCCAGTATATGTGACTGAACCAAAATCCTTCAGTTGGGCTATGTGGATCTTTCTCGGAATCGGAAAACTTATGGTGATACCTGTGTCTGCTCACCCAATCTATTGGGTCTCCCTGTTACAGAAAAAAGAAAGAAGAAGCAACATGTAATGGAGCTAGTAAAGATGAATCAAAGAAACCTAAATTTTTGATCAAAATCAATCACTAACTCACATGAAGAGCATGAACTCCACAATAAGCGAACAAGTACTCGAGCCATTTAGGAAGCTTAAAGCTTCTGTGTGCAAGGTTTCTATGATAGGATAGAGTCATCCCAAATTGTCCAGTGATAAAAATAAGTATCAATGCAATCAGACCTGCACCCAGGCTGTAGGTGAAAGGCGCGAAAAGGCATAACACGTGCATCAAAACCATGACAGTGGCATAACGCACATCCAAATAACTCCATTTTCTAGCCCTAAAAAATTTCCTTCTGCGCTTCACCACCACATCTGAAAACAGGATTGTTGATGAAGTACTCTTCTCATATTTCTCGGTTGCCTCTGCAACTACTGACTGTCCTTTTCCTCTTTGTGTCAAACCATTTTGGAGGCCTAGACAATCACCAGGAGTTCCTACAATTGCCAAGAGCTGAAATAAGTTATTTTTGATATCTGGAAGCTCATGCGCCACCAGGACTCACGCCCTGCATCCATAGATCTCAGGATAATTTTCACGACCCACAACCTTATTATATATACAACGTTAATATTTATAAAGTCTTATATAAAATTAGTATCTTATTTTTGTTTTCTTCATAGTGAAACTGGATCGCCTTCATACATCATACATGGCTGTTTAATATATAAGTTTTCTTGCATATCCTTCATCCTTGGGTTGTAATTTGCGGTTGTTCGTCAAGGGTCTTTTATTTATTATGTAGGGCAGACTGCAGAATGCATAATATTTCAAAGTTGGGTTGTGTTTTTGGTTTGCTGTGGAGGGGGTGATATGGGGTTGGCTATTTGTACATTAAAGCAGTCTATTAAATATCTACCTCATCAGAATCTCCTTATTAACAACTTGGGGGAAGTACCAAAAGAATTACTGCAAAATGTCTCATAATATTTTGGCAGCAAGTACTTTTTGATAGCAGTGGAACTGCTTCTCGAATTGCCATTGTTAGATCTAGTTTTGTAACTTTTTACGGTTCTATCTGAGATGGGTAATCCACATGATAGGGCAACCCACGTTTATTCTGATCCCTTTCACGGTTCTAATGATGCGCTAGGATTTTGTATATTCGACTTATTTAGGCCCGTATTGGGACACAGACGAGCATATAAAGCTGAGACTGGTAAAATGATAACTATACTCAGATCAAATGTATTTACAAGTACATAAAACATTTTTCAGTGTAAAATGTGCTCAAAATACTATCCTAATTCAATAATATTTAAAACCAAAATAAGCATAAAACATATTCTCAATTACCTCTGTCAAAAATTGTCATCGACATCTCCAAGAATTTATCTTCTTAACTCCAAAACCCCCGAGCTTTATGAAACAAGGCTCACATAGTATTACACTACTCTGCCAACCCCTTATATAGATATCAGAGCTTGGGTTGTTGGTTTATAAAAAGTCCATCCAGAAGAGCCAACTACAATCTTTAACTGCGAGTAGTGGAAGATTTTAAGGTCTTAAAGACTCCAAAAAGGCAAAGGACTATATTTGTCTCCTATTCCTCCTCCCAAATACCTGTAATGTTTCTCTATAACTATGATGGTACGGTACAGAGGTAGATCTGATGAGTACACCACGGCGGAGAGATCTATCTTTACTCCTTTGTTTTTGACGACACGTGTCTTTTGCCAACTCTAACTTTAACGCTAGTTTCGTATCATCAAATGACGAAAATAACCTTACAGCCTTTTCTACTCAAGCTTCACCTCCGCAACTAATCAAACCCCAATCTCTCTTTCACCCAATTAAAAAACCAAAATATTTATCAAAGATTCAAATAAATCCAAGAAATGCCCAAATTACAAAACAGTTCAAATTTACTAGATAAAAAACTCAAATCATAGATTTTCTCTTGTTTATGTTGATTAGACAACAACTTAGTTTAGATTACAAACTCCAATTGAACAAACACAAAATCAAGTTCATTCTTAGAACTAAGGAAACCACGCAATTTCACTCCTCTTAGAGCATCAGCAGCACGCTGGCTAAGTTAGCGAGCTACGCAGGCTTAAAATCATAAGAAAAAAATATAACATGTAGTCACGGTAGAAAAATAATCTTCTTCGTAATGGGGATGGATGTCTCATTTTTTAAAATAATAAAAAATTAAAATTAAAACACAAAAACACTGCGCAAATTGAATTGGCACGGAACTCCTATATTTAATTTAATAATAAGTTTTGTTAAAAAAGTATATTTTTTAATGAGTCACACGTAAGCAATCGCAATGGCCTACTGACAACACTGACTTGAACTTGGCTTGCCACTGATAGCCATTAATTTTCTTGATAGAAGCGCTATTTGAGCGATGACGATCCTACAAAAGTTGTTTTTAGTGGATTTTGATCGATATCATAGCGATAGCGAGCTTGTTGCCCATGCTCTTATCTCACCTTTGATAGACTTACAGAGAAGACATTTTTTTTTTTAAACTGTTTAGTTTCCTGTTACAAAATATTAAATAAAAAACATGTCAGATATGGGTAAGAAGTCCGGCTCCATCAATCCACTTGTAGCTGTAAAGTTAACTTAAAACTAGAGTAACAAGTGTTGGGAAAATTCAAAAATTAAAGAACTAATCTTCACCAAAAGAAAACAATTACCGAACCAAGCAAGGAGGCACGCAAGCGCTTCTTGAAGATAGTCGAAGCCTCTCCAAAGGTGCAAGAGAACTCAGCAGCACTATCTCCGGGATTCAACCAAGCTAGACCCGTTCTATCACTATGTGCTTGCATTGCACAGAGTGATCAAGTTTGTTTCACCTTTCCTCATTGCCCAAATAAAACGAAAAAGAAAGAAAAATAACTCTATAAATAAGAGTCTAAAAACTGTCGAGTTCTAAAACTGTTTAATTAATACATAAGTATTAATAAGTCACACTTAAACCCCAATAAAGATATAACCAATTACAGGACTCTAACAGACCCGTTCTATCACTATGTGCTAAGTGCGCCTAATAAAACGCCTAAATACGCCTCAAACGCCCATTCGCCCAAGTGCGCGCGCGCGCGATGCGAAATATCTCGCTAGAGTGCACACACTCCTAGAGTAGATTTTAAATCCAACTAAGCAATAGAGATATAAAAACTAATAAAATTACATTTTATTTCCAATGTGGGATAAAGCATTTTAAAGCCATATTTTATAGTTAAAACAAATCCAACAATGTGAACATGTGTCGTCGAAAATATAGAAGTAGTAGAGATATATCATCTGTACTCATCTAATAATCTATGTCGAAGCATTCGTTATGCTGCAATAATATTTCTTGGGCAAGTAAAGTGATTTCCCTTGGGTCGTTTTCTTAGGCAATGCTGTGCCTATGTTATTTCAGTTCATGCATGGAGAAAATAGAAATATACCAAGACATCAAGAACACACGATCATATCAGTTACAACTATGAGTTTGGATCCTATATCCACCGTGGTAGAGAGAATTCGTCTCTACTCCTCTATATCCATTCACACCTGTCTTCCCACTAACGCAAGAGTTAACTCTCTCCACTCCGTTATCTCTATTTAAGTTTTTGATTTAAAATGATTTATTATATAAAACGAAATATCGAGAAAAGGTCTCATCTCACGTTATTCCCTCTGATTGATCACTCTCCTTCCAAATGCCAACAAAGCCTCAAAGGCATACCCATCATCTCTCCCACATTGGCTTCTTTTTGTACCCTCCTAGGAGAGATTATCTTAGAAATTGGATTTGGCTTCCTGATTTGCTTGTAATGATGGGGTAGGATACCGATGAAAAAGTTTATATTAGGTTATTTATACATGGCCCATGGGGTGTACCAAACCCCAGCTTACTTAGCATAAAAAACACTTATAGGAATCGGATTGTGAGTTCATTAACTAATAAACACATATATGGGTCCCCTACTGCACAATAATGAAGGTGGTCCACAAAGGAAATTAATGTAAGATGTCGGAGGTTGGAGGTTGGAGGTTGGACCAGAGCTACCTCTCTACTAATTTTCACTTGTGGTCAATATCTCTTTATCTTATGAGAGCTGATCTGGCAAGGCGCCCGTTATTGAATACTCAACAAGGAGTAATACATTAGAAATGCTAGAAAGTCGGTTTACATTAAAAGTAATTAATGATCCTAACACATTTCCAAGTTTACCTCCATTAGACATGACTATTCAATCTGTCTCACTACCTTAGAATCCAAGGTGCCACTTAGGATTGTCGTCATCCAACAGTTCCTCAGTGACTTGGATTTCACCCTCCAAAAGCAAGGTTGAGTCTTGGATTCAACCTTGCCTTCTAACGTCGCGATTGGGCGCTTAAGTGTTGGGTGTCTATTATGTTTTTAAACAGGCGCCTAAGGTTTGGGCGCTCAATTATTTTTTTTTAACAAAAATTTAAATCGGGCGCCCAAGTCTTGTGCGCCCAATTTGGACTTGCGAAGAAAAAAAAAAAAAAAATAGGCCCCCAGCACTTAGGCGCGCGCCTGTTAAAAAATCAAAGTCATGTACTATTGAAGGAAATTGAGCCTCACTAACTTGGATTTTGCCTTTTTTCAACAAAGTCAGCAAGGCACTTTAGAAGATGCTCTAAGATTATATTTTACTAATCGCGTGCGTGCCTACAATAATTTAAAATTTTGTTATATATGTTGATAATTTTTAAATTTTTATAAGTGTCGACCAAAATGTAAAGAGTTGAAGTGATATTCACTTGTCTTCCATTTCATTGCAGCTAAGCCATTTGATGCATTACACCCGAACTACAAATGCATATGATTATGCAAGGGAACGTCAAAGATTTGTATAATAAGTAACATTGAAAAACACAAGTGACAAATTGAAATGATCCACAACGCGGCCTCGATGCATATCGATGGCCACAGGGCCGGCCCTGAGGTTTATGGGGCACTATGCGAGGTCCAAAAATGAGACCCCCTATCGGGGGATTTTTTTTTGGTAAAGCATATTTAGTTGTAATAATTTGTAAACAAGGTGAGAATTTGAACATTAAACCTTATGGTGAGAGTATATTATTACAAACCAATAAGGCAATTGCTATTTTTGTGATGTTTAGAACCCTTTTTTATGTATTAATTTACCATTTAGAGGCCCCAAATTTACGTTAAAAATCGGAGGCTCTAGACGGCCACCTCTTGCACCTATAGCTAGGGCCGGCCTTGGATGGCCATCCCTGTTGTAAACGATTTCAATTACTGTACCATAGTTGCGTTTTAAAACCTGACACATGTCACTTTATCAAAGTTTTGAGAGCACATTATTTACTAACTCCTGATAGTACGGGATCTCGAATTCTAAGCCAACTTTTCCTCTACCCTTCTGGGAGTGTATCTCAGCAGCAGTTTTGGTTTTCATTCCCACTATGTATTGACCAAAGTCCATCAATATTAAACATCTATTAAATAACATTTTCAATCTAGTGCAACCCAATTATACAAAATGTCCAAGGGTTGCATGGTCATTACAGTTTTTTGCATTAGAAAAGGAAAGGTTTGGTCACCAATAAAGTGCATGACTGCCTTGGATGCAAAAAAGCCAAATCCAAGGTATTCAGACTCCATTTCCTCCAAGAGTACCTGACTTGGAATCTAAATAGGCGCATAACACTTGGGCGTCTGTTTGTTTTAAAATATAGGCGCCTAAGTCTTAGGCGCTTGATGGACTGAAGCTTCAAGACGAATCTGTTGGTCCTCTCTTGGCAAATTTCTTCCAGCAGAACACTTCTTTCACTCTCATTCTCTATATATACACATTTATTTTGAATTTCCTTGGTGTAATTGAAGTAAATGTATCATTCCAACAATTTGTTACTTGCTAATTTAGGGTATTCACTTGATTTTGTGATTTTTATTATTTAAAATATTTTAGTGTATTGTAAAATTTTCCCAATATTGTGATTTCTTGGTAGAATTTAGGGTATTAATTGAATTTGGCTTTCATAGTGTTAAAATCAGTAATTTTCACTCCTCTTGCATCCCAAAGTTTTACTCTAATGTGTTGAAATTAGGGTATTGTGTGGAAAATGACGTTGAAAACGACGAACACGCCTTGGTGCTTGCTAAAAATTTGACATTATGTTGTAATCATAAGAATTTGACACCCTTTGATTGATTTCAATACTTCCTATTGCCCTGAGTATACTCCATTGAACTTTATATAAATTAGTATGTGTTTATTAATGCAGAATTTGACGATGTCATTAGAGGAGGAAGAATATGACGAAACCGGTGATGAGAAGGGATTCGAATCCGATTATAGCGAAGGTCATGTTTCTCAATTGTGCTTTTTATCGGGCAAAAAGCTGGAAAGCAATTTTGAAGAAGTCGTCAATGCCTCCATTGAACCTCCTCCACCTCTTTCGCAAAATTTTGAAGCGCGTGACTTTCGGCGACTCACATAACCGGATGGGAAGGGTCATTTGACTACATCAGTTACTACTACATCGGTAAGTTGAAATAACACATATTAGTAAATTATTGGTTTTATACTTATTTCAAAGTATTTACTTCTGGTAAAATTTAATTTAGACATTCTTATTTGTGTTTATTAATGCCTTTACAGGCTCGAGTTGGATTTAAATGTAGATCAGTGTTAGTCAAGCTCTGCGAAATTAAAAGATGAAAAACTTAAAACCCTAGAATATAAACATCTAGAAAATTAAAAGGAATATGATAAAATTAAACAAAAGCTTACCTTGATAGATCAACCTTAATCCCAATAGAGTGAATGAAAGTTGTGGTGCAAATGAATTTGGTTTTTGTTAAAGTTGTGAAGAGAGGGAAATGATTTGGTTTCAAAGTGATGAAGAGAGGAAATGATTTGGTTTTGAAAGTTTTAACGAATTTAGCCAGTGCAACAGACGCCTAAGATTTGGGCGCCTAACTAATTTTTTTTTAACTTAGGCGCCTAAGTCTTAAGCGCCTGTTTAAAAATAGAACAGGCGCACAACACTTGGGCGCCCAATCGCTACTTAAAAATCCCAGACCGAGTCTTGGATTCTAAGGCTGAGACTTGGCTTTTGAGTCTCAAAACCAAGTTAGTCAGGCACTGCTGGAGGGAGAAAAGCTGACGTGGCAGATAAAAATCTAAGGCAGTCAAGCACTTTAGGAGTTGCTCTAATTCCCTTCTTCACTTCCCTGTATTGGTTAGAACCTATGTTTTGTTGAGAAAGGGTTGAATAATCAAAAGGACTCCATTGAAGGTACTATAATCTCCTGAAATTATCTATGTTATGCATTTGGCTATTCTTTTCATAATGATTTTATTTTATAATTTGTGTTTATTAGAGTATGGTATGATAGTTCATAGTAAGATATTTTCATTTGTCTCTTGTGATGTGAAACTGGTCGGTCACCAAGCTAAACTCTTCGCCCCCCTCTAGTCTTTTTCATGCTAACAGGGCGACCTGCTTGATAATGATTAAACAGTAGTGAAGCTCTTGCTCTTATAGACATGTCTTTAGTCTTGTACTATATGTTGGTAATGAATTAATATTTCTTGGCGATACCCTTATTTTAGATACTCCATTCCGCAGATCACTTACACTTATCTCTTCCTTTTTTTTATAGTGATTTTAGACCTCACTCCTACTTAGGTCTACAGAAGTATTGATAAGAAAGGTCTCCCCTAAGAGCATCTCTAGCAGGGAGTGTGGGTTTGGGTATGAGTTCTGACATCCTGACCTACCAAAAACACAACTCACACCCGACCTCTCCCAACAGCCAGTGTGAGTACAAGATGTGATTTTTTTTAATTTTTATTTTTTTAATTTAGAAGAGATTAAAACACCGCGCGGTGTTCTTTTTACTGCACGGTAAAAAGAACACCGCGCGGGATTCTAAACACCGCCGCTTCAACTATTTGTAAATTCATCACCCAACTCGACTATTCTCACATTTTACTTCTTGCCCTCTCTCAAAATCCCTGGTAAAAAAATTATGATTCCAACAAAATCAAAATGCATATGCCAGAGGGAGACCCACACCCAGTACTATTCTTGGGTTTAGAGGGACAAAAGATCCAGAGCGTTCCATAACTTACTCGAGGCCCGAAAGGAAGAAAAAGCAAGTAGAATTTGAAGATGTTCAACCTTAATCTATACCAAACCCAACCCAAGAAAAATTCCTGCGGAGGTGTATTACCCAACTCCCAGATGGCGTCAGTCACATCTATTACACGAGAAAGGAGCTCACGGTAAGTTTTAGTATAATTGTGAATTTGTAATTTCCATAAATCAAGTGTTTGATAAAATGTCTCAATGAACATAATCGAGATTCGATGCGTGTGCACGGCACATTCACTACGGTGATCAAAGTGTGAAATGAGATTTCCACAATTCCACCACTAAGGGATGTCGTGGTAAATATATTTGGGCAGTTTATGGATATATGCTTGGGAAATTTAGATAATCGGCTAATTCAGGCTCTTACAGAGCGTTGGTAGCCGACCAAGCACACGTTTTTGTTCTCGTGTGAGGAGATAGGGGTCACGCCATAAGATTTCACAATGTTGTCATCATTATCAATCAGCCGATATCGGACACAGGTGTCGTATGACGACGCATGGAGTGTATTATCCAATACGAGGCAATTGCTCCTCAACATTGATTTTAACCATAAAAAGATTGGGAACGTCAGCATTTCACATTTGAGAATGTAGTTAACCGTCGCAGATGATCGGGATGATGATATTACTATTGCTTGTACTTTTATCCTATTCATGATGGGACATTTGTGGTTCCAAACTGACAACGACACCGTCCCGCTTTGATATCTCGCGGCCGTAGACGATTTGGACTCGACTGCCCAATATGAGTGGGATTCTGCTATTCTTGCTTCCTTGTACCATGGTTTGGATGCCGCAGTCACTACCGGGGTACCATCACTAGATTTGTCCAACTTCTTACGGTACACTAACACTTTTTCCTTTTACAAATCAAATATCTTCCAATAAACGTTTTAAATATAAATTATTATTATTTTTTATGTTATTCCGAAATGCAGTATTGGTTTTATAAGTATTGCGGGATTGGTCACCCTATAGTCAAGGAAGAGGTTAAATTTTCGGCCTATCCGCGTCTTAAAGCGATAAAAGGAATACCGCGCGGTAATCCAAACACCGCCAAACTTAATTTTTTGAGTGTGAGCTCCTCACACTCGGTTGAGTTACTGTAGGGCCACGTTTGTAAACTTACACTCTCTCAAACCCTGCTGGGAGACTTAAAGTATAAGTTTGAATGTGGGTTTGCAAACCCAACTCAAACCCACACCCTACTGCGTTTGCTCTAATAACTATGCAACTTATATCTTGCAAGTCTGATAGCTTTATTGCACCACTGCAAAACACGCCAGAAATCTTACATTTAAAATCATTCATTGCTTTATAGTGCTCCAAAATTGTATCAGATCTTCAACAATACATATCTGGCATCAACTATTTACCCCATAAGATCATTAAACTATAAAATGTTGAGAGATAATCGATATAGTAGAGCAATTTAACAGTACTATATCTTATGAATAAAAGAGAGAGAAGATAAAATTTCTTATTGATTATGAATTGTGTTCTCTGTACGATATATATAGATAACCCTATAACAAAGGTTACCTAACCTACTCAAATTCTCCTCATAACCCTATCGGGCCTATGGGATTGTTAGGAGTCCTAATAGGACACCCCAACCCTGTTGGGTTCCTAGCCTGGGCTTGGACCCAATTCCTAACACTTCCCCTTGGGGTGTTCCATACTAGGACGACATGCCTCATCAAAACCTCTGCCTAGCAAAACCCCCTTGGGCAAAAATATGTGCTGGGAAAGAGTACAATCATATGCCCTGTATGGATTGTGGATGCGTATATGTTGCCTCGTCAAAACCTCCAGCCAGTAAAACCTCCTAGGATAAAAACTGCGCTATCTGAAAAAAAAAGTACAACACGCATGTGTCCACTTCAGGCTGGGACTACTCCCCCTGACGTCGATCTTCCTGAGATCTATCTCCTTGAGATATTGATAAATAAATCTTCTGCATGCTGATTCAGTGTACTAGCTACTTGAACGTAAGTGGTGCAAGAGTTTTCGTGCATGAATTTGCAAAGATGTCTTCTGAAATATCTTCGACAATACTAATCTCATTCGCCTTTTATAATTCATAAGGTTGGCATGACTTCTGTAAAATGTACTTCGTTTTGTCGCTATTGATAAATTGCCATTGACTTGAATGATGCAAGCTTAATTGTCTTCATACATAGCTGATACTTTATCTTGGATAGAATACGCTACAACTTCAGTTGATGATATATGTCTTGGTGCGCAACCATCATTCTCTGCCAGCTTTATGGAGTGTAATAATCTTCGTGATTCGAGGTGTAGCTACCGCCATCTGCTTCATCAATCTCTAAGAATCTTTATGTATCCCTGTAAATAAATACATAATCTATTTGACAATGGCCTCTATGTGGGTCTGAGAAGTATTCTGTATCGATGTACTCTATACTTTTACGTTTACCATTTTGAATAGAACAGACCCCAGTCTTTTATACTGATTAGATACCTGAGAATGTGCATGATCTCAATCTAGTGCCTTTGGGTAGGAACAAAACTATGACAAGGCAAACAATTCACTGCGAATGAGTCATTGGGTCTAGTATACCGAGCTAACTATAGCAAAACACCTATTAACTATGGCATCATAGCCTTAAGAGTTTCTCCCCTCATTAGGATGGTGGAAGATGTCGTTGTCCACACCCAAGTGATGGACGCGCAATAAATGACTTAACACCATGTGCTGCATCCATATCAAAGTGTTAGATAACTCTTCCAATATATATTGCTTGGTGTATGAGTATGCCACTATCAATATATTCAATCTGCAAATTGAGACACTACTTGATTTCCCAAGGTCTTTTATATCAAATTCCTTCCTAAGGTATTCAACGGCACTCGCGATCTCCCCCGAAGGTTTAATGATATCCAAATCATTTAGTATACTGTTATGATGAGTGAAGCTAATAGTTGTGTTCTAAATAAGAACGCATGGATAGATAAGGATATTTACAAAGTCCTTGACCTTCAAATACTCAATCAATACTTACTATGTCACATGGGCCCATTGCTTTAAGTCAACAATAAATTTTCCAGTTTTATTACGTACGTACCTCGCGTGTCGGGCATAATTGCTTCAAGAAGCTTATACCTCCCCAGGTAGCTTCATGTATATATCTGTATCTAGTTTCCCATGTAGATATGCAGTATTTACATCAGATGCATGTCTACTTGTCCCTGACAACTTGACAAACTGATCAATACTTAAAATATTATAGCGTCCATAACTGGGTAATAGGTCATACTGCAATTGATGTTAGATCTCTTAAAAATTTCTTGGGCAACTAGTCTTGCCTTGACCAAATTATCTTTTTGAGTTAATTATGCTTCTGTACATTTCCCATTTATAACTGATAGGCTCAATTGTATTATTTCGAATTATGCTAGCAAGCTGAGCTCCGCTTGGATTCCAGATGCCCACTTTGGCCAATGTATAACAACATACAGTTATTTACAATAAGTGGCTCTGAATCCTCATCCTTGATGGCGAACACAATAGCGAATATGAATACCTTGTCCACAAATCTCCACTGAACGATCATACGTTGCGCTTATTACATACTTTTAATAGATCAAGATCTCATTATTATCATACACGTATGTGCTACGCTGGGCTAGTCTCGTAATACATCAACTGGTCGCGTAGCTACTATTGCCTCATTAATAGGTGGTTCCATTATCGATAAACTGGTTATACCATTAGTCATATTTGTCCCTTATTCTACAGCTCCTCGGCTCAGAATACTTTCATCCAACGGTGCTCCGCACTAAGCGCGAGCCTCAGATTCGTGTGCGGAACTAATTCTCGTGGAACGTTCAGTGGCAGTACTATTTCCCCAAGAATGTTCTGCTGTGTAGGTGTATTACTTGCAGGTACATACACTTACAGTACTTCAATAGTATCTATAAATGTCTCTGGCAATTTATTTACGACCTATTATAGGTTTGTAATCCGTTGAACCTTATTGTCACCTAACTTATGTATAAGGATCTAAATGAGATAATGATGGTGTTTTCCAAGACCTCTTGGAAACATCCTCAGCATTAACTGTCATATCTTCCTCAATGTTGGGAATATCGTCTCATCAAAGTGATAATTATCTGCCCTGCAATATACATATCGCCAGTAGGTCCAAATATCCAGTAATAAATGTGAATCATAACCCACATAATACGAGGCTGACGTTGAGGGTCCCATATTTATACATTGTGGTATGATTAGCACATGTACGGAACATCTAAATATTCATCGATGGGTGGCACCGAGCTCTGACCCAGTTACTAGTCGCTTTTAGGAAAAAATAATTTGATGATTTGCTAGGGGACGAGCCCTAATCAGTACCGTGGAAGCAAGAATACATATCCTACATACTAGCTGGAAACTGTGATCGTAATAACAGTGACCTAGCGATTATGCTAAATCGCTTGATTAGGTTCTCTGCCAATCCCGAGTTGGGTATGGTATGGGGTCACGATGCTCAATCATTTATCTCATTTAGCTGTAAAATAATCATCAAAAGCATGTGAGTCCAACTCTCAAGCCCTCGTCAAGTCGCATCGATCGACTTTGATCGGTTAATCTAGGAATTAAGCCTGCGATCGAATGATCAAAGTGAGAAGTTGTGCTAACGACGTATTCCTAGATTTTATGAGTAGTCAAACGTAAGACCATCTCCTAGATGCGTCTTTTATGACTATAAATATTCAAGTGGGCCACTATGTGGATGGAAAGGTCCACATGTATCTCCATGGATGCGTTTGGAGCAAAGACTGAAGATCCCACTCCACCTTGGACATACTAGGATGAAATAATAACCTTTCTTTGAAAGCAATTGTTACACGTACACTCTATGGATCTTCTCTTCTTTTAAGAAAAGTTAAGATGTAATCCCAATAATCCTCCTCACTATCCGAACCCTGAGGAGTGTATTCAAAATTATTCCAATAGCGTGTTCAAACCTTTAGATATGGAGTGAATGCACATAACCTTATCTGTCATTTTCTCTGATAGTCATTACGTGATAAGCATTATCATGTATCTCCCTAAACTCAGTAAAATCTGGCTGGATTTATGAGTTTATAAAGTGGACTAGATACCATGTATCGTACCGTTAGAGTGTAATAGCATGACACACTCAGTACATTTTATCATATTGGCAGTGTCAATGATATTCGTACCATCCCCAATACACAAGGTTATACAATAAATATATTCATATCTCAAAAGGATTGAGTGCGCTGTACCAATGTCTCTTAGACATGTGTCGCCACTCATCTGATTATCGGTAATGCTTAATGAGTAGATAGATCCATAGGCTGGTTGTATAGAGCAGATCAACTATTATAAATGGAATTTAACTACTTCCCAAGCAATAAATTTGAATAATCACAATTTATAACAAATTGAAAATCTCATGTATGTCACGAGCACTTTATTAAAATATAAATGATATGTTCGCAACAAAATTAAAAATACAGACAATAGAAAGAATATTAAATCAAATCTGTACTAGAAAAGAAACTACTAGTGCTCTCTCTAATGTGACATCACATGTCTACTGAGATATCATTATGGATTATTCGTATGTTAATCCATGACGGCTTCAGTGCCGTCGAAGAAGTTTGACGCTATAACCTCCACAGGGGTAGAGTTAGTGTTAACAACTGCATGGTGGGTCTGGACTCTGTCACCTATAGCCACCCGTGGTACATGGCATTCCCGTACCCAGTGTCTTGTGTCACCGCAGTTAAAGCAAGTATATCCCTGATCAATCTTCTTTTCCTTCTTCACATTGCCTAGTGTCTAGGATTTCTTAAATCCTTTACCTCTCCCAGGGCCAAAGGGTTTCTGGTTCCTGCCCTTCTTGTATCCCTGGTATCCTCCCCTGTCCCTTCTATATCTTCATCCCTGATATGTAGAGTTATTTTCCTGAAACTGAACATTGTTTGACATTGGCAACGGCGCACTCCTAGAAGGCTGCATATCATGATTCTTCATCAAAAGTTCATCGTTCTGCTCAGAGAGGAGCAATGTCTGAATCAAGACTTTATGAGTCATCAAGTTCTCTCGCCGATATTCCCTCTAAATCGTAATATTGCTAGTATGGAAGGTTGATAGAGTCTTCTCTACCATTTCAGCATCAGTAGTTTCCTCTCACATAGCTCAAGTATAGAAGTAATTTTATGGATTGCTGAGTTGTAATCAACGACTGTCCTGAAATCATGGAACCTAAGGGTGTTTCATTGGTGTATTGCTTTTGGGAACATAATGGTCTTTTGTTGACCATAACGCCCCTTCAAGCTCGTCCATAAGTCAGCTGGCTTAACCTTGTTGAGGAATTCAGTTTTCAGGTCATCCTGAATTAGATGACGGAGGATAAAAAAAGCCTGTACTTTGTCCATGGGATTTTCCTTGTTACGAATGACGATGATCTTCTGTAGACCAAGTGACTTCAAGAATATATCAGTGTCACCAAGTGAGGTAATTGGCTCTAGTGGGCAGCAATGGTTGAAATTCAGTATTTTTGAGTTTTGCAGACATCTGTAATGTAAGATATAGATTGTAATAAGTAACATTTCTTGATAAACATATCAAATGCATTAAAGACAGATCATAGTACTTAGAATAACGAGAAATAAATGATTCTCAATCATATTATAGTTGAACCCTGTTCATATTCTAAAACTCATGAAATTTTTCTAGTAATTAAATCCCAAATTTTACCCCATAAAAATGACGATCTTAATTTTAGGCGTGCGTTTTAATAGAATCTTAGCCAAGATTGTTATTCAAAACCACTAGATGTGTGTTATCCTTATTCTGAGAACTAGGGTGTTCTGAGCCCTTAAGTTTTCTAAAGGTCTGTATATTCTAGCCAAATAAACCATTTACTACGAATATGAAGGGCATTAGATGTTTAGCTAACAAGTGGTCCCGCCCAAAAGTCTGTTGGGTTCACAAGATAGGCTGATTATGCCTGTCTTTGAACTAACATTCTAGAGTACTATAGATTTTTATTAATGCCTATATACCTCTAAATGTTATCATGTAACATCTAATTGCACTTAGATATGAAAAATTAGCTCCTCAGACACCAAGTTTTTAGAAATAAGACTAAGTCAATTCCCAATTGAGCTCTAGTTATTTGTCCATGACAATTAACTGTGATTTAGATATGACTCACAGTCGTATGCTAAATTAGTCTTGGTTTCATATTATTTCTAATCCTTGATCATTATAATTAGTATCCTAGGGGCATACCAGTAATTCCCTATTAGCTATCATAAGATACTTAAATAGGTATTACACCATGTACTTATATCACATATAAGTGAGCCAACTTTCCTAAACAAGGTACCTCTTCCCCAAAAAATTAATAAATATTTTTCATAAAAAATTCAAAATGGGCCCCTACAGGGTAGATCCGGTCAATAAGAATTTTTTTCAAAAAAATTGTGCTCAATTTGGCAAAAAATTGGGCTTTTTATAGCCGTTTTAGTGTCATGCATGCTACATGTTTCAGGCATGCCATACGTGCCACACACTTGCCATGCCACATCAGCATGCCATGTGCCCTTAACACGTGTCACTACCGACGTCACAGTGGATAATGATGATGTCACATCAGATAATTATTAAAAAAATAAAAATATTTTTTATCTTGCTGACATCATCGACAAAAACTGTCGTTTTTGGCCGTGAAATTGTGTAGTTTCAAAGTACTATTCCCAGCGATTGGGACATCTTCCCAAGATATACCATACACCATTGGAAAACTTTCAGAGTAGGCTATCGAGCCAAAGTGGTTTTGCCTCTATAAGATGTCCACAGAGAAAGATATACAAGTTTGAATATAGCCATTTTCAAAGGTAAAAAAAATCAAAAATCCTAATTTTTAATCCAAAAAACTAGGGAAAATATATTTTTGAACCATGATAATCTATGATATAGTATATGATTAGAAAGAGATTGAATATGTATTCAAAAAATTATAAAATACCTCTCTTTGATCGTAAGGTTTCTCTGAAAACTTTGATTAGAGAGTAATTTTATGTTATCCTCGTTCCTAGAGCTTACGGTTGGTAACGTGTTGAGAGATAATCGATATACTAGACTAATATAATAGTACTATATCTTATGAACAAAAGAGAAAGTGAAGAGAGAATTTCTTATTGATTATGAATTGTGTTCTCTATACGTAATACAGTGATATATATAGATAACTCTACAACAAAGGTTACCTAACCTGCTCAAACTCTCCCCATAACCCTATCGAGCTTATAGGCTTGTTAAGAGTCCTAATAGGACACCTCAGCCCTGTTGGGTTCCTAGCTTGGGCTTGGACCCAACTCCTAACATAAAACACTTAGATGGCCTCTTTTGTATCATCTTGATACATAAATCTTTAGAATGGTTTGCAAACCGAATCAAGATTGGGTTGATTTAATTATTCAAATAGTAGTAGTACTTAGTAAATCATAATACTAATTTCTAAAGATGATTACATTTTCAGTTTTTATCCCCCTTGATATGTTAATTGTTTGTTTTGATTATGTTATTATCAAACTTGAAAACAATGAGTATATTCGGTCTTTTTCATTTAGATTAACACAAATACACCTCTCCACATTCCATACATAGATACAACACATCCAAAGGGTAAAAGCCCTTAATTAAAAGTGTTGAACCCTTAAACATGGTCATGCAACTGAACTATGGTAGCAATTTCATTTTATTAAAAAAGAAGCCAAGTCCCCCTCAAAACATCTAACTTCTTAAAATAATTTGTCCATACAAGTTACACCCATATATAACAGACATACAACGCCGCTAACATATAAATTATCTACAAGGTTCAAATATGAGCGCCAGTATATAAGCATAAGAACATGGCGTGCATTCAAATGCACAAAGAATTGTCATTTCATAAACCAAACCTATAGCAAAATAATTCATGAGACAATTAACTGAATTAACATCGTCAATATTTTTGTAGAGAAATGTCCAAGTTTTGTTAAAGAACGGAACCCAAAGCATCAATCCCTTTATCCTTTTCGAATATCTGTCACAATCCATACTACATTACCTTTCCCCCCTTAAACGCAAACAACCTTTGTGCCATCTCTTAAAGTGGTTAGCCTCAGGATTACTTTGTAAAATTTTAAAATGAACAATGAAAAGTAAATGTTGCAGTAAGTAGAAAACAATTACCATGCTACAAAAAAGTAAAAAAGTTAAAACATTTTACCCTATTGGTATACATCAGGGTTGTTCACACTTGCATTCTGTATCAGGACCGCTAAATCAATGTTTTTAAGAAATCGACCTAACATATACATCCAAATGAGTTATGCATATGATTGATGTCTCACGCTAGTAAAAGGCAATACTACCAATTACCTCATGAAACTTCACTTCCACATTATTTGCATGAAGAAGAAGATATTGAGTTACTAACTGATGATAACAACAAAATTCACGTCATCAACTCCTAACACTTTGTTATTATTTTTGCCTTTTCTGCATTACCGAAAAACCAACTTTGTCAATTCATTAAAAATAAAAATAAAATCTATTGCATCCTAAAAAATCATGCGCATCTTGACTCGTAACAAGAGACGAAGAGGTAAAAGATAATCAATTTATCATTTCATAAAAGATATGAAAGTTGCTGCATCATAATAAATCATGCGCATCTTGACTCGAAATGGAAGACGAAGAGGCAAAAGATAATCAACTTCCCTTTTTTACATTAACTTTAATGAACCTCTTGAGTCATGCGGATGAAGACTTCAAAATGCATCTCCTTCTTTTTGTACATGGCCATTCCCTCATGTAAGATACTTTAAAGTCAAGCTACGTTAGTGCTTCCGTCCTTGGGTCCACTTATACCAATTGAATTAATTTAAATGTTTTTAGTAGTTAAAAAAAATTAACCCACATGAAATGCGAAAAAAAATGAAGACATAAAAATTACACTATATCATGCTTAACATGATATGAGAGATAATGGCTAACCTAGATATTTAACTCAATGTATCTCCGCTAATAAGTCAATGGTTTACCCATCATGATTAGGAACTGTTCAGAATGTAAGAGTAAGAACTGTTGCCTACATTAATTTGTTGCTTCTTGTGCTTTTGTAAAGATTTAATCATCTTAAATTGAAATTTTGGGTACCCTTTTACATTTAAGACTAACTGATCGTAGTGGGTTTGAACCACCATATCTTGAGATATTCCTTATATAAACCATATTCTCAAGTGCACTTCATTTTGAGCTAAAGACCCAATATGAGCACAAAATTGTGAAAATATTCCTTTTGTAAACACAATAAATGTAAGTGGTTTACTTAGGTCTTCACACATTGGTAATGGCCTACATTTTCCTAAGTGGCATTCCCATCTCCAACTTTACTGTCAAGATCTAACCTGCAATATTATAAATTAATATAAGTTGTGAAGCACACAGTTTTAAACCTATTCAAGAGTAACAAAATGATTTACACACAAAACAATATAAGATGTTAAACAGAAAAGTATAATAATGTCTAAATTAATTTATTATGAATCAAATGAAAAACTACGATTAAAAATTATAAATACCGAGCACAATATAATTCTGAAATGTAAGATTTACTAACCTTATCTCTTTGGTGCTACTCATTGTAACAACTGCAATACGATAGGTATTATGGTCAAGGCATCCACTTGGAGAACATTATCATTATATGTATTACCAATATCAAATAAATATTTGTTAGCGTTGGTTCTTTGTCGAACCTTTTTTTATCCTAGAGACTTAGTGTCCTTATATAAATTTTGCACAATAGATTGAATTAAGAGATCTCATGGTCCATACGTGTTGGCCTTCATATAGAAAGACTTTCCCTACCGCTCTTCCTAGACATGCAATGCTGGCCTTTAATGCCAAGCTCCCTATCTATCCCCTTATAAGCATCAGTCCAAGATTTTGAAATCACTCACCAAAGGATCAAAATAATGCCCAATGACAGTAGACATCCTTTCAAAACATAAGAAAATGAACTATAGAATATTAACATGGCAAAGATATATAACTTGTAAGCTAATATTTAGGTATCTAAGACGTAATGCATTTGATATAAGGGAAAGGATTTAGAGGCACTCAAAAGCCAAACACTCAAGTCTCACTCAATACCAACCACTTATCTCTATTAGATGAGTGGTTTTCAAAATTGGTGATTTGCTATATATGAAATGAGGTAGAAAGCCAAATAGTCACTTTCTCTACCTGGCAGTCATGTCACATTACTGTCTCTTTCCCTATCTCTTACAAAGATTTGAAGCATCACATTACAGTCTTTCCTTCTCTCTTTCTTACAAACCACCTTCTCTCTCTCTCACAAACCAAACTCTATTATACTCATCACCATTAGAGTGTAATTCGAAATCCCTAAACCCTCCCTTAAATCTCTTTCTATCTCTCGAACAGTTTTTCTCTCTCGAATAGTTTCTCTCTGTTGAACTCATCGTTAAAGACATGGGAGAGAAGTTTCTTTTCATTAAGATTTCCCTTCATCTTTTCCCTATCTTTTCAAGGAAGGGAATAATTTGTTGTTGCGTTAAATATTGGGGTCCCAAATATTGGAGAACATAAAGAAAGTGGAAATTGACGTCTATTTGAAGGTATTGAAATTCTCTGTTATTCCTTGGCAATAATCCCCCAATAATTATAGTTTATTTATCCCCAATATTTATAGTTCATTTACAATCAAAATTGGAAATTTCTTTTGCCTCTGCACATTGTACCCCTAATTTATGTCCCCTCTGTGCATTGAATAGTAAAATTGTCGAATTTGACAATATTGTAATGGGATTAGAGTATGAAAACTTGGTATTGTTGAATTCGACAAATTAACTATGAAATTGGACTTCATAATATTTTTTTTGTCGAAATCGACAATTTAGCTATAAAATTGGACTACGAAAAGCATAAATTGTCAAAATCAACAATTTATCAAATGTAATTAGAGCTATGAAACATAATATTGTCGAGATCGACAATTCTGATAATGTACATGAAGCATTGTATATATAACATTGTCGATTTTGACAATTTCTAAGTACAATTGGAGTTATATATAGGAGTATATTGTCAATTTCAGAAAATATTGCCCTGAGATTTTGACTAATTCCCATCAAATTGTGTACAGGTACACCATAAAAGAGAAAGTGTCCCGTATAGCTTCCAATAAAAGAAAAAAAAGTTGGACGGAGCAGACCCGAAAGTCCCAGACTCTGAAGATCTAGTTACATATAAGAAAAAGAAAAAGATTATTGGGACGACAACAGTGGTCCTTCGAAACACTGTTGAACAATCCCCTCCAAATACTATTAAAACTACAAATGAGGGTATTTTTGAATACAGTGGAGCTCACATTCAAGATAGTGATGAGGTTTAGGTGACTGGGGGTTCTCAAATTCAGAGTGAGTCAGCCTATGCTACTTTGGGAGCTCAACCAACACTCCCAACAAATTGTTATGTTAATTTAAATAGTGTTGGGAAGAATTATGAGCATAGTTCTGGGCATAATTGTGAAGGCGAGGGGGCTGTAAACAACAAAAAGGTTGGCCTTATTGATACTAGTTTGCTCAGGAGCTTCAAGTTCCAGCGAGGTCGATTGTGTTAGGGCAGGTATAATACTTAATTATTATTTGTTATTCTTATTATTTGTTAAATTTTATGTAGTAATCACTCATTTTTTTAACATAATCGATGTTATTGTTCAGGAGAAGGCGTGCCTTCATGTTCACCATTACCCGTCAATGTGGGATCTTACAAAGAAACTACAAATAGTCTAAGATTTGGTTAAGTTGAAGGATTTACATTAAATTGGGGCCATATCCTATGATTCTTATAACTCTGGCCTTATTTTTTCTTTTACCGAACGTGGCAGTCGAAAACTAATAGTTTCCTCTTCAAATGGGGGGAGATGACTCCAACTTTGGATGATATGGAGCAACTGATTGGCTTTGGTACAGATGGTAATACCACTGTAATTGGTGGGACTTGGTGATTCCCTGCGCTTCTCTAGGTATTTGAGAGAATCTCTTGCTAGATTTAAAACGATTCAAGGCTTTGAAAGCTGGTGGTACTGGTAATTCTTTGTCACTAATGAAACTAAGAGAACATTATGCCTATAAATTGGAGAAGGTTCTCAGTGACGGTACTGTTGCGAGAGCCAAGAAGAAGGGGTTAATAGCTGGGTTTGTTGCTCGTGCGTACATGTTATATGTACTTGGTTCCTTTTTATTCCCCATGAAAAAAGGGTACTAATGTCGGCGCACGGTATATGAACTTGTTTGCCAAGGATAAAGCGGTAAAGAAGTGGTCATGAGGGTTAACAGTTCTGGTGCACATGTATCACAATCTCGGTGCAACATCTCGGGATGATGGGAGGCAATTTGCATGCTATAACGCGCTACTCGAGGTGATTCCCACTCCTTTACTACTAATATGTATACATATGCATCCACCTATCTCTTTACTAATTTGATTTTGTTTATCTATATACATATAGTCGTGGATTTTTGCACATTTCCCAAAGCTTGCTGGGATCCCGACGGAGATGGATTCTGACCAATACGAGCACTGTACTTGTTGGAAATGGGGCGGATCTATTATGGATAGATATGGTGGTCCGGTTTTACTAAAGTTTAGGGAGGCATTGGACAAATACAAAGTCGATGTTGTAAGTTTTTTAGATGAACTATCCCATAATTTTTTAGTAGTATACACAGGTCTATTGGTCAGTGTTATATACTTACTTACACAGCCAATATGTAAGTACATATTGTCGAAGTTGACAATATTGGTAGTATATATGAAATCAGGCAATGTACAATATTGTCAAGTTCTACAATTATGGCAATGTATTTCTAGTTTTGCATATATAATATTGACGAGCTCGACAATTTTGGCAATGTTGTTCTAGTTATGCATATATAATATTGTTGAGATCGACAATTATCAAGACCAATTGGAGTTATGCATATATTACATTGTCAGAATTGATAATATAGTTAAATTACTTTAGAACTACTGGGTAATCAGACAATTTAATGCTTTTATCGTAATTATTGTGTATTTGCACAGTTTTTCTTTAGATGTCTTTGTCTTCTATTTCCCTGTTCTTAGCATAATATATTTGGCTCATTTTTCATGTAGATTGTATTGGACCCGTATAGAGATAAAAGGGATTCTACACATGGGTTCAAGGAGATCACCTATTTTTATGGTGTACTAGCAAGTCCAGACCATATTCAGCCTGACTACCCAAATATGGTTGTGCGGCAGTTCTCACGGGAACATAACATCTACACAAAGCCTTTGTTTTTAGAGGTGTCCAAGCTTTGGATCTCAGAAGAGCCAAGGAAATACAACCCTAAGTATGAGTGGGTTGATTGCTTCTCCAAAAAGAAATGGAAAGATTGGGTACTGAAGAAGGCTTAAAAAGGGCAGAAGATACGAGAGAGGCCTCCAGTATGTACAGAGGGATACTTGAAGTGGTTTGCCACTGTCTCGTGGATGACGATCTGTCCCATTATCATTAACTTGGTTGCAGATGATGATGTTAGGATGTTTGAAATTTATCAAAGGAAGGAAGCATGTGCCAATGAGGATGGTGACACCCCCATGGACCACTATGAAACAGGTGGTAAACAATATGATTCATCGGTTAGTACATCTTCCCTTATATTCTGTTTGTTCCATTCATTTTTGCTTTAAATATTTATTTTCTAATATTTTGTTCACAAATTTGTAGCTTAATGAGCATGCCACTCTGTCTCCAAATGCCCATGATACCATGCCAACACGGGCTGAATCTTGCGGGTTGGATCAACAAATGAAAATATTAAATGATGAACTTTAGAAGCTTAAGGAAGATAAAGATAAAGAGTCTGAAGCCAACATAAAGCTAACAGAGACCCTGAAAGGAAAAGTCAGTGTTTATCCACAGTTATCCTTATATCTAATTGTCGAGTTTAACAATTATCTTGATATATGTGAAGTTAAAAATATATCATATTGTCGAGATCGACAATAATATAGTAAGCCACATTAGAAAATTGTCGAATCCCTAATGGGTCGACAATTTTGAAGTTCACATGTACATTTTAATTGGGTTATAGAATAATTGCTTCATATCATCTTAACCTCAGACAAGTGAATGTAATTTGCTGAGAAAAAACATTGATCAAATGAAGGAGGACATGCAACTGAAGCGTGTACTTGATGAGCAATGTGTACTAGCATATGCAGAACTACCGGGACAATTAAATGCGAAGGTAAGGCCTTAGGCAGATATCATTATCCTCTCCATTGATTATTTCATTCCAAACCATAATGTTCATAATAATTTACAAACCATGATGTTTGCAGATATTGGAGTACAAAAATTTACAAGAAAAAAATGTAAGTTTAAAGGCAGAGCTAAGGCAAAAATCTGGCCTTGAAGAATATAATGATAGCTTATCTATTGAGTTGAATAAGAAGGTAATGTGGTGTGTAACATAATTACTTATTAGAGTTTATTAATCATTCTTGCATGGGGTGTAATTATTTTACAAATATGTACGGTCTAATGAGAATGAGTCACTAAAGGCGGTGAATGCCCTTTTGATGGAGCAGATAGACTTGGAACTTCCACCAGCTACACCTTTGAGTTTACCAACATTTGTATGAGATCTATTGTTTTGTGGTTGCATTATTTTTTACTATGGTAACATTTTTCTGGTACTACATGTTTTGAACAGCTAGCTATCCTCCAATCACATCAGCCTATGACAGACATAAACCTACCAAAGAAGTATGATGACTTATTGTCTGTGCATGAAGAACTTAAAAAGAAGTTGATTGTGAAGGAAGATTTTATAAGCCATTCAAAATGAATGATATTAGTTTTAGTTAGTGAATTAGAGTTTGTATTTGATTATCCAAAAGTGAATGAAATATGTTTTGGCAAGGTTTGATGACTTTATTTAAGTTTAATTTTGTGAAGCACTTGAGTATTTTTTATGTCCTATGTTAAGGATAATCAGATATTCCATTCAACTTGTGTTCCTTGGTCAATAACAACTGAAGTATAATATTGTCGAAATCGACAATATATAACCAATGTATTGACAATAACAACTGAAGTAATTGTCGAAATTGACAATTTGCATTTGGTTGGACAACATAGTGTTGTCGAAATCGACAATAATTATCTGTCAAATCACAAATACTTGAACTAGATGCTTATCTCCTTTATGTCTTTTGAACAGACACTGAACTGGACATACAAGTACATGAAAGAAGCTGCAAGATATACAGAGGAAACTAACAATCTCTTAAGCCCCACTCTCCATATTTATTTCATGGAATGTTAATTTCACTGTTAATCCCAATGTTAAAGTTTTTTCTCAGTGTAAGAAGTTGGTTAATGCTGAAGAGATGAAGAGGTCTTTAAAAGTAAATAATAATGAATGGGTATGGACCCCATGTCATATCATTATTGATAAGCTTTGGTGATGCACCTATTATTGTGTACTCTAATATCTAGTTGTTGCAGTTGTTGCAGGAGATTTGGCATCAATCATTGAAGAAGGCACTGACGAGTAAAGGGATGGGAGACATAGGGGACTTAACATTGAAGAACTTTTTAACAAGAATGAAAGATTTATCACAATAGCACAACAAGGACCCAAGGGAGATTATCAAGAAGACTTAGTTTCCACGGGGCTAACCCTTAAAATTTTGCCATTGCTAGGAGAGAGAATATGGCTAAGAAGAAGTTACATGAAGTTCTATTCCAACCATGGAAAAATTATCTTACAGATGTTCGTGGCATCAAAATAAGTGATAACAATTCTAGTTTTAGGGTTCCGGCCAAGATTTAGCACCAGAGCTAGCATATATTCCCAGATGTAATGAAATTGTTGAAGTCCTTTCTCTGCAAGGATCCTACATTTTGGGAGTATCTTCAGTAAAACATTGGGTATACAATTAACTCTAGCCGGTGAGAAGGCGTATGTAAGTTTGTTCTAAGCTTGTTTATTTGGTCATCAACATGTGCAGTATAGACATATGGCACATTTTCTATCAACTTACTATGAAAAGATTGTGGTTTTTATTAGCCACACTGAAGCATATACATTCTTACCCCTTTTTGGGCACGTAAGAAAAATACTACTTCAAATGAGGAGAGGTCCAAAACCCTCTTATGGATACTAGTAAGTACTGGTGGTTTGGTTTGGGGACGGACAATCATTACGTTCATTTGCTTCCAAGGTATGATGCACCAATACCTTCAGTTTAACCTCTTTTCTGTGGTCATGCAAATCTGGAAATTCCTCCGGCTTTTGTAAAAGAACAACTGACTAGGTATTTTGATGTGAGGGTAAGGACCTTCAAGGCATTACTTAGAGAACCCAATGTAAAGGGGTATATAGTGAATGACATGATCGTTGTTGGCATCTCGACAATCAAATAAGGTTGTCGACCAAATGTTTGTATATCACAGTTCTGCTACCTCACTATTTATTGGTAGTATATATGGTTATCCAATTTTGGTATATTACAGTTCTGTTAGCTTACTGTTTGTAAATAATAGTATTTAATTTTTTATAAGAGTACCCCTTGTTGAATTATTTTTTGTAGTATACACAGTTCTGTTAGCTCACTACTATGTCTGAATCTTATTTATGGCTGTTAAAAGTATGCACATATTGGTTGTGAAGAATATTTTAGCAGTACACTTAGAGTTAAAAAATAAAATATTCATAGTGTACATGGCTTGTCACGCCCCAAAATCTAGTAATCGGTAGCTAGACCAATTACTGAGATTCAAGGATGTGCAGGTCAGGGAATCCAAAAATTCGTCCCACGAACAACCGAGCCGTAAAAAAATTCTAGCCCAGTCATTCACAATAGTATCACAACAGAGTAATAAGGAAAGACAGAAACAGCAGAAGACTAAGATAACAATATCTAAACGTAAGATTCTACAAACCTTTACGCAGTAAACCCAACAGTAATAACTGGATAATGAGCCTCCAGCTAACTCCCCAAAGATCACCACAACAGCAACTAAAACCTGAAATAGCCTGCCACTGAAAGGGGGATGCGAGTGTGAGCAAACAACGAGCTCACTAACTCCCAAAAATAGCTAAACGATTATACTAACCAATGAGGTAGAAAAATATTTATATATATATAATAATATGATATAATAATATCTAACGATAAATAATATATATATATATATATATATACCAAAGACATCTAATAGGTATCTAATAGATATATAACTAGTCTAAAGATTATATTTCACTATACTATAAATATATATACATATCTCAAGCAAAGGAGCGTTAAGACTATAACTACACTCCAGTCCTAAGGATCACTAACTATACTCTAATCACTAGCGTGGCCCTCAGCGCCACAAGCGACTAACCTACCTCAAAAATACAATCACACGCGAGGGTAAACACCCTCGGCTCATAATAATCTAGTAGGGTTACCCAAACCCCAACAAGGCATAACCCCGAAGTTATCACAAGCTGAGCGAGATTGCCTACAACCAGATACCAACCTAAAGCTCACAGCAACCAACCAGACTAATTAACCTAAAAGATTAACCAGGTACAAAAGAGGGAGAAATAGATGTAGAGAGGAGAGGAGTATGCAGAAAGAGATGAATCTAATTACACTGCAAATCAATTAGGAGAAGAGGAATACAATAAGAGGAGAAGAATATGATGAACTAGGATAATCCCATAATTATCCTAATGTAATGATATGTCATGGTGATGATATGATGGAATGAGATAATCTTATCATTATCACAAGTGCAGAAGATTCTATATTAAACATAATGCCGAAGGGGTTAAGGATTTCTATCAGAAGATCCTACGAATTGGAAGTATGCAGAGATGCAATGATATGCATGATGATGATGATAATGATGATGATGATGATGATGATGATTTAGTGATGTCAACCCAAGGGGCTAGCCCCCAAGACTAAAGTGGGTTGACAACTGCTAAAAAAGGATTTACCTTACCGAATATTGCTGGATACAAGGGTACGATGTACTACACTAGCTTGACCAGACTATAAGGATATTACATCAATTTATCAAATCCCACGGAGCCAACATCTAAACTATATATACATTCCGAGGCATTTCAACCCCAGGATAAGCCCTGTACCGGATTGTAAATACTATCTCATACTATCCCACACTCCCAAATGGGTGACTAGGTATAATAGTATCCATTCTGGACCCACCTTCTATTTTAACCCGATTTATGGAATCCCTGAACCTCTCGAGGGTCAGCCGATGCAGAGTTATTTATGTATCCAATCGCTGTAAGATAAGGAGAGAATATATTATCTATGGATGTGGGCAAAAATCCTAAAGACTGAAACAGAACTGCTGTTAACACAGCCAAAACACAATAGGATAACCACCTGCCTGAGAGCGTGGTAACCAAAACTAACACAGATGCCCACCTGTGACTCAGTTGCACCATCTAAACCTAGATAAAACAGCAACTTAACCGTCATGACATCTAAACAACATCAGTCTCTAAGATTCCTCAAAGCAATATGATTTCCAATCAAGTACAATAGTACTCTAGCAGTCAACACTAACTAATACTTATGGGGTGACCTACAAGTTTCCAACAAGTAGTCAACAATCCATAATAACAAAACTGCCTCACAATCCTCCTAATCATGTACATAAGTCACCAGCACGGATGTACAGGAACCAGATTTAACAAAAGGTTTCAGCCGCATTCTAACATCTCAGGTGACGTACAACTTCATAAACCACCTGGCTCAGCTGCGTACCTCACTGCGCCATGCTGTATCGCTGCCTCCTAGATGACAGAAGGGAACACAACCCTAACAACCTCATCCCGGGGAAGGAAGGCTTCCTAGTAAGCTATATTAGCTCTAAGAATCATGAGGACAATAAGTGTTACAACATGATAAGCAAACAATCCTAAGGCAAACTATCAGAAGTTCAGCATCCACGACCAACCACCACGGACAAGCCGTCTGCTCACCACCAACAACTAACAGTTCAGGAGATACCACACTCCCACATGGAATCCAACATTCTAAACAACCACCAATCACAACGACAGTGCTCAAGGACCAAGCCTCGAGAATTCAGAGTACACCTAGACTAATCCTAAGACTAATCAAAATAATAGCAGGCAAGAGGACGAGCTCCGAATCGAAGACCATGTCTTACAGAAGCTATGTCGCCCCAAGACTACCCTGGAACCAATTCCAGCAACCCAAACTAACCAAGGTGCAATACTATAAGGTGAGAACTATAGTCTCTTAACTACACTATCTCGGAGAAATGGCGACTAAACCACAAGCCGTCCATAAGTCTCTACTAATCGTCAAACCAAGTTACTAGTGCCCTGAAACAAGCTGGGCACCCTAATAACTAACCAACAATACCGTACTCAATATATTATATATATACATACTGAGAAATGCTTTTGTTCTCAACCTCAACAAAGAAAAGATTCGTGATAACCACCATCAATAAAATCGGTCTAAGAGGAATCTCATGAGTTATCGTCACATCGATGACAACTAAGAACAACTACCTATGACCAACCATAACCTACAGGTTCTATCTAGTAGCTAAACTCACATTGTCGCGGGCTACTAGCTTATCAAACCCTTAAGTATTCTCGCCTAAGGTATGCTAAACGGATAACCCATAAA
Organism: Kingdonia uniflora; assembly: GCA_014058105.1. Taxonomy (NCBI): domain Eukaryota; kingdom Viridiplantae; phylum Streptophyta; class Magnoliopsida; order Ranunculales; family Circaeasteraceae; genus Kingdonia; species Kingdonia uniflora. Next base: position 715,882 of record JACGCM010000121.1, read on the forward strand.
GGTGTCCTAAGAAATTAACCCATATATTAACCTAATCACATATACAAATATACTAAACTATGCATTTCTATAACTCATGAATCAGCATAATAATCTAGTTATTTAGGAAGATAAAAAACTCGCCTGTAACCCGATATAATGCCCCAGCAGAATCAATCCGAGCAAGCAACCCGAAGCTCTAACGACAGTATTTCGTAGATAAGCCACACGAATCACGGAACAACCCAACCGCAACATCGCAGCCATCGCAACAACCCAAACAACACCACCATCGTCAAACCCGACACCTACAACCATCACAACTCCAAAATCAACAAAAACCTCAATTCATAAACCCTAAATCAGCCCACGATCATAAACCCTAAAACCAAGGGATTCTACCAAAACCAAAATCAAGCAAAGCACACGAGATAGAGGAATTATACACCGAGGAACGATGAAGGTCACGACGAGGAATCAGCGAAGAAATCAGCACATGAGGGAGGAGATGATTCAGTTTGAAGTGGGAGAGAGAGAAAAATATGAGGAGAGAGAATGGATAATGACATATATATAAACGACAAGTCGTTCGAACGAATACGAAAGTCGTTCAAACGACCAAGGGTTCTTGGGCCAAATTCCAGTGGATAAGTCAACTCGTTCGAACGACAATCTGTCCAATGGCCAAAACGTCCAGAAGACACTGAGACACTGAAGGGTTTGTTCGAACGAATATAAAACTCATTCGAACGAGAACTGGGAAAATCCAAAAAAATGTCACTCTGAGGTTCTCCTGAACCGCACACAACACCATGACCCTCAAGGGACTGAAACCACCCGAAACAACAAACGCAACCCTATCAGAAACCTACCACGGCTCCTAAAATCAAAACCCTACCTCCTCAGATCAAACAACCACCTAACCCACGGAAACTATAGAAACCCAAGAGAAAGAATAACACAGAGCCTGCCAATTAGGAAACAATGTGCGGAAGCATAACAGAATACTAATAGCCAAAAACTCAACTGAAAGGAATAAATGGATAGAAAGAGTCTGATAATGGTCTGATAGGCACTGAGAAATTAGAGGTAGCTAATCCCTATTTCTCCACCCGAGAATGAAAATTGGAAACACCAGAAATGCCTGGAATCGAAAACAACACAACCCACGCGAAGGAGAGAAGCGAAAAACTCCTTTCGGATATAGAAACCACTCTCCGAACACACACCACACAAAGAAACTAAAACACTTAAACGCCAAACTACCAAAGCCATCAAACCACCAAAATGCTACCTAAAAGGAATCCACACCAAACCTGACAAGTAGAAATAACACAGAAGCATAACGAACAACAATTAGGAATAACAATAATAATACTTAATAATAAATAATAATAAAAAATAACCCAAAAATTTGGGACATTACATGGTTACTTACAATATCTAATATTGCCGAGTTCAACATTTTTGGTAGTGTAATTGAAGTTATGCATTTCTAATATTGTTGAGCCCGACAATTACCAAGTGTAATTCGAATTAGGGGTATATAATATTGTCAAACTAGACAATATAGTTAAATTATGGTCGATCTATTGGATAAATCGACAATTTAATACTGTATTTTCAACAATCTACAAATTCATAAAGGGTACATAAAGCTATACAATCCCAAAATTCTAAATAGTGCATTGTTATTGTCCTAAATTTCCATCATCAAACAAAATTTAATGTTGAATGAATACAACAATCCCTTGTCATTAATAATTATCAGATACAGATTTATTAGAATCAATTACAGATCGAAACCATGTCTACTTATATTTTCCTAGATGTCTTGGTTGTCGGGATTATCTTGCAACGGTTGAACTGAATCCCCATGACCATCCCTTGCATAAAATTTATTCTGATGGTAAATACGGGGTAAATACATGGGAAACTCATTATAGAGAAATCGTAGAGAATATGACGTTTATGCATAGTGTTGAATATGTACTTACTTGATTCTACTATCTTCGTTTTGAGAAGTGGGCATGCTCATTTGTCATGGTTGCTAAGTACTCCACAACTTTTGCATGCTATCTTCTTCTTCATTACAACATCTTCCATCCCCCCTTCCATCTTGTCCCTTTCTTGTGATCAGTCTTTACTCATCCTTTTGTTTGAACAACAAGAGGGTTTAAAATCATGGTTCCAGACATCATAGAATCTGCTAAAAAAGTAGAGATGTTTGGTTATGATGCATCTGTCTGTGCTAAAGAATCGTCATAGTTATCAAGGTAGGACTCAATCTCGTTTAGCTTCAAAATCGCAAATTCAAAGCTTTCTTTCATCTTCGAGGACCTTTCGAATAATTTTGAAGCACGAAGGGATAGGTGGCTATGGCGTAAAGGATGTCATAAGTTTTCTCTCCCAAGTGACTTTCATCATACGCCCTTAAAAACTTGTTTGCACCAATCGTCCACCTTGTCATAATGAAAGCCTTAGGTATTTTAAGAATATCATATTTTGAGAAAACCTTCAGGAGGTGATAACATAGGAGTCCAGCATACTCAAACAGCTTGTATCCGCAACTACCATTTAGCTTTTCTAAGTCTATATTTAACATAAATGACTCGGTGCGACCACTATAAGACTTCACCGTAAGTTGTCGAAAGTTGCCTTTTATGTTTCTTTCTATTGCAATGAAGTGGACAACCTGGTCAAACTGATCCTACAGTTTGTGGAACATTGTTCTTGTGTAAATCTTTGTAGTATCTTTTAGTAGAGCTTGATGAAGACCAACTTGACGATATATGTATTATGATGCAAAGTCTTCTCCACTTTCTCGGTCGTATACCTCTAAAAGGGCAATCTCATACTTGGTCACAAAACTGTAAAACCCAATAGTTACTAGCAACCAACCATTAAAGAAATTGTTTGTGGACTCACTCCGTCTTGTACTGCTCATGCTTGCAAAGAAGGTTGAACGATTCCATAATGGTATCTATTTATGTCTAATATTGAAGATGCCTTGCATCCAAAGGTTATCATCCAATTTTTTTTTCATTATGTCTATTCACCTGGTTTCAAACTCTACAGCCTCATATGTGTTATGTATTATTGAATCAATATCTTCTTTGAATATAGATGGTTCCCGATAAACATGGTCGATCTTTTCAGGAAATTTGCTTGTGATGTGCCACAGACAAAATCGATGTCTGGTGTTGGAGAAGACCTGCAAATAAACCTTAGGAACATAGAATGATTCAGAGACATTGTTTCATAATCTATTATATTGTCGATCAGAAGCCTAGGTCGACAATAAAATGTCGATACATGATCGTACTCAACAATATATTGAAGTTATATATAACATTGCAGTTATGAAGTAAAATATTGTCGATCTTGACAATTATGATAATGTACATTACGCATTGCATATATAGCATTGTCAATTTCAATAAATACCAAGTACAATTGGAGTTATATATATATATATATATATATAATATTGTCGACCTATATGGTAAATTGACAATTTGATCAGCGCCTAGTCTGTCCAATTCGAACTCTTTTACCTTGAGAATAGCGGTAGCCATAGTTGTATCTTGATCAGTGATTTGAAACAGGGTGTTTGTAGTTTATTGCCTTCAACCGACTATGGAACAGCCATACAAATGTATTTTCTTGCTCATTCCCTAGTAGAGCACATCCGTATTTAATTATTTGGTAGTGGTTGTTGATCCCTACAAACGGAGTAAATGGCATTTTGTAGATATTGGTCTGGTACGTAGTATCGAAGGTGATGACATCTTCAAATGCTTCGCATGGGCACCTTGAACGTCCATCAATAATAAAAAAATAGTGCTCGGTCCTTCTCATCGAATTCTATGTCGAAATAAAATATCGGCCAGATCTTCAGTTTGTTTCTACCAAAACCACTCCAACGTGGCTTGTACATCTCCTATGACTAGTTATTCCTTATTTACTCTGGCGTTGTAGTTGCAACAATCCCGTTTGTTGAAGGTTCGATCTGGGAATTATACTGGGACCTTGTTCGCCAAAATATTGTGGAGCTCAAATGTTGTTATCAAGTTTTTTGCTATTTCTAGAAAGAATCTGTTAACCTCCATACGATGATGATTCTGTGAAGATACTAGTTTATGGTTATGGATATCCGTGAAACTTGTGACAACATATTTGCCTTTTTTGGTATTCTAATTAATGTTTATTATTTATTTACACCAACACTTATCAGATGATCTTATGTTGCTAGATATGTCGCCAATCTCTGTATCTATCCCATGGTTTTTCTTTGAGAAACCATTACTCATATAATAAAAGTGGGTTCTGCCTATATCATTCGATCTCGAATGCTTAGTAGAATTGCATATCTTTATAGAAAACCTTTTCCTCTTCCATATCGTTCGTTGCAGAGGCGTGCATCCTCAACAGTATCAAAATGTTGGCCCTCGTATGGGGCTTCCTCTAACAACGGGTCTATAATACGTTTATTTTCAGACCTTTTTGGGGACTCGTCACGAATAACTTTACTCTAATTTTCATCTACAGAGTCTTTTATTGTCGATCTCATTGACAAGTTGACACATAAAAGATACGATTGTGAGTTGTCCAACGCAAGTAATTTAACAAAATATTAGAAACTAAACACAAGTAATGTCAAACGCAATGTTCATTTCATTTGAAAAACCTTCATTACATCACATGCTATAAAAGAGGGAATACAAAATATAAACAATCGCCCCACAAAAACTCATTGTACAACACAGACTTCTAACATATACTCCTATCCGGAAATCTAGTTACATTAACATTCATCCCATTTATATTGACCCCTTTGCACCCATCTGAAGAATCGTAATCTGGCCTCTTATGCACTGAATTAAAATATACCAAATCTTGTTCATCCCATAACTCATTTTCTAGTCGTCCAAATTCTGATTCCCATTCATTTTTGTTTGCCTCGCTTCTTCTACTTCAACTTCTTGCAATGGTGGATATATTTCTTCCTGAGTTGGCAAATAAATTGGGATGTGAACACTATCGTAACTCTCTGACTACTTTATGGCAAAACATGCACAAAATATTTTATGAACCCAGTACAAAAAACTGAACACTATTGTCAGGCCTCTAAAACCAATGAAGTTAAACCCTATAAAATTGTTATGCCTTAACAAAACATGCCTACAACATATGGCGTAACCTAAAACAAACTGCAAACAAATGCAATTTTATCGAATTCAATAATATAGTAATTTATCTCAATACTTACATGTAAACTATAGTCGAGTTCGACAATGTAGTTAGTATGTAAAAACTTTCATATCTAATATTGTCGATATCGACAATTACGATAGTGCATGTGAGTAATTGCACATCTAATATTATCAATTTTGGCAATTCTTAAGTGCTGTTGAGAGTCACGCTTACAAAATTGTCGAATGACGCATAATCGACAATTCATACACCGGATTGCCTGGGAAGAAAAAATTTGGATTATAAAGAGGCTTAATAGGGAACCCTAACAATTACAATTTCACAACATTCCATACAAAATAGGTAGGTATACTACTGGGGATCCCATACTACTGTGTCTAACTTTAAGAGAGATAAAGGTTCCAAATACTTGTGAACGAAAATGAATCTTCTCCTACTTTTTTCTATCACTGAGGCTGTCGCAGTTCTTTGGAGAGAAAAGTAATACCTCTAATGGTAAAAATTGTAAGAAAGAGAGAGAAAATGGTATGGGCGAGAGAGTGATATGAGAGAGAGTGTATATGATATGAGAGAGAGAGAGAGTGGTATGAGAACCAATTTGTTCGAATTTGGAAATCAGAGGAGGAGAGAGAGAAATACGATGTGATTGCCAAGTATAAAAAGTGGGACAGGAAAAACTATTTGGTTTTCCACCTCATTTCCTATATAGCAAATCACCAATTTTGAAAACCACTCATCTAATAAAGATGAGTGGCTAGTATTGAGTGAGACTTGAGTATTTGGTTTTTGAGTGTCTCGAAATCCTCTCCCTTGATATAATTCATACGTCACTATTTCGGTTTGGATTTTGGTGGCTAAAGTTATTTGATTACTGCTTGAGATTAATTGACTACTTAAACTATGAAGCAATGGTGTTACTGTTTGTTATTAGAATAAGTTTATTAGACTTTTGGATGTAGAAATCCTATCCATAATTCATAATTTTTTTTTTAAAAATGCCCTAACATAGGTACTTCAATAGTAGTGTAACACATTATCTACATAGTAGCATTAATGGTCTTTGGGAACTCATTAAGTGCTTCATGGTTAAAACCTCTAAGGTTCCCAATGATTTCCATCCTACTGAGGTTCTACAATTATAAAATAAACCTAGAAAATCAAAATCCATAACTTTTAAAAACAAACACGTGTAAATAAAGATTATGAAACGTAAGTGATCTTTACTCTTTACTCTAACATAGTTTAAAAATTCTCCATATTAACTAAAATAAAATAATAAAAATTTCTAAAACAATATAGAGAAAAGCTCATACCTTGTGTAGATGAAAAAACACCTTCAACTTCAATGTTTACATCACTCGCCAGTCCAACATTACATTACCTACACACAAAAAAAACTCAATTTTTTTAAACCTCAATTCCCCATATCACTCAAAGCACTTTGATCACTTCTCACACTAATTAAACTCTGTTCCTTTTCAAAATAGAGTTAAACCGCAATACTATCTAAAATCACTTACATTCACTTCTTAAAGTAAGGCAAATCGAATCGTGTTCAAATCAAACTTCAAACCGAAACCCCAATTCTCTCCACCTGATTAAGCCAACTAAACAAACTTTGACAAATTTCCCAAAATCAAAAACAAGAGAAATTACTAAAAATTGAGAGAAAACGCTAAAAAAGGGAGAACATATATATACCAGTGGTTTTCTGAAACACTCTCAAGTCCTCCGCAAACCCAGTAACAATAAATTCTCAACTTAGTCCTCAAAAAAATATTGGAGTTAAACTATAAAAAAAGAATTGCAAGTGTATGTAATAAGAAATGGGACACCCCATAATCTACAACCGATTAAACGGTAAAACTGGCAGCGGTCCAGATCGTTGCGACCAATACTATGTATATTAAACCCAATAAAATATACCTTAAACTCTATACAAACTATTACAATCTATTAAATTTCTGTGATTTTAAACATACCCATTGTCGAATTTTAACTGGGAAATCAAAACCCAGATGCTCAAATCAAAGTATAAGACATATAATTATGAGTTTCGAAATGGATTAACAGAGATAGAAAACTACCCTGATATGATAGGAACGTAAATTTTACCAAGATGTGATGAATTTATTTTGTTTGGTTGTTTCAATGGGGGCCAACTCAATTTGTAGGAGCTGTGTAAAAGTGTGAATTCTGGGATTTTGAGAGAACTTTAGTATTTTGGGGGACCAAAAGAAGAGAGGGGAACATCTAAGTTTTGAATCCTACAATAAGCAACAAACATCATTCAAACCAATCAACCCCATGATTAATGTATCACATTCCTGAAAATCATCATAAAAACTCATTATAGTAAGACAGAGATAGATAGAGTACCTTATCATCTCCACGAAGCTTGCACACAAACTCCTCAATTCTAACACAATTAAGATCTCTATGAAGGAGCATTGAAGCCCAAAGCACTAAACTGTCAAAAACAAAGACAAACAATAATACCGAGGGGAACTCCAATGGGGCATCATTCCTCGACGACCATTCGAAGGTAAAGATCAAATCTTTGATCCAATCTAGGGTTAGTTTTGCTTCCAGTGGCCATGGAAGAGGGATTGAGGAGTAATTTGATTGAAAAAAATTAAAAAATCTCACGAATCACATTTGGGTGAAGTTGCAGAGGTGTTGGTAGAGAGAGGGGAGCCGATTGAGGCATGTTGAAGAAGGGTTTATTGGTAATGGTGTACTTATTATAAAAGCCAGTAGAGAAGATGTAGTAGAATCTTTTACTGCCGATTTGGCCAAATGGGGTTCAATGTTTTCATCTTCAGAGTCGATTGCTAAGTCTAAATCAGAGATGGGTTCAAGCAAACTTGGAGTCTGGAGAGATAGAAGTCTGTGTGATTGTGAAAGAAGAAGAGGAGGAGAGATAGTTGTAGAAAAAATAGGGTAGATTGGGAGCATGGTTTAAGATTGTAGTGAGGGGTTTTCAAAAGTGGAGATTGGTGGTAGTTTTGATGGAGAGGGGCTTAAGAAAGAGGAGAAGAGGGATAGGTTTAGGGGTCTTTTAGGCACAATATATTTCTTTTTCGTATATAGATGAATTTTTTTGGGATGGACGAAAGGGGCTCTTTACATGTATACCTTGAACATGTTCAAGAATTACGATTAATATGCCTAATTCAGAGTGTTTTAGTTTGGACGAAATAGGGTTATTTTAGCATTTATAAAAAATTAGGAATTGACAAAATAACCCCCAAAATCTAACGGTTGTTATAATTCACTACATTTATGGTTATAACCTGAACCCCAAAATCTATACTTTAGTAGGATAGATAGATAAAGAAATCGTCTCTTCTTGGGTCCTTTTTGAATTCTACTATAAACGTGCGTACAAAAGGCATGAAAATGCTTGCAAGTTACACATACAAATATATATACATATATGTATAGAAAAGGGGGATCAAACTATGAAGCTAGAGACAAATGTTGACCTATGCCAAAGTATATAGGGTTAGAGGTTGTAATACAAATCTGCCGGTCTTGAGTGTTTTCCATTATAGGTAGATCATCTTCACAATGTTTGGTCGAATTTTGACCCCGTAAAATTTGTAATTCAAGTTAAGGATGACATCAACTTGAATTGCAAATTTTATGAGGTTATAAGTATCAAAATGAGACTAAACTACATGAAGATGTTGTACTCATAATGAAGAATACTGGTGGGGAAGGGATATGCATTTTACGACCTTTGACCCGATGCACTGGGGCGCAAGTCAACATTTTTGTGTAACTCTATAGGTTAATGATACTATGATCATATGCATCACTCACAGGTTCAACTTCAACAGGTATACCAAGACGAGACTGTGCATTTGCAATAGAAAGAACTACATTTTCATGTTGGTTGCTAATATTATTTTTCTACACAAAATGAAATAAATTGCATAATTACATGGACAAAAAATAATGGTATTCACCAAAGAAACAACGCAACATTGTCCACATAATTAATATAACTAAATCAACTCACTGAATCACCATATTATCAAATTCCCTATTGACAGCTCAGAATAGTTTACAACATTCATGGAATTAATAGATTGAAAAAAGAAACAAGTTTAGTTTATACTATTTTTTAGAGGTCATTTCAATGTAAGTGTCGATTGTCAATATTGTTCTCCTTTCCAAAGTTACTGTAGACTATAGTCTTCTAGAATAGAGAGAAATTAGTTTGGCGAATACGACTAATACATCATAAAATGTTGGAATTTTACAAACTTGTACCTCATTTTGAGCCTTGAACCCATGACCTCTTGGTCATCTATTTTATGTGACTCCTAAACTATAGCCTAAAGTTTAGTCCCACATTGTTTATAAACAATAGATGAACTAAATATATAAGGTAGTACCCATGTGACATGTGTGTAACATGTGACATAGAGATAGAGTGTATAGTTGTGTGAGTGTGTGAGGGAATTTTATACCCTATACACACTTGGACCTCTCTCAGGCGGCCCAGTAAGCTGGGCCGGCTCGGGCCCGGACTTGGACTTGGGATTGGGCAATTGGCTTTTCTGGCTCTGGAGGCCTTAGGCTTGGGCTTGGGCTCACCATAATCATTTTAACAAAAGTTTTATTGGGCTTGGGCTTGGTTTAATTACTTAGTCTTGGTCTTCACTTTGTTCTCTCCACTCCTATAGGAGGCCTAATCCACGTCCCACACATTTGATTAGAGAGAGAGCTGTTAGGCAACCTCTCTCAGTAAATACAACTCTTCACCACCTTCTAAAAATATACAAACACCACTCTCTCTCTATATTGTACGGTTACCTGAGGGGTGCATACTTAATCTTTACGTAGACTTCTAGGATAACTGAAGCTACTGTATACGTTATGCTCGTTGTATCCTGGAAGAGATCAGATCTTCATTACCTTACCCGAGGTAGGTCGAAATACTCTTTAAAGAGAGTGCGACCCACGCCTCGAGCTATTGTTCCGCTGTCTCTATTTATTATTTGTTACCGGTGTTATTTCGTTTCTTGCTACTGTAACAAAACTGCCTTCTCTTGTTGCTATTTGCAGGAGATCAAATTGCCCTTTCTTACTACTAAAACTGCCACCTGTTCTTACTGCTAGTTGCCTACATTACTGAACAAACTACTTCCTACAACTCAGATTCAGACCTGCTGTAGAAACTATTTCCTGTAAATCAGACTTATTGTCGGAGTTTACCAAACCAGAGCTGAGTTCTTTTACTACTGGAGCTGTTGTTACTTATTATCGGAGTTCCTGTTGCTGCTAAAACTATAATCAGTTCTTACTGCCTGTTATTCTTGCGCTAATACTTGTTATTCGCTGGAGCTGAAACCTGCCTTACCCAACAACTCTTGCTGCCTGAACTTGGCTACTTATCTAACTTTTTTTGCTGCTGAACCTGCATGTTATTCTTGTGTTAAAGCATTGATGTTTGCTGGAGTTTAATCAAGCTACTTTTTGTTGTTGCTGCTATACTACTGCGGTCTCACTGCTACTTGTTTATATCTTAACCACTGCTGCCTGTAACTCAGCTGCTACTACTGCCTGTTTTGCATTTTCAACTGCTGCTGCCTGTAACTCAGTTGCTGTTGCTGCCTGTTTATGTGTGTCGTTAATACCAAAATACATAGAGCTGATTACCACAGTTGTGCTATTGTTCTTTGTTCTACAGTTCTGGGAAAGCGCATAACAGGTTCATAAGATAATAGTTTTTCAATTTTAAAGAGTATTTGTTTTCCTATAATATGGCTCTTACCTCAGAAGTGCTGAAGTTTGATTCCAACAAACCCCCTAAGTTTGATGGTATCAACTTCAAGAGGTAGAAGAACAAAATGTTTTTTTATCTTACACTTAAGGAAGTTCCTTATGTTCTGGAACAAGAATGCCCTCTTGAACCTCCTATTCCCGTACCAGTGGTAGACCCTGATCTTATTCTAAGCGAATATGATAAAACCTTAGAGACTATTTCAAATTGAACTGAGGCTGACTTCAAATGCCGTAACTTCATTCTGAACGGTTTGGCGGATGAACTGTATGATTACTATCTACAGTCCAACACTGTAAAAACCATTTGGGATGCATTACAGAAGAAGTATGATACAGAAGAGGCAGGCCCTAAAAAGTTTGGCGTAAGCCGATATCTTATGTTTAATATGGTCGATGATAAGTCGGTAATTTCCCAATCACATGAGTTGCAACAAATTGTGCATGAGATCATGTCCGAAGGGATACCTCTTGATGAACAATTTTAGGTTGCCGTGATGATTGACAAATTACCGCCGAATTGGAAAGACTTTAAAAATATCCTGCGACACAAGTCAAAGGAACTAACCATGGAGAACTTTATTACTTGTTTGAGGATTGAAGAAGAATCTAGAAAACAAGACCTAAAAGAGGAAATCCTTTTACTTCAAGCCAAAGGGAAGGTCCATCTAAAACCTAAGGGGAAACCTTTCAAGGCTAAGAATGGTGGTAATCGGAACAACCGTCCTAATGGTGGTAATCCGAATAACTGTCAGAATTATGGACACCAGAATCCTAATGAAGGAACGAACCAACAAACCCCACCATATAACGGAACAGGTTCTATTATGTGTTTCAACTGTAAAAAGCCTGGACACATATCTAGAAACTGCCAGAACTGCAAACCAGTTGATCAGGCTAACATTACCGAAGAACCCTTAGTGGCTATGATCACAGAGATCAATATGGTCGGTGGAACCGATGGGTGGTGGGCTGATTCGGGCGCTTATAGGCATGTATGCTATTAACGCAATTGGTTCAAGACCTACAAGGAGACTGAAGACCAGAAGGTTCTACTTGGGGATTACCATTGCACCAAAGTGCTAGGCACTGGAGATGTTGAACTGGTATTTACCTCTAGAAGGTTAGTGACTCTGAAGGATCTGATGCATACTCCTGAAATGAGGAAAAATCTTGTTTCTGGCTATCTTCTCAACAAGGTAGGATTTCAGCAGACCATTGGGTATGATCAGTACATTTTGACTAAGGGTGGGGTTTTTGTGGGAAAGGGTTTTGTTTGTAATGGTATGTTCAAGATGAGTATTGAAATGAATTAATCTATTTCTGCTTACTTGTTGCCTTTTTTTTTGGCACTCTAGACTATGTCATGTTAATAAGAAGTTAGTACACATATGAGTAAACTTGCCATAATCCTTAAAGTATATTTAAATGATGTTGATTTCTTTGAGGATAAGTTTCCCTACTTACTGAGGGACAGTGGGGGTAGTAGTGGGGGTTCTCAACCTTCTACGGCTTCGACCCCTAATGTACCTCAAGTAAAAAAAAAAATTTAAGCTGCTGATTCTCATGATACAGACCCAAAACTTTGTAGAGGTAAACGTTTAAAGATTACTAGGCATTTTAATTATGATTTGTCTATACTCATATTTTGGTTCTACACTTGATATTCTTTTAGAAACCAAAACCATGCTTAATATAATTTTGATATGATGGATCTAGGTGAGGCTAGTGTAATTTTAGGCATGAAGATCGCACGCACAAATACTGGTATTACTCTTGATCAATCTCATTACATTGAGAAGATCTTGAAGAAGTACAAATATTTTGATCGTAGACCTGCTTGTACTCCTAGTGATCCACAAGTTAAAATTTTAAAGAACTTGGGGGAGGTTGTTAGGCAGAAAGAATATGCAAGTATTATTGGTAGCCTTCGCTACGCTACAGACTGTACTAGACTGAATATATATCTTATGCTGTAGGGGTTCTATGTAGATTCACAAGTAAACCAAGTTTGGCACACTGGGGTGCTATTGATCGAGTTATACGGTACCTGAAAAGGACCATGAACTTGGGTTTACACTATCAAAAGTTTCCTGCGGTCCTTGATGGATTTAGCGATGCAGATTGGAACTCATTTTCGGATGATTTCAAAGCCACCAACAGATACGTGTTTAGTATAGCTGGAGGGTCGGTTTCTTGGAGATCCAAGAAACAAACGATTCTAGCTCAGTCGACTATGGAGTCTGAGTTAGTAGTATTAGCTGCAGCTAGTGAGGAGGCAAGTTGGTTGAAAGACCTCTTGTCTTATATTTCATTATGGAGTAGACCTATACCGCCAATTCTGATCCACTTAGATAGTACTGTTACTGTAGATTTTGTAAGATCGGAAAACAACTTGGCAGATCCTTTGACGAAAGGACTGTCTCGTGACAAAGTTTGGAGTACATCCTTAGGGATGGGACTAAAGCCAATAATAGAATCACAAGTGGTGGGAACCCAACCTAAATGATTGAAGATCCCGAGAAATAGGTTCAATGGGAAAAACAAATCATTGTGATATAAAATCATGCAACTAGGAGTTTGTCACTCCAGAGTTAATCTCATTGTACATATTGTATATATGCATGATATCTTGCAGCGACTGTAAGGCTGAGTTTCTTAACCTCTTAATGAGTTCTATATCTCATTCTTGAGTGGGGTGTCTAGCTACAAGAACACTCTTAATAGACTCACCAAGGTGATTGTGAAAGTGCGGCCGCTTCCTATGAGAATTAGGCTAAATTCTCTAAAGCATTCACCTATACTGGGATTAAGCACATGGTCGAATAGTGCCGGCATTTAGATATTGCACCTGGTAGGGTTATATGTAGTTTTCTTCATTGTATAAAAGCGAATAATAAGTTCAAGACTCTGATCACTTATTATTCTTATACGTTGAAGATTGTCTACTACGTAAAGGTTCATGTCTCAGGATACTTTTACTTAAGTACATCTTTATATATCGAAACCGTACTCTCGTTTCTCTTTTCATTCATCTATCCTTTTTTTTTTGAAGCTTTTTAAAAGTGGGGGATTGTTGGAATTTTTCAAAACTTGTACCTCATTTTGAGCCTTAAACCCATGACCTCTTGGTCATCTATTTTATGTGACTCCTAAACTATAGCCTAAAGTTTAGTCCCACATTGTTTATAAACAATAGAAGAACTAAATATATAAGGTAGTACCCATGTGACATGTGTGTAACATGTGACATAGAGAAAGTGTATAGTTGTGTGAGTGTGTGAGGGGATTTTATACCCTATACACACTTGGACCTCTCTCAGGCGGCCTGGTAGGCCGGGCCAGCTCGGACTTGGACTTGGGATTGGGATTGGGCAATTGGCTCTTCTGGCTCAGGAGGCCTTGGGCTTGGCTCACCCTAATCTTGTTAACAAAAGTTTTATTGGGCTTGGGCTTGGTTTAATTACTTAGTCTTGGTCTTCACTTTGTTCTCTCCACTCCTATAGGAGACCTAATCCACGTCCCACACATTTGAATAGAGAGAGAGAGCCGTTAGGCAACCTCTCTCTATAAATACAACTCTTCACCACCTTCTAAAAACACACAGAGCACCACTCTCCTCTCTGTGTTAAAGCGCTCTCTCTATATTGTACAGTTACCTGAGGGGTGCATACTTAATCTTTACGTAAACTTTCGGGATAACTGAAGCTACTGTATACGTTACGCTCGTTGTATCCTGGAAGAGATCAGACCTTCATTACCTTACCCGAGGTAGGTCGAAATACTCTTTAAAGAGAGTGCGACCCACGCCTCGAGCTATTGTTCCATTGTCTCTATTTGTTATTTGTTACCGGTGTTGTTTCGTTTCTTGCTACTGTACCAAAACTGCCTTCTCTTGCTGCTATTTGCCGGAGATCAAATTGCCCTTTCTTACTATTGAAACTGCCGCCTGTACTTACTGCTAGTTGCCTGTGTTGCTGAACAAACTACTTCCTGCAACTCAGATTCAGACCTACTGTAGAAACTGCTTCCTGCAAATCAGACTTATTGCCGGAGTTTACCAAACCAGAACTGAGTTCTTTCACTGCCGGAGCTGCTGCTACTTATTACCAGAGTTCCTGTTGCTACTGAAACTACAATTAGTTCTTACTGTCTATTATTCTCGAGCTAATACTTGCTGTTCGGCGGAGCTGAAACCTGCCTTACCCAACAGCTCTTGCTGCCTGAAGTTGAGCTACTTATCCAACTATTTTTGCTGCTGAACCTGCATCTTATTCTTGTGCTAAAACATTGATGTTTGCCGGAGTTTAATCAAGCTGCCTTTTGTTGCTGCTGTTATACTACTGCAGTCTCACTGCTGCCTGTTTATATCTTAACCACTGCTGCCTGTTTTACATTTTCAACTAGTGCTGCCTGTAACTCAGTTGCTGTTGTTGCCTATTTATGTGTTGTTGTTACCAAAATACATAGAGCTGATTACCACAGTTGTGCTATTGTTCTTTGTTCTACAGTTCTGGGAAAGCGCATAACAGGTTCATAAGATAATAGTTTTACATAAAATTAACGAATAAGTGCTCGAGCAAAATTATTTCAATGTACAAATATGGAAAGTCTAGCCACTATTCAGTAACTCAATATTTTGGATACATCTAAAAATCTATTTCTTGAATTATCATCAGTCTTTTCTGTACCCGAACAAACTCTCTTACTACAGGTCTTAATTTAGCAAAAAAAAATCAATATCACCTTGTATTTACGCAATCCCTTAATCTAAGTTCTTTGATATACTTAGTAGTTTGACTATTTCCAATAGAGCACTTAAGAAAAATATTCCTACTAGATTAAATTGATGCCCTCTTATTGTTATTGGACAATAATTAAAGATTCAAATATATAGTCACCTTAAGTTTTGATTTTCAAACGGTAATGAATTGTACTATTGATAAATTGGAATTGATTAACTAAGCAAAATCACATGTTGACAAAAGACAGATGATTTATGTGTATGGAAACGTACCTAAAAGCCAAAGACATACTCCAAGAGATCAAATATGTCCAGATTTCGCACACCAGAAAGCTCGAAATTAGCATGTAGTGAAGGATAGAATTCAATGCAGTGATGGATAGAATTCAATGTACCGTATTGCAGAAATTGCAGCTTTAACCTGAGTTTAGATAATAATAATGTAAAATAACAATATCATATGATATGAACGTATAAAGTAAATGTTAAATAAATAGAATAAGTTAATTATATCGTGATAAATTTTTTTAGCTACAATTTTTTAACATCATATATACATCACGACCATTCACGGGATCTGTCGGCATATAAGATATCAAAAACATGTCATGGTATGTTAGATATATATCTCAATATTGGGAATAATTATATATAAGAAGCTTCTTACAAAAACTGAAGTTAACTGGAATCATTCTAGCAATGTTACAGATCTTCATATTTGTGCGTAACAAACTTATCTTGGCAGAGAAGGGCTATGTAGCAATTCAACTCCTTAGCTATTTGGTCTATTTAGCTCGAAGGAAATACTATAAAGTTTTAAAGGATAATAGAGACTGTGAGAGGATGTCATCATCACAATAGAGTCTCATCTTCTGGTAAAGGGGCTACGGATATGAGGTCCATGCTTTTTGAGTCTCTCATGGCTAGACAGGAAGAGGTGGTGATGAGAGGTCCTTAATGTACGGTAACAGGTGGTGTTGATGGGGTTATTTATTTATCTTTTTTGATTGCACATGCCTATCTTGTGCTTGCTATAGCTACTCATTTCCTTCTAAATCAGTCAAATACTAATACAAAATAAAGTAAACTACTATAGCTACTCATTTCCTTCTAAATCAATCAAATACTAATACACAATAAAGTAAACTAATTAAATAAATTTAGTTCACACACCTCAACAACGGTTCCAATAACATTGGTTAAGGCTGGTGCATCTAAGGGGACAATGTTGTACAGTACAACTTCCCCTGTCAAACTTCCATTTGACTTTTTAATCCTCCTTAACTAAAAAAAGACAATAGAAACACAGGCAGTTCATAACAAAGTTCAGTTTAAAAGAAATGCAGGACCAACTAAAATAATTTGTTGATAAGTACGCTTTTAATGATATCTATAAAGACCAAAAATTCACATAATTCCAATGAAATAGAAAATAATCTAATTAACTAATCCAAATAAAATAATGTGCGAGTCTCATTCCATATTCTCTAATACTTATCTGTCAAGTAGAAGGATACAATTTTTTTAAGTCCAGCTTGGAATACAAAAGGCAAAATAATAAAATAGATCTACCAGCAAGTCCAAATTATAATCATTCTTCTGAAATTCATTCTAACGCTTATAAATTTGATTCAAAATAGAAAAATAACAACTGCTAACGTGATTCTTCAAACATAACGAAAAAGCACCTCGTGGATTTGTTTCCTTTGGAACAAAAGAGTTAAACCATGAAACTTACAAATTCATCATCATATGATTTCCTAAGTATCCAGCTCAAAACAACAAACCTACTCAAATTCCATTCCCACGAAAAGACAAGGACACTACAAAGTATACCATACAAAATCCCTAGAGTTGGTATCTAATAATAGGCATTAATCTTGAAAAAAATTCCAAGATTGATTGGATACCGACATTAAAGCATCGTAAGTACACAATCTATTATTAGATACTTAAACTAAATCAAAGATCAAGCAAAAGGGTACCTCTTCCACAATTTGTTCTCCAACCCCATCAGGAGCATCTTTGATATGTGATTAGGGCTGATAATGGGTCGGGTTTGGGGCGGGTTGAGTAATATCATCCCAATACCCGCCAAATTATCCTACCCCCAAACCCGCCCCAATTCCATTTAACTTAAATGGGGAATACCCAAACTCGCCTCGTTTAAATTTGCCTATATCAAACCCGCCCCAACACCCGTTTAACACCCGTTTTAAAATCCATATGTTTGATACAGTGTTATTTAATGTTGTCCACAAAATCTAAGTTTTATAAGACTCTAAACAAACACAGGTATTATTAATACACCAGACTAGAAAAAGGAAAACATTTGACATCATAAGATTGGTGTGAGGTTTGATGAATGTCATTTTCCAAAAAATTTGTTGAAAATGAAAGTTAGTTTGGTGAAGAGTGTTATTTTGGGTTTGAAATTGAATTGAGTCTCATACCGATTGTAATGATGGAGTGCATAGATAGAGATGAATACTAGTACATAGATGATCAGAATTTGTAAGAAATGAAATGAGTCACCAATTGTGTAAAAAGGGGAAATGGGGTTTGAAAAATTCTAACTAAAAACTGAAAACTAAAAATTTATAATCTTTTTAATGAAAGAAAGTAGTAGTAGTAATCAAAAGGGATGAAAATACCAATTAATTCAGAAAGAGAGAATGGATACCTTTCAAACAAAGATCTCTTCTTTTATTTCTTCTCTTCTTATTTTTGATCTCTGAGGAAAGAAAGAAAGAGAAATCCAAAATCTTCTTATTAGAAGAAGAATATGAGTTTCATCATAGATCCATTAAAATCAGAACACTCACTTGACTTGAGCTATAAATGAAAGTTAGTTTGGTGAAAAATGTTGTTGCGAGGTTGAAATGAAGAGAAGCTAATGACAGAACACAGGAGGCTGGAGGTTAAAATAAAGACAGGAGAAGAGACATAATACTGGACTTAACTAACATGTCTTTAGAATTAGGTTTAACTTAAGGGTATTCAAGCCATATCCTTTATAACTGGGTCGGATGATGGGTCCCCATTTATTTAATCCTAAAACCAGACCCGCCCCAATAAATAAATGAAGATTTTTTTAAAACCAAACCCGCCCCATCCCTCTTATAGTCATACCAAACCCGCCCTGTAAACCCACCTCATTAAGGGCGGGGTGGGGCGGGTTAAATTGCCAGCCCTATGAGCTTCTGACTTCAATTAAGGCCCTCATGGCGGCAAAAACCCTTTTTATTTCGAATGATATTTTCTCCAACCTGAAACATAAAGAAAATATGTTAATTAACCTACTCATAATTTAAATTCTTAATGTACCCAAATTTTAATCCAATAATTTCTACTGCTACATTACTATTCAATGCTATAATGTACATATATAACAGTAAGTAAGAGTCGATTAGAGCCGAATAATTACCCTGTTTTGATCAACAACGTTGACAATAGAGACAAGTCTTCCATAGTCTTCACCATAGTTCACAAGAGCAACTTTGCCGATCTCTATATATCTCTTGAAAGGCTACAATAATCAAACACAAATACAAACTTATCTTAGAGAGAGAGAGAGAGGGATTTACCATTTTAAGAAACCCACATTGAAAAGATTATGAATTCCATTGTACTTTTTTCAGGCACCCTCGATTACTCCTGTATAGATGCTCCACCTCCCACTCCGGACATCGACAACAGTCCAATGAACAAATCTTTCTTTGATCATAATTATAATATTTTTCACATTCATATTCATTCTTATTTGAATTATTGCAATTTATATTTGTCTAATTATGTATGTGTTTTGGTATTATTATTGTTTCCAGCATGCTATTGGTCATACTATGGAGAAGGAACCTGAACGAAGTCTTTAAGATATTGATGCAACTATAAATGCAATGAGGGTTATTCTAATCTCTTAAACATCACCGCCTTTCCGTGCTACAGTGAGTGTAAGAACATGAAACTTTATATAAGAATCATAAAAGGAAAAAAAATCGGGAGTACTAAACTTTACTTTCTTTATCGTCAAAAAACAATACTTATAATTTTTTGATATTCAGCAGAGTCATGATTACTGTAACTGTACTTGGTAAAGGGATATACTTCTAATGATCTTTCTGTATTTAGTTCAAGGTGTACTTGGATCAGATTGCGCGAGCCTTGGGATAACAGTGTCAAATGATTCATCAACTTCACCTACACTGCCCAAATCTGGTAATGGCGTCATTAGACACACACACACACACACACACACACACACACACATACACATTATGACGTCTTCTGCCTTATTTGGTGTAATTATGTTCACTCTTTTTTACTCTTTACAGGTAACTCAGTTCCAACTGGAAGTTTCCTCTGGGTGACGATCTTGATCATGACCTTGGCCATGGTTTCTTTGAAATAGTCTAGCCGAGATATCTTCCTCTGGCTTTTAGCATATATATGTTATTATACATGTAGTTAGCATGAATAAAACGATTGTGATTTCTTCATTCGTTAGATTTTTATGGTAAGGATAGTGCTTGTAATACATAATAAATCCATGCAAATGTATAATTCGAAGCAAGATTTTTTCAAAGAACCCATAATTAATCATATACTAACTATAATAATAAAATATTTTTCTTCTTCAAAAATACGCAATCCCGGCTGGTGTTTTCCAAACATGTTACTTTTGATTCACTAAAAAGCACAATTTCACTACACATTTTTTGATTATAATATGGGGTTCAGCGAATCACTGAGTATAACAAACTTTAGCTTATTCTCTATAAATTGATCTTTAATTAGTAGAATAAAACATAAAAATAAGAACTTTTTCAACATACCCAATGCGAGAATCATTACCAGCAAATACATAATCACAACAGTGAGTTTTTCCCATCTTTTCCAATTGCAATCTAACTTCAAAAAAAAAAAAAAAAATCAAACTTTACTCTCAAGTTCAAACATCAACACTAGTATCACAATCAACTTAAACAATAAGAACAAAAAAATATTGGACCTAAATACAGTATGAAACAACATCCAACAAAGAGACAAAACATGGAATCTAACATGTGGGGTTTCGTTACCTATCTGGGATTTGAAGATCTTGTGCTCATAAAGCCATAAATTGTGTTGTGGTTTCAGCAGACAATGGTTTTGAGCCATTGGGCTTCTGAATCATCTTTGAATTTGTCATTTTGGTGGATTGAGTCAGTTGTAAAAGGTAATTTATAGGAGAGATTCAAATTCTAGGGTTTAAGAATTAGGGGTGGAAATGAACATCCAAGAAATTGGTGGTGAGATTTTAATTACTATTTCAAGGTTTTGAATTGATTGAAAATGAGATTTAAGTTTTAATTTGGGATAACTTTAACCTTGAAAAGAGATAACGGGAAAGAGAGAAGAATAACTCCACAGAGAATCAAAACACTGTGGCATGAGAAGTAAAAATTCAAAAACAATTTAATGCCGCAATTTAATACCATTTGGATCCTTTTTTAACTCCTCCCTTTTTAATTAATTAAAAATTCCTCTATTAGTCCCTACACTGTTTAGGATCCTTTTTTAACTGCTCTCTTTTATTAAAAAATAAAATAGGTTCATCTTCCTCTTTTTAACCTTAGTACGATTCCTAATTCCAACTTCCAGGTAAGAGTAAAAAAGAAGGCATCATTATCAATTAACAAAATTATTTTGGAGCACAGATGATCCACTTACCAAGCCTCTGGAAGAATATAAATTCTTTTCTATTTACTATGAGAAAGTTTACATGAGGGCTATACGGTACCCGTACCCGTAGACATACTTGTTATTCTTTAGAAATGCTTGCTAGATTGTGGAGATTGACGACATTTTATCAAATGAACACACTTTTGATGGCTTATTGGATTCATGTGGTTGGAGAATGCCGTGTTTTAGTTTTGACAACAGTGATTGTTTGAATAAATGTCATTTATTTTTTGCATGGCGGTCTTCTTTTAACTTTGCAACAACAAAGAGATGGGGAGATTCACGTAGAAGTAGTTCTAAAATAACTTTTGGGGTGCAAGTAAAGAACTCCAGAATTTGCATCTAATCACTTTCATGGTTTGAGGTACTGTGCTTTGCAAAAAAAAAAAAAACAAAAAAAAACAAAATAACAACTGTGTTTATGCTCGAGTTAACGACGTTTACAATAACATTTTAAATTATGAAGATCAAGATCTCAATATCTAGTTATTAGGAGTATGATCTTCATGCGAAGGGTGGCTATTGCCTTGGATTCACCTGAGTTTTCCGTATGAGGCATATTCTTTTGGTGAGCCTCTCTTTAGTCTGCAGATGCTTGCCTGGTTTTGGACGATTTAGAGTATAGGGACTGAAGGAGAAAATTTTAATTAATTTAAAAGAGAGGAGTTAAAAAAGGATCCAAACGGTGTTAAATTGTGGCGTTAAATTATTTTTGAATTTTTCTCTTTCATGCCACATGCTGTGTTTTGATTAGAAGAAATCAAAATTTTATCCAATAACTACGCATCATAATTCTTAGTTTTGTATTTGAAAACTACAAGAATACCTTAGGTTTAGTTTTAAGTCTAACAATTAAAATATTACACATTTGTGAAGTTATTTTAGATTATAAGTTTGTATTTGACAAGGGCTAAGAGGCTATTTTTTTTATGATTTATATTACTTATTCTGATTTTTGATTGCATATTCTGATTGCTTATTATGATTTCTGAATCTAACGTCTGAATGTTGTTGTTGAAATGTAAAAAAATATGTTTGTTTTATTGCTGAATCTGAAGTCTGATATATTTGAAAACTGTCAAATTGCCCAAATTACCCCGTTATTTATTTTTTGAAGAACATGCATTTCCATAATCGCATTTAAATTCAAGTAATTTTTTCCAGCGTCAGTTAATTAAAATAATATCCATTAAAATAATCTTCAAACCAATTTTTTTTGCATTCTATCTAATTTAAAAAAAACTTAAATTTGTATTTGACTAATCCCATTTGCAATCTCCTATCGCAAATTCCACATGTAGGCTTGTTCATAATCTCCAAATACACCCTCAACATGTAGTGTATTGCTATTCATTTGAGCAGGAGGCGCCCCATTGACATTATCATTATCGTATAGTTCAAAAAAAATTCATCCATAAAAGTTTTCCTAAGATAGTTATGCACTGCCATACAAGCAATAACGATATTTCTTTGAGCTGAGAATGTATATGGTGGCATTCTCTTTAAAATTGGAAAACGCGCTTTCAACACGCCAAAAGTTTGTTCGATAACGTTTCTCAACTTTGCATGAATATGGTTAAACTTTTCTTCCTATCCCACGACATTCTCACCGTTTTGAAAATTAGGTAACCAATATCTGACATTCTTGAATGGTACTATAAAACCACGTGCATGTGTATAAGCACCATCTACCAAATAATATTGCTCTACAAATATTATTTAAACATCATCAACTATAATTAAAAAAATAGCAGTTTACACAATAATAATGTATAAACTTCAGTAGAAAAAAAGTATACCAGGAGGGGGCATCGAGATTTTTTTTGCTGGATCAAGTACAGTCTCTAGAAGAACCTTTGAGTCGTGTGCCGCTCCTTCCCACCCATCTATGGCATACAAAAATATCATATCAAAGTCATATACAACCATTATATTTTGATAACACTCTCATCTTCCTCGTCCCCTAAATGCTGCTTGTTTCCTTGATGGAATATATTCACTGATAAGAGTCTTGTCAATAGCACCGACCGCACCCTTTGGAATAAATGATATGTTATTGGCTGATAAAAAATATATAAAACCAAAAAAATATATAATAAAATTGTAATTATACCTTGAACTTTTGCCTTAGACTTCGATGACTCCGAATTTATGTATCATTATTATCAAATGAAGGAGTCACGATAATCTCTTTAACAAATTGGCACATGGAATATAAGACCTCGTGAAGTACTTATGGATTGTATGAAGAGAGTGTTGGAATTGATTTTTTATCAACCTTAAATCACAATTATGACCAATAGTCATCATAAAGATAACCATCTTTTCTTGAACCAATAAATGTTTACTATTTTCGAGCTATCCCCTTTCATGGAAGTGTGTGCATAATCTGATAAATACATTCTTCTTTATCCTCAACATCTTATAGCATAATGCAAATGATCCATTTAAAAGCTCTTGGGCATAAGCAGCACCTGAAAGATCTGATGTATTTTCTAGTTCTCTAGTGATTTGAGACTTGCGTATATATTTTAATACACGCCTGAAGAGAATAACCCTTAAAATATTTTTCTTTTGTTCTGGCGTTATTAATCTTGTTTAAACATACGATTTATCAATAAAATATTAAGCAATTTAAATATATAAGGAAAATACAAATCAAAAGAAAATCATCATTTATTAAAATAATATTAAACGTAGATCCAACATAAGTTGACTAACAAAACTATAAAAAAAATCCAAACATAAATCTAATAACAAAGCCATAAGAAATCACTACAAATTAAAACTAATCAACTTTTTTAAACTAAGCAATCAACACCTCCCGTTATCGATACCCATCCAAACTTCCCTATGTTCCCTCTTCTTGCAGAAAGCGTTGAAAGTAGTGACATATAAAGGATCTGTTTTGAATAATTTTCTCATATTGTCTAGCTTTGCGATGCATTCTTTGACAGTAGGTTTTTCTTCATTAGTCCTTGTAAAGGCATTAAGAACATAATCCAATTCTTTTTTTGCATCTATTTTCTTTTCTTTATTTTGACATTTCTGACATGGTAAAGTCTCAGTCTCACTATCGAGATTTATTGTAGGAGATCCTCTAACTGGATTATGTGGTTCAACTTCGTCATCTTGATCAAGTCCTACTTCATTTTCATCAGATGAAAATCCATCATACTCAGGGGGCATCCCAACCTGATGCAGAGACCAAGCTTGGCTACCAGTTGCTGTAAACCCATCAAATAAGGATTTCATATCCTTTTCTTATTGCAATGGTTTGGTTTTGAATTCATTGGTTTTTTTGTGAGTCTATGATTATAAAAAAGTAATAAGATTACTTAAATATTTTCTTTAGAGGATAATAAATAAAATTAATTAGTTTTTAATACTTACCTTAAGGTACTCGTCCCATATCTCTTCTAGCCAATTAATTTGTCCAGTCGCTTCGTCATAGTCATGTCCAGTAACTGTTGTGAGTTTAACCCATACTCCATACTTCATTCTCAAATTATCCCATAAGTTCTTCACTTGTCTTGTGGTGTACTCATTTCCCGTTAGTTTTTTCATGTTAACAGTGATAAAATGTCAAGCTGTAATTGTTAGACCTAACCCTTTCATTTAATTTTTGTTAACTTGATCAATGGAAAGATAAAGAAATACCCTCCTTTGGGCATCCATCCAATTAGCCCTCTCTTGAGTTATCATTTGATTCACTTTGCTTTTATTAGCATTCTCTATAGTTTTCGCTTCATCCACCTTACTTTTTTTGGGGGCCATCCTATAAAAGACATCAAATTTACATCATCTACATCTATATCCATTATCTAGGATTATATACATATATTTATCTAATTATCAAAATTAAAAATTACAAACATGTGACATCTTATGTTCTTATAGAGACCTAATTTGTACATGGAAAACAAAAGAGATGCCTACAAAGAAAACCTACATCTGTTCAAATTTAATGGAGGCTAACATAAGCTTATATAGACCTAATTCTTGTGTATCTTTGAGTTGTAGTTGTACATTGGTGTTGAAGCACAACAATAGTTGATAATTTTCAATACATGCAAGGACATAATACTAGTAGTTTTGTTTTTCATGCAAGGACATGATACAATTTTAGGTGAATTTGTTTGTAAACTTCACCTATAAACATAACAAGGTATATTAATGATATCTCGTTTAGAGAAAATCAAGATTGCCTAAGACATTTACAGATTTCCAGAATCTAAATAATAATAATAATAACTTGTATATTTTGAGGATCAAGAGCGTTGTTTTGTGGTTTTAAGCAAGGGTCATTTAATATTATACTTGAAGATAATACTTAACTCCTCTACCGAAATTTGTATTTGGTTTACAAGTGCTATATCAGACAGCCTCATTTCATGAATGGCTAGTGAAAGATCCATTAAAACTCAAGATATGTTTTGCAAATTGTAAAAGATTATGTCTGGTAAATGTGTTCTATGTGGGCCTAACATTGAAGATGAAGAATATTTGTTTTTTCGATGCCCTGACTCTGCTGGTATTTGGATGAAGCATCTGGACATGATGGAGATTAATTTCTAGTAGTTGATATACTTCTTATTTCTCTCAATGTTAGGTCTTCAACTGCTTTGGGCAGTACTTCTGCCTGCACTTTAAAGCCTTGCAACTTGGCATGACACCTGTGTATATGGCATTCTTACTATTTATGGGTGACGAGTCTGAGGCCAGGAACTACAGCTATAGCCTAGAAGAAGGCACAAACGGACAAAAACTCATATGGGAAGGAGCCCCGCGAAGTATCCGTGATAGCCATCGGAAGGTACGGGATAGTCATGATGGTCTTCTTATCCAGCGTAATATGGTACTATTCTTCTCAAGTGGTGACACAAAAGAATTTATGTTGAGGGTTACAGGGAGAATATGGGAGCAACAAAATCCAGATACTGGGGCGTACATACCAAACCTATGCATCTGAGGAATAATTATTCATCTCTCTCGCTTTTGTATGTATGCGCTTTACGTGTGCCAGCTTAATCTACTGATGTTATTATGGATGGAAAATGCTGGGGAGGGGGAAGTTATTCAGCTATATAGTTATGGATTCTCATGGTTTTTATATTCTATGTTTTCAGCTACTGTTCATATGCATCCATTCTTTTTTATGTGACTGTTGGATACTCTCTTTGTGGGACTATTTGTAGCTTCAATTATAGCAGATTGCAGACATTCCAAGATATTTACCCACTGTTTTTAGCTCATTCTCTGTTTAATGCGAAAATTAATTTTCCCATATATATGTTGAAGAGTAGGGCTAAGAGCATCAAGATTAAGCAAAATGCAAAAAGTACTATGTCGATATCCCGTAATCATCGACAAAGGTTGCTATGCCTTTTGGATGGTTTGTATTTATACAATTATGGATGTAAATTTGAGGAACAATGGCAGATAGAAAATCCAAAATTCAGATAAAAATGATAGGAGCAATGGCTCTCCATAGAACATTTAAGTGTACAAAATTTAAAGTTCAAAATCTGGCTGAAGGCCCTGAGTTCTTTGATATCAATCAACTTTTCATAAACCCTAATTTATTTAACCATATAGTTTCTTACCTTGAATCTCGATCTCGGATGGTAGTAGTTTTCTTTAACTTGGATCTCGATCTCGTGTGATGATGATGCTTCAATAGTATGCCAATTTCTATTTAATTTGTGGTTGCTTCAATCTCAATAGAAATGCTCCTTTGTCATGAATCAATCAATCCCATATTTCATAGCTTGGGTTTTGATAAAGAAAAAAGGAGAAAGAAAGAGAAGGAGAGAGGAAACGTAATCACTGTATAAAATGAATAGAGGAAACAAGGCCGATAAAACAAGGGTAAATTGGGGTTTACATATTTTCATTTAAACTTCTGTAACAATCCCGTCAATAAGGAGAATAGAGTTCAGAAAAGCTAGATTTTCTAACTTATTTTAAGTTCTGAAAAATGTTGCGTAATTACTAAAAATAGTTTTTTAGAAATAAAAAACAAACACAACTTATTGTGAAATTTCACTTAATCTAGCCAAAACAAGGCAATTAAGTTAAATAAGCTAAAAAACAAACAGCCCCTAAGTTAGACAGACGAAAAATAGTCTTTTTCATTAATTTTGGTCGAAATTATCCAATGGCCAACATTAGGTCCTCATATTGAGGTTATAAATATAACCTTTGATAACACCTAAACTATTGGGGGGGAATCTGATTAATAGTCGAGATGTATTTTTATTCTGAGGCTTTTCCTTTAGTAGTATAAATGGGCGGGCTATTTCCTAACGATTGTTTGGAAAGTATAATGAAGTTAATGAGATTATTTCTTTCCTATTATTGCTAGATAATATTTGGGTCATCATCAAATGATTGCAATGATGTAGTGTCCCAGATTTTTTTTTTGTTTTATTTTTATTTATCATTATGCATCGCGCATCCATATTCATACCATGCATCATGCATCATCACTTTCTGCATCTGTATTTCA
Organism: Kingdonia uniflora; assembly: GCA_014058105.1. Lineage (NCBI taxonomy): Eukaryota > Viridiplantae > Streptophyta > Magnoliopsida > Ranunculales > Circaeasteraceae > Kingdonia > Kingdonia uniflora. The sequence continues at coordinate 743,853 of JACGCM010000121.1, forward strand.
TTCTTCTTATTAGATTTTGTGCTTTTTCTGTGTTCGGTGTTTGGGCGGAGGAGTTTGTTGTTGTTATTTTTCACAGGGGGTCCGTAGTGGCTTGGAGTTGTTGTTGTTGTCATTGTGTTTTTACCTTTGGTGGTGTGATCCTAGGGGATCTTGTAATCCTGGGGGAGCCTAGTATTTTTCTAGTTTTGTCAAAGTTGTTCGAACGACATTTAGAGTCGTTCGAACGAGTTGACATGTCCCCTGGAATTTTTGTCTATGAGGAGTGGTTCGCCCGAACAAGTCGATATATCTCCTAGAACATGGCCCAAGATCTCCTAGCAGTTCAAATGACTTCTATGTCCATTCGCACGACTTCCTTGTCCATTCGCATGACCCTTTTTCGCTCGAACGATTGAGGTACTTCCCTGGAAATTTTATCTTCTTATCCACTTCGTTCGAACGAGTCTGGCGGTTGTTTTCTCCCTTTTGGTTTTCATTTCATCATTTCATTCCTCTCTCTCTCATTTCTCTCCAATTAACACTCTCCCTCACTTAATCCTTGCTCGATCCTCAGAGATTAGCGATCGTTAGTGGGTGGATTCTTCGCCAATTCATCGATGAGTGTTTCCCCTCTTTCCTCACTGATTTGTGATTCGTATTTCTAGGGTTTGTAATTGTGGTTTGATTTGGGGTTTTGCGATTTGGGGAGTGCATTGTTATAGGTGTTGGGTTGTTGGGTTGGCGTGACTGTTGCCTTTGGTGTTGAGGTTTGTTGTTCCGTCGTTTGTTGGGTTTGTGGTTGCTCCTTATCAGGCGAGTGTCCCTTCACTGCTAAATTCCTATACTAGTTTAACTTGCGTTAGTTAGAGTTGTGTATTGACATTGAGATGTTTGTGATTTGTTTTAAACTTTATTGTTTCATCTGTCGTAATTGTGATTCAGCATTGTTGCTTCCTATGGTTAGCCATGTAGGGCGTGTTTGCCTTTTGTCTTTTAGGAAGTTGTACTTTTGAGGGGTATTCTCGTAGGTAGTCCTTGACTGCCGTATTCTAGTCTTGTAGAGACTAATGATTGTTGGATGTTGTGACTGGGTATATTAGTCACTGTTTTTATCTGTGTTAAGATTGTTTACCATCCTCTGAGGTAGGTGGTTATCATATGTGTGTTGGATGGGTTTGCCGACTGTGTTGTTTTGATCCTTGGGATCTGTTTGTAGTGTAGGTTTTTATATTCTTTTAAATTAACGGGGTCAAGATACATAACAAAGCTCCACACGGCTGACCCTTGTTTGGATCTGGGATTCCTACATCGGGCTAAAATAAGTGGGTGAGTTTGGGACAAGTACTATCATGCCTATTCACCCATCCAGGAGTGTAGGATGGTATGAGATAGTTTTCCTTTAGTACCCATCTTAGTACTCTACGAGGTTGAAATCCCTTGAAATGTGAAATAAAATTCAGACGTTGGCTTCGTGGGTTACAAAGCCCAAAACACTCTGATCAAGTGATAAATCCCAAGCTTGGTCGAGCTTGCTACTAATCGTGCCCATTGTATCCAACTGAAACATCTTTAAGGTTATTATGCATTAGAGGTTGATCAGCCCATTATATTGATTTATAGGGTCTAGTCTTGATTTCATAATATCATGAACATTCATTTTAAGACATTTCTAGAACCACGTCATATCATATCATAACATATCATCATACCATCACAGCATAATTCCTCATATCTCCTAATCCTTTTCTTATTTCCTCTTTCACTCTATTCTGTATTTATATATATCACTTTATTTCGGCATTTATAGATTACTGTACTTTAGAATATTCCTTATCACATTCTTCTCTCCTCTTTCCCTGCACCTGTTATATTAGTTTATTATTTAGCCTTGTTGGGCATTAGTGTGCCGTGGTTTTGCTCACTCTCGTATTTTCCCCCTTTCAGAGGCTGAGTAGGGCAGTTTTTACCATGAGTTCCTCCTGTTAGTTCTAGGTATTGCGACTGCAGTTCCTGCACCATTTTTAGTTTTCCTTGTATGTTCTCAGCTCTTGGCGTTGTTTTGTATTCCAGACATTGTATTTTCGTTTTCAGTTATGTATATATATCTTTTGCTTCCACATTATTTCATTTTACTCTGATGATATTGCTATAGTAAATGACTGAGCCTGAATTTGTCTATGGCTCAGTCGCTTGTGGGGACGAATCGGTTGGATTCCCCGACCTACACATCCCGAATGATAGTAATTGGTCTAGATACCGATCACTTGATTTTGGGGCGTGATAGACTTGGTATCATAGCAATAGGTTTATTCCTATATCTTTTCTAGCAATCAAATGATGAGTAATTCTTTCTAGATGGAGTTAGGATCGATCCCTATCGTTTTAACATATTTTATCATCTTTCCTCCTTTCCTGAGGTGTGCCTTCTGTTGTGTAGATGGCTAGAGGTGGCAAAGGCAGATGTCGTACAGTTGGTCGTGGCCACAGAGGTTTGCATAGTGGTGCACTTGCTGATGAGCCAGCGCTCAATCAGGAGGGTTTGGGGTCTATCCCAATTAAGCAGGGTATTCCTCCAGCTTTAGTAGTTCCAAAACAGCCTGTCGTTTTACCTACCCTAACTATTCCCAGTATTTCAGCGGAGATGAGACAGTTTATAAAAAGTTTCACAGCTCAATTACTGCAAACCAGGATCCCAGCGGCCAGAGAGTGCAGTTACCTTGAGCAGCTTCAAAAATATAAACATTCGACATTTTTGGGCACGTTAGTTCCTTCCGAGGCAGAGACATGGATCAAGTCTATAGAGAAGACCATGAACGTGATGAAGTGTCCGGACGATCAGAGGGTGACACATGCTACTTATCTTCTTCAGGGTGAGGCAGATCATTGGTGGGATACAACTAAGAGGACGATTGCGGAGACTCCTATACTTTAGGCATCCTTTTAGGACCGATTCTTTGAGCAGTATTTCCCACAAAGTTATAGGGATGCATGCATCTCAGAGTTTATATGCTTGAGCAGGGTGATATGAGTATCTCTCAGTACATCCAGCGATTCAACGAGCTCTCACGATATGTTCCGTTTATTGTCCAGGATGAGGAGCAGCGTAAGATGAAATTTTTGAAGGGTCTTCGTCCATATTTTAGGAAGTTCTTGATTGTTTCGGGGGTTAGTTCTTATAGAAAGGTTTTTTCTAAAGCCTTGGTGATAGAGCAAAACAATATTGAGGAGCGCAAGTCCAAGGACTTGAGGAGCCAGCAGAGACAGGATCAGAGGGCCGATAAAGTCAAGGAAATCCAGAGTCAGTATAAGAACTTGGGAATGAAGAGACAGAAGTTTAGTATTGCCGAAGGTGTGCTAGCTAGATTTATGGGACCACGGTTTGCTTTTGGGGAGCGTTAGAACTGCGGGGAGAAAGATCACTTTAAGAGGTTTTGTCCTAGGCCAGTCAGAGGTCCACAGCCATTACGACAGTTTCAGGGTCTCGTTGGTCACCAGCCGAGACCTCAGCAGTTCCAGCAAATTCAGCATAGGCAGTTCCAGGGTCTGCAGGGTAGACAGATAGTTCCAGACCCTCAGGGTGGACAGAGACAACAGCATCCGGGATAGCAGTAGGGCCAGGGGTCAGGGCCAAGGGCAGAAATGGATGTGCGCAGTTGGGAGGCGAGGTACTCATGCCACCCGACCTGTAGTGGAAGGTACGATTCATTTTTCTTATTCTCCCGCCCATATTCTTTTTGATTCTGGTACATCGCATTTATTCATAGCATATGCATTCCTCTACATTATTGGTTTTGAGTCTTCTTTGTTGCACGATGAGATTTATGTGGGTATTCTTCTCGATTCTTCGATTTCTATTTCCCGTATTGGTAGAGATTGCCCGATAGTTGTGTGTGGTCGTGTTCTTTCAGCATACTTGCTAGTACTACCGATGCAGGAGTTTAACGTTATCCTGGGTATAGATTGGTTGCCGACGCATCAAGTTACATTGAACTGCTTTGAGAAGACAACTACTTTTAATATTCCGGGTGAGAAGCGGTTTATGTTTGTCAGTTTAGAACCAGTGCGGTCAGGAGATGGTTTGTTGGCATTCTTAGAGTTAGAATCCTCTGGTGTTGATGTTAGTATTATTTTGGTTGTATGTGACTTTTTTTTTATGTATTTTAGAAGATTCATGGCTTACCACCGACGAGAGAGATTGATTTCAGTATAGATCTTTTGCCTGGCACACCTCCGATTTTGAAGGCTCCGTATCCTATGACACCTGTTGAGCTAAAGGAGTTGTATGATCAGATTTTGGAGTTGATGGATCAGAAGTTTATCCGGCCTAGTACTTCACCGTGGGGAGCTCCGGTATTGTTTGCGAAGAAGAAGGATGGGTCAATGCGTCTGTGTATTGATTACCGCAAGTTGAACAAAGTCACAATTAAGAACAAATATCCTTTACCTAGGATCGAGGACTTGTTTGGCCAGCTTCGGGGAGTGCAGTTCTTTTCAAAGATTGATCTCAGATCAGGTTACCATCAGCTGAGAATCAAGAAGGAGGATATTTCTAAGACAACATTCAGGACGCGTTATGGACATTATGATATTCAGGTTATACCGTTTGGATTGACAAACGCGCCCGCAACTTTTATGGATTTGATGAAATGGGTTTTCCGACCTTTTCTAGACCGGTTCGTCATTGTATTTGTGGACGACATTTTGATCTATTCGAAGACCGGGGCTGAGCACGAAGAACATTTGAGGATCGTTTTACAAACGTTGCGGGATATGCAAAGTTCGAGAAGTATGATTTTTGGCAAAAGGAAGTGAAGTTTCTAGGGCACATGGTGTCCAAAGATGGTATAGCGGTTAATCTTTCCAAGGTTGAGGCAGTTATAGATTGGGCCCAGCTGACTAATGTTACAGAGATTCGTAATTTTCTGGATTTAGCCGGTTATTATCGCGATTCATCGAGGGCTTTTTGCGGATTGTAGCTCCTTTGACTCGCTTGATGCAGAAGGACATTGGATTCGTTTGGGATAACAAGTGTGATTTGGTATTTGCGGAGTTGAAGATGTGGTTGACCACGACTCCAGTTCTCATTGTTCCTTCAAGTGGGCAGAAGTATATAGTTTACAATGATGCATCGCTTAGCAGACTTGGTTGTGTTTTGATGCAAGAAGGGAAGGTAGTTGCTTATTCTTCCAGACAACTTAAGGTCCACGAGAGGAACTATCCTACTCATGACCTTGAGTTGGCAGCTGTGGTATTTGCATTAAAGATTTGGCAACATTATCTTTACGGAGAGAGGTTCAAGCTCTTTTCTGATCACAAGAGTTTTGCGGTACCTTTTCTCACAGAAAGAGCTGAATATAAGGCAGCGTAGATGGATGGAGTTCCTGAAAGACTATGATGTTGACTTGCAGTATCACCCAGGGAAGGTAAATATGGTAGCTGACGCTTTGAGCCATTTGCCTAGGAGATTTCATGCATGTCTGATGATTCGTGAGTGGTTGATATTTCGCTTTGTGCATATTCTAGACTGAGTTTGTGTTCGTAGGGTACAGGTAGTTTTCTTGCAAATTTGAAAGTTTATCCTTCATTGATTTCACGCATGATAGAGACTCAGCAGCAGGATGCTAGATTACAGTCTTGGGCGTCAGACGCTAGCAGACCAGATTGGACAGTTAGTTCAGATGGCAGTGTTAGGTGCAAGGGCAGATTATGCATGCCAGATTCTGAGATATTGAAGCGTGAGATTTTGAGCGAGGCTCGTGGCTCTAGGTACACTATTCATCTAGGTAGTACGAAGATGTACCAGGACCTGAAGAGGCATTATTGGTGGGACAATATGAAGCGTGAGATAGTTGAATTTGTTTTCAAATGTCTTACTTGTCAGCAGGTGAAAGGTGAACATCAGAAATCGGCGGGGCAGCTTAAACCTTTACCTATTCCGGAGTGGAAATGGGAGCACGTGACGATGAACTTCATTTCGGGCTTACCGCGGACAAAGAAGAACCACGATTCTATTTGGGTGATTGTAGACCGATTGACCAAATTGGCACATTTTATTCCGGTTCGCAAGACTCTGACGGTTGACGAGCTGAGAAGATTATATGTGAGGGAGATTGTGCGGTTGCATGGAGTTCCAGTATCTATAGTGTCGGATCAAGATGCTAGGTTTACCGGCAATTTCCAGAATAGTTTTAGCGAGCTATGGACACTAGATTAGATTTCAGAGCATTGTTCCACCCACAGACTGATGGTCAGACAGAGAGAGTTAATCAGATCCTTGAAGACATGCTTCGGGCTTGTGTGTTAGACTTCAAGGGCAGTTGGGATGAACATTTACCATGGGTAGAGTTTGCATATAACAACAGCTTCCAATCGAGCATTTGGATGGCACCTTATGAGGCTTTGTATGGTAGACCGTGCAGATCACCACTGAGTTGGGCAGAGGTTGGTAGACAGAGTTTACTGGGGCCAGACTTGGTTCGTGAGATTACTGAGGCAGTTACTATTATCAAAGATCGGTTACGTATAGCACCAAGCTGACAGAAGAGTTATGCTGATATCCACAGGAGACCATTAGAGTTTGATATTGGTGATCACATTTTACTGAAGGTTTCTCAGATGAAGGGCGTGATGCGTTTCAGCAAGAAAGGGAAGTTAGCTCAGTGACTTATTGGTCTGTTCAAAATTCTGGCCAGAGTTTAAGAATTAGCATACCATTTAGCATTGCCTCTGCAGTTGGACTGAGTTCACAGCGTATTTCATGTTTCTATGCTGAGGAAGTATGAGCGGGACCCTACTCACGAAATTGACTTGGAACCCATAGAGGTTAAGGACGATGCCTCGTACATAGAGCATCCGGTGTATATTTTAGGTCGCGAGGAGAAGATTATATGCATCATGGTTATCCCTTTTGTGAAAGTGCAGTGGAGTCACCATGGACATTATCCACTGTTATTCTCGGGCGGAGGTATAAGTGGAATTTCGGGGAGAAATTTCTTTTTAGGAGGGTAGAATGCAGTGTCCCGAATTTTTTTTTTTATCTATTTTTTTTATCATTATGTATCACGCATCCATATTCATACAATGTATCATGCATCATCACTTTATGTATATGCATTTCATTCCTCTTATCAGGTTTTGTGTTCGGTGGTTTTTGTGGTTAGGCGGATGAGTTTGTTGTTGTTGTATTTCTCGGGGGGCCCGTAGTAGCTTGGTGATGTTGTTGTTGTGATTGTGGTTGTCGTTGTTGTCGCTGTGTTTTTATCTTTTGTGGTGTGATCCCAGGGGATCTTGTAATCCAGGGGAAGCCTAGTATTTTTCCAGTTTTGTCAAAGCCGTTCGAACGAAATTTAGAGTCGTTCGGACGAGTTGACATGTCCCCTGGAATTTTTGTCTTTGAGGAGTGGTTCGTTCGAACGAGTCAACTTATCTCCTGGAACTTGGCCCAAAATCTCCTAGTCGTTCGAACGACTTCTGGGTCCATTCGCACGACCCTTTTTTGTTCGAACGACTGAGGTACTTCCCTGAAAATTTTGTCTTCTTATCCACTTCGTTCAAACGAGTCTGGTGGATGTTTTCTCCTTTTTGGTTTTTATTTCTTCATTTAATTCCCCTCTCTCTCATTTCTCTCCTTCTCTCTCCAATTAACCCTCTCCCCCACTTAATCCTTTCTCGATCCTCGAGAATTGGCAATCGTTATTGGGCAAATTCTTCGCCAATTCATCGGTGAGTATTTCCCCTCTTTCCTCACTGATTTGTGATTCACATTTTTAGGGTTTATAACTGTGGTTGGATTTAGGGTTTTGTGATTTGCGAAGTGCATTATTGCAGGTGTTGGGTTATTGGGTTGGCGTGATTGTTGCCTGTGGTGTTGAGGTTGGTTGTTCCGTTCTTTGTTTGGTTTACGGTTGCTCCTTATCAAGCGAGTGTCCCTTTACTGCTAAATTCCTATACTAGTTTAACTTGATTTAGTTAGAGCTGTGCATTGGCATTGAGTTGTTTCTGATTGGTTTTAAACTTTATTGTTTTGTCTGTCGTAGTTGTAATTCAGCATTGTTGTTTCCTATGGTTAGCCATGTAGGGAGTGTTTCCCTTTTGTCTTTTAGGAAGTTGTTCTTTTGTGGGGCATTCTTGTGGGTAGTCCTTGACTACCGTGTTCCAGTCTTGTAGAGACTGATGATTATTGGATGTTGTGATTGTGTATATTAATCATTGTTTACATCTGTGTTAGGATTGTTTACCATCCTCTGAGGCAGGTGGTTATCCTATGTGTGTTGGCCAGGTTTGGCGGCTGTGTTGTTTTGATCCTTGGGATCTGTTTGCAGTGTGGCTTTTTATATTTTTTTAACTTAATGGGGTCAGGATACATAACAAAGCTCCACACGGCTGACCCTCGTTAGGATCTGGGATTCCTATATCGGGTTAAAATAAGTGGTTGAGTTTGGGACAAGTACTATCATACCTATTCACCCATGCGGGAGTGTGAGATGGTATGAGATAGTTTTCTTTTGGTACCCATCTTAGTCCTTTGTGAGGCTGAAATCCCTTGGAATGTTAAATAAAGTTTGAACGTTGGCTCCGTGGGTTGCAAAGCCCGAAACCCTCTGATCAAGTGATAAATCCCAAGCTTGGTCGAGCTTGCTACTAATCGTACCAATTGTATCCAACTGAGACCTCTTTAAGGTTATTACGCATTAGCGGTTGATCAACCTACTATATTAATTTATAGGGTCTAGACCAAATTTCATAATATCATGAACATTCATTTTAGAACATTTCTAGAACCACGTCATATCATATAAAAACATATCATCATACCATCACAGCATAATTCCTCATATCTCCTAATCCTTTTCTTATTTCCTCTTTCACTCTATTATGCATTTATATATATCACCCTATTTCGGCATTTTTAGATTACTATATTTTAGAATATTCCTGATCATATTCATCTCTCCTCTTTCCCTGCACCTATTATATTAGTTTGTTATTTAGCCTTGTTGCGCATTAGTGAGCCGTGGTTTTGCTCACTCTCTTATTTCCCCCCTTTTAGAGGCTGAGTAGTGCAGTTTTTTCCGTGAGCTCCTCCTGTTAGTTCCAGGTGTTACGACTGTGGTTCCTGTATTATTTTTAGTATTCCTTGTATGTTCTCAGCTCTTGGCGTTATTTTGTATTCCAGACATTGTATTTACGTTTTCAGCTATGTATATATATCTTTTGCTTCCACATTATTTCCTTTTACTCTAATGATATTCGTATAGTCAAAGACGGAGCCTGAACTTGTCTATGGCTCGGTCGTTTGTAGGGGCGAATTGGTTGGATTCCCCGACCTGCACATCCCGAATGATAGTAATTGATCTAGCTACCGATCACTTGATTTTGGGGCGTGACAAATGAAATAAAATGTACGGCGAATATGTATGTATCATATTCGGAAACTCAAAGAGGATAGGAAGTGTAATAGCCTATTTTTGTATTAGACAAAGATAGTGCCTTCCATCCTTGAAATATGGAATATTAACTAGGTACTAGATGTAATTAACACAATTTTTAGGGTGGAAAATCCTTGAATGGGTTAAAAACCACGACCTCTCCTGAGGATTTCTGAAAGAATAGTGTTTATATAGATGCTAGCTATTACAAAGAGGAAGAGATTGAATATCTGAGTTTTGGTAGGGATCACATTTTCTTTAAGACTTTTGTAGGTGATAATAGCCGTCCCCAGATTCTGATCTTCAGGTCTCTTTTTATAGGTTTTATAATATGACCGTTGGTTACATTGATGACGTACGTTTTGGTCATCCGTATTTGATGAGCCTTTATGTGGTCTTTTGTAACATATTGATACTTGTTGATCTATAATGGATCTATTGATGATCTTAGCTGTAACTTCGAACTGTTGATGAAGATACGATCTCTAGCGATGTTTGCATGTATACAAATTGTTGGTGGATATCTTAGTGTCTTCTGCATTGCGATGTTACTAGATGCTTCAATATCCTCAAACTGTAGGTGAGGAAGTCTGTATTATAATCTGCTTAGTCTCAATCTTTGGATGATTCTCAGTATGTTTATACAAACTATGTGAGTCCGAATATCGGGATTAGTAGGAGGATTAGAAATAAGCCCTTGCAACTGCCCCCTCTCAGCCAATAGCATGAAAAACGTGTGTAGCGAGTCGTGTTGGTTGAGAAGTCCAGTCATTTTAAATACTGCATTGATGGCTTCCTAGGTATTTGGAAGAATAATTTTTTTGACGTTTGAGTCTCCCAAAAATGCTGCTTGAGATGTGTGCTTGTGATAAAGACTTTCTTAGAAGTGGTGGCCTATATTTAAATGTTGCTGCTATATAAAAAATGGTGACGAGTTGCTTTTACTGTTCATCCTGGTTCAACCTGTCAGTCGCCTGGATTTGCATAAGTTGTAGTGATGGTGACTACTCGTCGTTAGGCGTATGAGGAGAGAGTTTAGAACAAGATGATGATTCTGTAAACCTGCTATTTAGGGAGCCAAAGTCTCTCTCTGCCAATCCCAATCCCTGTTCCTCCAACTTTTCATAGGATGACGTGGGAAAAGGTAGAGGAAGCAGAGGATAACTTTCATCAAATGTGGCGCTTCCACTACGTGGTCCTATTTTATGTACACTGTCAGTACTGTTTGCAGCTGCTTGTAGAGGATACGGTGGTGGCAGAAGATGAGAAGGTTGAGGTGTCGTCTGTGAAGTATTGTCGATATCCTGCGATGGATTGGGTGTTGTAATGGTGGAGGCGGTCCTTAGTCTTCAGTGGTTGCAGAGATGGTGGGGATTACGGAGGGGTAGTGGGATTAACTTTGTCCTCTACCTCACTCCAGTTCCACTTCTTGGGCTTTGAATTCTTCTTCTGGGCCCGCTATTATTTGAGCTCAAGTGTTGCACTGTCATGTGTAAGGTGGGTTATTCTTTGTAAAAGAAATATTTGTCTGTAGAACTTGTAATCTTGATTTTCAAACTGACTGAAGTATTTGTCCTTGTAAATTGTTTGTCTTGAATAATAAATTGAACTTTATTATCATGTCTTGTAACTATTTGAAACTGCTTGAATGAACTGCTATAGGACTCCGTGGAACAATTATCGAACTAGTCAAAGATGGCATTGGTCAAAAAAATTTAGATCGAATTGTTGCTGAGTTGGATGGAGTATATGTGAACTGTGTAGATCGTACTATATATTTGTTGCCTTGTTAAGATATATTATTGTCGACCATAATATCTTTCGTACGCGATATAAGCTTTTTCTGTGAAAGTATCATCATAAACAACTTGAACATTTAATTATCCTGGGGTAGAACTTGGTCACAGCTTCCGATGTGGTGTGTTTTACAAACTTCTGTTAGATGTAGAGCTATGTAAGGCAGAAGTTCGAGAAATTGTACTGGGTAAGTTTGCTAAAGAGGACGAGGGAGCTGCTGGTGGAGATATTAGTCCATGTGGTGAAGAGAACCATCCATCTGTAATTATATGCAAGGTCGGATGCGTGACCATATTAAAATGATTTGTTTGTATTGAGGTCACTTTTTCAACACTTTTTGTATCTGCGAGAAAGATTGATTGAAATATAATTATAGCAGGATTTGTTACTGATTTTCTGCTTCTGTCAGATCAAAAGTAAGATCAGTGACAGATGGAAAAAGCTGTACTAGGGTTTTGAACTGGCACTCATGTTATAAATAGTGTAGTAGGATCATACAGCCGTAAAAGGTTGTTGATGTACGTAAGTAATCGTGCTACATGATCTGTATAAATCTTCTTGGGCAGTGAGTCCTTAATAATGGCAGAGGAGAAAGACAGACGTATAACCGAACACGTTACTCCAAAAATCATTATTAGGGTAAACGAAAAGACGTGCCTACTAGGAGATATGATGCTGACACGTATCCCAAAGAGCTGTCGTTTCAGAAACCGAGGGATAATATAAAAGCTTGTCTTTCGTCTTCTTTTAAACCACAATCAGTTGTAGAGAGAGAAAGAAGTATTTATAGAGAGTGAAAATCTTCAAACTTCGATCGTAGTACACCATTAAATTGTGAATTTGTTGGGAAAACCGTCGTCTTTCCGTCTGAAGTGAGAGTGGTGAATGGAAATGATGACAGCTGCTCTTATAGTACAGGTTAGTAATCCTGTTTCCGCCATTTTTGTTGTTCATTGCTTGTTATGGTAGATGGTAGTTTGAATACTTTTTTGGGTAAGGCATAGGGAGGAGACATGTTTTAGTATAAACTCTAAACAGACTTTTTCTGTATGTGGTAGATGCGTTCCAAAATTTCAAAACCCTGTAGTAAAATGGTTGTATCCTCCAATGTGGAATCATCCTCGTCTGGTAGGACTATAGATGATATAGAGGAGAGTAGTACCATTGTTATTGATATGCCAACAGTTCATTCTACGGAGGATGGGGAATTGCATGTGGAGATTGAGACTGAGCAATTTTTTAGGTATCCCGAGAATGTAAACGTAGCGAAAAAAATTTACATTATAAAAAAGGTTTAGATGGAAAATGGAGGCGTTATGTGATAAATGCAGGGTTGTGGTTTAGGGCTCTGGTAAGACCAGATGGTAAGATAGAGTGTTATCAAGTGTCATCCCTGGATCAATGGAAGAGAAAAATGGGTATAGGAGATGATATAGATATCTCTTATTTTAATGGAACTGGTGCAGAGGTTGTAGAGGAAGGATTCCTTTGTTACTTGAACCAGGTCGTATATGGGTAAAGCATTCCCCTAACCTTTTTCCAATAGGGGGTAATGAATGCTCTAAAGAGCTACCCTGGCCAATTAAATGGTAATGTCTTTAAGATGATGAAGGTCAGTGAAGCACTTAACAAGAGATGGAGAGATGGCGGTATTGCAAGACAGTTCATTGCGGGCGATGTCTTGAAATACTATAAGTTTAAATATATGAAAGGTCGAAAGAGTGGATACGTGTTTAGTGATTCGGCGAGGTTGAAATTCTTTAATTTGGAATCTGCTGGGAGACCCTGGTGCGACAATCTTATGATGGTGTGGGGTAATTATATGCAAGTACTTGGGGAACCGGCGCTCGAGCTGATATATAAGAATTTTAACGAGAGTTAGTATCTCCATTCTGCCTATAGTTCGTCTTTTAACTTGTTACGAGCTGCTAACATAGTTTATTGTTGATTTGGCAGAGCCTAATCCCAAAGGTGTTACTGATACGTCGAGTCTGTTTGACGTCGTTAGTTGAGAAGGAAACGAACTGAACAAAGTTCTTGGAGAACTAGGTATCCGCAGATAGAAGAGGTTGAACTCTATAGCTGGAAATGTGTAGCGAGCTCATCAGAATTGAGCTATGGCCACTTCTGGTTCTGCTTATGATGACATTATGGAGATTCCTGCCTGTACTGCGGGTACTTCGTGTATCCAAACTCGATGACCTAGAGAAAAAATGGCGTTACCCTTTTCAGAGCAAACAACTCTTGCGTAGACGTCGCAGGTGGAGACTGAGGTAGTGGATGCTGCTATAAATGTGGCACCTCCTCTGAAGAAGCAGAAACAAAAGCCTGGGAAGATTACCGAGCTTCTTCAAAGGTGGTCAATCACAAAGCGGTGGGGTAGGAGGCGCAAGAGTTGGCGAAGCGTGATCCAATACGCCTAGATACTCAAATTCAATCCAGTATATCACAGGTATGCATGATGATTATATCTGTTTAAGTAATGATCCGATCTGTAATACTGCTTTGTTGTATTTGTGGTGCAGCTTTCTGTTGCTTTGCGATCTATAATACGGCGCCGTAGAGGTGTTGAAGGTAGCTGCTGCGAAGCGTGCCGAACATGATGCAGAGAAAGCAACATTGAATGAACAGTTAAAGGAGCAAACTGCGCTATGTGAGCAGTTGCAGAAGGAGAAGGCTTTATGGTCGGAGCAGCTGGAGCGTGAGAAAACTTTGCAGAAGAAGCAGTTCGAGACAGAGATTGCTGTGTTGAAGGAAGAGCTCAAAGCTGATGGTAAAAAAGCTCTCGACAGTGTTGTGGCTACTCGAAATAATCTAATTCAGGCCTTTTACTTTTGGGGGTTGAGGAAAGATGATGTCAATCTTGCTATTACTGGGAAGTATGGTGAGATAATTTTCCCAGAGGAAGATGCTTCTTCAGTGGCTGAGCGACCTTCTGAGCAGACCCCGGCTCCTCCAGTGGCAGATGATATGACCAAGGAGGTAGCCGGAGCTAATTCTTGATTATGTACTTGTAACATAGTTTAGAGACTTGTTTGGTCGAGTTTTTCCTTTGTATTGGTGATAGAACTATTTTTGCTGAGACTTCAATTTTTTTGCGGTTGCTTTGATATATGTTGTTTTGATGGTGAATGTATAATTTGTATGTAGGAGGTAGTTTGTTTAAGGGGAAAAGTGAGAGAGATGAAGAAGGCCTTGAGTCGAGCAAGGGATTCTATCAATCGTACTCAATAGGTACACAATAAACTTGAATATGAGAGACGTCAACATAAATCCAACTATGATAACACCTTTAGGGAGCTATTCAAACTTCAATGTAGATATGGGAAGGTAAAAATTGAGAGGGATGAGGTTTTATGAAAAAAGAGCGATAGGTTTGTCTTATTCCAAAAATCCCTTAAGGATAAGCAGTTCATAGATGAGAGTGATAAGTTAGAGTGTCAAAGGTCATTATGGCCTTTGACACTTTACATTGAGGCTCAAGTTGATAGTGAGTGGGGACTGAAGGAGGCCTACTTAGAACTGTTAACTAAGAGAGGTCTGGTACCAGATCCAGCTTGGGTGAAATTCTTAGTGCAAAAAGCGTGTAATCGTCATAGCATAGAGGCGAAAAGATGCTCAGCTCGGGCTGGTGTATCAATCATATGGTGTGGTATAGGTATAATGCCTGACGAGTTTAACTTTTGTATGGGCGAAGAATGATGAGGATCCTTTTCTTCAATATAAAAAAGGAAGATAGAAGGGTCCAGGCACAATTAAAAAATGATCTGAGGCATGCTCGTGACGAACTAGAGCTATGCAAGGATCATAATGCATGTCTGAAGATGGAAAATGTGGAGTGTAATAAGTTATTGCAGAGCTTGGAGAAGAGAGTAAAGCTATTAGAAATGCGCTTACTAGATACGCAGAAACGTCTGCAAGTTTCCCAATCGCGTTTGAAGAAGTACTTACTCCAAAGCGGGGAAAACGTGTTGTTAAAATAGACTATGAACGTCAGATAGCTGATGTGATCAAATTTTATGGGGGCGAGCTTGAGAGAGTAGAAAATGAATTTAGACGTTATATCTCGAGCTATGGTAAAGATGTTGAAGTAGAGAATGATAAAGTTGAAAATATGTGGTTTGCAAAAGGTAATGAGGGTGGAGGAGCTTCGACCTTGAGTCCGCGAGCTGAAGGGTTTGAGGAAGAGGAGGTGAAAGATCTGTTACCTCGCACACGGCCTAAGACTCAACATCAAGAGGTCATAATCTTTGATGAACCTTTGCAAGTAGATGTGAGTAGTAGTAGTGTTTTATCATAAGCCAACTAAACTATGGCATATAATTGTGCGCTGCATAATGTAGTTGATTTGTATATCATAGCTTGATGTTGTAATAAATGTTGTTGAATGATATGTCTTGCTTGCATGAATATTTGTTAATAGATGTATGCCCTTTGTAATTTGTTCTTCTAGGTTGATGTCGATAAGCAGGACCAACTCTTTGCTTAAAATAAAGAACTGACCGCAGAATTGTAGCAGTGTTCGTTGGCGATTAAAAATACGACCTTGTTGAACTCGAAGCTGGAGGCTAATATATTAGAGCTGCAGAGTCAGCTAAATGCTGTAACTATAGAGTTTTCAAGTAAGGATGCAGAGATATTGACTGTCCATAATGAAGCCAAATTGTGGAAGGATTCTTTAATGAATAAAAAATTGGAAACCATGACTGCGAATTAACAAGTCTTGGATCTGTCGAGTACGATTGAAAAAAAAAAGAACGATCCGGTGTATTATCATTCGGTAGTGACAGATAATGCTAATCTGTTAAAGAAGTAGGGTGCTGAACTTCGTAATATGCGAGAACGTTTGTAAAAGAATTGCTGGGATTTCTGTAAAGCTCGAGACTCTTTTCAGAGAAAAAGTGACTGTGTCAAAAACTATGAGGAAGCATGTTCCAAGAGAGATCGAGAACTGAATGAAACCATTAATAAGTATAACACACGGATTGCCAATCTTGACCGGGCAAAGCAGGCCTTGATACTAGAGTGTATACAAGGTAATGAGGTTTACGAGGAGCTCCATGTAAAGTATAAGGAGTCGCAACAGTTGGTGGTGGTAGCGGACAATGATAGCGAGTGTAAGGAGTTGCGTGAGAAGTTACAACGTATGAAGCAGGAGATAAGTCGTAGTGTGTAGGTAATGAAGCAAAATAGGTGTTCATTGTTGAAGGAGAAAGAGTCTCTGGTAGATCGATGCAAGGGTCTTGACGACGAGCTAAACAAAGTGAAGATCGAGCTGTGTGAAGTTATGTTGTTGACTGCAGATAATGCTTCATTGCGTACTATTGCTATGTTGCATGCTGATATAAAGACATTGCGGCAAGAACATGATTCGATCTTGGCCGCTTTGACTGACAATGGCATGGAGTATGACATGCAGCTAGTACAGCTATCTTATATAGATAATTTGATGTCGATAGTTACAGAGCTGCTGAATGTGTCTCCTACTGTAGTTGATACTGCTATACCTTTCCCTACCTAACTTACGTCTGGGCCTGGGGAAAGTTTAAATGTTGTACGCCCGAAGCGAGAAGAATAGTTAACTGTAATTAAACAGAGTGTAAATATGTCTTTGCTGTAGAAAAGATGTCAATCGTTGAGTAAACAAATGTTTTTGCTTTTGTTCTCTCTATGAATTATCGAATTGGGTGAACCAATAAATGACCATATAGAGATATATGAATGGAGCGATGTTGTATTCTCTTTTGTATAGGTCGAATTGAGCAAGTTAATAAGCAACCATAGAAAGATACATTGAATGTTAAATAGCTGTATAGCGTCTCGACCAGGTCGAATTGATTGACTCAATAAGCGACCCTCGGGAGATCGTATATGCTGGAAGAGCTATATTGCAGTTCTCAGTTGCAGGTCGAATTGAGCGTATCAATAAGCAACCGTAATAAGATGTATTGAATATGGCATAGCTGTATAGTGCGTCTCTTCCAGATAGAATTGATTGACTCAATAAGTGACCCTCAGAGAGCGTGTATATTTGAATAGCTATGTTGTAGGTCTCAGTTACTGGTCGAATTGAGCTTATCAATAAGTGACTGTAATAAGATATATTGAATATGGCATAGCTGTATAATGCATCTCTGTCAGGTCGAATTGATTGACTCAATAAGCGACCCTCGGAGAGCGTGTATATTTGAATAACTATGTCGTAGGGCTCAGTTACTGGTCAAATTGAGCGTATCAATAAGCGACTGTGATAAGTTGTATTGAATATGGCATAGTTGTATAGTGCATCTCTGCCAGATTGAATTGATTGACTCAATAAGCAACCCTCGGAGAGCGTGTATATTTGAATAGCTATGTAGTAGGTCTCAGTCACTGGTCGAATTGAGCATATCAATAAGCAACTGTAATGAGATATCTTGAATATTGGATAGCTGTTTAGTGCATCTCTGCCAGATCGAATTGATTGACTCAATAAGCGACCCTCAGAGAGCATGTATATTTGAATAGCTATGTTGTAGTAATTCTCTGGTATATAGGTAGAAATGCTTAAACTTAGTAGACTTGCAAGATGGTGAAAAAAGTACTTTATTGAATAATAACGGATATTACAGCATGTTTATCTTCGATACAGCTTCAATCGACGGGTATTCCACAGATTAGGAATAGGTACACCTTCATATGTACTGAGATCGTTGGATCCTAAACCACTTGTGCCACGATAAATGGACCTTCCCAATTGTCTGCTAGCTTTCCAGTATTAGGTGTTTTGCGATGTTGTGGGATTTCTCTAAGAATGAGGTCTTTTACTTTGAATTCTCGGTGTCGAACACGTTTTTTTTAGGATTGGGATTGCGCAAGCTGATATCTTCCAAGATTAACAAGGGCTCTATTACGTGTTTCTTCAATCAAATTCAGATTGCATGCGATCTGAAACTTGTTTTCTTCATCTGTCATCTCGTGATTACCCATTGGATGATGATATTGAGTGGGAATGATGGCTTCAGTCCTGTAGGCCAGTAAAAATAGAGTACAACCTATTATTATTTTGGGAGTTGTTCGGTAGGCCCAAAGTACATGTGGTACCTCGTTCACCCAGTTCCCCTTTTTGTCGTCTAAACGATTTTGATGCCATCCACAATAGTTCGATTAGTAATCTTAGCTTGTGTGTTTCCCTGTGGATAATAAGGATTGGATGGGAAATGAATGATGTTGTGTTCATTAAGGAATGCAACAATTTTGGAGCCAACAAACTGTAGTCCATTATCAATTCTGATGAGGTGTGGTCTGCCGAATCGGATAATAATGTTCTCCCAGATAAATCTGATGACTTCGTCTTCTCGTATACGGCACAACGGGACTGCTTTTACCCATTTAGTGAAATAATCTGTAGCGACCAACAAATGTTTTTGTTTTCCTGGTACTGTAGGAAACTCTCCTACGAGATCGAGAGCCCATCGTCTGAATGGCCAAGTGACTTGGCTCGAGTGTAGTTCGAGTGCTGGAGCTCATATTTTAATTTCTGGGATGTATAGACGAGAGCGAGAAGAAGCTTCTCGATTTTGGTGTATCTCAATTCAGCGGGAGTCAGCATTTTGCTGATAAAATAGACTGGTTTCTCAGTCCTTTCTTCTAGTCGGAGAAGAACGGAGCTGAGAGATGTATCCATGATAGCTAGGTATACTGTGAGTTCTTCTCCATCTGCTGGTGTGCTCATAACTGGTGGTTTGCCCAAATAACGTTTGAGTTCGAGGAAAGCCGCTTCGCATTGGTCTGTCCATTCGATCTCAGGATCTTTCTTTGATTTTCCTCGCAATGTACCTCATTTTAACAGATCAAATAAAAGTCGACATCTGTCTAAAGACATGGATGCAAATCTGTTTAGTACTGTAATCTTCCCGGCTAGCTTCTGAACTTCCTTCTTTGTCTTTGGTGAAGGCATAGCTAAGAGAGCTTGTATGTTTGACGGATCATCTTCAATCCCTCTTTGCTTATTAGATGGCCCAAAAAATTTCTGGATTGAACGCCGAGTTGGCACTTACCGGGATTTAAACGCATCTTATAAGATAGCAAAATCTCGAAAGTTGCTCGCAAATCTGCAGGATGGTCCTCTCTCTTGAGACTTTTGTACAGTATAGCGTCAATGTAGACCTCCATTGTTTTACCGAGATGGTCTTTGAACATCTGTGTTATCAATCTTTGATAGGTAGCGCATGCATTTTTCAGGCCAAAAGGCATGACTTTATAGCAATATAGACCTTGTTCAGTAATGAACACAGTCTTGTCTTGATCTTCAGGAAGAAGTGGAATCTAATTATATCCTGATGCAGCGTCCATCATTGAGAAGAGTTCGTGCCCTGCCTTAAAATCGAGCAGATGATTGATGATCGAAAGTGGAAAGCTATCTTTTGGGGTATGTCGGTGGAGATCCGGGAAATCAACACAGACCTCGATCAATTTGGGAGTGCAACAATATTCGAGATCCAGTCCGGGTAAATAACTTTGCGAATAAAACTGACCTCGATCAATTTGTCGATCTCTTTATTCACTTTGTCTCGCAGTTTTGGCGCTAGAGTTCTTTGCTTTTTTTTGACCGGTTCTACTTTATCTTTCAACCCTAGCTTGTGGCATGCTATAGCGGGATCGATCCCTGGCATTTCGTAAAGCATCCATGCAAAGACGTCACTGTTATCTGTGAGGAATTGCATAAGATTTGAGCATTCCTCCATGCACAAGAGAGTTCCAATGTGAGTTCCTCTTTGCGTGTCACTGATCTCGGCGTACTCTGTTGGTCCTACGTTTGGCAACTGAGGTTCTGCTGGAATTGATTGCTATAATTACTATGCAGGAGTTGTTGTAGCTGGCTTAGCTTCAATGGATATAGTATTATCTAGGGCTGTACAGAGAAACCGGCGAAACCGCGAAACCGAACTGATAGTATTTTGCAGTTTTTAACAGGGCCGGTTCGGTTTACGGTCTGAAAAGTCAGGAAACGGACTACCCCGGTTCGGTTACTGGTTACCCACCCCGGTTAACCGACCAAACCGAACTGGGGGTAAACTAGTAATTAATGATAATAGGTATAAGGTATTTAAGGCTTGAGACCTTGAGTCTCTACTCTTCCACTACAACCGAGCCGCTTACCTTCTCTATTCTCTCTCTCAGTCTCTCTCTAGTCTCTACTCTTCCACCACCACAGCTCTTAGTCCTTCTTTCTCCTTCTTCAACTCTTCACTCAACTCGGTTGGCTTACTCTCAACAATCCCATCATCAACACTAGAATCAATCCCTTGAAACCCATCTCCTAAATCAGAAACCTCATCTTTCTCTTCATCCCCAAAATTCTATGGCTTAAACCCATCAAATCCATCACCATTCACTTCTGATCCAACAAAAAACTGGGTACTTTCTTCGTCGTCTCGGTGATGTCCGGTACTCTTCAATCAATCCTCCACCATCACCCTCCACAATCAGTCTCTCTCTAAGAAACCAATCAATCATTGTTAAAGAAGAACTAGAGACGATCTGGTTGCCGTGAAGAGTGGTTGGGATGACTACGGTTGATATTTATACTTTATAGTTGGTGTAATGAAAAACTGGGGTTGATTTTGTTGATGAGTACGGTTGATTTTTATACTTTATACTTTATCTTTATAGTGGTTGGGATGAGTACGATTGAATTTGTTGGTGTAAATACATTCAATAGGTCTTGGGGTTTTGATATTAATACTTTATAGTTTAGGTTTCATGGGCTTGGGTACAAATGTCGGTCGGGCTTGTAATGAAGAACTGTAGGCCTGTTGTAGATGATCGAGGGATTTTACGTTTAAAATATGAGTACATTGTTATTTACATGAATTTGTTAGTAAGGATGTGACAATAAGGGATGTGTTGAATGTTCAACAACCAGGATCAATTCAAGGGCGGAAGAACTCACCATTTACATGAATTTGTCTTTCCAACATCAACCTTCATGGTGCTGCAGGACCGGGAAGCCCTCTGTGGAAGTGCTCTGATGTGAGTGAGGTGCATTTCAGGTCGAGCCGTCGCCATGCACACTTGCTCAGAATTGGCAGCCACTGATGAGACTAGCTCGTGTTCTATTCCATATTTTTAACTGTGATTTTGTATTATCCAAATCTGTTTATAGTTGTAACTATTTTTTTTTAAACCGAATAGAAAGCCGAACCAAAACCGGACTAACCGGTTCGGTTTTGGTCCGGTTATTTTTGGGTCCAGTTCAGTTTTGGTTCCATATTATCAAAAACTGGGGTGCACCAGTTCGGTTTGCGGTTTAGGGCCAAAACCGGACCGTGTACAGCCCTAGTATTATCGCAAGCTCGAGCCAATTTTTGGCTTTCTTTGATTTCGTAGATCCTTCCTTTCCAGTCAAATCGTAATGCCTGATGATATGTGGAGGGAATAGCTTTCATGTTATGCAACCATGGTCGCCCCATGATGCCCAAGTAACGGGATTTGCCCTTGATGACATAAAAGACTACGTCAAGTGTGACTGGACTGGCTATGATGGGAAGTGTGATTTTCCCAACACATTTTTCCATAGAGCAGTTAAATCCAGAGATATTGATGCCACTTGGTTCGACCTTGTCTGCTAAGCCAATTTGATCGATTGTGCTCTGGAAAATTAGTTCGATATTGCTGCCGGTATCTACCATCATTGTATGTAGAACTATGTTCTTCATTTTTAACATGATCACAAGTGCATCATGGTGCGGAAAGTTGACGTGACGAACGTTACAGTCTTTGAAAGAAATTTTAGCTCATCGATTGCTAGATTCAGACAACAAGTGAGCTTCTTTATCTATCATTGTCAGATCATGGCATTGTCCGACGCGCCTACGCTTTGATCTATTGGAGTTGTTTATTGTCTGAGTCTCGATGAAGTATAAGTGTTTTTCTTCATTTGTTTCATCAACTTGGGCGATCTTGGCGTCAGTCTTGGAGCTGCAATCCTTATAACTTTTGATGTCAACAATATACTCAAGCATTCGACCCTGTGCAAATATACTCTGGAGAAGAAATATCAGTACAAAATACCGCTCCATGTTATGATATTGAATCTGGTGAGGAATGCAGTATGGCTTTCCTGGTATGGGCGGAAGAGTATTGGCATTTATGAAGAATTCATCTTTTTGCATCAGCGAGTATAAGTCCGCAAGAGTAATTGTTAATTGTGGTATGCACGGAATTGGCTTCCTTCGTCCTTGGCATCCTTGATTGTCATTGGACTTGAATCACTTCTTATCACCCCCATAGTCTTGATTGCTGTTATGAGCCAGTTCTTCGGGATGGCCTTTGGTTGGTAGGGTGTTGCGTTGAGGTCTTGGCTTCTCAGTTGTCAGTCGCTCGAGGTCGATAAAGTTGTTGACCTTCTCAATCATATCCTATAATGCCAGTGGCTTTTTGAGAACCAGGTGCTCCTTGACTCGTCCATCTACGAGCAGTGCATTGGTGAAAGCGGAGATTATGATCTTCTTGTCAAGGTTATCAATTTTCCGAGCTAGTCCGAAAAATTTCCTGGTAAACGTCTCTAATTTTTCGTCTGGTGCCTGCTTGAGGCTGAACAAAGAGTAAAGACTCTCCTCCTTATCTTTATTGTGCGAATAGTTTTTGACAAACAGTTCGTGAAGTTGTTCGAAAGTGAAGATAGACCCTTCGCTGGGCGTGTGAAACCATCGTAGAGGTTCACCCTTTAAACTGGTCAGGAAGAGACGGCAGAGGATGTGATTGGATATCGAATATAGCCCAAAAGAATCCTGAAATTCTTGGAGTACTCCACAGGATCTCCTCCCTTGTATTTCTGAATCTTTGGAGTATGAAAACTGGTGGGTACTTCCTCGCCCAACAACTCTTGTGCGAGAGGGCTCTTCTGTAATTTAGTATAGTTGTTTCTTCTAGTGAGTATTTAAGCGTCTAATAGCTTCTGGATGCGTTTGTCTACCTGTTCCAGAGTGCGATGTTGTCGAGACGTGATAGCTCATCTTGTTGCTCGTCCTCCTGGTGGATTGTGCTCTCCTGTGGTTCGCCCATGTGATCATTGACCAAAATTCAAGGTTTTTCTCTGTTTTGTTCCTCTTGTTGTTACAGCTCGATTATTGCTCTAGTGGGTAATTGTAGATTGACGTGACCAGGAGGTGGGACTAGCTCTTGCTGAATTTGGGGAAGTGCTAGATTTTGGCCTTGATGTCCCAGGCGATAGTGGACTGATATCCTCGAGGTTGCAGGCAGAGTATTCTACTGTCTCGGATTTGATGTTATTTGAGCTTGAAGTGCTCTGATTGTGTCTTGCATGCTGGCGAGTTGTTTCGCCAGTTCTATTCGTCGGTCGGCTTCTGCTTGCATAGTTGTTCGCAATTCTGTCACTCCTTCAGCAGCGTCAGGTAGGACGTTGTATGATTTTTCTTAATTTTCCATCCTTAAAAAAAATGAATACAGAAAAACTGGATCAGAGAACGTTGAGTGTATGCTTCGCTGCCACAGACGGTGACAAATGTAATAGCCTATTTTTGTATTAGGCGAAGATAGTTCCTTACACCCTTGAAATATTAAATATTAACAAGGAACTAGAAGAAATTAACATAAGTTTTAGCATGAAAAACCCTTGAATGGGTTAAAAATCACGACCTCTCCTGAGGATTTCTGAAAGAATGGTGTTTATATAGATGCTAGCTATTACAAAGAGAAAGTGATTGGATATCTGAGTTTTGGTAGGGATCACTTTTTCTCTAAGAGTTCTGTAGATGATAATAGCCGTACCCAGATTCTTATCTCCAGGTCTCTTTTTATAGGTTTTATAATATGACTGTTGGTTACATTGATGACGTACGTTTTGGTCATCCGTATTTGATGAGCCTTTATGAGGTCTTTTGTAACGTCTTGATACTTGTTGATATGGAACAGATCTATTGATGACCTTTGCTGTAACTTCGAACTGTTGATGAAGAAACAATCTCTAATGATGTTCGTATGTATACGGACTGTTGATGGATATCTGAGTGTCTTCTGCAGTACGAGTTTACTAAATGCTTCAATATCCTCGAACTGTAGGTGAGGAAGTCTGTATTGTAATCTGCTTGCTCTCAATATTTGGATGATTGTCAGTGTGTTTATACGAAGTATGTGAGCTCATATATCGGGCATAGTAGGAGGATTAGAAGTAAGCCCTTCCAGGAAGATGGACAAGTGTGACACTACTCCGCGGGAGTATTATAATTTTAAACAATGGTTAGAGGCAGCTAAAAATGTTGTTAGGGGGAAAGAGATTTGTTGCATATGCTTAGACAAAATGGGTGATCTACGTTATTTGACCAAACTAAAGTGCTCACATTTGTTTCATTTCCACTCTATGTATTGGGCGAGACTCTAGGATACATAAAAACCATTGCTATGCCCAATGTGTCGTGGAGAAATATCGAGGGAACTAACTTCTATTAATGAAGGTCCGTTTGACTTGGATAAATTTTAGGAGACACTATAAGGAAAACTCAGTAATTTCTCAGCTTTAGAAAGCGAGTTATTCTATGAGCTTAGTAATGACCTTGATGAACTGAACAAGTAGTGGTTAAGAAATATTTTATGTCTTGATGTTATAAGTCAGCTTATTAGACCATATTCTTGTAGTTGTTTTCGGTTGTTAGTAATCTGGATAAGTATGTAAGAGAACTATTAAATATGTCTTTGTGGTGCGAATATGAATGTTTAACTTCTGCCTCAATTGTATCTTTGAGTTCCCTCTTTTTATTTGGTTATTCAGTTAACTTGACATATGAAAGGATTATTACCTACCTAGAGAGCCCATTATTTTCTTTGATTCAACTAACTTGATCAGAATACCTTCAAAAATATAATGGTATGGTCTAAACAAATAATCATGTTGTCTAATTACCTGGCTTACAAAAAAAATTGTGTTAGTATGTTGGATACAAAAAATTATGTTGCTACATATTATATAACTTTTTTGATAGGGGTACATGGGGGTAGGCTGGATTTGTTAAGTCCATGTCTGTAATGATAGTTTTAATACCCTGGTTGTATGGTAATTATTAGATACCCTGCTTGAGAAACATTTTTGTTCAATTTCCAAAACCCCTATCTCTTCCCAAAAATATTTCTTCCTCATTTGAAGTTGCATGTATCTCACATTCCCTAAAACTCCAGTAGAGTTGAAATTTTCTATCAGGTACAATTTATTTTATTTGTGAGGTACAATTTCTTCAGTTTTTTAGTTTAAAACTTAATTTTTTTGTGGTTCCTTTTTATATAATTATCATGTTCAGTTTGTATGATTTTGGAATGCTACTAATAATGATTTAATTAGCCATATGTAGATCAAATTATTTGTTATTCCCAATTTATGGGATCAAATACTATGTAGTGTACGAATCCAGAATATATAGTTTATTTATCTCATTATGAATTTCTAATATCCCCAGATCCGGTTTTATTGAGCTCTTCTAAACCCTATTTTTGGAATTAAGCTCATTCATAATGGTTTCTAATATAAAAGCATTGTTTGATACTTTTCTCATTCAATTCAAACTAAAATTCTTTTATACCCGCTGTTCTTGTTAGTCTAAGTATAGGTATAGTTTTAGTTTAAAGGTCAAATAACTTAGTTTTAGCTAATAAATCCACAGAAAAGTTGGATGTCAGGCTTTTTTGCTACAATGTAATACTAAGTCAGATTTAATAGGTATACAAGACTATAGTTAAACTAATAATTGGGAGTAAAAAAAGTTACAGGCTATTTTGGGAATTGGCGAGTCATTAAGTGTACCAATTTTTCATTTGTAATATTAACCAATTATTAAGTAAACTTTAGGAAGTTTAATAAACTTGGCATTGAGTTCTCAATATAGAACCCAACCACCGATTTAAAATAGTTCCAATATCTTCAGAAATGTGGATTGTAAAATGTTTGAAGTTCCTATTATTGAAGTAAATAAGTTCACTTTGCATTCTACTATAGTAAGCAATTAAACAAGGTTTATGGGTATTTCATAGAAAAATAATTTAGATAGACCCTAACCAGTATTAGGTTTACATTGTTATCTAGAGTATTATGTTGCATATGTATGGAGTATGAAGGCCATTTTTTATTTGTTCTATATTTGTTACTAAAACTCATTTTCTTATTTCAACTTAAGACTGTAAAATTATGTTTATATTGATTGTGGGTTATTAATTTTGATTCACATTCAGGAACTTATAGTTATGTTTAAAGTAAGCTGCAATATAAACGCCAAAAACATTGAATGGGTGCATGTTAATTTTAGAGTCTTGAGAATTATTTTCTTTAAGTATGTAGGGTATATAATCTTAAGAAGCTTTGGATTATAATAAAGAATTACTATAGTTTGTCTTTTTGATTATGTTATTATGAAGCTTGAAAATGTAATGGCCTAATTCCGTAGCTCGAAATAGCTTAAAATTAAATCTTACACCAAATGTACCTGTGACCAAAATTAATGTAATACAAGAAATAACACAGGTGATTTAGCATGAAAAATCTTTGAATAGGTAAAAAACTACGACCTCGAGTTGAGGGTTTAGTAACTGTAACTTTTATTGCAAGGCTGATATCTAATTACAAGTAATCTTTTTGAACTATGAATGCCTGATCTTGAAATAAGAAGTTTTGTGGTGTCAAGAATCTAGAAATTCTTGTGTTGGAGTCTGAAAAATTTATTTTTTCTGGTCCTTATCTTTTCTAGAACTTTTTCTTTATATAGACTTTACCTGTAGCTCGTTATCATGTACAAGAACGTTCTCCAAATAATGAGGTAAGTGGTGGTTGAATGTGTAACTGTTTAGTTCATGGGAGACAGGTGTCTTTGACCTTTTTATTCTTTATTGTAGTGCTCGATCCATGCTCTTTATCAGCTCGTGGTCTAGGTGGCAATGCTGATTGTACAAGTCACGTGTATAATGTGTGAGTCTAATATTGAGGTAGTTCGAGTTTGGACTAGGTCGAGGGATTGGTCCTTACAAAAAACATTGTATTAATTGGTTCTTGGTTATTGCAAGATAATGGCTGATTCATCTCAAAACAATTGTTGTAAAAGTAAATGTGTGGATCAAGTTTTTACGTATGTATATTCCCACAATAAAAAGCTGAGGTTCTTGGATAAAAATATAACTAAGAGGGAGACTAATTATGAAGAGTTTTGTGACTATAATAAATGGCTAAATGTAGCTGAGAAAACTGTTAGCAATAAGGATGTTTGCTGCGTATGCCAATAAGTTATGGGTGAGGTATGATTTTTGACTAAGCTCAAATGTGCTTACATGTTTCATTCTCGATGTATTTACATAGTGAGAATTGTGAAGAAGACAAAATCCTTGCGATGTCCAATTTGTCCTGCAGAAAAATCTAGTATACAAACCTCATTGAATGACATAATTATTGACCTAGAAAAATACCACAGGATAATGTTTGATAAATTCAGGGTTCTTTCGGATTTAGAGGCAGAGTTCTCGTGGGAAATCTTTCATAATGTATGCAAGTTGGAAGAGAAGTAGAATAAGGTTGACTGGGTGGGTGGAGGGTTAGTAGAGTTATGGTGGGATTTTTTATATTTTTTTTGCAATGCCTGTGTTTTTGGTCATGCAAAAATACCATGTTACATGCTTTAATGTTGCGCTATAATGTTAAGATTGTTATGATGATTTGTGTCTTTGAATGTGATGGAACTGATGGTTAGTGATTGATATTAATTAATTAATGTTAGAAAGATGGACTGCGGATTAATTTTTAGATGATATCCTTTTGCGTGTTTGAGTAATATAAATTTATCTATATTTATTGGTATAGGTTGGTTATTTTGGCATGGAGATCTGATAAAATTGTGATAGAATAGTCAAAAAATGTTTGGAAAATAAAGCGTCCACTGTCTAATGGTTAGGATAAAGGTTTTAAAGCCTTTGGCTTAGGTTCGAATCCTATCGACCACAACTTATTTCCACTTATAAGTTAAGAGATTTCCATCGTCCTTTGTTATTATTTTTCTTGGCATAGGTCTTATATCTAGAATACTATTATTGAAAGGCATTTAGCACTTTGTATCTGGAGGTATTGGAGGTATGTTGTTACTATGACATTTCATCAATATTTGATGATATAATTGTCTTAATCTTTATCGACTGTTCTATCTAGTCTGTTTACTGTAATTGTCCATGAATGTCCATGTTAGACTGCTTGATATTATTTTTATTATATTTTTTCTTGTTCTAAAAATAGTGTGGTTACATTCTGTCTTATCAGTCTTGTTGATCTTATTATCTTTTTTACTAAGTGTCAATTCAACTTTGATGAGACCGACTAAATGTGGGATTTATCCTAAATTGGATTAGTTGCAGGAATACCTAAAAATGATAGGTTTTCCATTAGCCTCTGCAGTAATTGCTTTATGTGCAGAGAATGGAAATTAGTTGTTTATGCCTTTGCAATAATTTATGCTAACTAAACAAGTGTTGAGCCCTTTACATTATCAATTTAGATATAAATATAAGTGTACACAAGTGAAATGTTGTTGCACCTAACATTTTGTTCTATAAAATAAGCTTTTATTGAGCATATTTGCAATTGAAGAACATCCCATGTACAATGTGTGTGGCACCGAAGCAGTGACATGGCAGCAACGTTTGTGGCACGTGTGCAATCCGTGTGTTTGGCATGTGTGTGTAGCACGTGTACATATGTACGTATGGCATGTGTGACCGTGCGTACGTGTGTGATTCGTGGTAGACCAGGTCTAATCGGTTCAGACCAGTCAGCCCAGTCCTGGCCTTGACCAGACAGAGTCATACCGATCTTGAACTGGTCCAGACACTGAAATGGCCATAAATAAGCCAATTTTTTGTAAAATTGAGCCCAATTTTTTTTGAAAAATTCCTATTAACTGGACCTACCCCGTGAGGGACCCATTTTGATTTTTTTATGCAAAATATTTTTAATTTTTTTTGCGAATAGGTGCCTCGTATAGAAATACTGGCTCACTTATATGTGATATATGTAAATGGTGTAATACCTATTTAAGTATCTTACGATATATAATAGGATATTACTGGTATACCCCAAGGATACTAATTATCATGATCAGCTATCACAAATAATATGAAACTAAGACTAATTAAGTATACAACTGTGACTCATATCTAAATCACAATTAATTGTCAAGGATAAATAACTAGAGCTCAATTGGTAATTGACTTAGTCTTATTTCAAAAAACTTAGTATTTGAGGAACCAATTTTTTGTAACTAGGTGCAATTAGATGTTACATGATAACATTTAGAGGTATATAGGCACTGATAGCAACCTATAGTACCCTAAAATGTTAGTTCAAAGACATACATAATTAACCTATCTTGTGAACCCAGCTGATTTCGGGATGAGACCACTTGTCAGCTAAACATCTAATACCCCTCATATTTGAAGTAAATAGGGTTATTTGGCTAGAATATACATACCTTTATAGAACTTAAGGGATTAGAACACCCTAGTCCTCAGTAAAAGGACAGTACACATCTAGTGGTTTTGAATAGCAATATTGGCTAAGATTCTATTAAAACGTACACATAAGATTAAGATCATCATTTTTACAGGGTAAAATTTGGGATTTAATTATTATAAAAGAATTTTATGAGTTTTAGAATATGAACAGGGTTCACCTATAATATGATTGGGAATCATATTTTTAGCTTTATTCTAAGTACTATGATATATCTTTAATGCAATTGATATGTCTATCATGAATTATTTATAATTACAATCTATATCTTGTATTACAGATGTCTATAAAACTAAAAAATGTTGAATTTCCACCATTTCTGCCCACTGGAGCCAATTACCTCACTTGGTGCATTGACGTTAACTTATTCTTGAAGTCCCTTGGTCTACAGAAGACCATCGTCATTGGCAACAAGGAAGATCCCATGGACAAAGTAAGGGCTTTGTTTATCCTTTATCATCATATTCAGGATGACCTGAAGACTGAATACCTCAACAAGGTTGAGCCAGCTGACTTATGCGAAAGTTTGCAGTGGCATTATGGTCATCAAAAGACAATTATACTCCCAAAAGCAATACACCAATGGAACACCCTTAGGTTCCAAGATTTTAGGACGGCCGCTGATTATAACTTTGTAGTCCATAAAATAACTTCTATACTTGAGCTGTGTGAGAGGAAAGTTACTGATACTGAAATGATAGAGAAGACTTTATCAACCTCCATGCTAGTAATATTCTAAATCAGATGCAATATCGACGAGAGAACATGTAGACACATGACATCTTAATTTAGGCACTGCTCCTCTTTGAGCAGAACGATGACCTTCTGATGGAGAATCATGTTATGCAGCCTTCTGGGAGTGCACCGTTGCCTGCATCAAGCAATGTTCAATTTTGGGGAAATAACTTTGTACATCAGGGAGACAGATATGGAAGGGACAGGAGAGGATACTAGGGATACAAGAAGGGTGGGAACCAAAAACCCTTTGGCCCTAGGAGAGGTAAAGGAATTAAGAAATCCTGGACACTATGCAATGTGGAGAAGGAAAAGAAGACTGATCAGGGATCTACTTGCTTTAACTGTGGCGACACAGGACACTGGGCACGGGAATGCCATGCACCACGGATGGCTGCTGGTGACAGAGTCCAAACCCACCAGACAGTTGTTGAGACTAACTCCGCCCCTCCGGAGTTCACAGCGCTAGACTTCTTCGACAACCCGAATGCCGTCAACATACAGAGTATCCATAATGATATCACAGTAGACATGTAATGTCACATTTGAGGGAGCACTAGTAGATTATTTTTTAGACAGACTTGATTTACTTTTTGTTGTTAGTATTTTTTATTTTGTTGGGAACATATTTATATTTCAATAAAGTGCTCGTGAGATACATGAGATTTATTTTGTTCTAATAAATTGTGATTATTCGAATTTATTGCTTGGGAAGTAGTTAAATTCTATATATAATAATTGATATACTATATACAACCCGCCTAAGGATCTATCTGCTCATTGAGCATGATAGATAATCGGATGAGTGACGGCATATGTCTGAGAGATATTAGTACCACACACTCAATCCTTTTAAGATATGCATATATTTCTTGTCTAACCTTGTGCATCAGGGTTAACACGAATATTATTGGCACGGCCAACATGATAGAATGCACTAGATGTGTTGCGTCACGCTATTACTCTCTAATAGTACGATACGGGGTATCTAGTCCACTATACATACTAGTAAATCCAGTAGGATTTTACTGAGTTTAGGGAGATACATGATAATACTTATCACGTAATGACTATTGAGGAAATTGACAGACATGGTTCTGTGCATTCACTTCATGTCTAAAGGTTAGAATACGCTATTAGAACGGTTTCCAATACGCTCCTCAGGGCTCGGATAGTGAGGAGAATTATCAGGATTACATCTTAACCATCCTTTAAAAGAGAGAAGATCCAGAGAGTGTACGTGTAATGATTAATTTCATGGAAAGTCTAGTATTTCATCCTAGTATGACCAAGGTGGAGTGAAATCTCTAACATTTGCTCCAAACGCATCCATGGAGACACATGTAGACCCTTCCATCCACGTAGTAGCCCACTTGACTATTTATGGTCATAAAAGACACATCTAGGAGATGGTCTTACATTTGACTAATAAAATCTAGGAATCCAACGTTAGCACAACTTCTTACTTAGATCATTTAATCGCATGCTCAATTCCTGGATTCACCAATCAAAGTCGATCGATGCGACTTGACGGGGGCTTGGGAGTTGGACTCACAGGCTTTTGATGATTATTTTACCGCTAAATAGGATAGATGATTGAGCATCATGATTACCCCATACCATACCCATCTCGGGTTTAGCGGAGAACCTAATCAAGCGATTTAGGATAATCGTTAAGCCATTATTATTACGATCACAACTTCCAGCTAGTGTGTGGGATATGTAATTTTGTTCCCACAATACTGATTAAGGTTCATCCCTTAGCAAATCATCAAATTATTTTTTTTCAAAAGCGACTAGTAACTGGGTCAGATCCCAGTGTTGCCCATTTACAAACATTTGGATATTCCGTACAGGTGCCAATTGTATCATAATGTATGAAGATGAGACCCTCAACGTCGGCCTGGTATTATGTGGGTTATAATTTGTATTTATCACTGGATATTTAGACCCACTGGCGAAGTATATACTGCAGGGCTAATAATTGTCACATTGATGATACTATATTTCCAGCATTGGGGGGAAATATGAGTCAATGTTGAGGATGTTTCCAAGAGGTCTTGGAAAATACCATCGTTGTCTCATCTAGAGCCCTATACATAAGTTAGGTGATAATAAGGTTAAACGGATTTGAAACCTCCAATAGGTCGCAAATAATTTACTAGACGTATTCATAGGTACTATTGAAGTACCGTAAGTATATGTACTTGCAAATAATACAACTACACAGTAGAATATTCTGGAGAAACTAGTACCGTAGTAGAAGCTTCTAGAAGAGTTAGTACCGCAAACGAATCTGAGGCTCGCGCTTAGTGCAGAGCACCGTTGGAAGAAAGTATTATGAGCTGGGGAGCTGTAGAATAAGGGACAAATATGACTAATGGTGCAGACGGTTCATCAAGAATGGAACCACCCATTAACGAGGCAATAATAGCTACGCGACTAGTTGATTCATTACGAGACTAGCCCGGCGTAGCACATACACGTATGATAATATGATCTTGATCTATTAAAAGTCTATAATTACACAACGCAGGATCGTTCAGTAGAGATTTATCGATAAGGTATTCATATTCGCTATTGTGCTCACCATTAAGGATGAGGATTCAGAGCCACTTATTGTAAATAACTGCATGTTGTTATAAATTGGCCAAATTGGGTATCTGTCATCAAAGCGGAGCTCAGCTTGCTAGCATAATGCGAAATATTACAATTGAACCTGTCGGTTATAAATGGGGAAGGTACGGAAACATAATTAACTCGGAGAGATAATTTGGTCAAGGTAAGACTAGTTACCCAAGAAATCTTTAAGAGATCTAGCATCGAGTGTAGTGTAACCTACTACCCTGTTATGGATGCTATAACGTTTCAGTACTGATCAATTTGTCAAGTTGTCGGGGACAAGCTAGACATGCGTCTGATATAAATACTGCATATCTATATGAAAAACTAGATACGGATATCTATATGAAGCTACCTAGGAAGGTATAATCTTCTAGAAGCAATTAAGCCTGACACGCGAGGTGTGTACGTAATAAAATTGGAAAATATATTATTGACTTGAAGTAATGGGCCCATGAGACATAGTAAGTTGGCTAAGTATTTGAAGGTTAGGGACTTTGGAAATATACTTATTTGTCTATACACTCTTATTTAAAATACTGATATTAGCTTTACTCATCATAATAGTGTACTAAATTATTTGAATATCATTAGACCTCCGGGGGAGATTGCAAAAGCTGCAGAATATCTTGGGAAGGAATTTGAAATACAAGACCTTGGGAAATCAAATGTGTCTCGATTTGTAGATCAAACATTTTGATAGTGGTACTTATACACCAAACAATATTTATCAGAGGAGTTATCTAACACTTCGATTTGGATGTAGTAGATGGTGTTAAGTCGCTTATTGCGTCCAATACTTGGGTGTGGATAACGACATGTTCCACCATCCTAATGGGTGGTGAAACTACTAGGGCCATGGTACTAGCTAGGATGTGTTTTGCTATAGTTAGTTGGGTATACTAGACTCAATGACTCATTTGTAGTAAACTGTTTGGCTTGCCATAGTTCTGTTCATACCCAAAGGCACTAGATTGAGATCAGGCACATTCTGAAGTATTTAATCGTTATGAAAGACTGGGGTCTGTTCTATTCAAAATGGTAAACGTCAAAGTATAAAGTACACCGATACAGAATACTTCTCAGACCCACATAGATGACATTGTCAAATGGATTATGTGTTCTTGTATGAAGATACTTTGATTTTATGAAGATCATTGAAGCAGACAATAGTTGTTTTATCCTCGAACCACGCAAAGATTGTTATACTATATGAAGTTGACGGAAAATGCTTCTGATTGCAGTTTATAATCAACCACATCAATGGGAGTTGCAGTATGAGTTCTATCTAAGATAAACCGACGACACATTATAAAGACAATGCAGCTTGTATCATTGAAGTCAGGGCGGATTTATTAAATGTGACAAAATGAAGCATATTTTACCATAGTTCTTCCACATACATAAGTTGCAGAAGACGAATGAGATCAACGTTGCTCAAGTACATTCAGAAGACAACCTGGCTGATCTATTCACGAAGGCTCTTGTATATCCTACGTTCAAGAGATTAGTTCATGGAATCAGCATGAGAAGTTTACAAGATTTCTTATCTCAGGAAGATAGATCTCAGGGAGAGCAACGTCAGGGGGAGTAGTCCCAGCCTGATGTGGACACATGCGTGTTGTACTCCTTTTCCTGATAGCGCAGTATTTATCCTAGAAGGTTTTACTGGCTGAAGGTTTTGATGAGGTAATGTATACATGTCCACAACCCATACAGGGCATATGATTATACTCTTTCCCTGTAAAGTGTTTTGCCCAAGGGGGTTTTGCTAGGCAGAGGTTTTAATGAGGCAAGTCGTCCTAGTATGAAACACCCCAAGGGGGAGTGTTAGGAGTTGGGTCCAAGCTAAAGCTGGGAACCCAACAGGGTTGGGGTGTCCTATACGGACTCATAACAAGCCCATAGGCCCGATTGGGTTATGAGGAGAGTTTAAGTAGATTGGGTAACTTATGGTGTTGAGTTACCCATATTTATATCTGTATTATGTATAAAGAACAAAAATAATGATAAATCAATAAATTTCTATTTTTCTCTCACTCCTTTTTTTCATAAGCTATAGTATTATATTGCTCTAGATTTATCATCTTTAAACAAAAATGTGTTTTAAGTAATAAGTGAAAGAGTGAAAATATCAAAAAGTAACG
Source organism: Kingdonia uniflora (assembly GCA_014058105.1). Taxonomy (NCBI): domain Eukaryota; kingdom Viridiplantae; phylum Streptophyta; class Magnoliopsida; order Ranunculales; family Circaeasteraceae; genus Kingdonia; species Kingdonia uniflora. The sequence continues at coordinate 779,090 of JACGCM010000121.1, forward strand.
ACATAATCAGATGGTTTAAACTTACTATTAACTCATCATATCAAGTGCACCTTCGGCAATTTAATCAAACTTGACATTTTCTAAGCAAAAGATTTTACAAAAAAGAAGGTATGAGATAGTTTAGCAAGAGAGAAAGAAATAAAAAGAGGGTAGAATCATGATCTTTATTATGTACAGAAATAATATGTATTTTGAATAAACAGATTGTGTATTTTGAATCATTTTTTTTTAAATTGGCTGAATCACATCTATAATAGTGTGTAGTTCAGAGGTAAAGGAGAACACACGTGGGAAGAATAATTTACAATTTTTCGACTGTAACATTTTGAAGAAAAAACATAAGATAAAGGAGATACTTATAATTAAATAATTGGTCGCAAATATTATGAAGTAGCGCACCACAATGGGGAGAATACATCTGTTTCGTCTCATTGTGGAAGTTAGGATTAAAAGTTCACCAAAATACTGTCATTATTAATAAAGGGTTCAAGAAAATCAAGTTCCAGAAGCCTATTTGAAAATTTCCCCGTAACAATCTTCTCTCTTATGTCCTCAGACTTTGACTGCAAGTCCTCTCTTTACATTTTCAGCGCCAGATCGTCAACCAACTCCTTCAACTTCTTGATTCAACCCACAAAATCAGTCACATAGTTAACCTCGATGAGTACCTCGATACGAGAATTGTGGATATACAATCTTATCCTGCCTTCTGCAGCAATACAACTAGATTTCTTGTCCGCGCTTAAAAGTCCCTTCTTTCTAAGGTATTCTTGTGCCTTTTCAAGGTCACCTTCAGTTTCCGTAAGAGCTTTCTTACATTCCAACCCCGATTTCTTCTCCTAGTTGATTGACAAGTGCAGCTGAGATGTTAATTTTTGGTCTACAATCAAGTTGTGAGCACCTCATTATTATTGGTCTGCAATCAAGTGTTACTGCTAAAGAAACGAAAACTAAAAAGTATAATGAAAATGTCCAAGTAAGAATACACAACCAAAAACATAAAAGGCCTTAATTCAGGAAACAACTTTGTAATGACGTATTTTTTGGGTGGATAATCTTCGCCAATACTTCTAATAAGGATTATGCAATAATAAGCTTAAACAAACAATATTTTACGTAGAAACTCAGTAAAGGCTGAGAAAAACCACGACCTCGTGGAGGGTTTTAATGAAAAATACAATAAGTTGCTAGTTATTACAATTTGGTGTTTGGCAAGATAGTAAGAATGAATGAATAGTGAAGTTGCGGATCTGAATAACTCATTATATATCTGTATTTATAGTAGATATATGCAATTTTACAAAAAGAAAAGCAATTTCCTATTTCGAGGGTAGTGGGTAAACTTCACGGATCTCCCAACGGCTCTATTTGACCAGGCATATAACAGCTACTTTTAGTAGGTTGAGAATTGTTGTCGTAGACGTGACATCTTCTCAAATAATGGAATGTCTTCGACTAAGTTTTGCTGGCTTCTCTTTGTCGAATCTGGGAAATAAGCTACTGTAATCACCTCATTCTCGCTACAATTACTTGTTGTCGTGTCGAGAAGAACATCAGAATGTGAAACGGTTGTCGAATATTTGTAGAAGTCTGTGTTCTGTCATTTTTAGGGTAAAAGTCAAATGAATCTGGTCAATTTAGTTTCTCGAGGAACATTTATTGCAGGGTTATAAATAGAAGGAGAAAGGATTTATTGCTCGGAAGGATATTGGTAGAGTAGGCCGTGATGGTAATGACGTCATTCCAGGCGAAACATGACGAGTTCCTGGATCATGTGGATGGGAAGGATGGTGAGTATAAAGATGTGTATCTTGGGTGTTTGTCGCTGTTGTGTTGTGATTTTGAACTTGGTGGTGATGTGATTGGAAGAAATGACGGAGGAGGTGGAAATCGTCGAAACGCAGTGTTTCTCTTGGTGTCAGCTTCAATTTGTATTGTAGAAATTCTCGGAGTGCATCGAATATTTGGAGAACTGGCCACTGCCCATATATAAGACGATGATGCGAGAGGGGCATGGCGTCCTGTGTCTCTGGTCGACACAAATACTTCTTACAATTTTTTGCTGCCTTTCTTCAGGAAGTACACAGGCAGCTCTTAGAAGTTTGGTGACTTGAGATTCATTGAGTTTCTTAGGATATCGTTGCCTCTTTCACCGAAGAATATGCCAGATTATGGTAAAAAGAAGTATATAGCTTCGAGTCCATCAATTCGAAGGAGAATATGTGACCTGTAAGTTAATGCAATTTAATCAAAGAAAATAATTGTTGAATGTAAAATGTAATAGTTTACATAATGAATAAACTTTGTTTGTTGAAATGACATCGAATAAATAAATGGATATCTCGAAGGAAATGAAATATATTATCCAAAGATAATTTTTCGAGGCATGTAGATGTCGAGCTAGTTGTTTCTTATTGTATGTAAATATCAACGTTACGTTATCGAGGTTATGACATCTCGAACTGGAGTTTATTGACTGTGTAAGGCCTAAAATGGTTTCCTAGGAGTTTAATTTGACTGGGATGTATAGAGTTCTAATGAGAAATGAATGTGAGATTTGACTGTTAGTTTGATTGTTTGTTTTTTGTTATATATAAATACTTGTGGTAATCTTAAGTGCTTTTTATAGGAGTTGAGATGGTGAGGACGAGGGATCAGGTTTGGGAGGATGAACATTCTAACCAGGCGCATGTAAAGTACTGGGAGTTGCTTGATCAGTACTTTGGTAAGAGTTGTGTAAATGAGCAACCATTGGTGCCAGTGGAGCCCATGTATTAAGAGATGAGAAAAATGGAGGTGAAGGAAGCGGAAAAGGAGTATGCAATTCATTACAATTTGCACTTCCTGAGTCCTCCTGAGCGCGTCGGCAAGATAAAGAATCAAGCCAAGGCTTTGGTGAAGAAAGAAGATGTTATGGCCGGTCGAAGATGTTGAAGAGTGGACTGAGTGCTGTAGGGTTGTAACAAATGAGAAAGTTGTAAGGTGCTTGTAAGAAATAAATGAATTTAGTTGTGCCAGATGTTGTTGTCGATGTATGTGATGAAAATTGTCCTCGAATAGGATTTGATATGTTTGAACGAATGAAATTATCTGATATAATATTGTGATTATGGGTATATGAATTAATGATATCTCGATTTTCGGGTAGTTGGTTCACCAAATAATATTTGAATTTTAAATTTTTGTAAAAACTGCCCTGAGAATATAGAAGAGTTGTAAATAAGGAAAATGTATTGGGGAAATTGGAGAAAAATGGCTAGGTGTTCTCCTATAAGTAATATTTTGGGGTATAAGGAATTGGATGTACAATTTCTTTTCAATAACATAAGAGTTGTTTTGGCGAGGATGGATGTATTAGAGGAGTTAATAGAAGATAAGGAAGGGTTGTAGCAATACTGCATGGGCCTGTTAGCATTTTGAAGACGAAATATCAAAGAATTTGAGAAGATGCGAATAAGGCGTTATGCTCAAGTACTCGAACGGTCGCGAAGGGTTCGATGAACAGTCATGTGGAGCCTATAAATAGGCTTGGGGTTGGTGACTGTTCATACACCACTAATTCTGAAGAAATTCTTCAAGTGCGGATTTTCTGTGTTTATCTTTGGCGTCGTTGTCAACCATAGGGAAAGAGGAGATTAGTGTGTAGATTGAGAGGGCGAAACTTATGAAGCAAAGGGATATCGAGGCAGTGCGACTCCAAGGTTAGTATTTTGCTTTACTCATTTATTATTTATTGACTATGTTAAAACCATTTGTAGACGTTGACAATGTAGTGTTAGTCTAGGGAGTAATTGGAGTTTAGATGGGTGTATTGGAAGTAATTGATAAAATAGAAAGTTAGGGTTTGTGATAAAATTGTTGTGATATTGTCTGTATGGTGAGGCGACTGTTGGAGTGAGGGGTTGAAGGAAAAGGGAAATGTTGAGTGGTGTAGTATCATATTCCCCAGATTCGATAAAGCTAGCACTCTATAGTCGAAGATAGCTCAGCCCTATGAAGTCGAAGTTAGCTCAACACTCTGTAGTCGAAGACAACTCAGCATTCTAGAAGATTCTAGGAGTCCTCGACTTACCAAAAGTAACCGTTGTAGCCCGGTCAAGAATGAACTGCTAGAGATCCGCAAAGTTCACCCACTACCTTCAGAATAGGAGACTATTTCTTTTTATAAAACTACATGTATGTGCTATAAATACAGGCAGATAATAGGTTCAAGAAAACCATAATTTAGGACGTCTCTCTATCCTAAACTTACGCAATACTCAAAAACTTGTAATAACTAGTATCTACTATATTTTACACAAAATCTTCCTCGAGGTCGTGGTTTTTCTCAATTTTTGCTGAGTTTTCCACTTACAATCTTAGTTGATTCTTCTTTATTGCACAGTCCTTACGAATGAGTATTGGCGAAGGTTTTCCTCCCGGAAAACACGCCATTACAATTGACGCCGTCTATGGGAAATCCACATATTTTTCTACCATTTTCAACCTGAGCACCAGCCAGTGACCAACATGAACTTAAGAAGCCATTCTAGTACCGTAAGGGATTAAGACATTCTAGGAGCTCTTGATCTACACGGAGTGATTCTTGAACTTCAAAATAGATGGCTTCAAAGAAAAATCAGAGACTGGAAGATCAACGTGTTCGCGCTTAAGCTCTACAAACGGAGATGGACAGACGCAGAAAATACCTAGACCAACAGAGTCAAACCCATCAAAAGGAAATGGAAAGATTACGAAGAACCCAAGATCATATAACAGCTCGCCAATCATCGCCACCACTGGCTCAGAGTAAACATCGACCAAGAGCAGTTTAACATGATGATCAACCCAGGGAAGATGACAAGCGAATGTCTCGATCCAGATCTGGAAATCTTAATAGAGCCTCTCAACATTTTGGTTTAACTTCTTCAGCCTCGACAACCCAAAGAAGTCAACGCACACTTTACCAGACCCCACCGCCAGAAAGGAGACCCATCAGAGATCGATTGGGACCAGAGGGACAAGGCGACTTCGCTTCACAAGTTGCAGCCTTACCTCTTCCCCCACAGCAATTTGCCACTCTGGATGACCTTAATAGCAGAATTCAAGCTATCAACTATGATATCCCTGGCCGACAATCTGCGCTTGCCAGGATCAAAATAAACCCCATCTCTCCATATTTTGAAAATATGTCTATTCCAGACAACTTCCACATACCCAAATTCATCCAGTATGCAGGCCTCACCGATCCACTTATACATGTTTGACATTTCAAAGCCGTCGTTGGGTTATATTCCAAACACGGCCACATGCTTTGTCGACTATTTAACATGAGCTTAAAGGAGGAACCACTCTGTTGGTTCCATACTATACAAGATGCTTCCTTTACCTCCTTCATCTAATTACATAATCTGTTCGAATCCAACTATGCTCATGCTAGGGAGCGCGAAATCACAGTGGACTCTTTATTTTACTTCGAGCAAGGGGCGAAAGAAACCTTGGCAAATTTTTATAAATGTTTCCTGCAGGAAACACAAAAAATTGGAAATTCAGATCCCAAAATCGTGGTCCAACATTTATTTCTGCCCTGCACATCGACTCCAAAGTTCGCAAAGAACTTACTTTACATAAACCACGTACGGTTATTGAAATGATTGACGTGGTAAACAATTACATCGAGTAGGAGCACTCGAAGGAAGATAAGATGAAGACCTCCTTTATCATACATTCTCGAGAAGTATCTTCGACCCCTCAAAGAATAGTTACCACAACAGCACTAAAACCTCTTACCAAAAAGAATGATAACCTTCGAAGAAGAGAGAGCAAACCGGATAGTCCTGTCCTAATTCTACCACCCATGACAGCAACTCTCTTCGCTATCTTACCAACAATAAATGGAGACGAGTGATATCGTGCACCACAGGCTATTACAGATCTTTCGAACATACCCTTATGTCAATATCATAATGTGCACAGTCATGAGACTGATAGCTGTTACTCCCTCATTCGTATCTTTCACCGTATCCTCTTGGCTGGAAGACTCCATAATTATGTTATCGACATTCAAAAATTTCTCGATGAACAAGAAAAAACTATTGAAGTTGAACAGAATCATATCTAGGGCCCAACTCGACATTTATACATGATCGAGATCGAGAAAGGGAAGAAAAGAAAACAAGACGATCGTATTACGACTTGTTGCAAAATAACTTCAACAAATAAATCAGCAAAACATCTTCCCAGTACCAGCAAATCCAAACGTCCTTACCAGATCACATTCGAAGACTGTGACATCAGCCATGTATAATACCTGAATGATGACCCACTTGTTATTATGCTTAAAGTAGGGCAGGATTACTTATATACCCTCCTCATTAATACCGGCAGTGCCAGATATGTCTCATTCCGAAGAGCAATTGAAGTGTTAGAACTTACAGATTCCGTCAAAGCTTCGACAATAACAATCAGAGGCTTTAATGGTTCCAAAAAATCAGCCACATGAGAAATCACTCTTCCCGTTCAAGCAGGCCCTGAAACCACCTTCGTCAAATTTCTTGTAATTGATGCAGAATCCAAGTACTTAAGCATTCTGGGACGCAACTGGTTACATTCGATCAAAGAGATACCATCGACCTACCATTTAGTACTACGTTATCCTACGGATTACGGAGTCTATGAAAACAAGGGTAGCCAAGCAGTCATACGCATGTTCAAAAATGCCACCATCAACCCTCATACAGTAAAACTCCAAAAGGCATAGCAATTATAGTCTACCACACCAACCACATTTGAACAACATGATGCTGAAGTGGTAGTTACTGTTAAACTCGATGGTCCCTGCCACACAACTTTCATTGGATCTAAGCTGTCACTCGACGAAAAAAGGCCATAATACAGCTCCTAAAGAAGAACATTGACGTCTTCGCCTGGACTTTTCAAGAAATGCCCAGAATTGATCCTTCTATCACTTTCCACCACCTCAACCTCCTTTCAGACAGCAAGGTAGTCATACAAAAATGACAAAACTTGGCTCCCAGACTTTGAGAAGCAGTAAATGATGAAATTTATAACCTCCTTCGTGTCGGCTTTATTTGATGAGCTAAATATCTGAAGTGGGTTTCCAATATCATCGTCGTGCCAAAGAAAAACGGTAAAATATGGGTTGTGTTGATTTCACTGAACCTACCAAATTCACTCCAAAAGATAGTTTTTCGCTACCTTTGATTCCACAACTTCTCGATTCGGTCGCAGGACACGAACTTCTTTCTATGATGGACGCTGCCTCAGGATACAACCAAGTTCCACTCGCCGAAGAAGATTAGGAAAAAACTACTTTCATAATCGAAAAAGGACTTTACTGTTTCACAGGGATGCCTTTTGGGCTAAAAAATGTTGGCGCCACTTATCAACGATTGGTCACTCAAATGATCAAAGAACAGCTCAGCCACATCATGGAAGTATATATCGATGATATGATTTGCAAAAGCCTGAAATGAGTAGATCATCTCTAACACCTCCGAACTATCTTTGATATCCTTCGACAATACCAAATGAAGCTCAACCCAGAGAAATGTCAATTTGGCGTCGCATCCAGAAAATTCCTGGACCATCTAGTCAGCAAACGAGGAATTAAAATCGATCCAGCCCAAATTCAAGCACTCATGGCAATGCCATCTCCTCGAACAAAAAAAGATGTTCATAAATTTGCAGGCAAAATAGCCGCTCTTCAGAGATTCATCTCCAAGTCATCTGATCGATGCAAACTTCTTTACCTTCTTCTTTGTGACAACCCCACTACTCTTTCAAATAAACAACAAAAAGAAGCTATGTGGACTCATGATTGTGAACTGGCGTTTCAAGATCTTAAACAATACTTGGGGCATCCTCTGATAATGGGTACTCCCATTGATGGGGAATTATTCACCATGTATTTATCCACAACTAATGATTCCATCAGCTCCATTCTTATTCGAGAAGATGTAGGCATCGAGAAACCTATTTACTTTATCTGTAAAACTCTTATGCCTGCTGAAAAACAATATACTACCACATAAAAATAATTACTTGCCTTGGTTTACAGCTCTAAAAAAGTTTGTCCATACTTCCAAGCTCACCCCATCAAAGTCATTACAAAATACCCTCTCAAACTAGTACTATCCAAAAAAGAAAAATCTCGACGAGTTCAACAGTGGTCTATATTCCTTAGTGAATATGACATCTCTTTTGAACCTCAAATATCAATCAAAGGGCAAGCAGTGGCTGACTTTTTGGCATATTTTTCAGTTAAAGACCCCAACTGGGAAGAACTCGAAGAAATCTTTACTGACGACTCAATTGCTGGACCAGACACATGGTCCAAAAGTTCTGGTTGGTAATTTTTTACGGACTGATCAACAGGACCACAAGGTTCCGGAATTGGCATTGCACTCGTTACACCTTCCAATCATCACATAGAAAAAGCTCTTAAACTTAAATTTTATGCAACCAATAATAAAACAGAGTATGAGGGAATCTTGCATGGCCTTGATCTTGCACTTACTCTTAGAGCTGAAGAATTAGTAGTTTATGTCGACTCCTTACTCGTCGCCAATCACTACAACAACACTTTCAAAACAACAGGCCAGATGCCTGATTATGATGATGCCTTAGTCGAAGAAAAAATGAAGAAATTTAAGCATGCCACCATTTCATATTTACCTCGGCAAGAAAATCGACATGCCGATGCCTTAGCTTACATTGATGCCATGCTAGGAGACAGTGAAAATAGATCTTTGGATACCGAGATCCACGAACACTCTAGCCTCGATATCTTGTCCACACTCCACTTGACCGTTACTGATGATAACGACCCTGAAGACTGGAAAAATCTATTTTCTGTATACCTCAACTCTAACATCCTTCCCAGTAACAAAGAAGAAGCTCAATCCCTGTTAGCCAAGTGCCCAGGATTCATAGTTCAGAATGGTATCTTATATTGACTCACTGGATGAGGGCCACTTATCGAATGTATATCACAGAAACAGGCTCAGATCAAGATTCGAGAACTTCACGAAGGAATTTGTGGCGTACACATTTCGGGTAGATTACTAGCTCAACGTGCATTTACACAGGGACTCAATTGGCCCAAAATTAGATAAGACTGTGAAGATTTTGTTCGCAAATGCTACAAATGCCAAATTCATTCTCAAGACATCAAGAGCCCCTCCCTCGACTTACACGTTAGTAATGTCCTTTGGCCATTTAAACGATGGGGAATCGATCTCATTGGCCCTTTCCATCCAGCTTCGGGAAATAGAAGATTTGTCTTAGTTGCCACTGATTACTTTACCACGTGGGTCGAAGCAGTTCCATTATGCCATATTGATGAGAATGAGGTCATCAAATTCCTTTGGGAGCACATCATTACCCAGTTTGGTTATCCACAGATGATACGTTCTGATAATGGTAAATAGTTCATCAGCGTAACTTCCACACCATATTACCCTCAGGGCAACGGACAAGCTGAAGCCATTAACAAGAGCATCAAGTCTGGTTTACGTAAGCGCCTCAACGACAAAAAAGGCAGATGGGTCGCCGAACTCCTCAGTGTCTTATGGGCATACCGTACCACTCCTCGAGTATCCACAAGGTGTACACCTTTCATGATAGTTTTTGGCACTGAAGCAGTAATACCATCGGATCTCAATTTCCCCAGTGCTCGATAAAAAATTACTGATGAAGATAATGAGCTCGGACTCCAGTACAACCTAAATTGGATCAAAGAAACTAGAGATAAGGCCATAGCCAATTTGGGGTGTTGCCATGATACATTGAAAAAATCTTACAATAAGAGAGTTCGAGAACAAAAATTTGGTATTGGGGACCTTGTCTCGTGAAGGATACAAGACCATACCAGACCTAAAAATTCAGGAAAATTATCAGAAAACTAGGAATGACCATACATTTTGTGTAATAAAACAGATAGTGGAACTTATTGGCTTTTGACTGAAGACGAAGTTCAACTTGAGTACCCATGGAATACTGCTCAGCTTAAACTATTTTACAGATGATCCACTGTAATCGTTTAATTTGAATCAAATAAACATTTTGTCAGACACAAACTCTTTACTACTTCGACTTGTTTTTGATCTATACTTTACAAGTATTTATCTGACAAAGTCTCTTTACTACTTCGACTTGTCTTCTATATATACTTTACAAGTATTTATCTGACAAAGTCTCTTTACTACTTTAACTTATCTTCCATATATACTTTACAAGTATTTATCTGACAAAGTCCCTTTACTACGTCGACTTATCTTCGATATATACTTTCCAAGTATTTATCTGACAAAGCCTCATTACTACTTTGAGTTGTCCCAAATATATACTTTATAAGTATTTATCTGACACTAGAGCTCGTTACTTCTATCACATCTACTACAGCTTATTTTAAAACAAAACAACATAAATAGTCATTACTAGGTTAAAATAAACAAACACATCATTCACACACAGAATTCAAACTATTTTCGGTCCCACTGACCATTTGTTACAAACTTTCTCAAAATAATGTTCATTACTCTAAAATTAACATCTCCGAAGGAGATTTTTCTTCATTCACAAGACCTTCGGGAACTGGCACATCTGCTACATCCCCCACAAGCTGCCCTTCAACCTCCATCATCTTTACTTTATCGACAACTTCAACTCCACCACGCGCATCCGGAGTTGGTGGTACCTCGTCATCAGAACTGTCATCACATGGCAGCTCTCCCGCCTTCACGACTCCTTTATAATATTTCTTTCTCTCTTCAAACTCATCAAACTGCTCCTTAAAGTGAATCTTCACTTCGTGGCATCTTTACAACTTTTCTTCATTCATTAATGCTTTCAATTCATCGAGCATTTTATCCTGCTCCAACTCCATTGCTTTTCAAACATCGTTAATCTTTTTCTTGAACTCCTTTCTCTGCGAAGCTAATGCTTCCTTCTTTTCCTTCTCCAGCACTTTCTTCGCCTCCGCCAAAGCTACCTCCTTCGCTTTATTCGCTTCCAATTTGTACCTGTTTAACGTCGTATTTAACTTCGTGTTCTCAGCAGTCAATTCTTTATCGATGTTTTTGTACGCAACCAGCCGATTAGCCAGATCACCACTACCCTCCATACCTCCTATTGCTTGACTCATCACCTTCTTAATCTGCATGAAAGTCATATAATGATTATTTGTTTGATTTACCAAACTTTTGATTCGAGCATAAGCTTTAAAATTTCTCACCTTCGACAAGTTACCCTGAGCTTCGCCCAGAAAGATATCCAAGCTGTCAATACCCACCATACAGTCCACCATCTCTTTCTTCAATTCCTCTGGCCCCCAAGAAAAATTTTCCATCGTGCCTGCCATCTCCTTTTTAAACTCCTCTCCTAACCCCTTCTTCGCAGTCCCTGTAGTCTTCTTCGGAATAGCACTGCTTGAACTTCGTGGAGGTAACCCACTATCCGCAGTAGGTTTATCAAAAACTTTGACACCTTCAGATGATGATTGTCGAGTAGTTCTCTTAAGATTCAACAACGAAGGTTTGTCAACATTTACCTTCGTTTTCCTCTTATTTTTTCCTAGAGACTCCCCCAGCATCGCATTAATCTCAGTATCTGTGTTATAACCTGTTAACGACGGATTATTCAACAGAAAACTTGTATTTGCAGTTCTTTTATTCTTTGCTGACATCTTTCCTCTGATAAATGATACTTCGACACCTGTGGTTGTCGACTTTTTTAGTCCTGTTTCTTGAAAAATCTCACTTAAATGATCTTGATTCGTTGCTAAATTATCAATTCTGCCAAAAAACCCTTCCCTTATCTTGTTCAATTTCTCATTTATAACAGTTGTCTTCCCGATCTCCTTCAGTGCTGCAAACACAAAATAGACCAAAAAATTCTTTATCTTCAAATCCAAATCATATGACAATTCATAAACTTAAACATTTAAGTTACCTAACCACAAACCTAGATGAAACGCTTCTCTTTTAAGTGGCTCCCCTGGATCTTTAGGATCAAATTTATAATTTCTACATACTAGTAATCGGTCTTTGGTATATCGACCTCCAGTGGATACCATATTGTAAAACATCGATCTCTTCAAAAACTTTGACAAGTAACGATACCCTTTTAACTTCGGGTTTGTTTTCACCGTCTAGTATACACGTAAATCATCTACCGTTATTACCTCCTCCCCTCTGGCTTTCAGTCTGCTATTTATCGTACCACATGCCCTAAATAGGTCATATACATTCAGATTGAATTGACTTGGGGCTACATCGAAGAAATTCATTAACTTTTTCTGATCCGCCCTGAGGGGTAACTTTAATCCTTTTTTTTATCTATTTTCGATGAACAAGAATACCATCTAGAGGTATATCCTGGTCGATCATTTCGTATTGATACTTCTCTAATCTAATGTCATCAGGGATACCATATTTCTTTTTAAAACTTATAATTTCCTTCTTTTCTAAACCCTCTCCATAACAAGCATCTTTATCCTCTTCAACATCTTCTTCCCCATTCCCATTCTCAATCCCTTCTCGATTACTCGCTTGAGGCTTATGATCTACACCAGTATCACTCACATCTTTCTCAGGTGCATCATGCACACTAGGGACTACCCTAAACTTTTCCCTATCCCCTGGATCTGTACTGCTCGAACCTACTCTGTATCTCCCCCCCCCCCCAACTATTGCACACACGTTCTCACGTCGATCATCAAAGGCACTACATCTTTGAGACTCTCAAATATATCTTTATCATCATTTAAATTGGATTCAGCCATTTAAAAACCTGTACATCAGATTCCATATTTTTAACACAGTTAGAATTTTACATATGTGATACATATATACAAATTCTTACGTATACATATTCATAATAGATCTCGTTGTTGAGGTTACTCTTCAACTCATCATTTACTTTACCATCTATTACAATCATTAGCACTTATACTTTTACATAGTTCTCGATCAGATCTACATCAGATTTTTATACTTAGAATTTTTATCGTTCATACACAATTTAATAAGTTTTCGATGTTTCATCTCATTTAATTCAATAAACTCGTTAATTCTTATCTTCTTATCGAATTTATAAAAAGTCGAATAGCTTCTCAAAGACGTTATCACATTTCCTGCCAAAACTAGTTATTTCCATTTATACGAATTCTCATTCTCCAGCGTGAAATCCGGCGACCAAACCGTACAATCCCAAACCTCTCCGCGAATCTCGCTCCCTCAAAATAATTTCCTCTCACAACGCCATACTTACAGCGCCCTATTTACTTCTCTCACCTCCATTTCACGCAACTCAGAATCACCGCCATAAAGAAATCCAAATTACACTCCCAGAAATACCTTCATTGTTATTTATCCCCTCTCTTTCATTTACTTCTCTCCCCTCTTTTTCATTTCCACTTTGTTAGACGTTATTGATCACTTTTTCATGAAATTCATCTACTCATGAAGAAAATTGTACACAAACAAAACCAAGAAAGCAAAAACAAATTACTAATCTTGTTGCCGTGCAGCTTCAGTATCCCTCTCATTCGTTCGTTTTGCCCTTTCAATCAACACGCCAATTTCCTCCCTCGCAATCGTATCTAACAACTGCAGCAGCGAGCAATAACAATTCTCTCCCTCAATTTTTTTTCAATTTATGAGTGATATAAATAGTTGCCTACCTCTAACATATTTATAGCCCTCACGTGACTGTTCGTCGCACCATGTGACGATGGTCCAGTTCGTCGAGTACAACGTTTTATGCGTTTCTTCTTGACATCTTTGGCTCTTAATCTTCTACCCTTTAATAAATTTGTACATTTACCCTTTAGACCTTCCAACTCTCGAAGAATATCTACAGCCACATTCATCTCCGTCAGTAAACGCTCCATCTTTTCCAATAACTAATATACATCATTTCTTCATACTTCATACCATCACCTAATGGAAAATATCTCGCCATATTCATTTTGCATTAACCTTCCCATATAATATCATATTTTCAAAAATACCTATATTTATCCACCTTCAATAAAAACCCCTATTTATACCCAACATCCTTCAAATTATATTCAATGCACACATTAATTCCACCTCGAAATCAACATGACCAGATACAGGTCACCTTGACCTCGGTAATGACATCTGTTGACTTCTGTACAGTTCGGCCACCTCTTCATATTCCAGATTTTTTCTCGACACAACTACAAGTACTTCTGTCGAGAATGGGACGATTGTAGTATCATATTTTCCAGATTTGATAAAGCTAGCACTCTGTAGTCAAAGGCAGCTCAGCCCTATGAAGTCAAAGTTAGCTCAACACTCTGTAGTCAAAGACAGCTCAGTATTCTAGAAGATTCTAAGAGTCCTCGACTTACCAAAAGTAATCGTTGTAGCCCGGTCAAGAGCGAAGTGTTAGAGATCCGCAAAATTTGCCCACTACCTCCGGAATAGAAGACTCTTTCTTTTTGTAAAACTGTCTGTATATGCTATAAATACAGGCAGAGAATAGGTTCTAAAGAACTAGAATTTAGGATGTCTCTCTATCCTAAACTTACGCAACACTCAAAAACTTATAATAACTAGCATCTACTAGATTTTGCATAAAATCCTCCTCGAGGTCATGGTTTTTCTCGGTTTCTGCTGAGTTTTCCACGTAAAATCTTAGTTGATTCATCTTTATTGCACAGTCCTTATGAATGAGTATTGGCGAAGGTTTTCCTCCCGAAAAATAAGCCATTACAAGTGGAGAGAGTAATTTTTGGGCATCGCGCTGATTGCGGCATGACTGTAAATTCATTATTTATGATTTGTGAAATACGATGAGGTTTGGCAGTTGAAGCGCCAGATTACCTATGGAATGGACCGGGCTTTACGCCAGAGAGGGCAAAAAATCCAAAATTTTAAATTTGGCATGTTTTGGCGGGAAGCGGGGTGCTGCCGAAGTGTCCTCGAGAAACTTAAGGTCCTGCACTTCGATTATAAATGTTAGTGAAGGTGAAATAAATGTCGATGTCAGGACTTAGAAAAAATAACAAAGAAATCCTGCATCGAGAACTGAATGTAATAATTGCGTATTCATATAGTAATGAAAGAAAGACGTGTTGCAGATTAAACTCGACAACTATATGATTATTAGCATATGAACGTATATAATGTATCAGATATATATAATATATACTAATTTTCTAAAAAAAATAGAATCTGATTTCAGGTTAATAAAAATGGCTGAAACTATTCAAATTGATGATAAAGAAATCTTTGAGAACCTTGGATGTAGAGCCACTATTAATCGATGTGACTGCTTGCGTTCAAAAGTTGGGTGGGAGATATAGGGTTGGGTCGAGCAGTACTGATGTGGCGAGTGGCGACTAGTTTAAGGTGGTACCCAGGGTTTTGGAAGTTTTAGATCAGGAGAGTACCGAGACAGACATGGATCACTAGCCAGGCTAGTGATCGAGAAGGTAGTTGTAGGGACCTATCCCTCAACTTAACCCAATTCGAACTACCTTCAACTAGAACTAGCTACCTATCAGACTCACGCATTTAGCATGTGACATAAACAGTCAACATTGACACCTAATCAAGGAACTGATGAAGAAGGCGGGTCGAGCACAACAAAAAAGCATGAACAAGTCAAAGGTACCTGTCTCTCAAGAACTCAATAGTTATTCAATCAACCACCACTTCCCTCATTATTTAGAAAACGTGCTTCAGCACGATAACAAACTGCAGGCAAGGCCTATATAAGGAAAAAGTTCCATAAGATACAAGGAACAGATAAAATACACGAGAAATCACCAAGAAAACCAGATTTTCTAGATTCTTAAATACCAAATTTCTTATTTGCAAGATCAAGTATTTCTAGTTTGAAAGATCACTTATAATAAGATATCAGCCTCAAGCAATAAAGATTATTATTACAAAACCCTCAACTCGAGATCATAATTTTTTACCTATTCAAAGGTTTTCCACGCTAAATCACATGTGTCATTTCTTACTATATATTAGTTTTTATCACAGGAACATTGGTGCAAGAGCTAATTCCGAGCCGTCTCGAGCTTACGGAATTAGGTTATTACATTTGGCATTGCCTGTGTGAAAGAAGACATTTCCACGATATCCTAAGGCATACATTCACTCTACTATCAATCTCCAATCATGGTCACTTCCAGACGACCATTAACCAGAATCCAGCTCGATCTTTCAGATGAGCCGAAACAACTTAAAGAACTATAGGTGAACCTCCACGCCGAAATAGAGAAATGTAATGAGCTCGAACGCCAGTTAACTCTTGATCGAGAGCTTTACGAGAAGGAGGCCAAAGTTGAGCGATAAGCTCGTTTAACAGCGTTCAAACGATATAAAGACCAGATGATAACCATGCCGACTGCATTACAAGCTCTACAGGATACTCAACAAGCTTCTCAAACCCAAAATCACGATTAAGTGCCAAAGACTTTTTAGGTTTCTGTGCGGGACAGATTGGGACCTAGAGGAGCCACCAGCAAAGCTATTTCCATAAAAATTCAACACGAGCATCAACCTTCCATTCATGCGGGCGGTGAAGTTTAGTCTAAAATTAGCCGAGGTCGCCAATTTTCCAAACGTCAAGAGGAAGAACAACGACCTCAACCTCGAATTCCAGCACGTGATCATTTGAGTGAGGGCACCGATACTCATAATCCTCAACCTTCTCGCCAAGCCACTCAAGTAATATATCAATACATCACACAAGAGCATATGGATCAGCGCATCAAGGAGTTGATTGAAGCGCAAGTTCTAAGCACTACAAATGACCTTACAAAATTATAGGGAAGTCTGATTGCCAAAGAACTTTTCGATATGGAAATACTGAAAGATTTCCATACTCTAAAAATTTGTAAATACAAGGGCACCGATCCAAAGGAGCAATTCAACAATACTGTGACTCACTAAGATTGTATTCTAATCTCAACTACATCATCTGCCATTTGTTCACAAAAAGTCTACATGAAGAACCGCTCTGGTGGTTCAACTCTTTACCTAAAGATTCTATACTCACATTCGATCAACTGTATAAACAATTCATCAAGATGTATGTTCATAACAAAGATAAAGAGGAGAATTTATATTCTCTTATTAGTCTTAAACAGTCACATGGAGAGAAGCTCGAGGCTTTTGCAAAGATGTTTTTGGAGCTCAAGCGAAAAGTTGATAATCTCGATCAGAAAACAGTAGTTACTTCTTTCACCAACGCACTCCAGCTCGACTGCAAGGCCAATGAGTACATCTTCCTCAACAAACCTGCGACCTTGGAGGATATGATCACCAGGGTCAATAGATATGTCGACCTAGAAAGGATGATGTCTGAAAGGCATAAATCTACTAAATTCATCTTAACCACAAAAGGTCCAACTTCAAATCGAAACAATAAACCGAATGAGGATCGGGGTGATCAAAAGTGTTTCAAAGGCAACATTGGAAACCCTAGGAAAGGTGGTACATTACCTAAACCGGTGCTCCCGAAGATGAATGTTTGAATCTCCATAATTTTTCCTATCCTATCCAAGGACAAGCTATACCATCCCTCTCAACCATGAGATCTAATCGAAAGTTGCCTATACTGTATGCATCAAAGGGTAAACAATTATTCTACTGACAGCTGTTGTGCTTTACAGGGGTTGCTAGGATTCATTTTCCAGGAGGGACAGATGTACGAATACATTATCAACCTGTAATCATACAAGAATGGCATCTATATGAAGTAGCTTGAAATAGTCCAGGTTGAAGATCAAGCTGAGGAAAAACATCTCTACCATATGTACCACAGTAACATGATCGAATTCATAAGATTAACAACTCTTGCAGATTCAAACGCAGGAGACTATCAGAATGTTGTGATCCTACACCTCAAGATAAAGAAGCCAAGCTTTTACCTGAGTCGAGCAATCGCCGAGATGGGATCTCATTCGAAGATTATGACATTAGTCATGTAAAATTTCCATATCATGATGCATTAGTCATAATGCTCAAGGTGAAGAAATTTTTCATGCATACAATGATGATCGATACTGGAAGTGGTATTGAGATTCTCTTTCAGAGCACAATCGACCTTATGGGATTGGCCGATCAAGTTATTCCAAACGACACCAATATCAGTGGAATTAATGGTTCTAAAGAAGAGCGAGTAGGCAAAATCATCTTACCTATTACCGCAGGACTAGTTAGAATTAACATCATCTTCTACGTCATCAACGCCAAATCTCATTATCCCAGGATTATGGGCCGCTGCCGGATTCACAACATGGAAGCAATCGCTTCCACCTATCATCAAGCACTGCGCTTCAAACACAATTATCTATGAAATCAAAGGTAGTTAAAAGCTTTCTCAAGCATCCAAGAATACCGTCTTTGCCATTCTAGATACCTCAGCCATATACGCTACATAACAATTACAGAAGCTGGTCACCTTGACGATCAGCCTTCAACAGAAGAGCCTACAGAATATATCAACATTGATGGACCTAGCAGAGGTACTTTTATCGGTACCAAATTGGTCCAGCATGATAAGAATGCTCTCATTCAATTCTAATGACGAAATCGAGACATTTTTGCATAGACTTTCGAAGAGATGCCTAGGGTCAATCCAACCAAGGCATGTCACAAATTGGCCATCAAAATTAATGCCATGGAGGTCAAACAGAAATAGTGACGGCAATCACTTCATCTTTGAGATGAAGTTAACATTGAGATTGAGAAATTGATCAAAGTGGGATTCATTCGATAAGCCAAGTATTTAGATTTGATATCTAACATTGCCGTTGTCCCAAAGAAGAATGGGAAAGTCTAAGTTTGCGTAAATTTTGCAGATCTAAACAAATACATTCTAAAGGACAGTTTCCCTCTTCCTAACATCTATCAAATAATCGATTTCATGGCATGTCATGAACTCCTATCTATTATAGACGTTGCTTCTGGATATAATCAGATTCCTTTTTAGGAAGAAGATCAAGAAAAGACCACTTTCATCACAGAAAGAAAACTTTACAGCTATAAATTCATGCCCTTCAGACT
Organism: Kingdonia uniflora; assembly: GCA_014058105.1. Taxonomy (NCBI): domain Eukaryota; kingdom Viridiplantae; phylum Streptophyta; class Magnoliopsida; order Ranunculales; family Circaeasteraceae; genus Kingdonia; species Kingdonia uniflora. The sequence goes on from JACGCM010000121.1 coordinate 798,148, forward strand.
CAAAAATCCAAGCGCGACTTATCAATGGTTGATGACTAGTATGTTCAAAGTACATCTTGGGAAAATTATAGAAGTTTACATTGATGATCTCTTGTGCAAGAGCATATAGTCAATCAAGTACATTACAGATCTCTACACAATATTCAACATTCTTCAATCTTACATAATGCGACTCAATCCTGATAAGTGTCAATTCAAAGTACATTCAACCCAATTCCATGGCCATCTCATCAGCAAGAAGGGGGTTGGCCGATCCAGATCAAATTCGAGTTCTCCTAAATATGTCATCTCCAAAGGTGATAAAAGGCATATGCAAACTTGCCGGTAAGAGTACCTCTATCAACCGATTTATTTTTAAATCTTCAGATCGCTGTCGTTGGCTGTGCTTACTACTCCGCGGTTGTACCAAACGTGGAAAAGTTCAGCCCAATGCAGAGATCCAATGGACATCAAAATGTGAGGCAGCTTTTCAGGAACTCAAAACCTATCTGGGGAAGTCTCCCATCATGAGCACCCCATTAGATAATGAGGAAATGATCATCTACCTAGCAGTTACAGATACTTCAATAGCTCATTTCTCATTCGACTTGAGGGAAAGATCAAAAACTAGTCTACTTTATCAGCAAAACCCTTACTCCAACGGAAAAAAGGCATTCTAAAATTGAAAAACTCCTTCTAACTCTTGTTTACACATCACAAAAACTTAAATAGTACTTCCAAGCTCATTCAGTTAAAGCCACGACGAACTACCCACTCCAGGAAGTTTTGTCCAAAAAAGGGAAATCTAGGAGAGTGCAGCAATGGTCAATCAGTTTGGGAGAACATGATATCAGGTTTGAATAACGACATTCAAAAAAGGGTTAGGCCGTTGCCAATTTTCTTACAGATTTTCCAGTGGAAGATCCCAAATGGGAGGAGTATAATCCTGACCTTGCAAAAGAAATTACAGAAGATCCGCCCACTAAAGTATTTAACGAACGGGGTGAATGGGTTTCATAGAAAGGGTGGAGACTTCTTGTAGATGGTTCAGTAGGACTCACAGGGTCAGGAATTGGAATTGTATTGATTACCCGTTCCAACGACAGAATCAAGAAATCAATCCGCTTGAATTTTGAAGCCTCCAATAATATCACCGAATATGAAGCTCTCGTTCATGGACTCGACCTTGTACTTGAGCTCGACGTCCCAGAGCTCTCAGTCTATACAGATTCTCTACTTATCGTCCCACGTTATAGATATGATTAGCCAGTTTGCGAAAATAACTCTCGATTATCTTCCTCGAGGTAAAAATAGACATGCCGATTCCTTGGCTTATTTAGCCAGGGTCTGGGGTACATAAGCTAGATATCTCCAGATTGAACTGATATCAACCTCCAGCATTGATCATATTTCTGTATGCACGATCAACACTGGGGGCAATAAAGAGGAGGATGACGATTGGCTAAAGCCCTTCTTTGCCTACCTTGGTACCGACAATGAATGCAAAAGACCCCTTCCAACAGATCCAAAAGGGCTGCACAAATCAAAATAGCTTTTTATATCGCCGTTTAGTCACGGGGCCTTACCTCAAGTGCCTCTCTAGAAAGAAAGCAAACAAAATGCTCAGAGATTTACATGAAGGGATTTATGGCTCCCATGTTGCAGGTCGACTACTCGCTAACAGAGCCATTACATAAGGAGTATTATGGTCAGGCATACTCAAGCAAGCAATAAAGTAATCACGCAAATGTGATAAATGGAAATGACATGTATAGATGATCTGTGCCCCTGCGCTCGAGCTACATGCAAGCAAGGTGTTTTGGCTATTCAAGCGGTGGGTGCTCGACCCATCGGGAAATTTCCAAATACTCCAGGTAACCAACGATACCTACTCGTAGCTATAAATTATTTTACAAAATGGGTAGATGAAGTTCCACTCTGTTGAACTAGAGAAGAAGATGTTATCAATTTTACCTCGGAACACATCATCACTCAGTTTGGATGCCCCTACAAGATTCGAATCGATAATGGGCCATAATTCATTGGAGAAAAAATTGTAGTTTTCCTCAACAAACGCAACATCATCCACTCACCATCAAATCCCTACTATCCTCAAGGCAATGGCCAAGCCAAAATCACCTACCAAACCATCGTGGATGGACTCAAGAAAAGGGATCACTCACAAAAAATAGGAAACTGGATCCGAGAGCTCTCTTATGTCTTATGGGCATACCGCACCACTCCATATCAATCAATCGGTTGTACCCCATTCATCCTCGACTATGGCACAGAAGTTGTCATTCCAACAGAATGCCATCATCTAGTCAAGGATCACGAGCTTACCGACGAAGAAAATGAGTTCGAATTGGCCTGCAACATGAATTGGATTGATGAGACTAGGGAAAGTGCTATTGCCAACCTAGATCAATATCACCATATGCTGGGCAGTTCGTACAACAGAAGAGCCTGAAGCCATACTTTCCAAATTCACGATCTCGTCCTCAGAGAAATCCTGCCACACAAAAAAGAGGCACATGCAGAGATACTGGTCTGGGATCATATTATCTCATGACTGAGCAAGGAGTTTGAATCCTAACTCCATAGAACATTAGGCGACTGAAATGGTACTATCATTAAATCCCTCACAACTCCACTTTAAATTCTCATTCTTTCCATTCCAAAAGTGAGATTTTCATCTCGATATAATGTACATTCTATTTTATTCAATGAAAACTTCCAAGTTTTTTCCTACACAACTCTCTAATTACGTAGACAATACATAGATAATAACAAAGGTAATACTAGCTTTCAATCGACGTCTATTTTGGTTAAAGCAAAGGGAAAACTAGCTTTCTAACTGTACTCTATACATACTCTATAATTAAAATGAAGGTAATACTAGTTTTTAATCAAAGAACTTTACTAAACATAAGATAAAGCAAAGGTAAAACTAGCTTTCATCTCTTAATATAGCTGTGACAATTATACCGATTAAAGCAAAGGTAAAACTTGCTTTCAATGGTACTCTATACATACTCTGCGATTAAAACGAAGGTAATACTAATTTTTAATCAAAAAACTCTACAGACATAAGATAAAACAAAGTTAAAACTAGATTTGTATCTCTTAATATGTCTGCGACAGATACTTTTACAGGTCACAAGCCATTTCTAAGGATTTTTTTTCTGCTAATGGGAGGTCAGTTACATTTTCCCCTACAATAGAGGGACGATCCACCATAAAATCTTGAGCTCGAGCAGCCACAGTAATCCTGCCATGTTCTACCAAATCAAAAGGTCGAGAACCTAACTCTATTTCTATGGAGTTCATACAATTTTCTCGATCTACATCAGCTCTACAAATGTATCCTTTATCCGACAAATAGTTGTACAAGGTATCTCTTTCTAACTCAAGCCTTCTCACCTCCTTAACAAAATAGGCAATAACTACCATTAGCATCTTTGAGTGCGATACTTTGAGCATAACTGCCTTGGTAAAATTAACTCGTACTTTCTGAAGGCACTCTTGCAACTTCTTGTACCGTGCTTCATGTCATTCCATACAACTATCTGTGTGGGATACATGATTTATATTCTCCCTTGCCATCTCATCTACTTTATCTAATTCATCCTGCTTTATTGTCCATAATTTTGATACCTGGGCACGAAGTTCCTCAAGCTCTCTGTCTATACCTAAGCAGGGGAATTCCTTAACAAGTCATCTTTTTTCCTTATCAAGATATCATTACCTCTAATCACCCATTCTAACTCCTATTCCCTGATAAGAGCAACATCCAACCTACATTGGTACTACCTTAGCCTCTCATTTCCTTTTTGTATGTGACCTTAGGTACGAGTTACATTTCCCTTCAGCTCTTTTATTCGAGCTGATAGGCTAACCACATCCCCTTGAACAATGGAGACCCTGGCATCACCTTTATTCGTCCTCGAGCACTTTCCAGCATCGGCATTTTTAACGCGTGAATTGGCCTAAGCCAAATCAATCTTCATTTGTGCCACCCTTTAATTTAACTCATCACATTTTCTTTACACTAACCGGAACTCTATATCTTTAGTACGTAAAACTGTAATTAACTGCTCAACCACAATTTTAGAGTTTGACAGGTCAGCTCGAGCTCTCTTCAGCTCGTTATCTTTCTCAATCATTTTATTCTTCAATCGCTCCAGTTCGCTCCTGGTACTCACTAAATCAACTCGAGTCTGCTCATGTTCTTTCATTTTGCTGATCATTTGGTCATTTAGACTGGCAAAAAAATGGCGTAACTCTTTCTTTGACATTTCTAACGCCTGGATACGATATTGAGCCATGTCTGCCTCCTTACTCTTAACCATCAGTGCATCATTCTAGCTTTTGAGCTTCGCTGTCTCCTCCTTCGTCTCTGCGAGCACTTTTTTACCCCTTACTAATTTTAGTATCCTTCTCCTCGATCTTCCGAGTGAGGTGGTCAACAGTTTGTGTTGCCTCGACGAACTTAAAATGTACTTTTACATGTTGATCCTTCCTATCTTCATTTGCCTCTCTAATTCTATCGAACTCCACTGCAAACTCTTGGTTATATTGGCATATCTTTTTTTTACTCAAGCAAGCTGACTCCAGTTTGACCTACACATCACAGATACAATACATCAAGTTTGATTCAAGAATACTCACTTAATACATATAAAAATCTTATTTCTAACAAATTTTTATTTTTTGACATCTACTGTGTGAAACTGCTTCTAAAACTTAAGGTCAAAGTATGATCCCAGTTCGATGAACAATAACATATACTTCCAATTTCAAAGTACGCATTCTCTATGTTCTAACTTTTTCAACACTTTGATATTATCTATACACAATTGAATACCATTGCCCCTAAACTATTAGCATGTTTTTGGTCTGTCTCTATGCTCTAATTTTTACTTTGCAACTCTAGAGTAATGCAGCATACAAGTCAAATATATTTTGTTCTTTTATAACCTGTAGCTCTGCTTGCAAAGTCAATAGAGACGATGAGACATCTTTCTCCTTAGCAAGCTCATTCTCAATTTTTTTATTTTGAGGCGCATATCCTTATGTTCCTACAAACAAGATTTACAAACATCACTTAGCCTATAAAATTTATCCTACATTGATCCATACAGTTACAATTCATAAACCCCTCATAATCACACAACTAAAGAGTCAATAATTTTACTCTACCTTCTTATTCTCAATCTCTGGGTTCACAATATCACCCACTTGGTTCTCTTAATCAGTTTGGGGAGAGACACCATCTAACCCTCTTACAGCTCCAACCCCATCAGCTTCATCATCCTCTTCTTCAACATAGGTATCTTCCATAATGTCATTCACCTCAGCTTTGGAGTACCCCATTTTGAAGGGGTGGCACCCAAGTTTGTCACGTTGGACTACCACCTCATTCAGATTCTTCTTCAATTCTTCTGTCAGCTCGATAATCTCCACCTCTTGTACAACCTTCACATAAGCCAGTCGCTTACCTCCCGAGCCACATCGGACTTTAATCGAACTACCTTCTTTTCGAGCTCTATTTCCCCACTTTCGAGCTTAACTTTCTCATCCTCCATCCTGAGACAGATCTCCTTCATCAAACGAGCAGCCTGCAAAAAACAAATCAACCATATTTTAGGCTCAAATTACTATACAGAATTCATAAAAAATTCAAATCATCAAACTTAACACTTTGCTCAACTCCTCGATACCCTTGTGAGCTACAAGCGACACCCTATCCACTACAGCTTTTAATTCGTCTTCCTTACCAGGTCGATTCTTTGCGACCTTCGCCCCAATCAGTTCAGGAGAAGGATCTACAATGACAGCTAGAGATCAATCCACAGGACAAGATTTCAATTGTGCTGCTGATCAAGGAGGAGACATGAAGTGAACAAAATCTAATGAAGATTGACCTTGGAAAGGCAGTCTTTACTAGACTTCATTGAGACTAACACTATAAACCAATCGAACAGGAGCAAAGAACGACGTGTCGGCCAATATAATGACTTGTCCATGGATGATAAAGAAGGTCGGCTACTTCCTGTATCCAGCTCCTAACACATAGGGATCTCTTTTGACGACTGTGATGTTCGCCAGATAAACTTTCCTCACCATGATGCATTGGTGATCATGTTAAAAATGAGAAATGTCGCACTTCATACAATGACGATATATATTGGCAGTAGTATCAAACTACTTTTTCAAAGCATAATTCATAAGATGAGGCTGGCAGATAAAGTGTAGTCTAGTGATATTGATATATGTGGATTCAACGGTTCTAGAGAAGAACATGTTAGAAAGATCATACTTCCTATTATGGCAGGACCTGCAACAGTTGACGTTATATTTTACGTTATCAATGTAAAATCTTGTTATTTGGGGATAATAGGATGCTGCTGGTTACATAATATGCAAGTTATTCTGTCGACCTATCATTTGGCGATGCGATTCAAATAGAATGACGGAATTTGCAAAATAAAAAGCAGTTAAAAGCTAACTCGAGCTTGTGAAAATACTGTTTCCATCGTACCAGAACCATCGCTACCATAGCCTGTATAGCTATTACAGAAAATAGCAGATAATATTACAAAAAACTTTATAGTAAACTCTACAGAAAACCAGCTGTCAAGTACAGAAATCACAGAGTATGTCAAAATTAGTGGGGACAAGCGAGGAACATTCATTGGCACTCTTCTGCCTATAGCAGAATGAGATGCTCTTATTCAGTTCCTTAAAAACAATAGTGATGTATTCGCTTGGACATTTCACGAAATGCCAGGCATCGATCCCAATCAGGCCTGTCATAAGCTTAATTTAAAAGCTAAAGTTAAAGCCGTCAAACAAAAATAGAGAACTTTAACACCAAGACTCCAAGAAGAAGTCAACAAAGATATCGATAAACTCATTGAAGTTGTTTTATACGAAAATCCAACTATCCAGAATGGATCTCGATCAATATAGTAGTACCGAAGAAAAATGTCAAGATCAGAGTGTGCGTTGATTTCACGGACCTTAACAAACATACTCCAAAGGATAGTTTTCCACTTCTTATTATAAACCATCTGCTCGATTCTACTGCAGGACACAAACTCTTATCCATGATGAATGTCACATCAGGGTACAATCAAATACCTCTACTACCCGACGATCAAGAAAAAAAAGATTTTATTATAAAGCAAGGCCTGTATTGCTACAGGGTTATACCTTTCAGTCTCAAGAATGTTGGAGCTACTTATCAAAGGTTGATGACATAGATGTTCAAAGACCATTTTTGAAAAATGATGGAAGTCTACATTGATGATATGTTGTGTAAAAGTTTCAAAAAGAAGAACCATATCACAAATTTATACACAACTTTCGAAATTCTTTATTTCTACAAAATGAGACTTAATCCTGACAAGTGCCAGTTTGGAGTCATACAAATTCCTAGGACATTTGATCAGTAAACAAGGCAAGAGGCTGATCCAGATCGTATTCGTGTACTATTATCTATGCCTTCTCCAAAAGCAAATAAAAATGTACAAAAGCTAACAGGCAAGATAGAAGTAATAAATCGTTTTGTCTCCAAGTCTTCATATCGATGTCTATGGTTATTCGACCTATTATGTGATGGGATAACAAAAAAGAAATCCAAAAAGGATCCTGAGATAGAGTGGACTCTAGAATGTGAAGCAGCATTTCAGGAACTTAAACATTATTTGGGAAAACCACCAGTGATAAGTATACCTAAGGAAGGAGGAGCTCACCATATATCTTGCCATTACCGACAAATCTTTGAGTTCTGTCCTAATTCGACTTGATGCAAAGACAGAGTAACATGTCTACTTCATCAGTAAAACTCTCACTCCAGCAGAATCCTGGTATACCAAGATCGAAAAATTACTATCAACTCTCGTTTATACATCACAGAAGTTAAAGCAGTATTTCCAAGCCCATTCAGTTCGAGTAATGACAAATTATCCTTTGCGCGAAATCTTTTCAAAATGGGAGAAATCTAGATGAGTACAGCAATGGTTGGCGACTCTTGGAGAACATGATATACATTTTAAACCATGGTATTCTTAAAAAGTTCTAGTAGTAGCAGATTTTCTTGCCGACTTCCCAGTAGAAGATCCTGATTGGGAAGAAGATAGTATAGAAATTAATGAAGAATAGTTTGAAGAAAAGTCAGACTGGATATCTTAAAAGGGTTGGCATTTTTTAACTGATGGTTCTGTCGGACCTACAGGGTCAGGCATCGGTATCCTCCTTATTACGCCTTCCAATGAGAAAATTGAAAAAGTAATCAAACTCAACTTTGAAGCTACCAATAATGAGACTGAGTATGAGGCATTAATTTAACATCTGGATATAGCTCTTGAGATTAGAGTTTCTGAGTTATATGTCTACATAGACTCTTTACTCATTGTGAACCATTATACAAAGAAATTTTAAAAAAATAGTAAAATGATTGATTACGCCGCAGCAGTCGCCGACAGAATAAAAATATTCAAGAAGGCTACCATTAAAAATTTACCTCGTGGAGAGAACAAACATTCTGAATCCCTTGCCTACCTGGCAGAAATACTCGACGCAGAAGCTCGATATCTCAAGATCGAAGTAATATCCACCCCCAGCATTAACATCATCAACTCAAATTTTGTTAATATTGTGGGCATTGAAGAGGATGAGGATGATTTGAGATAACCTTTACTTACATATATTGGACCTCAAAACAAATTTGATGGTAAACTCCCCAAAAACCCGACTGAACAAAGACGTATGCTTGATAATGCCAAGTGATACGTTGTAGCCGATAACTTTCATTATAAAATATCGGTTACAGGACCTTATCTCGAATGTTTATCGACGAAAGAGGCTCAAAAATTTATGTATGAACTTCACGAAGGCACTTGTGGGTCTCATGCAGCATGACAATCTTTAGCAAATCAAGCTCTTACTCAAAGTGTTTTTTGGCCCAAAATGAAAGCTCAAGCCATTGAATATGCAAGCAAGTGTGATGCATGCCAACGACATAGCCCACAAATTTGAGCTTCAGCCTTAAAACTCTATTTAGCAATGTTGTTCGGCCATTCAGAAGATGGGCCCTCGACCTCATAGGAGAATTTCCTACAACACCAGGCAGGAGGAAGCACCTCCTAGTAGGAATAGATTACTTCACCAAGTTGGTAGAAGCAGTCCCTCTGTGTCGCACATATAGAGACAAAGTCATCAAGTTTATATTATCCAAATCGATAATAGACCTTAATTTGTTGGCTCTAGAGTCATTGAGTTCCTTAATCAGTACAATATCATTCACTCCCCTTCCAATCCATATTATCCATAAGGAAATGGTCAGGCCAAAATCACTAATCGCACTATCGTTGATAGAATCAAAAAGCGTTTGACAGAGAAGAAGGGTAATTGGGCCTAAGAATTGCCAAATGTATTATGGGCATATCCCACAACACCTCGAATATCGACTAGATTCACGCCGTTCCTGTTGGCATACGGTACTGAAGTAATAATTCTCACTCAATATCATCATCCATTACGAGACCATACCATGACAGACGAAGAAAATGAATTCCAGTTGGCATATAACATGAATTAGATTAAGGAAATTAGAGATAAAGCAATCATAAACTTGAGAAGATACCACCAGGCTTTAGATAGAGCTTATAAGAAATGAGTTCGTCATAGAGAGTTTAAAATTAAAGATCTAGTCCTCCTAGAATTCCCCAAACACATAAAAGAAGTCAATACTGGGAAACTTGCCAAAAATGGTGAAGGTCATTTCATTATTGCTGGAAAAAGTGGACTCGATTCTTATGATCTCACCACTGAACTTGTGGAATGAGTGCCAAATCCTTGAAATACGAGGAGATTGAAGCTATATCGAAGATAATAATCTATCACAGTGTATTTTACAAAATAAATCTATCATCTTGTACGTCAGTCTTACATCAATGAAATACTTATGTTTGATCACCATATATCAGAGTACTTTCTACTATTTCATATAGTTTTCCATCTAACATTCTTTGTACGTCAATCTTACAATAATGAAATACTTGTGTTTGAATGCCCTACAATATAGTACTTTTCTAATATATCATACAAGTACTTCTATATATAGATTACATGTCTAAACATCAGAGTTTACCAATGGGTTCATCCCATTCTAATACATTACAGATCATTTGTTGCTTAAGCCAAATTGATCTTCTATTACATTACAGATTGTTTATTACCTCGGCCAAATTGATCTTATATTTTACTACAAATCATTTGTTGCTTCAGCCAAACCGATCTTCTATTACATTACAAATCGTTTGTTGCTTCAATCAAACTGATCAAGTAATCGTTTGTTGCTTTAGCCAAACCAATCATCAATTTTACATGTTACAGATTGTTTGCTGGTTCAGCCAAACCGATCTTCGATTATATTAAGCGTTCGTTACTTCATCCAAACCAACTCTCTATTATATGGCAAAACGGCTAGCAGACTTATACATCACAATCGATTCATTACAAGGTTAGTACAATTTTGTTCAGATTATTACTATTATCTACTGCTCTACCTTGTTACACTCTATCTCTTTATTTTCATTAGTATAGTCCTAATAATCCCTTCTAACAGACATAATGCCTCATTAATCACTCGAGATATCACTTGAACTGTCACTTAACCTATCAAGCCGTACAGTACTACGTAAACTTTCCCCACAAAGTCACAGACGCATAAAGTCTGGCATCCTCCTAGTCACAATTTGTTTTCCTTTTTTTACCTTATTTTTTATAAGAACACCAATTTTCGCTATCATAGGATCCAGATACTCAGATCATATCAACCGCATCTCACACTGTAGACCGTCAGCAACTAGCTTGTCATATACAGTTTTGTTTTCTGCCACCAACCTCTTGAACTCGGATATGAAGAAGGAGAGCACTGCCATCATTTCTCTTTCATGCGCAGTATTTGCCTCATATTTCACCTTACCAGGAAGCGCAAACCCTGCAAGTTGTCCTTTAGCTTCCTTCAGCGTAACTTCCAAACTTCTGCAACATTATTCTAGAGCTCGTTTTTCACTCAGCATCACATTATTATAACCTTCCATTATCGCCATAAACTCATCCATATTTGCCACCAAGCCTGCTAATTCATCTGTCCGAGCTTAATTACACTTTATCTCTAAAATTTCTTTCTCAAGACTTATTATAGTCTTGTAAAGATCTGCCTCTGATTTGGACTTTGCATCACACAGTTCCCAATTTTTTTATTGATACTCCAAAATGTCTAACCTCATAGTTTGAACGTTAAGTTCTAAAGCATAGATCGTGATCCAATCTTTATTTATCGTTATGCTTTATTCACTGTAGGCATCATCTATCTCTTTCAACATCATGTTCATCACATACCACAATACTTCAAATTAAAGAGCGCAATCATTTACCTCTTTGATAGCTGTTTGTACACCAACACTCTTCGCTTCGAGCACGTTTATCTGGTATTGTAAATCTTTCACATTATCTGCTTCTTTCTCTAATACTGCCAACATCTCTATAATTTGAATTCGCGAAGATGTCAACTCTGCCACCTGTTGGTTAATTTATCCCAAAATACCTTAAATTTCCACATCCTTTTTCCTTATAACTTTTTTTAATACCTCCATCTTTCTCAGCTCACTGGCTAGCTCAACCTCTTTATCTTGCAGTTTATCAGTTAAACGAACTACTGTATTTTATTTTTTTGATATCTTCACCTTCATTTTTCTTTTAACTCAGTAGCACTCTTTAGTGCCCCCTGACACAAAGTTAATTCATCGCTTAATTGATCGTTTCGAACACGTAATGCGTCACATTGGCTCTGAACAGCTGTCAGTTCCACCTGTCACAATAATTAACATTTCTCCCACTTTACATATTCCAATAAATTACATATCACAGTGAACAAAAGTTTACTCAAGAACATAATATTTGAGAAATATCAATAAAATGATCTATTTATATGGGCATCATAGAGAACAACTTTCATTCAACATCAAAACAGTTTACAAAAAACTAATGCACATGCAAGTTTGGTAAATAACTGAACTAATCTACTTTTGCTTTTTTAAGTTACGAGAGGATTGTTCTTATCTTTCGAACTCTTTAAAATTTTCACTTGAACATCTATAGGAGATATAAAGGTCACCACCTCCTGCCGGCGCTGCTTTCGCCACGAATGGGGTATATGGCCCTCGACCTCGTTCTCATCCTCTTCTGAAATATTCTCTCACGGCCTAGAATTAGGTTTTTCAACAACCTTCTCCTTCTTATCTATTGTATACCACATATTTTCAACTTTTGCGATCTCCACATCAAAATATTTTCCACAACCAGTTACAAACTTTTTAAATTCGTTCTTTACCCTCGCCAGCTCCCCTCCAGAAAAATTAGTCACATTTTCTATATGACGCTCATGCTCCGTTCGAGCCGTAGTTTTTGCCCGTGACGGATACAGATGCTCCTTTAATTGCATTTGCACCCTGTGCAGACGCTTGCGTATTTCTTTTTGCAATACACCTAAAGCCCCCACATCAGTTTCAATCTTCTTTCAAGCAGTTACTTTTTTTGACAATTGCGTCGCTAATGACATTTTTTGCTCTATATGTTACAAAAATAAATCTTGCAATTCCTTTAACTCACCCTCTAACTTCTGTTAAACCTCTATTTTCTCTTTCCTTATCCTGAAAAAAATAAAATCCTCATTACCCTTCGGTCTTACATAAAACCAAAAACATTAGGTAAATGTTCTACATCACCCCATATAACGGATACCTCAGCTCGCGCTGAATATTTTTTTACATCTATACTATAGCAATTATGTGCTTCTTGAGTTAAAGACATTACTCGAGCTGGGTAAGGTACTACACCATTTTCCTTTAAAAGTTCTATATAAGCTTCTTTTAAGCCCCGTTCACTATCTACTTCGACTTTAAAATATAATGTCAGAGCTATCAACAAACTCTTTTGGTTTTCGAACTAACAATCCCCTTCCCTCTTCCTTTCTTAGCACCTCATCCCTTTTTATTTGTATCTTAGCATATCTACACTGGAGGGCATATAATTCTTTAAAATTTTATTTGAGTTAGATTTAAACTGCCTTCTTTCATACCTAATTTTATTTAATACCTGAATACGAGCTACCAAATCCCTCGCTTTACCCAATGATCTCTACAAGTTGGAAATAGTTTTTCTCATTCGGTCTACCTCCTACACATATTATAAATATCTTATTAACATACAATAATTCAAAGAGAGCATATTAAAAAGTGCCTATCAAACTTAAACAGTTTTTACGACCATACAGAGTACAATCCCATCAAAGTTAAATGAACTGTATAGTTCAAAACAAAATACTAGAGCTTGGTTAACGATTCTTGCTGATTTCTACCTCAGATGGAGGAACTAATGTCTTATCATCAACTATAGCTGGTTCAGTTGGTATAGCATATATATTAGTTGGATTGGTAACATCAGCCACAACTTCACCCTCTACCTCTGCAGGAAAGTCTATCTCATCGTATCTGCCAAATCGACCCAGGACTACATCAGTGCAAAAGAGTAAAAAGATTGGACAAAAAAATCTATTTTCGCCTTCAATGCCTCGTATGATCGCGACATAACATCATCATGCTCGAACTGCACTTTATACTGTTCTTCAGCGGCCTTGGTGTCTTCAGCTCTCTTCTTTTTCTCTATCTCAAGTTCAGCTTCGAGTTACTTTATACGAGCCATGTGAACATCCATCCTCAGAGAAAGGTCTTTGAACTCCTTGTTCCTCTTACCCATGAACTTAGCCACCTCCTTCATCAGCATCGAGAGCTACCAATACAAAAACATAAATTCAAAACTGCAGATCATATTCCAAATATAGCACAACAAAGATTTTAACATATACCGCCAAAGTATGTTCTTGATACACTTTATCGAGCTGTTGCAGATCAATCTCTGCCATTATACAGTATTTTTGCTCCAGCTCTCTCATCTTGGCTACAGATTGGGCATTAGTACGAGCACTACCCTCGTCCTAGTGCCATTTTCTTTTCAACAAACTCTTTTTAGCCACTGAAAGAGTAACTTTACTTACTTTCTGCCTCTCCTCAACATCTCCAGCAGCAGATTTTGCAACCTCTTAGTCTGAGACCACCACTACAGTATCAGGTGTAGTTTGTAGAGCTAGTTTTTGTGACCTCCATTTCATGCTTATATTTTCCATCGCAGGAGGAAGAAGACTAGTGACATCATCAATAGTCAAGCGGACTTTCCTCTTAGCCATAGCTCGATTCTCGTGAGCACGCTAAACTTTGGATACTATGAAATCTACACTCTTATCCCACCGGATACCTAGCTCACCAAGTACCTACTTTAACTCGACCTGATCATGAGTTATGCAGTCGAACAAGATAGTATTGTCAAGCACCAATGAAGGATTGGGATCTGACAAAACAAGGAACAAAAAAATATTTAGCAGGTCGAAGACATGATAATGGTTGGTCGAAGTTGATCAATGTTACTTACTCGGGTTATAATATATATGGCTCAGGACGAGTGCTGGTTCAACTGGAACCTGTATACAGTTGCCCCCTACCCATACAAGATGGTCATGATATGGTCTACCCGCAGAATCAAAGCCAAAAAAATTTAGCCTAGATGAATCACTATACAGGTAACCACTATTTTGACCTTTGACATATTTCCATTTATAAAATTTCAACACATCATCAGCTTCGAACTACTTGGAAGTCCCTTCCTTTCTCCATTTCTCATTCAGAACCTCGTATACCCTCATCATCTCATACGCATTCCCAATTAGCTGGGCAGGACAGTACTACAATACATTCATAACCCATTTTTTAAAGAAGGTTAGAGAAATTCTAAGGCCATAAATGAAGTGATTTAGATAATACAAAAGCCCATCATTCAGGCCTACCAACCCAATACCATTATAGTACAAGATTTTAACATCATCACTAATCTCATTCTCGCTTTTCAACTTATCCAAACAAGGGACTTGATAGTATACCGCCTCCTCCCCTTTTCCTGGGATATAGGCTCTAAACCAGCGACTTTAATCTGTCATATAATTTTCCCATTCTCCCTGTAATTTCTTTTTATGTTTATGAAATTCCTTTCCTATATCTACTCCCTCAAGATATATGAAAAACGATTTATCATTCTCTTTTGTATCCTTTGTTTCTATAACTTTCTCTATTTTACTGGTTTCTCCAACTTCTACACCTACAGTTACGTCTATCTTATCTACAGTCTCTTCCATTATAATACAACCGTTCTCCCTCCCCGATGATGATGTTTTCTCTGAACTTGATGCTACTACAAATTTACTCATAGGATATATAGGTTTTCAACGCATACTGGACCTACAGATACAAAAAATATTTTATCATTATCTCTACGTTATAAGCTACACCCTACAAACAGTAAAAACAACCCCAGCCATGTTTCTACCTACTCAACATATTTATTTTCTAATTTTCCAAAACAATAGACAATCATTTCAATTTTCCCTCTTCTTCTCCAAAAAAACATTTTCTCTCTCTACTGTCTGTTCATATAACCCAAAGCTTATGTACAATATAACTTTAAAGGCAATTACTCAAGATCTTAAACCCCTACAATATCAACTTATGAATCCCTCAATCAACAACGATAAACATACAATATCATACACAGATTACTAGCAACAACAAATCAAAACTAAATAGAGACATATGACACCAACCTGTACTTGAAGAACAATAATCTTCTGCTCTACCCGAATGTTTCATAGAAATTGATCACTCCTGTTGCCTCTCCAAAAGTTTTCTATCACCAGATAAATCCCTCCCTACTAAAATACCCTCAAAACTCAGACGTTTTTTCTCTATGACGATATGGTTTACACTACTTTTTTTTCTCTTTATAACATTAGACAATTTAAGAGGGAAAGAGATTCGAGTTTATATACTCTCCCAAGGTTTACGAAATGATGACTCCTTCAGACACGTGTCAATAACCCCTACTGTCTCTACAGGTACGTCTTTTCATCTTACAGCATTATCATGACTTTTGTGATAACGTCTATTGTCATCACGTCTGTCTCTTTTATTTGCCATTAAAAAATTTTGCCCCTCTATCCCTAAGTAGTATACATGATCAATTACCATACTTTTATACTATACCAAGATCGTACGACATTCCTAAAATAGGTCAATATTAAAAATTCAAAAATATCTACACAGTTGTTAAAATTGCACAGCTGTCATTTACAATATCTGCCACATAAATAGTAAAACATAATACTTTATTCTTATTCCTTTCAGCTTGCAACATCAACATGCCTTGTTTTACATTTAACAGAGTACTAAAATAGCATACTAAAAATAAATTACTTATTCATTTTTGATCCCTCACAGTTTAAAATTATAGTCACATATAGTTACATTTGGAGCAGCCCGGATGATTCACCACACCACATGGTATTATCCCCCCTCCTGCAGCTCTCTCATCTTCTTCAGCAAGCTTGTCATGTACGACCTCTCGAACAACTTCCTCTGAATAAAGTAACATCCAACAGCAACTCACAAAAAACATAACACCAAAAAAAGTGATTAACCTCTGCACGCCTACCTTCATCATCTAAACCAGCTACTTTTAATGGCCACCTCAGAAGAATGGCATCATACGGAAAATGATGAAAGTATCGTTCACGAAGTTCATCGACCTTGATATAAAACCTACCTTCTATTGTATGATGCACACGCTGAGAGCGCATCCTTACCATGGCGGCTCACTCTACCTCAGCAGCAAAATTGTCTCCGACAAAAGATACAAGACATAGCAACCAAGGTTCACTACTTTATATAGCCCAAAGGAAGATCCCTGAAAATCTGAATTGTCCCGCAGATTTTGTTGAAAGATATATTGTACAAAATTTTGGAAACACAAATATTAGCAAAAGCAAGAAAATATTATGACAAGTCATACCTTCCTTATTATGAAATATCTCCTCAGATTTAATATATAAAGATATGGAAATCGTAACATATCAATTAAGCACATTCAATAGTAATACTTACAGGCAAATATCAATTAATTCCATAAGGCCAAACTTTTTCCAGTCAGTTCGAATTAGTAATTCACAGACATACACATACCCTTACAACCACCTAATCATCTTCAGTAAATCGTTTCTTACTCTCACTACACAACCTCTTTACATTTTTAAACTACTCTATTTTCTATTGCCCTTTATAAATATACACACCAAAATCCTTACAGTTTGATTTGTCTAGCAATACCCCATGGCAAACTAAAGTTTCTCATACATACATATTTCTAGAAGTCTATTTTGAAATAGAAAGCTACATATTTAAGCGGAGAAGTTTGAAACATAGCCTCAAAATGACAGAACGTAGACATTTCATTAGTTCAAAAATCCTTTACAGATAACAAAATATTCTAGACAATTCACAGATTACTTTACAAGTTACATCAAGTCATAGTTCGAAACATATCTCAGCAGCCAACGAGGAAAAAGATGTAAAATTGAAGCAACTTCCAAACTCTGATCACCCTCTTGAATGGGCCAGGAAATAATAAAATTGGAAATCACCAAAGATTAATAGCACTGGCAAAAGGATCTTCTTCAGGGCCAATATCTATATATGGTCCCTGGAAGAAAAACCATCTTCACCATCATATCTTCCACCATAACCCTCACCACCCCGCATGCTAGAGATAGATGGAGGGTCATATTTCTTAGACAATACCCACTCACTAGCAGGGTACCGGCGAGACTCCCTCAGACGAACACCTATCTCTTCATTTTCAGTTGTAATAGCCACCTCTAATAGCAGCCATAATCCTTTTCAGTGCACCTCCTCCAATGTCAATAGATAATGGAAGCGCACCATCTGATAATAGTTATTCCTCACCTCCATCACCTCCTCATATGACATATGATGGTATGTCGGGGATACCAGAATCGGCGTCGGTAGATGCAAAGGTTAGTACCCAAAATATCTGAAACAAAATTCTTCCATCTTTCGTCGAATCCAGGATTCTTGGGACAGTTGTCTTCTCATTACCATAATTTTAATCGTCAAAAAATTTCAAGTACAGAAATAAGAACGCAGAAGAAATAGTTCAGGAAGAAGACTTGGTTTATCACACAATAATCATAGTGCTCTTTATACTATGATCAGCATTAAAGCTGACTTTGAAAATTTCCAACATCTGAAGGATTTCCCATGCACAAAAATTGACTAGAACCATTGGTTCTAGAAAACCTAAAAGACACAAATAGATATTCATGAAGTTATATTGGAAATGACTCCTATACATTAATTATAATAATAAATGAAGCTTCTCAACCAACACCGCTTGCCCACAATGTTCTCGTACTATTGGTTAAGATGGGGCGTCTGAAATGGCTTATTTCGTATCTCGGACTTATGCTTCATCTTCGACCAGCATACGATCATCCGACCTCACCAACAGAATACGTGGCATATTTATGGCACAATCAGAATCATGACAATAATGATATAGCATAAATTTCTCAGCCAACACTACTCGCCCATGATACTTCTCGTGTTCTTAGTTGAAAATCATCTTGTAATGGATTATTCTGTATCTCGGACTCATGCTTCATCTTCAGCCAACATATGATCACTCGACCTCCTCAACATACACATGGCACTGCTAAAGACACATTACAGTTACAGAGTTATAGTCATCACTTTCAACCTCTACATCAATAGTTCAAGTTAACCAAACGTACTGTCATCAATGAAACTATTACGAAATAGTAAAGATCAGACCGTTACACAATCAAATCAAAGATTATCAAGCACATATTGCAACGTCCATCATTAAAGATAATAATGGTCATCAAACGGTCATATTATAAGACCTATAAATAGGACCAGAGAATCTGAGATGAGGGACAGGATAATGGAGGGATACTCACTCAAACTCTATACAAAATACACAGAACCTCTCTTGTAATATCTAGCAACTATCAATAAACTACTCTCTTTCTAAATCCTCAAGAGATGCCGTGGTTTTTAACCTATTCACAGGTTTTCCACGCTAAGCATTATGTTATTACTCTTCCATTATTCATCTAGAAGCTCTGAATATCCTTGGTGTAAAGACTAAGTTTCGATCAAGAAATTAGGCTATTACAATATTGATTATTGATGATCTTATAAGGTACATCTTAGTCAGTCGATGCGTCTAGATATTATTAATTTCATGTTATTTAGTATTCATTGATAAATATGCATGATTGTTTGAAAGCGTATAATATTATATAAAACAATGTGTAAGTTGTTTACAAAAAGCCCTTAAGCAGGTTGTTATCTCATCTTTCAACATATATTCATGGATATCGTCACTTTATATCAAACTTATGTTATTTAGGCAACTTTAAATTGAGTTTTGTTGCTTTTGATAAAGCCAAACCTTGCAAGCTGGTCTCTTATCTCTCAACATATATTCATGGATATCGTCACTTTATATCAAACTTATGTTATTTAGGTCACTTTAAATTGAGCTTTATTGCTTTTGATTAAGCCAAACCTGGAAATTCACTTATACAAAGAATATTATTTATAACACAACCAAGCCTAAAAATAAATAATCCAATCCTATATGTTGTCCCCTCCTTGAGTATGCACGTCAATCTATTTTGATGTTGTCATATAACTCCAATGAAAACGGTTGAAGTTATTTTATAAACGTAACTTTTAGCGGAAACTTCACTTTCTATTTCTTTTCATTTCATAAAGTAGCAAGAGGTGGACTTGGTGGATTGCGAGGAGAGATGGAACTTCTATATGGGATTACATTGTGATAGGTCGTGTGTTTGATTTCAGTTGCTTGGCTTCATTGAGATGAAACTCCATTTATTTGGAAAGAGTTCTCCTTGACTTGATTACTTTTGATAAATTATGCATATTTATCAATAATGGTTTCATCATTAAAAATATAATATTATTAGAATCATCATAATATTGTAACTATGCTTAATGATGTTGTTGATAAAGTTTTGTTACAAGGGATACTACTTATTGAAGAGTAATGATCATGATTATAGAATTAAAAATTGAGAGATATTAGACATATGGCGTAGTAAATGAGAAATGACATAATAATTTGTCTTTCTTTTTGTACAGTTCATTATGGGCAAACATATCCAACATAATGTAAAATGAGGCAAGGTGGCAATAATAAATTTTTTATAGCATTATGTTCTCAAAGGAGGAGGGGAAAGGGCAATTTGAGGCAAAAAAGATTGGCAGGCCAAGTCTTTCTTCAAATGTTGACAATTATTTTTATGGTTAGGTAGTCATTGAGTTCATTTTGTGTTGAGCATTACAATTACATGTAATTGAATAACAATCTTACCAATGCATTTCAATATAGTTAAAATGATGTAGACAAATGGCAAACAAGTAAAAGATTTCATATTTTCATGCTGTATATATAATATCAATCACATTACCGTAAATAACTACAACATCCTTTTCAGTTTTGTGATGTTTGCACTATAGTTATATATGCAATTTTATGATTGAACAACATAAAGATCAAGCTTTATATACTAATAAAAGTGTAATGTTACACAACTCCTATTGTGATTGATTTATGAACTTAAACATTCGTACGTAGCATGGGCTTATAATGATCTAGGAGGATCTGAGTATTTTAATAGACTTTTTTAAAAGTCTATTCAAACAAACTTTTTAGTCTATTCGAATAAAATCATTTGTATTCGAATAGACTTATCTTTTTATTCTAATATACAAAGTTTGGAATGTTCTGTTCAAATAGACTTTTAGTCTGTTCGATTACACTCCTTTCTGAGTGTTCTGCTTAAACAGACTTTTAGTCTGTTAGAATATACTTTTTATTGTTAGGCACAATTCAGCCTATTATTTAAGCGTCTAAAAGCATAATTGTCTTATTTTGTAACTAAGAACTATTAACCCTCATAAAGGAGAAGGGCTAGGCAAGATTAGATCATGTTAGATCAATCCAAGTTCTAAGAGAGAGACTTAGGGTTTAAGAGGAATTTGATTATAATTGATTTTGATTAAGAAATTGAAGCTCTAAAAGGGAATTCTCCCAGCAATTTGTGTATTCTTCGTACTATTCTTCTATTTAGGGTTTCTAAATTCATATTGTGAATTAAGTGGTATCAGTTTTTCAGTAACAATTCTCGGGGGTGATTGTGATTTATGGCCTCTATACGTGACCGACTTAAGCAAATGAAGGAGAAGCTAGTGAGTCCGTTAAAGATTCACCGAAAACCTAACTAGAAGAAGAAGGCCAATTTGGAGATAGGCGATTTTGAAGATCGACTTATGACTTTGGAAATGAAAGTTTCTGACCTAACTACTACTCTAGGAGAGTTGGTAGAGCAATTACGTCTCACGAACCTCGTGCAAACTTTTGCTTCAGTAAAACCGTGAGTAAGCTCGAAAAAGAAAGGGGTTATGGAGAAGGATGAAGATGGTGGTACGGAGGAGGTTTATAGTGATTCTAGTGATGCTGAATCCTTCAAGGAGCACTCGAGTATTGGTAAGTCAATGAATCATATGCGTAATCTTCGTATTGACTTTAAGATTGAAATTTTGGTTTTCAATGGTTCAGTCGATGCCGAGAAGATGGATAATTGATTAGATAGGTTAGAGACCTATTTTTCTATTTACGAATATTCCAATGCTCAGAAAATTTAATTTTCTATATTAAAATTTGCAAGTCATGCACTCACGTGGTAGAAATCCTATCAGAAACATCACGAAGTAGGAAGTTTGAGTTGGAAAGAATTCAAGGTATTAGTACGAAAGCAGTTTTATCCAATTGGGTATGAACAAAAGTGATGGTACAAATGGCATAATTTATGCCAAAAGTTTGGGCAATCCGTACAACAGCTTACTACGGAGTTTCATAACCAAGCGTTGGTTTTGGACATTGATGTGGATAAGTATGAGGTATTCATGAAATATACAGGGGGTTTGTCAGAGTCAATTAGAAAAGAGTTAAAGCTCTTTAATGTGGAAAATATCAAAGATGCTACCGTTAAAGTAATTATTATTGAAGACAAGTACTTTAAGAGTGACAAGAAAGACGACAAGAGCAAGTCAGGGTACAAGTCTGGTTAGAAGAATGAGAATAAATGGGAGTCGAAAAGGGAGGAGTCTTCATCCAAGGGGAATTACTATAGTTATTATAAGGCTAATGGGCACATTTTAGATAAATGTGGGAAACTTCACCCATAGCTTCGTCTGAGGAGAGGAGCAAGAAAGAAAAACGTGTACTAGGTGTAATGATTCTTGATCTTCTAGATTTAGATAAGCCAAATTTTAAGCTTACTCTAATATTCAAGCAACCTATAGCCATTGACGAGTCATGTCAGGAAGAACTTTTTTATGTCAGTATTCAAGTAAAGTATAGCTTAGTCAAGGCCATTATTGATCTGAGTAGTAAGAAGAATTTAATTTCTGAGGCGGCGGTGAAGAAGATTGGTTTGGCTACTGTGGCTCAGCCTAAGCCGTATGGTTTGGGTTGGATTCAGAAAGATGCAAAATTGAAGATCACTGAGCAGTGTACGTTCAAGTTTGTAATTACTAAAAAGTTTATTGACGAAGTAACGCGTGAGGTGGTTTATTGAACGTGTATGAAATCATCTTGGGTAGCCCTTATCTTTGGGACCGAAATGCAATCCTTTATCGTAGAGCTCGCAAGTATCGTCTTGCATAGGAGGGGAAGGAGTTTCATATCAATGCGTGCAAGGAACATATCAATACCAATAATTTAGTAACGGTAACTCAGGCGAAGAGGTTGGTTAATGCGAGTGACAAGTTTATTTTGTTGTTGGTACGACCGGTTCTAGAGGGTTCATTGGCTAAGGTATTGTCTACTTTGGCAATGTCTCCTATGCAACAAACTGATATGGGGATGTTGCAAGAGGAGTATGAAGACTTTTTTTAAGCATAGAAGGGATATCATACAAGAGGGATATAGAACACGATATCGCCTTGGTGAGTGGTAAGCCACTAACCAATATTGGGTTATATCAGACTTCTGTCACAGAATCTGGTAAGATCAAGAAACAGGTACAGGAACTCCTAGAGCAAGGAGTTATTACTCCATGTTGCTCACCTTGTGAGTATGAAGACTTGTTTCTAAGCATAGAAGGGATATCATACAAGAGGGATGTAGAGCACGATATCGTCTTGGTGAATGGTAAGCCACTACCCAATATTGGGTTATATCGGACTTCTATCACAGAATCTGATAAGATCAAGAAATAGGTACAGAAACTCCTAGAGCAAGGAGTTATTACTCCATGTTGCTCACCTTGTGAGTATGAAGACTTGTTTCTAAGCATAGAAGGGATATCATACAAGAGGGATGTAGAGCACGATATCGCCTTGGTGAATGGTAAGCCACTACCCAATATTGGGTTATATCGGACTTCTGTCACAGAATCTGATAAGATCAAGAAATAGGTACAGGAACTTCTAGAGCAAGGAGTTATTACTCCATGTTGCTCACCTTGTGAGTATGAAGACTTGTTTCTAAGCATAGAAGGGATATCATACAAGAGGGATGTAGAGCATGATATCGCCTTGGTGAATGGTAAGCCACTACCCAATATTGGGTTATATCGGACTTCTGTCACAGAATCTGATAAGATCAAGAAACAGGTACAGGAACTCCTTGAGCAAGGAGTTATTACTCCATGTTACTCACCTTGTGATTTACTGGTGTTATTGACATCTAAGAAGATACTTGGAAGATAGCGTTCAAGGCCAAACAAGGACTCTTTGAGTGGTTGGTGATGCTCTTTAGGTTATACAATGCTCCAGCAATATTTATGCAGTTAATAAATGAGGTACTTCGTGCTTTTATTGATGATTTCTTGATTACGCATTTGAATAACATCTTAATATATAATCAAATATGGGAGGAGAACCTTGGGTATTTTTGCAAAGTGTTGGGGATTTTACGATCACAACAACTTTTTTCTAAATGGGAAGAAGTGTGAGTTTGGGAAGAAGAAGTTAGTATACTTGAGGTTTATTGTTGGTGGCGGTGAGCTTAAGGTTGACCCAGAGAAGGACTTGGTCATTACTAATTGGCCTAGACCATATACAGTGATGGAAGTGAGGAGTTTTATGTATTCTTGTTAATAATTACGAAAGTTTATTCCGTATTTTTCACAAATGGCCGTACCATTATATTCCTTGACAAGGCTGGTATAAAGTTTATGTGTGAAGATCACCATGAGTAAACTTTTATGTTACTAAAGCACAAGATTACAGATGTACCAGTATTAGCGTTGCCCAATTTACAGGCCTTTTAAGGTCGAGACAGATGTGTCAGACTATACATTGAGGACAATTCTTTTACAGGATGGGAAGCCAGTTGCTTACCATTCTGAGATGTTTACAGGAGCAGTACGTAACTATCCTATCTATAATAAGGAGTTCTGCGCATTATATCAATTAGTGAAACATTGACGGAGTTACTTATTGAAGAAGAAGGTTATGGTACATTCTGATCACAAACCATTACAGTTCTTATCAACGCAGTCCAAGCTACAACAAGTTTTCCATATGAAGTGGATATCGTACCTACAACAGTTTACCTTGATTATCAAGTACAAGTAAGGAGTGGACAGTAAAATGGTTGATATGTTATCTCGACCCCCATTTCTAACTATTTCTGCTTTGTTGGTAGCTATGCAGATACAACCTATTGTTCCTTCTAAATACGTTACAGGGTATGGCGATGACAAGTAGCTCAGTGCGATTTACGAGAAGTTGTCGCAAGGTAAAAGATGCGAGTATATCCTGAAGGATGTTTTGATTTACAGGGGCAGTCTACTATGTATTCCTGAGGGTAGAGACCATTTGTATTGGATTCAAAAGGTATATTATTCCTGGGTGTCAGGTCATTTTGGATTGAGAAGACTCTTTTAAATATGCGGTGTTATGTTTATTGGCCAAAGATGCAGGTGGATGTTGCTCGTGTGGTTCGTAGTTGCGTGCTATGCAGCACATCGAAGCCTTCCGATTGAACAACAGGACTGTACTTACCATTGTCAGTTCCTAACCGACCTTGGGAGAGTATTTTGATGGATATTATGGGTGGTTTGCCAATGACCAAGTGTAAAAATGACTATTTGTTTGTGGTGGTGGATCGATTCAGTAAGATAATTATTCTTATTCCATGTCAGAAGACGGTCACCGGGGAAGGAGTAGCACAATTATTTTTTAGAGACGTCTGGAGGTATTTCGAGATCCCTTCTTCTATTATTTCTATTAGGGATAGCCATTTTTTAGGATATTTCTGAAGATCGTTATGGGGGATGATGGACACTAAGTTGAAGAAAAGTACCATTTTTTATCCACAGACGGACGGGCAAATAGAGGTAGTTAATCACACTTTAGTACATTTACTATAGGTATTCCATTCTAAGCATCCTAAGACTTGGGATTATAGTTTACTGTATCTTTAGTTTGCTTTTAACCGGGCAATTCATGGTTCTACTTTGAAGTCTCTATTTGAAGTATGTTTGGGGTACTTGCCTCAAAGCTATTTTAATTTGACTTTTAGTCTTGGTGACAAGACGATGTCAGGAAAAAGAAGAGGAATAAGTTAAAGCTCAACATTTCATTAAGAGGATAAGCAAGGTTCATGAGGCAGTTGAAGTACAATTGCAGAAGACTCAAGTGTAGTATAAGGCTCAACGTTACAAGCATCGGGTTGAGTATACTTTTCAAGAAGGCGACCTAGTATGGTTGCATTTGGGTAAGGAACAGCTTAAAGGGGAAGGTAAGAAGCTCAAACCTATCTGTTATGGTCCATTATGATACTCAAGAAGATTGGTGACAACGCATTCCAATTAGATTTGCCACTTTTCATGAAGATGTATTCGGTGATTAATGTAGAGCATTTGAAGCTATTTGCGACGTCTCTTTTAGATGAAGACTCTACAATTGATACTCGCATACCGTATGTTGATGACTTATGGATATAAGGAGAAGATCCATTGTAGGAGGATGGTATTCTAGATAGGAAAGTTCATACAATAAGATGGGGCAGTATTGAGTCGTTCCGAGTTGGGAAGAAATGTCAGCTACCTAGCAAGTCGAAGTAGTACAACAGGGAAATAGGCATGGCCGCATTCCCCCATCTCCAGTTCTAACTTGAGCAGGAGCTCAAGGCTCCTAAAGGAGGGATCCATAATCTAAGAGGATCTGAGTATTTTTATAGACTTATCTTAAGTTTATTTGAACAGACTACACCCCTTTATATTCGAATAAACTTCTCTTTTTATTCGAATATACAAAGCTTTGAGTGTTCTATTCGAACAAACTTTTAGTCTGTTCGAATACACTCCTTTCAGAGTGTTCTTTTCGAGTCTGTTTGAATACACTTTTTTCTGTTTAAACAGAGACTTGCTCAGTTCGAACAGAGGCTCGATTCAGCCTATTATTTAGGCATTTAAGGGCATAATTATCCTATTTTGTAACTAGGAACTTGTAACCCTCATAATGGGGTAAGGCTAGGCGGGATGAGATCATGTTAGATCAATCTAAGTTCTAAAAGAGAAACTTAGGGTTTGAGAGAAATTCGATTATAATTGATTTTGATTAAGCAATTGAAGCTCTAAAAGGGAATTCTCCTACTAATTTGTGTGTTCATCATACTATTATTCTATTTAGGGGTTCTCAATTCGTATTGTGGGTTACATAACCTAGTTTTAAATACACCCCAAACCCTATAAGTTCGCCTCAGTTAATTAGTTTTATTTTACATAACTATTCTTCGTATGTAAAAACAAATATGGCCCCAAAATAGTAACACGACAATATTTCATTTAAAAGCTCACCCCTCATATCCTAATTTATCTTCTCGCTAATAACCTAAATAATTTGGATCTTCATATGGAATTTTTGTCGCTTAAACTTCCCAAAATATGAGCAATTACTCATAAAAAAGTTTTTGTTTAGCAAAAATGGGATAAAATATAACTTTTTATCCTTGAAATAACATCAAGAGATGTAATGCATCCCGTATGCAACCCTATGATCACGATCGTTAATAACAAAAAGATCTACATACACCAAAGGTAGTTCACCTTTTCATAGATTTTAAATGAGGCATACAGTAGAAAAGAAAACACGGCTTTTACCCTCAAATATCTAGAATGTGGACAGAGTAAAAATGATAACGAGAGGCATGCTTAAATATTCAAAACCCGATAATGGCATAGGGAAAAACTAAATTACGCGGGAGTTGGGTGAGCTAACTATTTAACATTTTTAACTTAATATGGTATTTCATAAAGAGATGGGGTGAGCTAATTAATCTAAAAAAAAAGTAGGGTGAGCTTCTTAAGTATGGGGTGTATTTAATATTTCTCTTTATTCTAGAGCGCTAATTTTACAAGGTCACCCTTTTTACTTGCGTATGAGCTCTAAAGGTGGACCGTTAGGATTATAAGATTGGTTAGATTAAATGTTGATACAGAAAAAATCTATCAATGAAACCATTTATTTCCTCTCTTCCCGAAACACCATCTTCTCCCTCTTGACAATACTCTTACCCCTTTATCTCATTATCTCTCTCTCGAATCATCATTTTCTCATAGTTGCAAAGAAAAAATTCATCACTAAAACCCTTTCTCCCATTTCATTTCCCCAAAACTTTTTTCCAAAACTTCTCCACTCAAATCCCGCAATGGCGTCTCACCATCACGACTACAACCACAATCACCAACAAATCAACCACTCAACCTACAATTCCTCATGTTACAGTTGTTGTTGTAGTTATTGTAGATGCTCCTCTTCACCAAATCAACAACAACAACAGCAACAACAACAATAACAATAACCCTCTATTTATCCACCTCAATCTCCAATCATAGATCCTCTACTTCAGACACTTGTTGCTTCTCATCTCCTCCAATCCTCACAACCCCATCTTATCTCTTCAATTCCTTAAACCCCATCATTAATAGCACCAAAACCGTAAATCCCTTCATTACCAATAGCCACAACAACAATAAACCCAATAACTCCTCACTTCTTTCCAACGACAAATCGACTCACTTGAGTCTCTTTCCTCGTCTACATCTCCCCAAGGATAAATATCTTGAAGAGTACTTATTCAATTTTACCCTTTATGTATCTTTTCTTCTTAAAGGAGGTAAAGAAATCTGTAAGTGTCTTAATTTTAAACAAACCTTCTCCAGAACACCCAAGATGAACAAATAATTTATAAAATAAATGATAATATCAATATAACATCAGCATAAGATAATCCTAATCTCCAATTTCTAAAAATTTTTATAACTAGCAATTTTAAATCTCAATCCTCATTGTTAAGAGGTAAAGATAGGTATAATATATTGTGGAGAGACAGAGGAGATGATGGCTTCAGAAGGATAGAGAGAAAGATGATAGATTTGGAAAATAGGATAGAGAAGTGGTTTATATCCTTTTGTTTCTACCACGTCAGCATTTGATCTCACAAATCTCTTAAATCTAACGATTTATGTCTAGAGCTTATAGGCTAGCATTTGATCTCACAAATCTCTTAAATCTAACGAAATATGAACAACTAACTACTCTGTTGGAGCAAAATTTCTTATTAATATAAAAATAAATAAAGGGAAATAGAAACTATCCCTCTCATACATGAGAACGACCACATAACCTATCATTGATTCACTACCAACAGCGAAAGCCACTTGCTAAGATTTATCCTGACTTACCCAGGGCCATCATTAGACATTTGGGGGTCTTAGTCAGGCTAAAAAACAAAAGGTCTTTTGTAGTTAATAGGGATATTTCTTCGTATATATATTTCTTATGGTTTAGGAGAGGCCTCATATTTCAAAAAATAATAATGAAATTGTTGCTATAGAGTATTGATGTAGATACCACCAAGCATAATGAAGTAATGCAAATTAGACAAGCTAATACTTTAAGTTGTTAGAGGAACAATACTCTTAATTATTTTCTTGCATCAGTCCCAAGCACAACAATATTCTGGGGGATTCATTTTCCCGAGGGCAAGTTGCCTTAAGGTAAGGTCGGCCCTAAACATACCGAGGAATATAGATTAGCGAGGTTCTCAGATCCTTGGATAAATTATGCAAATTATGATAAGTTATGAACCTGAATTAACCTTCACTTATAAGAAAATTAAGTTGAAATCTACTACACTTTCATACTTGAAGCTCATGTGACAACATACACCTTTGAAATGAGAAAGTGTAAGCATAACCAATAAACTACAACTTGCTATCAGCCTTGAAGGTGTCTTAGAAAGGCCTTTATCCAATTCATGAGTCATGTCAAATAAATCAAGCTCAAGCAGATAAACGATTACAAGAAGTCGAGTTCTTAAACAACAATAGATCTAAAGTCCTTATAAGAGTTCGGGTTAACGACACATTATGTGCACCCATGCAACCCACCACACCTTATGAACTTGTGGCTCAGCCCAAAATTCCAAACTTTCTATCAAAGATGTTATTAGTGGATAATAATGGATATTGTCTATTGGTTGATCACAAGTAATAATATGAGAGAAGAGTTGGGATATCTTTATTGAATAATATCTCTCTATATATCCTCAGGGGTTCTGTTATTATGTTATACAAAGGATAACCCAATATGAGTTTATCTATCTCTACTCAAACTCTCTCCGTAAACCCTGAAGGCCTATAGGCTTGTTAGAAGTCCAGTAGGACACCTCAACCCCGTGGGGTTCCCACCTTGGGCTGGACCCAACTCCTAACACTCCCCCTTGGGGTATTCCATAACAGGATGACTTGCCTCATCAAAACCTCTGCCTAGTAAAACCTCCTTGGCCAAAAAGCTGTGTAAGGAAAGAGTACAATCCTATACCCCGTATAGGTACAATCCTAGGATAAAAACTATACTATCAAGAAAAATAGTACAACACGAATGTGTCCACATCAGGATTGGACTACTCCCCCTGACGTTGATCTCCCTGAGATCTATCTCCTTGAGATATATCTCACTGAGATACTAATAAATAAAAAATTTACATACCGATTTCGTGTACCAGCTGCTTGAACGTAAGTGGTCCAAGTATCTTCGTGAATAAGTTTGCAAAGTTATCTTCATAAATATCTTGAATAACGCCAATCCCATTCACCTTTTGTAATTCATAAGGATAGAATGACTTCTGTGAAATGTGCCTCATTCTGTCGCTATTGATAAAATTGCCATTGACTTGAATGATGCAAGCTGAGTTGTCATCGTACATAGTCGATGCTTTATCTTGGATAGAACATGCCACAATCTTCAGTTGATTTGATCTATTTTAGAGTGCAACCATCATTCTCTGCCAGCTTCATAAAGTACAAAAATCTCCTCGTGGTTCAAAGATGTAACTACCGCCGTCTGCCTCATCGATCTCTAAGAATCTTTATGTATCCCCATACATAAACACATAATCTATTTGACAATGGCCTCTATGTGGGTTTGACAAGTATTTTGTATTGGCATACTCTATACTTTTATATTTACCATTTTAAGTATAACAGACCCCAGTCATTCATACAGATCAGATACCTCAGAATGTGCCTGATCTCATTCTAGTGCCTTTAGGTAGAAATAGAACTATAACAAGCAAAATAGTTTACTGTGAATGAGTTATTGGGTCTAGTATACCCAGCTAACTATAGCATAACACCTCCTAACTATGGCTCTACGGCCCTAGGAGTTTTTCCCCCCATTAGGATGGTGGAAGATGTTGTTATCTGAAGTGTTAGATAACTCTTCTGATATATATTGTTTGGTGTACGAGTATGCCACTACCAATATGTTCGATCTGTAAATCGAGACACTACTTGATTTCCTAAGGTCTTTTATTTCAAATTCCTTCCTAAGGTATTCAGCGGCTCTCACGATCTCCCTTGGAGTTCTAATAATATCCAAATCATTTAGTACATTGTTATGATGACACTGAAGTTAATTTATGTGTTCTAAAGAAGAACGCATAGATAAATAAGGATATTTATAAAGTCCCCGACCTTCAAATACTCAGTCAACTTACTATGTCTCATGGGCCCTGGTTGCTTCAAGTCAATAATAACTTTTATAATTTTATTACGTACACACCTCGTATATCGGACTTAATTTCCTCCAGAAGCTTACACCTCCCCAGGTGGCTTTATGTAGATATCTGTATTTAGTTTTTCATATAGATACGTGGTATTTACATCAGACGCATGTCTAGCTTTTCCTTAATAATTTGACAGACTGATCAATGGCAAAACTTTATAATGTCAATAACCGGATAATAGGTTTGTAATCGATGCCATATTTCTTAAAAAATTCTTGGGCAACTAGTTTTGCCTTAACCAAATTGTCTCTCTAAGTTAATCATGTTTACGTACCTTTCCCATTTGTAACTGATAGGCTCTATGGTATCACTTCGTATTATGCTAGCAAGCTGAGCTCCGCTTGGATTCTAGACGCCCACTTTAGCCAATGTACAATAGCACACAGTCGTTTACATTAAGTGGTTATGAATCCTCATCATTGATAGCGAGCACAGCAGCAAATATGAATACCTTGTCGAGAAATGTCTATTGAACGATCCTACATCATGCTTATTACATACTTTTAATAGATCTAGATCTCTTTATTATCATACGTATGTGCCACCCCAGGATAGTCTCATAATGCATCAATTGGTCGCGTAGCTACTATTGCCTCGTTGATAGGTGGTTCAATCCTCGATGAACCGACTATACCATTAGTCATATTTGCCCCATATTTTATAACCCCCTAGCTTAGAATACTTTCTTCCAACGGTGCTTTACACTAAGCGCGAGCCTCAGATTCATTTTCGGCACTAATTCTCCCAGAACGTTAAACTGTATAGATATATTACTTGTAGGTACATACACTTACGATACTTCAATAAAATGAATGTGTTTGGCAATTCATTTATGACCTATTGGAGGTTTGTAATCTGTTAAACTTTATTGTCACTTAACTTATATAAAGGGATCTAGATGAGACAACGATGGCATTTTCCAAAACCTTTTGTAAACATCCTCAACATTGATTGCCATATCTCCCCCCAATGTTGGGAATATCGTCTCATCAAAGTGATAATTATCTGCCCTACAGTATATACATCATCAGTGGGTCTTCAAATATCTAGTGATAAATATGAATCATAACCCACATAATACCAGGCTGACGTTGAGGGTCTCATCTTCATACATTATGGTGTTGTAATTAGCACCTGTACAGAACATCTAAATGTTTGTCGACGGGCGACACCGGGCTCCAACCCAGTTACTAGTAGCTTTTAGGAATAATTAATTTGATGACTTACTATGGGATAAAATGTCACACCCTAAATTCCAATAATTAGTAAACCAAACCAATTACTAAAATTCGAGGGAAGTACAGGTTCCCACTAATAACCAAGCCAATAATGGGTTAGGCTCAGTAATCTATTGGTGTACAATACAGAGTAATAAATAATAAAACAATAGCAGAAGAATAGTGTAACAATAACTATACTCAAAATTACAACGAACCTCAATAGGTTAGAGACAACAATCTTAAAAATATAAACTCTCATAAGTACATCAAATCTGTGATCCAAAATAATAGCAAAAAATCAGGCCTTCAGTTTTAGCTCTTTAATAGGATCGCCTTAACCACAACCGCTACATCTCTAGATTTGAAATGTTTATATTACGAGTTTGAGCAAACCACAGCTCACAAACTTCCCAAAATAACTAAACAATTATACCGACTAACAAAAATATAATAGTAATAAAAAGATATAAGAATTCGCTAATGATAAAATGATATATGCTAATAGTGTTAAAGATGTCTAATCGACATGTACCACAAACCTAATTTAATAAGCATATTAAGCTAAAATATCATATGGAAAGGAATACCAAGACTATAAACTACACTCCAGATTAATTAGAGGCGCTGAGAAGAATTGTCCTATGATTTGGTTGATCAACGGCTAATGTATGACTTAGACATTAAATAAGATCATTATTGGATACAAGGGGTTTGATTTTTGTCAAGCTTGACCAAGCTAATGATATTTTACTTTACTAGAGTGTTCCGGGCGTTTCAGCTCAAAGAGCCTAGTTGTCCTCACTTTATTTTAATTATAAGGAATTTCAACCTCATGGAGGATAAGACGGATACCAAAGGAGAACTGACTCATACCATCCCACACTCTAGGATGAGTACCATAGGTATGATAGTAACCTGCCCAAACTTACCTACTATTTTAACCCGAGCTAGGAATCCTAGTAACCTATCGGGGGTTAGCCGATTTAGAGTTGGTTTATGTATACGACCTCATTATCAAAGATATCAACTCAAAGA
Organism: Kingdonia uniflora; assembly: GCA_014058105.1. Classification (NCBI taxonomy): domain Eukaryota; kingdom Viridiplantae; phylum Streptophyta; class Magnoliopsida; order Ranunculales; family Circaeasteraceae; genus Kingdonia; species Kingdonia uniflora. The sequence continues at coordinate 831,612 of JACGCM010000121.1, forward strand.
GCCTCTATGATTCTAACGCGGACATGATTCTATCAATTGTTAACTTTAGTACAATAACATTCAACATTGGCTAGTACACATGGGATAACCTACATGTTTCCAACAAGTAGTCAACAATCCCTAATAATAGAGTTTACAATCTCAACTCTTTATTGACTATGTACTTTAAGTCTCCAAAATAGATGGACATGAATCCCACTAGGTTCCAACATCAATAGTGACAATACAGACATTGAAATACAACTTGACTCTCAAGGACAAAGCCACGAGAACGCTCAAACGAAGATGATTTCCTAAAACTAACAATGAAGTAAAAATGATTTTAACGGTGTAGCTTTACAAGCTCGATGAATCATTAGGATAGTAAGTGCCACGACACAATGAGTCAAAACCCTAAAACAAGCTAGTAGCTAGGGGAGCATATGGAGGTGAGGCAGGAAGATCAAATGAGGTGATATTAAAGTGATCAAGCAGCCATCTTCCATAAATAAATACCCAACCTTGAACGCCAACATCACTGAACATCCCAATTTGTATTGAAGCTCTCTTGCACATCTCTCTTCAGAACAGCAATAACTTTCTCTCTATCTCTCTACACTCTATCTCTCTCTAGAACAGTAGTACCTCTTTCTTTAAATAAGAGATGATACCATGCTTGTGTCTAAAAGAACTGCTGGCTAGAGATGGATGTTGGTGATTGAAAATGGAGAGTTAATGATAACAACTTTCTTCTCTCTCTAGAATAGCTAGCAATGTAGCTTTCTTCTCTCTCTAAACAACTAAGTTTTCCCCCACGATAGCAGCCCTAGCCTCATCAATTAATCCTTATTTTCAGTCCACAATGGTAACCCTAATCTCATCAACTAATCCATGTTTTCAACCCACAATGACATCCCTAATCTCATCAACTAATCCTTATTTTCAGCCCACAATGGCAGCCTTAATCTCATCAACTAGTCCATATTTTAGCCCATAACAGAGTTTAAGTGATAGTTATACTATGAATAAGACTTACAATACCTTATGTGAACCCTTCCACACAACACATGAATAACAATTACTTAGAATACGTACTATAATGTATTGCAATATTAAGTTGTGTGACATGAAAATGATACAAGATAAATATGACTACAATGCTCGTCAAAGATGTAATACTATACTGAATGTCGGAAACATAAAATAAAATGGGCTCTTACACAAGCACTAATCAGTATTCCAGGAGCAAAAATGCATATCCCAGACACTAGCCAGAAGTTGTGATCATAATAACAGTGGCCTAGCGATTGTCCTAAATTACTTGATTAGGTTCTCTGTCAATCCCGAGTTAGGTATGGTATGGGGTACTCACAATGTTTAATCATTTATCCTATTTAGCAGTAAAATAATTATCAAAAGCCTGTGAGTCCAACTCCAAAGCCCCCGTCAAGTCGCATCGATTAACTTTGATCGGTTAATCTAGAAACTGAGCCTGTGATAGAATGATCTAAGTGAGAAGTCATGCTAACGTTGCATTCCTAGATTTTAATAATAGACAAACGTAAGACCATCTCCTAGATGCATCTATTATAACCATAAATATGTAAATGGGCCACTATATGGATGGATAGGTCCAGATGTGTCTCTATGGATGCGGTTGGAGCAAAGGCTAGAGATCCCACTTCACCTTGGTCATACTATGATGAAATAATATACTTTACTTGAAAGCAATCGTTACAAGTACACTCTTTGGATCTTCTCTCATTTTAAGAAAAGTTAAGATGTAATCCCGATAATCCTCTTCACTATCCAAGCCCTGAGGAGTGTATTGGAAACCATTCCAATAGTGTGTTCTAACCTTTAGACATGGAGGGAATGCACATAACTTTGTCTGTCATTTTCTCGGATAGTTATTACGTGATAAGCATTATCTTGTATCTCCCTAAACGTAGTAAAATATGTTTGGATTTACTAGTGTATAAAGTAGAATAGATACCCTGTATCGTACCGTTAGAGACTAATAACATGATGTACTCAGTGCGTTCTATCATGTTGATCATGCCAATGATATTCGTAACATCTCCGATGCACAAGGTTTAGAGACAAGAAATATGTTCATATCTTAAAAGGATCGAGTGTGTGTACCTAATGTCTCTTAGACTTATGTCACCACTCGTCCGATTATCGGTAATTCTCAATGAGCAGATAGATCCATAGTCGGGTTGTATATAGTAGATCAACTATCATACATGGAATTTAATTACTTATTAAGCAATAAATTTGATTAATCAGTATTTATAGCAAAATGAAAATCTCATGTTTGTCACGAACACTTTATTGAAACATAAATGATTTGTTCTTAACATAATCAAAAATACTAACAAAAAGTAAATTCAGTCTTTGCGAGAAAAGAAACTACTAGTGCTCTCTACTAAGATATCGCTACAGATTACTCTATATATTGATCCATGTCAGCATTAATGTCGTTGAAGAAGTTTGACACTACGAACTTCGCAGTGATGGAAGTTATGTTAGTGGTGATGTGGTTAGCCTAAACTATAACTTTAGGCTCCCTCGGTGTCTTACAGTTTCGTACCCCTGTTACTTGTCTGAGGGCCCAGGAATCCCTGATTCCCGCCTTAAGTCACATTCCCACTTCCAGAACCCCATTCCTTGTTGTCTTTATCATGAGATAAGATTTTTTTGTGCAACTGGTCTCTTCCTCCTAGGGGGATACCTCTTATTTTTCTTAAAAACAAATTTTCCCTCTTGTTCAGTAGTGAGCAAGAGTTAAATCAGATCTGCATGACTACTGAATTCCAATTTCGTACACTGGTCCCAAAGAGCAGCCTGTGAATATGGAAATGTGGAGAGAGAGAGTCTTTTGTAAAACCTCTTCCTCAAAGACATAATTATTATTGAGCCTTCTCGACAAAATAATTTTTTGTAGTGCTGAGTTATAGTTATCTACAATATTGAAGTCACATAACCTCAAGTTATTCCAGCGGTTACGGTTCTTAAACGTCCTTAGGATCTATTGGAGACCAAAGCGTTCCTCTAAGCTTGTCCATAACACATATGAATCTCCGTAACATATATGCTCAAACTTTAGCATTGGCTGAAGATGGGTTCGCATAGCCAACATGGCATGTGCCTTGAGTAGTTTAGAGATGGTGTTATCTGCAATAATCGACTTAGAGATGTTCATTGTTTTCAGATGGAGTTTTATGTCCATACATCAAGAAAGGTAGTTGGAGCCATCAAGTCGCAATGGTTCGTAATCGTAACGTGGGCTGACAAACATCTGTTATGCAAAATATAGATTGTAATTAGTAACAATTCTTGATAAGCATTTCAAATACATTATGGACAGATCACAGTACTTAGAATAACAGAAAATAAATGATTTCTTATTATATTATAGTTGAACTTTGTTCATATTCTAAAACTCATGAAATTCTTTTATAATAATTAAATCTCAATTTTACCTTGTAAAATGATGATCTTAATTTTAGATATGCGCTTTAATAGAATCTGAGCCAAGATTGCTATTCAAAACCACCATATGTGTGCGTTGTTTATTCTGATAACTAGGGTATTCTAAGCCCTAAAGTTTTATAAGGTCTGTATATTCTAGCCAAATGACCCATTTACTACGAATATAATATGTACTATTAGATGATTAGCTGACAAGTGGTCCTACCCAGAAGTCTGTTGGGTTCATAAGATAGGTATATTATGCCTATCTTTGAACTAACATTCTTGGGTACTATAGGTTGCTATCAGTGCATAAATACCTCTAAATATTATCATGTAAGATCTAATTGTACCTAGATACGTAAAATTGGTTCCTCAAACACCAAATTTTTAGAAATAAGACTAAGCCAATTCCCAATTGAGCTCTAATTATTTTTCTTTGACAATTAACTGTGATTTAGATATGACTTTTAGTCGTATTCTAAATTAGTCGAGGTTCTGCATTATTTGTGATCCCTGATCATGATAATTAGTATCCCAAGGGCATACCATTAATATCTTATTAGCTACCGTAAAATACTTAAATAAGTATCACTCTATTTACTTATATCACATATAAGTGAGTTAGTTTTCATATACAAGACACTCATAATTTTTTTTTAAAAATAGGTCCCCTATTGAGTAGGTCCAGTCAATAGAAATTTATCAAAAAAAATTGACTCAATTTTACCAAAAATTGAGTTATCTAGAGTCAATTTAGTGTCTGAACCGGTCTGGCTTGATCTGGGTCAAGGCCTAAACCGGGTTGACCAAGTCAAACCACCTGAGACGTGTCACCTAATAGGTACCTGCCACGTGTCACACCCTCAGAATGTCACGTATCACATATAAACAACTGCCACATGTCAAAGATCTGGACAACCACGTGTCATGCCCTTGGCATGCCACTGTCGGGCACGTGGTATGGCATGCCACATTAGCATGGTGGACCCCACCTACCACATAACAAGGTGGGTCTCACTGCCACGTGCCCTTAACACATGTCATTGCCACGTTAGCAGTGGAATAGGGCTGATGACGTCATAAATAGAGATTAAATAATTTTTTAAAATAATTAAAAATAAAACAATAAATAACTAGTAACGTCGGCATAACCTAAAACACTATTTTTTGGCTGTGAACTATCTAGTTTCAATGCCAATTTTGCGGCGATTGGAACATCTCCCTGAGACGTGCCATATACCGATGTGATCGTTGTTGAACGGGCTACGCAACAAAATTAATTGTGTGTCAATTCGATCTTTACATCGATTGCTATTTTAGTTTTAAAATAGCTCTTTATCAAGGGTTAAAAATCACTAAAAATAGTCTTTTAATCCATAAAAAAATGTATTAACCATACAATTCATGTCTAGATATCCTATATCATAGAAGAAACAATTAATAAATAGAAATTTTGAAATAGGTAAAAAATGTTTCTCTGCAATGCAAAAAATCCAAGAAAAACGCTGATTTGGAGAGTTATTTCTCCCTTCCCACTAGCTCTACGTGCTGATAACGTGTTGAATAATAATAAATATTAGTCTATTGGTTGATCACAAACAATAATATGAGAGAAGAGTTGGGATATCTTTATTGAATAATATCTCTCTGTATATCCTCAGAGGTTCTGTCGTTACGTAATACAAATGATTACCCAATATGAGGTTATCTATCTCTACTCAAACTCTCCCCATAAACCCTAAATGCATATGGGTTTGTTAGGAGTCTAGTAGGACACTCCAACCCAGTTGGGTTCCTACCTTGGGCTGGGCCCAACTCCTAACAGTTATCTCTACTACTATTACGATTTAAGCGATAGTCTTCGATAGGATCAAACTTATTAAATTTTCTTTTTCAGGCCTAAAATCAAGCCCAAGATCCAACCCAACTTATATAAGGCCTTACACTTGGGTGCAAGATCAAGCCCAAGCCTAATTCCAAGCCCAATCGTTAGTAGAAAGTGTGTCAGGCAGACTTTCTATTGCTGACGTCACATAATTAGTGAGAACAGCGAATCCCAGCTCTCCGCGTCACGGTTCATGATGCACGTTGGGTCGTCGGGGCGTACGTGGCTCTGTGCGCATGTTAGAATTTGTCATCTTCATATTATTCGTCATTTATACGGACCCGATATTTTACGAAATAAAACGATACAGATATATAAAAAATCTCCTAAATTTTGTGATCTCTCTCTAACGAATCAGATGTAAGTTTCAACTCAGATCTCATTACAATTACAATTACAATTGATTTCGCAATTCTACAACTCCACTTGTTTTCGATCTGCATCTGGTTAGCTCAAACGATCCAATCAACTTTTTTTTTTTTTTTGGTGATTTTATTTGACTAAATGAGTTAGATTAATTGAAGTTTCTCCAATTTGATTTGTAGAATCTAAGTATGTTTTGCTAATCATACCCATTTGTTTGTTTTTGAGAAAAATGGGGTAAAAGTTAGGTTTTTGTGGAAAATTTTGTATTTTGATTTGATTCGCTTCTACCCGATGGAGTTCAGTGATATTGATTTGATTTAAGTTGTTTGTTAATTTTTTTTTCTTGGTGTATGTCTGTAGATTGAAGATGGGTCTATCACCAGTGGATACGGAGGAGGGAAAGCTGGAGATCGGCATTGGTAAGTTCTGTAATAGGATTCTAAATTAGATTTTGTGAGACTGGTACTTATGAACATTGGTGTAGCGACATATTTATTCCCCGTGGGGATATACATGTTTTCTTGTTTGTTGTTTTAGTTTGACCTTTTGATTCAGTTTTTGCTAGATATTGTTGCGTTATGATCCAATATATAGTACATAGGAAGGGATATTGGTTCCGGTGTTTTATCTCAGTTGTTGGATTCTACTCGATGGAGTTTTAATAAGCAGACAATGTGGAGCTGAGGGATCAATTGTTTAGTGTCATATACTCTTAGGAGTAGGGAACAAGCTTCAATGAGCTAAAGTAACATGACTTAGTGAAAATCGAATGTAAAAGACAAATTAATATGTGCCAGGAACTTATTTTGTTGGTTGGATGTGCACAACCAGTGGCAGAAGAAGAGAAAACTTCAAGGAGACTGAAGATAGCTATAGCTGCTTTAAATAACTGGCAACTTAGGATTTCTTTTATATACAGCTTTTTTACTAACTAGTAGATTTCTTAAACAATTAGCTCAAATTCCAAGACAAACATGTACATTCAATACTCATCGTTTCTTGGACAATAAATTCTTGACAATCGGAAATGGTGAACAAGAACGAACAACAATCCTTAAGAAATAAGTCAGGCACAAGCCTTACTATATTATCTATACTAGTCAGAAGCTTAGATCTTCTCCCAAAAATTTTCTTGGTATTCATAATCCCACGCCAAACTCCACACATCTCAATTACCTCGTTTTACTTCATCCAAATTTTATTACCTCAGGCATATATTTATTAACATTATTCTTATCTACCTTGATCCTCAAAGCCTAATCTCCGTAACCACATATCTAGCAAAGCCTCATTCAGGTGTGTCAAATTCTTAATCCGTAATCTTCCTTCACATTTTGACTTATGAACTTCACTCCATCTTCACATGTGAAAGTTTTATGAACATCTTCGAATTATTGCAAGGGCAAGTTTTCGTGATAGTTCCGAACTCTTTCTCTCCTACCTCCGGTAAGGAGAAAAAGACGAGTTCATAGATTGCCTCACTTGAGAATATACTCTTCAAATGAGTATCCCTTCCCAAAGGTATTTAGCATTCCTCCCGTTTAATCATCTCTCTAATTTATTAAGAACCAGGTCCCATATCTCTTTAGACCTATGCTTTGTCTCCCCTCAAAGAAGTCACGTGAAGCTCTTTTACTCCACATCCTAACGTATAAACTAACCTAGAGATGTCAGCCACCTTACTCACTCCAAGAACACATCCTATTTAGCATGGAATCAACAAAGTCGCAATCTATATAGTTGTATGTTTTCTTCATATCCACCATATAAGCAACATGTCCCCCTAGATTTAATGTGATAGCCAATGCTCTCGTAAGCCACTAGTACTCCATCAAGGATCTGCCGAGCTAAATACATACCCTGCTTGTCTTAATAGATTGAGGGAACACTCTTTAGTTGTCAATATGGTTTTTATATACTTCAAATTAGTTTGAGTGCTGATTAGCTAACCCGTGAGGGAGTGAGCTAGCTGCCCTGCCTATAGTATTGCTCCACCTCATCTAATTGAAGTGGGCTACCTCTTCAACAGCTTATAATCTCTCTCCTTATAAATGAACTTGTCCCCATTTTGGTCACTCCCATTATAGTCGGACTGCACCATTTTTTTTAAAAACTTTATTATAATTGTAATCGTGGTTTTTTTTTTTACCGAGACCATGTCCTTTTAACCTGACTATTTCTCTTTTGGAGGAAAATAAGAAATAAGTAAAAACAAGAGTAATCAGGAGAAGGGGTTTCCCGGAGTTTTGTTGCCAAGTGAGCCAATCAGATTGCATGGGGAGCTATGGGTTTAGATTGGTTCAGTGGTTAAAACTGTTTGCGGATGTGATTTATGATGGATCTATCTTTGTTGCACTTTCGATATCCTTGAAATGAAATGAAGGGGGTATGCAATGCATCTATTTGAGAGAGCGGAATCATGAATTATCTGTCTTTGTGGTTGAAATAGCCGACTTGACGATTTAATGCCTGATTCAATGTGTCATTATAAGTTTTGTGTGTTTGTTATCTTTTGGTTATCTGTTGGTAATAGGTCGTGGGTCGTCATGACCACGACCTAGGCGCACATCTTTCGTGACCGATCTCTAAGCCATTTCCTAATTTAGTTTATTTTATGTTATTTTGTCCTAGAGAATCCTCTAAAATAGGATTACTCTAGTAGTTTCCTTTTTGATTGGGAGTGTTGAGAGAGGTGGAGATCTCCTATATATTGGAGATCCTAGGGTAGTAGAAGGTTGGTTGTTGAGTTTTAAGAAAAAGAGAAGAACTCTAGAGAGACAGAGCTTTTAGTAGTTAATCTTCAATAAAGAGATCGTTATTCGTTTAAATCGTTTGTGCATAGTTAGTAATTAACAACTTGGTTCCAGAGTTAGCAAGATTCTGTGAGTTTTTTTTAGACCGACTGCTACAGTGATTTTAGCTTCTGCTACAGTGACTTCTGCGTTGCTACAGTGATTTTTACGGAGCTAGAACAATTTTGGCGGAGAATTATTTTTCTAACAAAGATGGTTAAGAAAACACCGAAGAAATCGATCAAACTAACACAAACAGAGTGTTTGAAGTTGGTTGGGGAATCAACGGGGATTCTTATGGAATCTGCGAAAGAGTTAACGGCCTCCAGCAAGCTTATGACGAAACAAATTGAAGCTATGTTGATTGCAGTGATTGGCAATTCCGGCGAGAGTATAGTTATTCGATGGTAGGGGTGACGATGTGGAAGGTAGCGATGGGTATTCAACTCGGGGGAGGGGGAGAGGGAGAGGGAGAAGTCTTCCAATGAGCTCTTTTATGCGTGACGGGAGAAACGTGGGTATCAACTCCATGTATCCAATGCCGTTGTGTGTAGTTGGGCACGAAAAGGAGACGAATTTTCCCAAAATCAAGTAGAGAGGTCCGAATCGGAAGGCAAACAAGCCTATATTTACAATTCTTTTGTGGGTCTGAACGTTAGCATTGAGGGTGTTAAGAAATTTGCAGATTCAGGGGACATTGAGGGTTTCGTCAAGTCCCAAGTAATCTGGTGTGTGACGGCGGCTCCGGGCAAACAACCAACGGTCGGCGAAGGGTTGGGGACTCATCAAATAGGGAGAGAGAGGTCCCTTACAAATTCATTAATCAACAGTCGGGAGAGAGAATTCCTTGGCGTCACCGGGAATTGCAAGAAAGACAGTGCGATTCGCGAAAAAAACCAGAGAGTCAAGAAGAAAGGCACGGGTGTGCCAGGCATGTGCCACAACATGGGTAGGCCTGTTGGAGTATATAGTGTACCTACAAATACTCCTCCTTTAGTCGCACATTGGATGTTAATAGAAGTAGTTTAGAGAACCTCTATTATATAAAGGGAGTCTAAGATGTAATATAATTATCAACTTAATATTGAATAAACTTTCTTCTCTTGTTTATTTCTACATGGTATAAGAGCCTATTCGATCTTGTAAACGATTTAGGGGTTTTATGCTGCCGGCGACAACATTTGTCATCATTGGACAACTAAAGTATGTTGTTTTTTTCTTCAATCTTTCAAGCTTTTGATTTTTTTTTAGGTTTGCTTCTTATTTAGCAAAACCCTAACGTTATTTCGTTTCACAATGGCGGCTATGCCCTTTGAAGTCAACCTAAACATTATTTCGTTTTTCCGCTTTTGTTTCCCCCATCAACTTAGTTTGACCTAATTGACTAGTTAAGCTCTCTCTCTATATATCTATTATGGACTCGATTATCTCTTATTTTTTGTGAAAGATGATTTTTTTTGGTACCTGTCGCGAGATGCGATTTCTTTCTTTGGATCGGATGAAGGCGTTAACTACCTTCCACCACGATTATGAGATGTTTCTTTTCCTCGAGTGCTTCATCACTCGAGCGATTTTTATTTTCTATAATGATTTTCTCTTTTCCTCTAGTGATTATCTTATTTATTTTCCGCCTAGTTCGCAAGCTGTAGTTCAAAAATCGAGATTTTTTAAGAGAGTTAAGAGAGAATTGGCAAGTCTTGGTGAATTTTATCGCTTTCTCTAGTAATTTATCTTTGAATCACTATGATTTTTTTGCTTCTTTAATTGGTAATGCGGTTTGAGGTCTATATTCCTATCACTAGATGTGATCTTTTCTATCATATTTTGTTGCGAGCTACAATTTCTTCTGTGGACCGGGTAAAGATGTTAAATTCTTTCTTCCACGGTCATCTCTTCCTCGAGTGATTTTTTCCTCAAGTTATTCGTTCTTCCTCGAGTGATTATCTATTATTTGAGTTTTTTTTTTCTTTCCCTTTCTCGAGTGATCATCTCTACCTCTAGTGATTCACTCTTCCTCGACTGATTCTCTCTTTTATGGTCTTTTACTGTTACCTGAGTGTCTCTATTTCCTTAGTATTTATTCAAGATATTCATATTATCCTTACGTAAGAAAATGGGCAAGTCGGTAGGTGTCGTTGATTTCACAACTTTTAGCTACGAAACCACGTGTGGGAAAAAGGGTAAGTTGGATATTACTGCCATCGATTTCATTGGTTATATATGAAGTTTTGAAATGTTTATGTTGCTGTTTAAAGAAATACTGGAATAAGGTTTTTTAGGGGAAGCTTCAATTTTTTATTAGTGAGGGAGTGATTGTATCTTTGTGAGGGACTATCTATTTGTTCTCTTATTGTCATCCACCTTGATACAAGCATGTTCGTATCAACATGAGGGGGAGTGTTGGAGTATATAGTGTGTTTACACATACTCCTCCTTTAGTCCCACATTGGATAATAATAGAAATAGTTTAGTGTCCCCTTGTTATATAAAGAGCAGTAAAGCTTGTAATAATTAAAATATTGAAATATCAATATTTTCCTCCCCTTTTTATTTATACAATCTCCAATTCTAGTCACAGAAGGTTTGCAGGGCAGGGGTCTGAGCACGAAGGGCGCGGGTCGAGGCAGGTAGGGCACGAGTCGGGGCTAGGAGACACAAGGCAAGGCATGCCGTCGGTTGGGCATAGTACGGACGATATGGGTCGGGGTACAACCAACATGGGTCTGGGTGTGCCAAACATTGAGCAAACACTGAGAAGGCATGCCACTGAGTGGCACAAGCATGCCACAACACGTTTCTAGTCCCGAATTGCACACCACGTGGGTACCTCCAACGAGTGGTCATGGACCAATAGAGCCGGCACGGACAAAACACTCCCTCCATTTTTGAATGGGTAGATTCAAGTCGGGGATGATAGTAGCCAAACCGAGGCTTACGCATCAAGGTCGGAGGGTCCTAGGTCCCCTAACGAGCGGTTATCATCAATCACGACTACGACAGGGGAACACCAATCCTCGCCGGGTTTTCTCTTACCTGTTACGGCGACAGTATAGGGGTTTTTGCGACTAGAGTCATTGTTCGTCGGTATCACATAAAGATGGGGGTACGGGTTTCAGTGGTAATGACATGAGCGGTGAGGAGTATTCTAGAAACGCTAGTGGAGATTGGAGGAATGTTGAGCATAACTCGGGAGGGCAGATGTTAGCAGGAGTACCACCTTTTGTGCCTCTGCGACCACAAAGACCACCTACACCTCCGCAAGGACCTCACTATTCAGGACGGAGTAATCCGTAGAGACAGTAGACTAGTGGGAACCGGTTTGCTGGTGATAATAGGTAATGGGATGATTATGAGCAGAGGGGATTCAGAGATAGGTATGGTTTCCATGATAGGATGGGTCGGGATCGCAGTAGTGTTCCAAATAACTTTGGAACACGTTCTCGCACGGATAGCTATCAGTCAAATCCGGGTATTGGGAGTACTAGGTACGGACAACAACCACAATATGGTACTCAGGGTTTTGGCTACCAGGGCAACCCAAAGAGTCAGGCCGCGAACGCCATTATTTATGTATTTCGGAATCTGAACTTTGACGTAAAGATTAACGTGATAGATTTTGATGGGAAATCAGATGCGGATAGTTTTATAGATTGGCTTAATAGAGTTGATAAGATGCTTGCATTCAAAAGTGCACTGGACAAAGGGCGATACCGTTGGTAGAGACAAAGCTGACAAGATACGCATTAAATTGGTGGGAAAACATTCAGCAGCTACAAGTATCCCGCGGTCATGATTGCATCACTGATTCGGGGGTTATGAGGGGTGAGATGATGGTTCGTTTTATTCCAAGCACTTACGAGGATGAAAGTTTTGCTATCCTTCAAGCCCTACGTCAGGTTCGGAGTTAGTCTGGATGATTACGCTAGTGATTTTTTATATGTTGTCGTCTCATGTTGTCTTATCGGAGTCAGATGCACAAATGGTTGGTCGTTTTCGTTTGGGTCTTGCAAAACGCATTCAAGATGGGATGATCTTGTTTTCTCCACAGTCTTTGTCAGAGATAGTGGAGATGGCTCGTGGGGTTGAGGCTAAGTTGAAGCCTTCAGGATACTCGTCTTTTACTGCACCAACTACAATAACCACGACACCCACCTTGATTACACCAACGGTTGAGTCTAAGCCAGCAGGACTGTCAGCACTACCATTTGTTACAATTGTGGGAAGACATGACATATGGGGCGCGAGTGTCCTAACCCACGAAATACCATGATACTAATTTCTCAGCAGTTACATGATCACGTGGACGAGGCACTTGAGCAGCTTCTTAGTTCAGAGTATGGAGACGCGAAGGTTACAACAATTGATCTTCCTTCTCCTTGAATTCGTGGACGAATTCTTCAAAGAGGGAGAAAGTTAATAGGCCGTGGGTTGTCACGACCACGACCTAAGCGCACATCTTTCATGACCGATCTCTAAGCCATTTCGTAATTTAGTTTATTTTATGTTATTTTATTTTATTTTGTCCTAGAGAATCCTCTAAAATAGGATTACTCTAGTAGTTTCTTTTTTGATTGGGAGTGTTGAGAGAGATGGAGATCTCCTATATAATGGAAGATCCTAGGGTAGTAGAAGGTTGGTTGTTGAGTTTTGAGAGAAAGGGAAGAACCTTAGAGAGAAAGAGAGCTTGTAGTAGTAGTTAATCTTCAATAAAGAGATCGTTATTCGTTTAAATCGCTTCCGCATACTTAGTAATTAACAGTTGGATTTTGCATTTTTTTCCGTGGGCATCTAATTTTTGTGCAATAGATATGTAAATGACCTTTTAATGGTAGTTGACAAAATTCATGTATTGCCTTGATCATCTATAATGAGAAATTGAGACCTTAACTTCAAGGCTAATTATTTTGAGGTGTGGTTCATTGTATTTCTTATTGAGATTATCCTTCTAATTTATATTGCAGAATACAGAACTGTCTCTGGAGTGGCAGGACCATTAGTTATTTTGGAGAAAGTCAAGGTAACCTAACTAAATTTTTACTTGAATTTGTAGATCTCACTATGTTTTTTTGCCAATCATGAACTATTTTCTTATTTTGCCGAATGTAGTGTTGTTCAGTTAATGATTTTTGATGGGTTTGCCGTGATTTTTCAGGGACCCAAATACCAAGAAATTGTCAATATTCGTTTGGGAGATGGCACGACTAGACGTGGCCAAGTTCTTGAAGTTGATGGGGAGAAAGCTGTTGTGCAGGTCTAATGATGCTTTAAATTATTGTTGTATTACAGTGGATTGCATATTTGCATTCTTATACTAGGTAACAACAGCACGGATATGGGTGTTGGTGTTTGACATGGGTACGATGTGTCGGAAACGGCCAATAGAAAAGTACCTTGTAAATAGTGTTGGACACGTGTGTCCGAGTGTCAGACATATGTTTTTTCGTAGAGTGAAGTGTCGTTGTTACCTAGTTCATATATTGGCTGGTAAGTCTTGAGAACCTCACATGTAATCTTCCTATAGGGGTCATGTATTGAAAGATGACTGTTGTGCAAACATTTATTTAATAAAGCTTCGAAAGTTGATATTTTTTAAACGCTACACCTTTAAACTACACGCCTTGGGTCAACTACTGTTTTTTTGGTGTTACACAAAGTACGTCTAAAATATTCTCAAACGATAATTATCTTCATCGTCTTATGATTAAGTTAATTGTCATATTAGGGTGTAAAATAACTAGAGCTAGAAACTAGTTTGTTTGCTCATTTTGTGGTGTTAATGCCAGGTTTTTGAAGGAACATCAGGAATTGACAACAAATACACAACTGTACAATTCACAGGAGAGGTATGACAACCTTTTCTTTCGTGTTTTTTTTGTTAACTGTGCTTTACTGTATTCTGTTCTTTTTGATTCTCGGATACATTAGTTGACTGCACAGTTATTGGCCAACACATGCTATAACTGTTGAAGCACTACAAGAGTTAAATTACTTTTATGGATATAAAAGTGAAAAAAATCCGAACCTGTTAGGAGTGTAAATAAGGGGGAAACTTATTTAATTTTTCAGGACTTGAGACATCTAAACTTATTGACTTTCTCATTTTTCCTCGTAGAGTCATTCTAGATATTAACAACCCCAAGATTGTATCTGGAGTACGATAGACAGCAGAGAATACACAAGTGTCAATGTTATTATCAAGACTAGGTTAAAGCTTAGAAGTGGTTCCTATGAAAGCAGAAATAAGAGTATAGTCGTTTTCTTTTCTTACGTCTTAACTCAGATACACGTCCTCACAAGCACATAAATTTTCCTTGTTGGCTGGTTTCCTATTTCTGTTTAACGTGTGCACTATATTAACTTTTTCTTCTTCTCATAAATAGCTGTAACTTAAATTGTCTATAAACAACTCGTTCATCTACTATCAGTAGAAAATCACTTAATGAAGACTACATTGATTTCTTTCTTTTCTGCAGGTTTTGAAAACACCCGTGTCATTAGATATGCTTGGCCGTATTTTTAATGGATCAGGGAAACCCATTGATAATGGTCCTCCAATTCTTCCTGAGGCTTACTTGGATATTTCTGGTACGTAACTGATGGAGTAAAAAGCATGTCTTTAATCTTGAAATACATGTTATTTTACTTTACCTATAACTACTTGTCTATCTTTCTTAGGTTCCTCTATTAACCCTAGTGAGAGAACCTATCCCGAGGAAATGATCCAGACCGGGATTTCAACAATTGATGTCATGAACTCCATTGCTCGGGGACAAAAGATTCCCCTTTTCTCTGCAGCTGGTCTTCCACATAATGAAATAGCGGCTCAGATTTGTCGCCAGGCTGGTCTTGTAAAGCGATTGGGGCAGACTGAAAACTTAATGGAGGTACTGTACTGTGTAACACTACCAACCAATCTTTAATAATATTTTTGGTAAAATAAAATGTTTATTTTTTCAGTTGTGTACAATAGCATTGTTCGATCTTGACAAATATATCTTACATAACTGTCATTGTCAATCCAAAAGAGTGGAGAAGATTTTTGTATTTTTTTGTGTTAAGCAAATAATAAAAAAACACATCCAGATAGTAATTACTATTAGATGAAATTAAATAGTAGATAGAGTTGTATCTAAATTTCTGACCTGATTTTTTCATCTTACAATCGTAAGCATCCACATTTTTTTTTTCCTACTTACGGCCTAAGCTTTCTGAAGATTTCAATGGATGCTACTTGAGCCAAGTTTTTTTTTTTTTTCTTTTTCTCTATTTCCTATTATTCATAGGTCTCGACCACTTTTTACTGTACTTAGAAATTGTATTACAATATACTATTTATACATCCCCAAGCTATGTTCCTTTTCAATTGAACAATACCGTATGACATTTCTGAATAGTACTACTATTTTACAGGATGGTGAAGACGACAACTTTGCCATTGTATTTGCAGCTATGGGAGTAAATATGGAGACAGCACAGTTTTTCAAACGTGATTTTGAGGAAAACGGATCAATGGAGAGAGTTACCCTTTTCCTAAACCTGGTAACAATTACTTTGCCCCCTGGTACAATATAAGATGCCTCATTAGATAACTTTGTGAAACATTTTCTAAAATTTAAATTTGTGCTTATGTTTCTTTATCTTACTAGTAGTTGTGAATTATGAACTTTCTATATGTTACTGTTCTGATATAGGTACATGCTTTTTTCTTCTTCTGTAGGCTAATGACCCAACCATCGAACGTATTATCACTCCTCGCATTGCCCTAACTACTGCAGAATATCTAGCTTATGAATGCGGGAAGCATGTCCTAGTCATACTAACAGATATGAGCTCTTATGCGGATGCACTTCGTGAGGTAGACAATCCTTAACTCATTTAGCTCGTAGTGTCTTCGATGTGCACACACCAAAATCTGCCCACACTTGTAAACCTACCAAATTCACCATTAAAATTAACAATGAACACATAAATCAGTGCCATGTTAAGGATTAGAACTGAGAAGTTCAGGAATGGACATTTTTTTCTTAAGGATTTTGTCGTCACTATAGACACAAACCGTGCCAAAACAGTATGCTCTATCTCTATTCCACTAAAGGTAGGCACAATCCAGATGAGATTACCCAGACTTTGTTTATTCTCTGTGAAGATTTGGAAGAAAATTCTCAATTACATTGAACAGAGAAAATACAAATTACTACAACACGGGCTGTTCGATATCGAATATTAAATCTAAGGAAACATCAGGTGATGTGTTTGTGAGTGTCAGAGGCCAATGATGTGTTTCATTGCCAACTTCAAACTTCAGGAGAGTTCTCGTTGTTCATCTCTATTGCTCTCTCATTACACTTCAGGAGTCCTCTACCCTATCACTAGTAGTATTGTGGCATTTAAATACAAGGTAGTGTGCTTTGTGAGACTTAATCCCACACCATGTGCCACGTGCTGAGTTAGTTGACGACAGCCCTACAATTGTATCCTTGGTTCAAAAACTTGGACTCGGGACTGGAATCACCCACAGCCGATCCCGAGTTGGACCGTCCGAGTCCGAGTTGGAGCGGGCGCTCCGTCCCCGAGTTGCTCCGAGTTTGTATGTTTTCAGCCTAAAATATGATAAATGTATCTTAAGTTTTTTGTTCTTTTTATAGCTTAGATAATCAATTCAAATGCAATATTAGAATGGGTCTAGTACAATCCCATTATGGAAGTATGGAGACATTATTTGAGGCAAAAGCAAAATGGTCCTATGTACCCATTATGGAAGTATGTGACATTATCGGAGGGAAAAACAAACCCTATACCCATTAATACATATGTTAATTGAGGCAAAACCTGAAAGGGGATATAATATAGCCATTGCTTTTTTCATATCACCTTTTGTCATTCATACACTTTTGTCATCAAATATCATTAAAATAATGAAAATCAATATTAAAAAAATTCAACGATCCACCGATCCGAGAAACTCATGAAAACTCACCCGAGTTGGGACGAGTTGTCCCGATTCACTGCTTTTCCGAGTTTTCAGCCAAACTCGGATTGGACTAGACCGATCCCGAGGCAACTCGCCCGAGTTGGTCCAAGTTTTTGAGCAATGATTGTATCTGTATTCTTCAAAGAACCCTTCACTTTCGAGATGCCCTCGACATTTAAAGCCTTGGTTAACGGATACGTTGATATTGCCAGGTTACTGAAACTTTATGTATAAATCCATCTTTAAGTGTTGTTAACCTAGTCACCTCAATTATCCTATATCAACTTCAGCATGTCGATTCAGTGAAAAATTGGGCATGGTATCCCTACATCAATAAGAAATATATGAGCTTAAAGAATTTCAAGCCCTCAGCAAACTTGGGGAGTTAATATATGCATTATTTGTAATGCCAAGCATGAATTTCAAGATATCTATACTAATATACTCCTTGCCAAACAAGAAACATATATCTCAGATATTGTGATTCTAGCCTATCGCTGAATAAAAAATTAAAAACTTAAGATATCTAATTTATGAGATATCTGGTTACCAAAAGGACCCTTAGTGGGTCATACTCATAATTGTGATTCTAACCTGTTGTTGAATAAAAACTTGAGATACTTCTTTCAACTTCAAACATAAAATGATCAATTGGATGAGGATCCAAGTCTTAGTGAAGTCTTTAATTTCGTAAAAGAACTTCGTGCTTCAGCATATGTGTTGATACCCATATTTATTGTGATGCAGGTATCTGCTGCCAGAGAGGAAGTTCCAGGTAGACGTGGATATCCTGGATATATGTATACAGATTTGGCAACAATCTATGAGCGCGCCGGACGTATTGAAGGGCGAAAGGGATCCATCACCCAAATTCCTATTTTAACAATGCCTAATGACGGTATACTCGACTCGCAACCCTCGGCTGTTTATCTTAATTCCTGACATTCTATGTCTTCTCATAGTAGTTACAATCTCGTAATAATTAATATTGGATTCACATGGTCCAGATATCACGCATCCCACTCCTGATCTTACTGGTTACATTACTGAGGGGCAGGTCTACATTGATAGGCAACTTCACAATAGACAGGTAAAGCTTTACATGATAACATGGGTCAATGAAATTTATCCTTGTAATTTATTCGTAATTGGGAGACCCTGCTAAGTGCACCATACACCTTCATCATTTTCGAGCGCAAATATATTTGGGATTTTCAAAATTTGCTAGCAGCCAAGCTTTTGGATGACAGCACTTTTGCCAAATTCAATGTGCTAGCAATTGCTGCATATATGAAGGAAGTGTTGCAATATCATTTGCTCATATATTTAATTGTTTTTTGGTTTAGTTGAGACATTTTTGGCTCAGGTAATAATATTATTGATGCAATTTTTCAAGGACTAACTCCACTTTCTTCTTGTACAACAGATATACCCACCAATCAATGTTCTTCCATCACTGTCGCGATTAATGAAGGTATCTTGTTGAGTAGATCATGCTTTTGTTGAGATTCATATATCAATAAATATCTACTTGCGGTAAAAGCTTAAAGAACATAATTTATATTAAACAATCAAGGACTGTGATTCTTGCAGAGTGCTATTGGTGAGGGGATGACCCGTCGAGATCATTCTGATGTGTCAAACCAGGTCAGTGATGGTATAAATTCTGTTAGACATCTCTACCCTAGAACATCTCTCAATTATCTCTGAATTTTGATTAATCTCTTTATTTCAGCTCTACGCAAATTATGCTATTGGGAAGGATGTACAGGCCATGAAAGCTGTGGTTGGAGAAGAAGCCCTTTCATCTGAGGACCTGGTATGTCTTCTATATGAGAACCAGAATACCCAAGAGGGACACTGATCCTAACAGATCTTAAGTTCGAGAATCTGAAACCTAGACCGAAAACCAAACTGTCAATGTCTGATAGATAAAATAATCCCTAGTTTTATCTCGAGGACAGGACAGGACGGTGGCAGACCTTAGGTGCCTTATTTTCCCGCATCTAGTAAGGTTAAACTTTTTTCCATACACCACTAGCACTTTTTCATAACGTCACAGATATATTCATGAGTCCAGATATTTGGACCCCTGAATCTTGCAGGAGATACCATTCCCACTTCCATTTATCTATGCAATTCTTTTTTTTCATTTGGGATTTTTACACAATGATGGACCTTCCTTGTTTTATCTGCACAAAAATTGGTCTACTCTTCTCTTCTTATTTTTCGTATCTAACGTCAAGACTGAAGATTTTTCATGTTAAAAGCTAACAATAAGAAAATAGATACAATTTGGAGGAAAACAAAATTCATTCTAGACATGTGTTTGGAAATCATGGAATGATTGACCATTACATGAAAATTAATAAAAAGGGTTCTAAGGGGTGTATCTATCGTTAGTTCTCTGTAGACGGTCACTTCGGTCACTGAGATCTCTTTTTTTCTCGTCAAAATGGATAGGTTGCTTCTTACAGTCTTAACAAAATAACTGATGACCCTAATCACAAGCTCTTTTTGTGATTGGACCCAGAGAAATAATTTCTGGGTGCCAAATTTGGAATGTCAGCACCATTTTCTTTGCTGTTATCTGGACCAAATGACCTGAACCACTGTTTTAAAAACACACTGAGGCTCCGAACCACCTCATAAAGACTTTCGTACTGAGGCTTACGCCTCTCTAACGCCTTACTGATAATTGAGGCTTAAATCTCAAAATTAAATTTTTAGCCCTTAACTTATTATTTTTTCTTAAAAATACATCTTGGGATTAAGTTCTTTAACAATATCTACAAAATAACTCTTCTAAAGTTTCTATTTCTTTAACGAGCTTTGCGGAAAAAAAAAAATATTAGTGTAGGCTTACGCCTCACCGCCTTCGTCTCCACCTTTTTAAAGACTGGACCTGAACCCTTTTACAAGTATTAACTAGTAATAACAAGTAACATGATCTTATTACTGTAAAACAGCTTTATCTTGAGTTTCTCGACAAGTTTGAGAAGAAATTCGTGAGTCAAGGAGCATATGACACACGTAGCATCTTCCAGTCGCTGGATTTAGCATGGACACTGCTTCGTATTTTCCCTCGCGAGCTTCTGCACCGTATACCAGTGAAGACCCTAGATGCATATTACAGCCGAGATGCCACTAACTGAAGGAGCCTTTCCTTTTCCCTGGTATTTGCTTAATGAGTAGCCTCATTGAAGGTTCCCAGTTTGTTCTCAATAGGGTGGTGCGTAGCTTGTCAACCGGCATAAATAACTGGGCGTACTCATCATCACCCCAGATCGAAATCAGAGCTGTTTTTCTAGATATTCTAGCTCTACTACCATTCTTTTCGTAGAACCTCTTGTTTTTTTTGCGGTTTGTAATATTTGTACTTCTTATTTACTTGTTTGACCCCTGAAATGGCATGGGCACCGCCTTTATACTTCATATTTGTGTAACATACAAGTGGGGCTACTAAATTATATCATTTAGGATATGATGCCCGTATTTTATGTAATGTTTGTTTGGTCTACCCTTTTTTTTTTCTTCAAATTAAATAGATTGCAATCTTGTTTAATATCGCAAGTCTATTAAAAAGTTCGTAGCGTTAGTGAGTGAAGGGCTTATAGTGGAAATAGACCTTTTTTGTATTGTTTTTGTGACGCTTTAGATGGAAAATAATATTAGGTCACAATATATCAGAAAACAATATTTGTGATTAATTATTTTAATACTGTTGGTGTGTATATAACCCTAGGGACTGCAGGGTAGTTTTTTTTTTTGTGCTTCTACAAATTGTAGAATTCGCATATATTCGAGAACGAGTGCTTTGGTAAGAGCAAGTCCAGCAGCAAGTTTGGGTTTGGGTGTTGGCTTTGATGGGAGCCCACAAAAAACTAGGAGTTCTGATTACCGCGCGGTGTTCATTTTACCGCCGCTTCAACTATTATGATTTTTGTAACCCAACTCGACTCATTCTTCACATTTTACTTGTTCACCTCTCAATTCGAAGGTAAAAAAATTTCAATTCCAGCAAAATTAAAATGGAGATGCCAGCGGGAGACTCACACGCCAGTACATTACCTGGGTTTAAAGTGACAAGAGATCCAGAGCCGTAACTCGGTCGAGGTCCGGAAGAAAGAAAAAATGAGTAGAATTCGAAGATGTACAACAAACCCAACCTATACCACACCCACCCCAAGAAAACTACCCGCAGAGGTTTATTACCCAACTCCCAGACGACGTCAGTCATATCTATTACACTGACAAGGAACTCACGGTAAGTTTTTGTTTAATTGTGAATTTGTTATTTCCATAAATCAAGTGTTTAACAAAATGCTCCAATGAACAGAATCGGGATTCGATGCGTCCGCATGACACATTCACTACAGTGATCAAAGTGTGGAAGAAGATTTTTACAATTCCGACAATTAGGGATGCCGTGGTGAAGATATTCGGTAGCTTTATAGATATACGCTTGGGTAATTTCGATAATCGGCTAATTCAGGCGCTAACAAAGCATTGGTGGCCAACAACGCACACTTTTTTGTTCCTGTGTGTAAAGATAGGGGTCACTCCATTGGATTTCCAGATGCTGACATCATTGTCAATCGGCCGATATCCAACACAGGTGTCGTATGACGACGCATGAAGTATTTTATCCAATGCGATACAATTGCTCCCCAACATTGAATCCAGCAATATAAAGAGTGAGAACGTCAGTATTTCACACTTGAGGACGTACTTGACCATCACAGGTGATCGGGAGGATGACATTACCATTGCTCGTGCTTTTATCCTCTTCATGATGAGACATTTGTGGTTCCAAACGGCCAACGACACCGTCCCGCTTGGTTATCTCGCGGCCGTAGCCGATTTGGACGAGGCTGCCAAATATGACTGGGGTTTTGCTATTCTTGCTTCCATGCACCATGGTTTGAATACCGCAGTCACGACCGGGGGTGCCATCACTGGATTTTCTCAACTTCTTGAGGTACACTAACACTTTTTTCTTACAAGCTACAAATCAAATATCTTCCAATAAACGTCTTAAATATAATTTTTAATTGTTTTTTATGTTGTTTCGAAATGCAGTATTGGTTCTACGAGTATTGTGGGGTTGGTCACCCTATTGTTAAGGAAAAGGTTAAGTTCTCGTCCAATCCGCGCCTCAGAGCATGGAAGAGAGAAAAGATGAAGAAAACAAATGACCAGGCAACCAATTTGTTTATTCTAGGCAAATACCAAATTGACCACCAGACTATTGAGACGATCACTTGACGACCTTGGTCCATTCTGCGGTGTCTGAGTTAGATGACGTACGGATAGCGTCGCTCCTGTTCCGTAAGAGGATGCCATTTCATGTCCCAAAAGGAAACTGCGGGTATTACTTGGGGGATAGATGTTGGAGGCAACTGACTGGCACTGCGGGAATTCCTTTGGATCCTTCGCTTAGCATGTCGCCATATCTTAGTCCAGCGGATTTACAGGCGATGAGACAGGTCAGCCTCGTTGACTGTGAGAAGTTTGTGATAGGGGAGGAGTGAGAGACTTACGCCTCATACTGGGATGGGCAAACTGAGGAGGTAGGCTACCTGTTGACAAATTCCCAGAGGATGGGTAATATAGATCTGTTTGGACCCACTGCACTCAGGGCTGGTATTACACCCCTGGTGGTTATGTCAACGTCGGTTCATAGCTTGTCTAAACTTCAGTTTGCCTGGCAAGCCCAAGGTGCCAAACCCGGGGTAGTACATGGAGTGGACAGGGAGGCGTGAGATACTCCCCATTCACCACTTGAGGGACCCGCCACCTGACTCATGGTATGCGGCGACTTTGCCTTGCAGAGTCTGTACAGGATGCCAGAGGATCCAGGACTTGACTGATGAGCTTGCTACTGCCCACATGCACATAGACAGTATAGATGATCAGCTATATTCACATGTAAGTAATTTATTTATGTATTTTTTTTTCTTAATGTCATATTTATTTTGTCAAAATATTTATAAATTTTCTTTGTCTTGTTCAGGACCTACATCTGAGGAGGGGGCGTGAAGTATGGGTGGTGCCGTTACCACCTGGAGGTGGCGCGAGGACGAGGCAGGGGAACCGTAAACCTGGTCTGGGAATCAAGGGAGCCGGTACTAGCTGCAGGGGGCAGGGTACTAGAGATGATACTGGCCCGTCTCAGTAGATTTATGTATTTTTAATGTTTTTGTAGACGTAATCTTTTATTGTAAGCATCAGTGTTGAACAATTTTTTTATTGAAGTTTGGGTTTGTTTCTCTATATAAATACTTGTACGACCTGATGTCACATTTATTTATATAAATTAATATTAATCAATTTAATTTGAGTCTTAAATTTAAATATAAATGCAACTACAATTCTAAAAATAATAGTTTTACGCACGAAATGAAACTCAAAACAGATATAATTACACTTAATTCATCGTTCACGACTGATGTAGGGATTAAACAAAGACCATTCAGTAAAGGGGAGCGGATCCTGTCCATAGTTGGAAAGTTGGTAATTTGCTGGAAACTCATCAGGCAGGACGTAGTTCCGGTAAAAAATATCGTATGGAGTCTCAAACGGGAACGACTGGTTGTATTTCTCATACCATTCATCTTTGTCTCCGTAGAGAATATAGGCTAGTGAAACACCTCTGACCCGTCTATCAATACTCATCCATATCTCATGAAACTCATCACATTTAGTCTTAATAACATTATACCTGTTGTATAAATCACCAGGAGGGTATTGAAGTTCTAGGTGCACCCTGAATTGGACATGAACTCTATTCCATAACTGCTTGAAGTTGAGTTGTCAGAGAGGTGGATTATCAACAAAATATTGCCATGATGCGGCCAGGGCGCAGTCTTTATTCCAGCCAAATACCACAGAAGAATCCTGTATTAGAGCGGAAAAATGCGGTATTGTTGAGTTCAAGTAGAAGAGTGTTGTTAGAGCATCTCCAGCCAACATATATATAAAGCAAAAAGTAGTCGTTGTGATCCAAAACTAGCCGTTGTGAAGGACCCACCAGAGGAAGTAGCCATTGTTGATGGAAATATTTTTACCGCCAATTAAATGTCTTCTTCATAATCCTATTCATCTATTAATGATTCTCCACGTGTATCGTTGTCCTCCTCTGACAATCTTATGTTTAATTGTGCGGTGGCAATTTACGTTCTGCACCAAAATGAATAAAACCTAGCAGTACATGATGTAACTTCGAGTCACGACGGAAGTGTCATGGGCTGTAAGGATAAGAGAAAGAAGCGAGATCACTGATTGGGGCATTACATCATTAAACGGGACTACTTCAAGCCGGAGTGCACATATGAGCCAAAAGAATTCCGGCGACGTTTTCATATGAGTAGACACATGTTTATGCGTATATTCGATGTAGTCGCTACACATGATCATTACTTTGTTCAAAAACCCAACAACGTCACGGTACTACGTTTCCTAAGCTACGATGTTGCCTTTTTGACGAGTATATCCGAATAGGAGAAAACACAATCTTGCTAAGTATGGAAAGGTTTTGTGTTGCGGTTATACAAATTTTTGGTGAGGAATATCTTCGAGCACCAAACGCGGTCGACGTCGAAAGATTAAAAGGGATTAAAGAGTTATGGGGATTTCTCGACATGTTAGGAAGCCTTGATTGCATGCATTGGATATGGAAAAATTGTCCCATAGCTTGGCACGGTCAATTTACTGGTCATTACCCCAAGGCGACACTGATTCTTGAAGCGGTAGCTTCACACGACCTTTGGATTTGGCATGTTTTTTTGTGTTACCAGGGTCTAACAATGATATCAATGTCCTGCAACAATCACATCTTTTCACTGACCTGGCCGATGGTATCGCCCCGCCTTGCAATTATACAATTGCCAGAAAATCTTATGATATGGGGTATTACCTAGCGGATGACATATACCACAAATGGGGAACACTTATCCAAACCATATCCAATCTGGTTATAGCGAAACAAAAACTATTTTCTTAACAACAAGAAAGTTGCCAAAAAGACGTAGAACAGGTGTTTGGGATTTTACAATCTCGGTTCAATATTGTAAAAAATCGGCTAAATTGTGGAAACCCGAGGTTTTGAACAATGTCATGAAGGCGTGCGTGATTATGCACAATATGACCATCGAAGAGGAACGAAGTTCATTCCCATCATACTTAGACTACAATCTGGCTGATCCCTCAACTATCGAGGGCGAACTGTTCAATATTGTACGCGAACGCGAAATAATAGAATCTTTTATATCGAAAATGAACTACATTCGAAGTCGAGAATTGAACTTTGATCTAACGGATGATCTAATCGAGCATTTGTGGGCCGTGAAGGGAAATCTTCAAACCTAATACTCCATTTCTTGTATTATCTGAGTGTTCTTGGTGTAATTTAATGCTTCTTGTCATACAAGTTTATTAAACAAGTTTTTAATATTGCATTAATAGCCGTATTTGTTTTAACACAATATTTTCGGAAAGAAACATTTTGAAAAGAAGATTAGATTCTTCAATAGCAAAGTACATTATTCAAACGATTACATTATTGGAAGGTAAACTACATTCTTGGAAAGAAATCTTCTATATACAACAAAGTTAAATAATATTTCATCACCACTTTAAGTACCCGGTCCGCCCCTCTTGGCCAGACGTTCCATGTCCTCAGCTTGCCTTTGCAGATAGTATTACAATTAATGTCCAGAAAGATTACTCAGGTCTTTCTCCATGATTTTGCAATCTTCTCTTGTTTGTTCAAAATCCATTTTGGCTTGCCATTGTTGATTTGTTTCCGTTCTTCTTCTTTCATTTTCTTCTTTTCCTTGTCTCTTCTCCAACCGTAGTTCATCCAGTATTGTTTGGATGCCGGTACCAGATGCAATAACACCATCCAAGGCCTTTTGTGTTGCAAGGTTCTTTCTAAAGAGTTTTTGGCCGATGGGCTTACTTCCACCCTCATACAACGAGCCATCTAATTCAAAATTTTGGCCCACGGATTGAGGTGTAGGTGGGCCGTCAGCTTCTCGGTGTTTGAAGTCATTGCCGCCATTCAAGCCTTAATTGATCTTGTGTGCATCATTTTCCTACAATTCATAAAATTTCCAAGTTCAAATAAATAACTTGTATATCCAAGATAAATAAACGACAATTGAGTTAAAGGAAATTAAAACGTACCTGATCTTCTTCGGTTCTCCCGCTGTCGTTCCTAAATTGTTCTTGAGCAATTATCCCCTTGTACGCCACACACTGTGTATTAAGGGGATACTACTGAGCTTTGGTCGACCCACTTGATCGTCGTATGGGACACTCGGGGTCTCTATTAAAGGCAATGTTGACTTTTTGATAGAAAGTGAAACCCTTTGCGCGACCCACTATCTGGATAGAAGCTGTTAGCCACACTCTTGTAAGACACATAAAGTCTGCATCCGTCCAATGCAGTCCATCATCATCCATCTCGTCCAAAAGATCAGCATGTTTTTATTTTGCGAGTGCTCTTTTCTTTCTTCCTTTTCTTTTTCTTTCTCGGGTGCCGCCGCTTCAACAGGTATTGACGTATTTGCATCACTTTGACTGTGTTGAGTAGATTTACCATGGAATAGGTAGTTCTAAAAGTAATTTGGAAGTTGAAAACCTTGAGGTTGAGTGAGCGGATATAGTAAATAGTACGGGCTAAACGCCTGAGGTTATGGTTGAGAGAGTGTAATTTGATTTTGATATTATCCTCCAAAGATATCCCCTTGTGACATGGTAATCAGAGGTGGGATCTGTGATTGGAATTGAGATTGGTTGTGGTAGAGGTATGGAGTGAATTAGGATGATGGGTGTTGAGAGAATGGTGTTGAAGGTGGATTATGGGAGAATGGGGTCGAAGGTGTGAAGTTATTACTGCTGGTGTCAAAGTTTTCCATTTGGGGATAGCGTAGAAGTTCTCCTCTATGCTCTGTAATTGGGTTTGGGAGAGACGAGGTAGCCAGGGAGTACTCAGGAAAAATAATTGAGATTGGAGGTGTTCCTTTTACCGCGCGGTGTTCCTTTTGCCGCTCAAAAAATCCAGGCGACAAAAGGAACACCGCCAAACTCTCTTTTTTTTAGTTTGAGCTCCTCTAACTCGGTTGAGTTCTGATAGTTCCAGCTGGAAAATTCAAACCGAAAATAGAGCTGCTGGGAGGCAAACAGTTTAGGTTTGGGTTTGGGTTTGAGTTGACAAACCCAACCCAAACCGAAACCCTGCTAGAGATGCTCTAAGAGACAACAAGTTATAAGATCTGGGTTGATCATGATAAATGTGATCCATGGCATAAGATCATACTCAAAATAAGGTATGTAATAGCCTAATTCTGAGATTCGGACTTAGCCTTTATGCCAAATGTGATTAGAACACTCAAGAATAGTAAACAATAATTAACAAGATAATTTAGCATAAAAAACCTATGAATAGGTTAAAAACCACGACCTCTCTTGAGGATTTTGTGAAAGAGAAAATGATCTTATTAATATTGCTAACTTAATACAATGAGTACTCTGGGTATCTAGAATTTTAGAGTAAGGATTCTTCTATGTAGAATTCCCCATCCTTAATCTGTAGTTCTCTAGTTTTATTTATAGGTCTTATCATATGACCGTTTGACAACCATTAATATTCTTAATGATGGACGTTACAAATTATATGTAAGATGCTCTTTGTCCAGATTGTGTAACGTTCTAATCTCTGTTACTGTACAACGGCTCTATTGATGATTATACACTTGCATAAATCGAACTGTTGATGTGGAGGTCGAAAGTGATGACTCAAACTAAGGAATGTGAAACATATCTTTAGTAGTGATTCATGTATGCTGATGAGGTCGAGGATAAATCTTAAGTCCGAGATACAAAATAAGCTATTACAAGGCGGCTCTCAACCAAGTGCACGAAGAGCCTCATGGACGATTGGTGTTGGTTGAGAAATTTGTTCTGTATTTGCTTCTGGATGCTGCTATCTTGATTCAGATTGTGCTTCGTGCTTTATTAATGGGATCGAAAGTTAGTATGTAGTTCAAAGATGAAGCATGAGTTTGAGATGTGGAATAAGCCACAACAACCGCCCCCTCTCAGCCAACAGTACGAGAAACCTAGTGGGCGAGTGGTGTTGGTTGAGAAGTGTCATAAATACTATAGTTAATATCTAGGAATCATTTCCAATGTATAGTCATAAGTATCTGTTTGTGGCTTTTCAGTTTTCGAGAACCAGTGGTTCTAGTCATTGTTGTTTGCATGGGAAACTCCTTCTGACGATAGGAATTTGAAGGGTCTGCTTTAAATGCTCATCATATTATAAAAATCATTTGGAGGCGAGTGTGATGAACCAATTCTTCATCTCTGATTACTTTCTTCTTTATTCTTGACTGTTGAAAAGAACTTAACTGTTGAGAGTATGGTGACTACTAGGAATCTATCCCGTGAGTCCAGGATTCGTAGAAAAATGGAGGAATTGTGTATTCGGTACTTTCTATACCAACCTCTGCATTTGCCGACACCGATTCCTGTGTCGCCTACTTATTACCGCATATCATATGAAGAGGTGATGGAGGCGGGGGATGATTATTATCAGATTGCGCAGTTTTACTATCTACTGACATCTGAGGCAGAGTGCCAAAACGAGCCTCGTTTGCTGGTATAGGAGGTTGCTACAACTGAAGATGAAGCAACAGGCGTTCGTCCGAGGGAGTCTCGCCGGTATCCTGCTGCTGAATGGGTCCTTTCTAAAAAATAGGACCTTCTGTCTGTCTCTAACATGCGGGGATGGGGGTTATGGTGGAAGAGGTGGCGATGATTTTTTTCCATGGACCATAGGTATTGGCCATGAAAAAGATCTTTCATCTGTGATTTCCAGTTTTAACTGTGTCCTAGACCTTGCAGTATGAGATAGAAGTTTGGAAGTTGCTTCAGCTTTTCATCATCTACCCTATGGACTGCTAAAAAGCAATTCGAACTGTAACTGTGTAAAGTAATTTATTAGAATTATTTGGAACATTTTGTTATCCATAAAGTATTCTGTAAGATAAAGTTTTGAACTAATGAAAATGTCTTCGTTATATTCTTTTGACTCTTTCTGTCGAACTTGTTTATGTAGTCGTCTATTGTAAAATAAGAGTCTGTAAATAGGTGTGATTTTATCAGGTGGTATAATAGGGAAAATTGAGCTGTAAGGTTTTCAGTATATTGTAGTTGATGGTAGTGATAGGTGTAGTTTGAAAAGTTAAAGGAGTTCAAAAATGTGGTGATAGGAAGTAGATACTTTTTGTAAGATGACTTGGAGGATGAAAATATATATGGTGTTTTGCAACCTGTGTATTCGAACTGGATGATATAATGTCTCCAAATGTGAAAAAGGAGTGATATTGATTTGTAGGTGCTACTGCTGGACTTGCTTGATCTTGCATGTTGCCAGTTATATATTTACTCGTATAAAATTAGAGGAGATATTTAATAATGTGGAAGGGATGACCTGTCACAATACTTTTCATTTGATGTTGATATTCTGCTGTCCCAAAAATGTACTTGGAAAATATTCCCTTCAGTAAAATTTATAGGGTGATCTCGATTTGCAGAGATCTTTCTCATGGCTATAAAGTTTTGATTCTTGGCTGTTATGATTTGTATCGTTTGCAGGGATAAATTTGTTGTGGATGTAGTGTGGTTTCCCATGGTAAGGACTCGTTCTCAGCGTGCTCATCAGGAAGCAGATGGTCGCTTTCATATCAAGGTTGCTTATTTCCGTGAGCGATATTTTTGTCGATTGCCTAATGATGTTGTGCTACCTGAATGGCCGTTAAATCTGATTGGATTAGATGACGAAGGTAAGCGTGCAGAGTATGATTGCTTTTTCTGGTGCAATGTGTTTCGTAGGTTGCTACTGAGTGCCACGGTGCAGGAACTAACTGTTTGGCAGCTCGCGTGTGACAAAATTGTTGAAGAGGATGCAAGGGCTACAATAGGAGAGATAATTCTTTGTGGGGAGGCGAACCATCAAACCTGCTTTAGATGTGACTGGAGAGATAGGTAAGCTAGAAGTGAGAGCTCATAAGAAGTATTCTATTTTTAGTATTTTGTGTTGGTATCCAAATAAATGTCAGATGATGAATGTTTGATGTCTCGATCTAATTGAATAAGAATAAAGTATTCTATTTTATTGTTTGTGTATGGATATTTGTGGATGATAGCTATAGGATTTTAACAACTGTACAAATTTCTTCAAATTTTGAATATTAATCTATTTTAGGGAAGTTGTACGACCTTCCTAGAGAATAAAAGTATGGTGATTGGTCGTTTGTACTGTGTTAAGGAAGAAGTGCAAAATTTTTAATGGCAGACAATAGAGACAGATGTGATGACAGTAAATGTTATCACCGAAGTTATGATAATATTATTACCCAAAAAATGTACCTGAAGAGACAGTAGGGATGGCTGACGCATGTCAGAAGGAGCCATCATTTCATAAACCGAGGGAGAGTATTAAAACTCGTCTCTCTCTCCCTCATAAATTACCTACAGTTTTAGAGAAAAAAAAGTGGCATAAATATTATTCTCAAGGAGAGGAAACGTTTGAGTTCTGAGTGTGATTTGAGAAGGAAATCTTCATCAGGCGATAGAAAACTGTCAGGGAAGTGACAGGAGCGCTCATTCTCGGCAAGATGTCCGAGCAAAGCAGGAGATTGTTGTTCTTTAAGTGCAGGTTGGTAATATAAATCTTCGTCTATTTGATTAGTTTAGTAATCTGGATGATATGTGTAATAATCTGTTTGACATGTGTAATAACCTGTTTGATATATGTAGTAACCTGTTTGATATGTGTATCTGATAATGTAGGGGTTTTGAGATTTTTGAATAAATATGAGAGAGTTTCGGAGTTGGGGAATTTTTTGTATATGAACAGACTGTAGAGAGAGAAAATGCTTGCTTGAAGAAGGAAAGGGGAAAATAAAATTATTGATTGTTGCCTTTTATTTTGGGAAATTTTAATGTAGACATGTTGACTGGGTAGAAGGTGGGGTTGTGGTTACTGTATGTAGTATAGAGATAATAATAAAATATGTTTTGTATCTGTTGGTCCAATATGCGTTCTAAACCTAGCATTCCCACTAGTAGATTTTTAGTATCTTCGAGTTCAGATGAAACATCATCTTCGGGGAGGGAAGACGATTGCAGTGCCATAGAAGAAACTGTTAATAGTATAGAGACTATCGTAGAGGTTAGGGGGCCCAGTAATATTGCGGTAGTGATAGAGAAGGATGATAGAAAAGAAAAAGAAAAAGTTTTTGTTATATACCTAGAAGGAGTAGATGAAGGAAAAGAATACTTGAAATATAAAAAGAAATTACAGGGAGAATGGGGAAGTTATGTGGAGGATCAAGGTCTCTGGTTCAGGGTCTATGCCCCCGAGAAAGGGGAGGAGGCGGTATACTATCAAGTCCCATGCTTGGAAAAGTGGAAGAAGAATAGAGGGATTAGTGAGGAGGTGAATCTCTCATACTATAATGGACTCGGACTATCAGGCCTAAGTGATGGGTTTTTATGTTTTTTGAATCAGGTCGCATATAGCCTTAGAATTCCTCTGACCTAGTTTCAGAAAGGGGTCATGAATATATTACAGTATTGCCCTGCCCAGTTGAATGGGAATGTTGGTATGTGAGGCACTGAATGAGAAGTGGAAAAAGGAAGGAACTGCTAAGCAGTTCGAAGCTGAAGATGTGATGAAATTTTATTAATGGAAATATGTCGAGGGTTGAAGTAGTGGTTACCTATATAATGATTCATTTAGGCAAAAATTCTTTGATTTTGAATCTGCGGGTAGACCATGGAACGACCACCTTGTATGGGTAGAGGGTAACTATATGCAGGTTCCAGATGAACCAATGCTTAAACTGAACCATAGATATTATAATCCGAGTAAGAAAGGTTGTCCAATCTTCAAATAACCAATAACTTATCTTCGATCTACAACTTAATGTTGTATTCCTTGTTTTGGTGGAACCTAAGCCTTCATCTACACCTGATAAGGCTAGTCTATTTGACTAGGTTGCTCGAGATCAGGATGAGCTAAAGCAGGTCCTTGGTGAGCTCGGTATCCGTAGGGATAAAAGGGTAGATTCCATAGTACCCAAAGTTTAACGAGCTCACGAAAAATGAGCTATGGCTGAAGGGAAGGCTCGCCTGACTGCTGATGATAGTCTTAGTCTTCCACCTCCTGTACCTCAGACCACCAAATAGAATACCCAGAGGTCCGGGAAGTCAACTCGGCAGGGTTCCTCTGCCACTGGGGTTGCGGCCAGGGAATAAGAGGTCGCCAAGACTATTTTTGTAAGTGTGGAGGAGAGGCTGGAGATGAGTGCAGTTGTTCTTGCTGAGGTCAAGAAGAGCTCGATGAAAAGAAAAAGGATGATGAAGAGGGCAGTTCTCGAACTAATCCTCATGCTGCAGCTAAGATGAAAGAGTTGAAGCTAAAATACTGTTTGATGGCTGGGACGGATCTAAAGCAGCTCGACGATGAGTATCACGAACATACTTTCGTGGTATGTGCTGAAAATCGTTAATTGTCTTGCATTTAGACTAAAAATTGTTGTACTAAATTTGTCTTTGTGTATATTTGTACTGGCAGCTCTTGATGTTGTTAAAGGGAGCAAAAATGTGTCTGGAAAAGAGGAGCTAGGAGTTCGGGGTGAAGGTTGAAGCTCAATTCGCTCGTATGAAGAAGCTTAAAGCTGAGCTTAAGCTAGATAAGGAGAAGAGATTTGAAGATGTTACAGTGGCTACTAAGGTCATAAAAAAGTATAGTGATCTGGTGAAGGATGACGTTATTATGTCAAAATCAGTTGGGGCACTTTTAGTGAAAAGAGACCACTTCGTCCAATCATATTATGATTTTGGATTGAGTGTAGCTGATTTTGAGCTAGGCCGAACCGGTAGATATAGTAAAATAGTCTTTCCTTCGGAGGTTACTGACGAAGGGATGGCTGATGCTACTACTACGCTGGAGAAAACGTCAGATCTTCCACCAGGAAGTATCGAGCCAGTCCTATCTGTTGAGAAAGTATTGGACCCTCTATCACAATTTACTGAACCAGTTCTTCTTCCTGGGAAGACATTGGATCCTTCTAAGGAAGTTGCTGATCCACTCCATATTGTTGGGTTGTCGTTGAACGCTCCATCTGAGGTAAAAATCAACAAGAATCTCTAAGCCTTCTATGGTATTCTGTTTTTAAATTGATGTAGTTCGTGTGATATCAATGTAATTGTACTTTGTATTGCCATACTTTGTTTTAGTTGGAGTGATGATTTGAAACATGTTTGTCTTGGATGTCTGTATTATAACAAAATATTTGTACTCTGTGTAGGAGATAAAGTGACTGAGAAAAACTAATTCTAAACTGGAGAGGTCGCTGAGTAGAGCGAGGGATTCCGTGGCTCGTATTCAATAGATACTTAATAAAGAGGGACAAGGTGTTAAAAATGGAAGAGAAAAGTAGGGTATCAGTTCGAAAACTAAAAGAGTTGACCTGTTTTAACGACCTGAGTGATAAAGCTAGGTATCAAAGCATGTTAATAGCTCTGACATTGTATTTCGAGGTCAAAGTCGATAGTGAATGAAGTTTAAAAGAAGCCTATGTAGAGCTTTTGAAGGAAAAAGGGTGTAGTTTCGGACCTAGTTCGAGTTATGTTTTTAGCGCAAGAAGTACGTAATCATCATAGTTTAGAGGCGAGAAAGTGTTCTGCTCGAGCTAGTGTGTCTGTTGTGTAGAGTGATGTAAAATCTTTATCTAATGTGTTTGGCTTTATGTAGGATTAGAGGGCCATGAGAATTATATTTTTCAGGATAAGAAAAGAACAAATAGAGGTTAAGCAACAATTAGAAGGTGAGTTAAAGGAGTTACATGATGAAATATCACAACATGTTAAACAAAAAATGTCTTTAGCAAAGCGATTGTCAAAATAAGTGGCTGTTCGAATGAAGGTAGAAGCTAATTTGAGTGCTTTTGGTGTATTGCAAAAGCAAATGTGTCAGCGGCTGCACAAGGCGCATATGCAATTGAAGGAGTATATGTATCCGTCTCGAGCAAAAGTCGCTACTCGAACAGATCATGAGCGTCATACAGACAGTGGCATTGATTTTTATGGGGGAGAACTGGCGAGGGTAGAGAACGAATTTAGGAAGTTCGTAACAGAATGTGGGAAGGATTTTGATGTGGAAAATGCCAAGGCTAAAAATATGTGGTTCACTAAAGATGAAGGTGAAATTGTTGGTGAAAAACCCAATCCTAGGTCGAGGGAACTTTCATTATAAGATGATGAAGAGGAGATCAAAAATCTAAGATCTTGAACGCGGTGTAAACCACGCCAGCAGGAGGTGGTGACCTTTACAGCTCCTATAGATGTTCAAGTAACAAATAGAAAGAGTTTAAGAGAGAAATGGCAGTCCTCACATATCTTGAAGAAATGAAAATAGGGTATTCCCGTGTTCTTTTCCGGCCCTGCATATGTGTTAGATCTTTGTGTACTATTATGATGATAAATGTAATATGTTTTCTGAGATAATAAATAGAACGATGTATCTAAATTACTCAGATGTCATGTTCTTGATTTAAACTTGTTAACTGTGGCATGTAATCTATTGGTATATGCAAACTATTATAAATGTAAACTGTTATGACAGGTAGAACTGACAGCAAGTCAAAGTCAATGTGATGCGCTACGCGTCCAAAACGAACAATTGAATACTGAGCTAAGTTTGTGTCAGGGGGCATTACAGAGAGTTACTGTATTATAAGAAAATTCTAAAGTGGAGATTTTAAAAGAGCAACGTACAGTAATCCATGTGATAGAGACATTCTGAGAAAAAGAGGCTCACCTAGTCGTTGTATTGGGAAAGATAGAGGATTTGAAATAAGTAATAGGGAAAAAGGGTGTTGAGGCTGTAGGCATCTCAGAATAAGCTAGCCAACAAGGGGCTGAATTGACATCTATTCGCACCCAAGTTACAAAACTGTTTTCGGTAGTAGAGGAAAAAGGAAATACTGTAAAAGACTTGCAATTTCAAGTAAATATGCTTGAGGTGGAGATAGCCGATGTACGAGTTCGTGCTCATAATTATGAAATATTGTGGCGAGTTGCTGATGTGATGGTAAAGATGATGGAAGAGGTCCGCAATCAATAGAGCAAAGACATAAATAAGGCTTGGAACGAAATACATAAGTTAGAGCATACTGTGCAATCACAAGATTTAGATATCTTGGAGTACCGAACATAAATTAAAAAACTACGAGATGCGAATAGGAAGCTAGATGCTAACCTACTGCAAGCGGAGATACGTCTCAATGAAAGGAGGGTAGAATGTGAAGGCCTCAAAGCTAAAATGGATGGGTCAATATCTTTGATTTATCATTTGGAAGAACTCATGACAGTGCTGGAATCTTGAAATTCTGATGTGGGGGATGGAAAATGACGAGTGGAGAAACGCTGTAATTATTTTGAAGCTATGCTGAAGGAAGTGCAAAGTAAGCTTAACGAGCTTTTTCTTTGTAAATAGGTGAAAAGTGAAGCAGGTGGTGTGCGCGAGAGAGAGAGATGATAGCAGTGATTTCATTCTTCGTATCAAAGTTCAAAAGACTAGAAGTAAAAAGTAAAATGGTATATAAAGGTTTAGTTACTAAAGGTATGTAGTGTGAGATAGAGTTAATACGATCTGAATATATAGATCCCATGATGACCAGAATTGGCTCACTTAAACAGAGTATGGTAGAGAGGGAATGAAAATTGTTATAGGGAAAATGCCAGAATTTATGCATCAATGGTTGTATAAGGGTTGTGCACGTGACGTTGGAGGACCTTCTAATTTAGGTAATGATTCAAGTGATAGTGCAAGTGAGGAATAAGGTATAACAAATGTGATAAGGTTTAGTGTATACTAAACAAATATAGTAGATAGAGTGTATAATGAAATGATTAATGGCAAAAGAACGATCTGTACTAACCTTACGAGGAACCAACGGTAGTTGGATGCCTATTTTACAGAATTAATCCAAAGGTTTTTGTATAGTAGATGGTTGCTAAGGCAACAGCGTAGAAGATCAGTTTGACTAAAACCATAAATGACCTGTAATGTGATATATGATCGGTTTGTCCGAAGCAACAAATAGCCTGTAATGTGTAGATGATCAGTTTGGCTAAAGCAACAAATGATCTGTATAGATGATAAGTTTGGCTAAAGCAAACAAACGATCTGTATAGATGATCAGTTTGGCTGAAGCAACAAACAATTTGTAATGTATAGATGATCAGTTTGGCTGAAGCAACAAATGATCTATAATGTATAGATGATCAGTTTGGCTGAAGCAACAAATGATATGTAATCTGTATATAGAAGTACTTATTAGATATACTTGAGAAGTACTATAATATAGGGCAATCAAACACAAGTATTTTATTGGTGTAAGATTGGCGTACGACGAATGTGTTAGATAGAGTACTGTATGAAATAGTAAAAAGTACTCAGATGTATGAGGATCAAACATAAGTCTTTCATTGATGAAAGATCGTCATACAAGATGATAGATTGATTGTAGAAAAGTACACTGTGATAGATTATTATTTGCAATACAGCTTCAATCTCCTCACGTTCCAAGGATTAGATATTCGTTCTTCGTATTCAGTAATGATATCATAAGAACCAAGGCTACCTTTCCAACAATAACAAAAGGACCTTTCCAATTTTTGGCCAGTTTCCCCGCATTGACTTCTTTTATCTGTTTGAGAATTTCTCGTAGGACGAGGTCTTTGATTTAGGACTCTCTATGACGAACGCACTTGTTGTAAGATCGGGCTAAAGCTTGGTAGTATCTTCTCAAATTCATGATTGTTCAGTCCTGAGTCTCCTCAATCCAATTCATGCTGCATGCCAACTGAAATTCATTTTCTTCATCTGTCATGGTATGGCCGCATATTAGGTGATGATACTGAGTGGGGATGATTGCTTCTGTACCATAAGCCAGGAGGAACGACATGCATCCAATTGATATTCGAAGTGTTGTTCGATATGCCCATAATACATGTGGTAATTTAAAAGATTGAATTTGGGGGCCATGTCTTTGGCTGGCATCAGATTTGCTTGCAAGTTCAATGGCTTGAGCTTTCATTTTTAGGCAAAAGGACTCTTTGAGTAAGAGCTCGATTGGCTAGAGATCATCCTACTGCATGGGAACTATAAATGCCTTTCTAAAGTTTATGCAAGAATTTTTGTACTTCTTTGCTGGACAAGCACTCGAGATATGGTCTTGTGACCAAAATTTTGTAAAAGATATCATTTTCCACGATGTATCGCTTAACATTATCAAGCACGCGTCTCCTTTCAGTGGGATCTATAGGGAGTTCACCGTCAAACAAGTTTTTAGTTCTAATGTACTTAACAGGATTTGAGCTTATCATATTAATGTTGGGGATGGATAATACTTCGATCTTGAGATACCGAGCTTCCGTGCCAAGGATTCCTGCGAGATAATCAAAATGTCTATTTTCTCCACGTGGTAAATGTTCAATAGTAATCCTCTTAAATCTGCATATTCTATCGGCTACAGCTGTTGCCTAATCAATCATCTTTTCATTCTTCTAGAATTTTTCTGTGTAATGGTTCATAATGAGTAAGGAGTCAGTGTACACAAACAACTCGGAGACTCCAATCTCGAGAGTCATATCTAGACCGTGAATCATTGCTTCATACTCGGCCTCATTGTTGGTAGCTTCAAAATTGAGTCTAATTGCTTTCTCGATCCTGTCATTGGAAGGTATGATAAACACGATTCTGATACCTGATCCTGCAGGTCCGGAAGATCCATCAGTTAAAAGACGCAATCCCTTTTGAGTTACCCAGTCTAACTTTTCTTTAAGCTTTTTCTTCGAACTATTTTTCATTGGTATATGTGTCGTCTTCTTCCCAGTCAGGATCTTCTACCAGGAAGCCTGCAAAGAAATCTTCTACTGTTTGGCCCTTTTCATATTGTCGTGGTTTGAAACGGATATCATGTTCGCCTAGTGTGACCGACCATTATTGTACTTGTCTGGATTTCTTTCGCTTGGATAAAATATCTCGTAAAGGGTAATTTGTCACTACTCGAACTGAGTGGGCTTGAAAATATTGTCTCAATTTTTGCGATGTGTATACGAGAGCTAAGAGTAACTTCTCGATCTTGGTATACCGGGTCTATGCTAGAATGAGAGTTTTACTAAAAAGTAGACAGGTTTCTCTATCTTCTCATCAAGTCGAATGAGAATAGAACTTAATGACTCGTCAGTAACTGCAAGATATATGTTGAGTTCTTCCCCATCATTAGGTGTACTCATCACTGGTGGTGAACCTAAGTAATGTTTGAGCTTCTGAAATGCTACTTCACACTCTGCTGTCCACTCGATTTCAGGATCTTTCTTAAACTTCTTTGCTATTGTTCTGTCATGCAATAGATTTAATAACCAACAACATCTATCAAAAGACTTCGAGTCAAAATGATTTATTGCAGCAATCTTACCTGCTAATTTCTATATGCATTTCTTCATTCTTGGAGAATGCATAGACAATTGAGTATAAATACGATTTGAATCAGCTTCTATGAATCACTTACTGATCAAATGTCCCAAGAATTTTCTGGACTAAACTCCAAACTGGCATTTGTCAGGGTTGAGTTACATCTTGTAGATACGGAGAATTTCGAAAGCAGTGAGCAAATCTATTATATGGTTATCCTTCTTAAAACTTTTGCACAACATATCGTTAATGTAAACTTTCATCATTTTTCCAAGGTGATCTTTTAACATTTGTGTCATCAGTCTTTATTACGTAGCTCCAGCATTCTTAAGGCTGAATGACATGACCTTATAACAATATAAGCCATGTTCTGTAATGAAAGCTATTTTCTCTTGATTATTACGTAGTAGATGTATTTGATTGTATCTTGATACGGTGTCCATAATGGATAGAAGTTCGTACCCCAAAGTGGAATCGACTAGATGATTTATGATAAGAAGTGAGAATCTGTCCTTTGGAGTGTGTTTGCTGAGGTCCGTGAAATCCACGCACACTCTGATCTTGTCGTTCTTCTTTGAGACTGCTACAATGTTCGAGATCCATTCAGGGTAATTGGCCTTTCAGATAAAGCCAACTTCAATGAGTATGTCAATCTCTTTATTGAATTTATCCTAGAGTCTTGGTTCTAACGTCCTCTATTTTTATTTGATAGCCTCGGCCTTATCTTTTAAATTAAGCTTATGGCAGGCCAGATTTGGATCAATGTCCGACAATTTGAGAAAGGTTCAAGCGAAGACATCACTGTTATCTTTAAGGAATTGTATGAGGGCATATCATTCTATCATTGGCAAAGGAGTGCCAATGTATGTTCCTCGCTTTTCTCCACTGATTTTAACGTACTCTGTTGTTTCTGCTTTTGGTAGATGGTTTTTTGTAGAGTGCACTATATAGTTTTTTATAATGTTTCTTGTTGTTTTCTGTAATTGTTATGTGAGTTGTGCCTCTGAGGGTTCTGGAACGATGATAACAAATTTTTCACATGCTCAAGCTAGCTTCTGACTTCCTTTGATTTCATTTATGTTGCCATTCTATGCAGATCGCAGTGCCAAATGATAGGTAGATGTAATACCTCGTATATTGTGTAACCAGCAGCGTCC
Source organism: Kingdonia uniflora (assembly GCA_014058105.1). Classification (NCBI taxonomy): domain Eukaryota; kingdom Viridiplantae; phylum Streptophyta; class Magnoliopsida; order Ranunculales; family Circaeasteraceae; genus Kingdonia; species Kingdonia uniflora. The sequence continues at coordinate 871,804 of JACGCM010000121.1, forward strand.
CATTGTCCCCAAATGATGAGATTTTGTATTGATAACATAAAAGAAAGCCCCAAGTGTTACGGGTCCTGCCATAATAGGAAGTATAATATTTCTTACACATTCCTCTTTAGATCCGTTGAATCCACAAATATCAATGTCATTGGGCTATACCTTGTCGGCCAGCCCCATCTGATCAATCGTGCTTTGAAAACATAATTCAATAGTACTCCCAGTATCTATCATCATCATGTGAAGTACCATGTTTCTCATATTTAACATGATCACCAAAGCATCATGTTGCGGATAGTTAATATGATGAACATCACAGTCGTCGAAAGAAAATCCTATTTGCTGAGAGCTGAATACAGGAAGTAAACGAGCTTCTTTATCTTTCAGAGATAGGTCATGACATTGGTTGGCTCGTTGTCTTTTTCTTCTGTTCGATTGGTTGACAATCTGAGTCTCAACGAAGTGGCTGAGGGATACACGGTATAAATGTTTCTCTCCTTTTAGTTCCTTGATTTGTACAGCCTCTGTAAGAAGTTTGTAACTCCCGTTTTTGTAGCTCTTAACGTCCACAATGTATTCATGCATTCGTCCATCTACAAAGATGTACTCTAATAGTCGTTGTAGGATGAAACAATGTTCGGTCCCATGATGGCGATCCTTGTGGTGAATATAATAAGGTTTATACTCAATACGCTGGAGATACTGTGCATTTTGAAAAAAATCTATCCTTCTGAAGTATAAGATAAATATTGGTTATAGTTGCATTCATCTTGGCAAGATAGGGTTTTGTTAAGTTACTGCCCTTCCGAGGTCGTTCGTCATTAGATTTTGTCTGTTTCTTGTCTCCTCCCTAATTAGCAGCATGGTTGAAATCTTAGCCCATGGATTGATCTCGAGTTGTTAATGTTAACTTTTGAGGTTTCTGCCTGTCAGATATCATTCTTTCCAAGTCAATATACCCATTGACTTTTTCTATCATATTCTCCAGAGTTGTTGGCTTGTTCAGGATGAGATAATCTTTCACCCTTCCATCGACCAGTAAAGTATTGGTGAAAGCGGAAATTGTAATTTTCTTGTCGAGCCGATCTACCTTTCGAGCTAACTCCAAAAACTTCTTAGTAAATGTCTCAAGCATTTCACCTGGCATCTGCTTGAGGTTGAAAAGGGAGTATAGATTCTCATCTTTGTCTTTATTGTGCGAGTAATTCTTTATGAAGAGTTATCATAATTGTTCGAAAGTCGTGATAGATCCTTAAGGTAGTGCGTGGAACCATCGCAGGGGTTCGTCCGATAAGCTGGTAGGAAAAAGCCGGCGTAGAATGTGGTTAGAAGTAGAATGTAGGCCCAAAGCATCCTGGAACTCTTGGACGTGTTCCACTGGATCGGTTCCTTTGTATTTTTGGATTTTTGGAGTATGGAACCCAGTAGGGACTTCTCCATCCAATAGCTCCTGTGCGATCGTGCTCTTCTGTAATTTGTTAAGGATTCCTTTAGTCGGAGTCTGAGCTTTGAGTAATTCTCTTATTCGCCTGCCAACATGTTCCTGAGTCACATATTATCGAGCTATGGTGGTTGGGCGTGTGGCGGGTCCTACTCAAGGATTGCGGTCGCCACTCCCTTCACTTAGACGTTCTGTTACTGGAATTTGAACTCTTTGAGGTGGATTTTCCACTTGTCAGACTCCCGCAAGGCCGCCATCTACTTTTTGGTGGACCTCCTAGATTGGGATGGGCTCCATTTCTTGTTAGTGATGGTTAGATCGATGGGTACCTCCTAGGTTATTACCTTTTGGCAGAGGTTTTATTCTGTCATGAACATAAACTCGCGAGCCTTTTGGTTGCACGCCTTTGTTTTCCTGGGCGGCGACTTGCTGACCTTGTAGAACCTTCAACACATCATGTACACTCACTAGTTGTTATTCCAGAGGAGTACGTCTGTCTGTATCAGAATTTAAAGTTGCCCACAGATCTGCTAATACTGCATTTTCCCCTACTATAACGATCGGTGTGCTTTGATCTGAAGGCGACATTCTAAAAAGAAGACGATCAGCTATTTTTGAGATAATGGGTTTGAGAATTTTGATTCCTACAGATGGCGCCAAATGTAATAGCCTAATTATGAGATTCGGACTTAGCCTTTATACCAAATGTGATTAGAACACTCAAGAATAGTAAACAATAATTAACAAGATAATTTAGCATAAAAAACCTATGAATAGGTTAAAAACCACGACCTCTCTTGAGGATTTTGTGAAAGAGAAAATGATCTTATTAATATTGCTAACTTAATACAATGAGTACTCTGGGTATCTAGAATTTTAGAGTAAGGATTCTTCTATGTAGAATTCCCCATCCTTAATCTGTAGTTATCTAGTTTTATTTATAGGTCTTATCATATGACCGTTTGATAACCCTTAATATTCTTAATGATGGACGTTACAAAGTATATTTAAGATGCTCTTTGACCAGATTGTGTAACGCTCTGATCTCTGTTGCTGTACAACGGCTCTATTGATGAATGTATACTTGCATAAATTGAACTGTTGATGTGGAGGTCGACAGTGATGACGCGAACTAAGGAATGTTGAACATATATTTAGTAGTGCTTCTTACATGCTGATGAGGTCGAGGATGAAGCTTGAGTCTGAGATACGAAATAAGTTATTACAAAGCGGCTCTCAACCAAGAGCATGAGAAGCATCATGGACGAGTGGTGTTGGTTGAGAAATTTGTGTTGAATTTGTTTCCTGATGTTGTTGCCTTGATTCAGATTATACCACATGCTGTGTTAATGAGATCAAAAGTTTGTCTGTAATTTGAAGATGAAGCATAAGTTCGAGATGCAAAATAAGCCACTACAAGGTAGAAGGGATTTTATTAAAAACTTGTGTTTACAATGGGGGACACAAGGCCATATATAGTGACTCTCTAAACCCTCTTAGAAGTTGGTAATGTAAGGAGCTTATTCTGCATCTCGGACTTAAGTTCCATCTTCGACCATCATACAACCACTCGATCTCATCAACATACACATGGCCCATTTATGGAAGACACATTATGGAGCAGAAGTTACTCAAGCCATTACACAATCATTATGACTCATCAAAACCATAACGTTCGTCATTAAAACAGATAATGATCATATTATAATACCTATAAATAGGTCCATAGAACTACAGAGAAAAGACAGACTTTTCCTATCAAGAAAGTATCTACAAAATGCCCAGAGCATCTCTTGTAATAATCTAACAGCTATCAATAATATTGCTCTTTCTAAATCCTTGAGAGGTCGTAGTTTTTAACCTATTCAAAGGTTTTCCATGCTAAACCTTGTGCTAGTGTTTGTTCTAGACGCTCTGAGTATTCTTGGTGTAAAGGTTAAGTCCGAATCCCAAAACTAGGCTATTACATTTGGCGCCATCTGTGGGAATCAAGTTCTCAAACCCATTGTCTCAAAAACCACTGATTCTCTCCTCAAATTGAGATCCATAAACAAGGGGGATTGGTTGTGATTTAAGGGAAATAGTTTTATTCTCTCTCTCTCTCTCTCAAATTGAGACAATGGGTTTGAGAACTTGGTGTAAAGGTTAAGTCCGAATCCCAAAACTAGGCTATTACATTTGGCGCCATCTGTGGGAATCAAGTTCTCAAACCCATTGTCTCAAAAACCACTGATTATCTCCTCAAATTGAGATCCATAAACAAGGGGGATTGGCTGTGATTTAAGGGAAATAGCTTTATTCTCTCTCTCTCTCTCTCTCTGAGTTTCAAAAAATAAGGGTTTCGAGTTCTTGAAGCTCTACAATTCCCCACCAAATTTGATTTCCCCAAAAATCTCTACCTTTTCTCACAATCATCTTCATTGTCGACTATATTGTCATCTCTCTCTCCAAACATTAAACATTTGAAACTCAGAGTTTTAGAGACCATAGAATCACTAGAGTTCATCCTATAATGAGACTCGTCAGCCTTAGAAGAAGCACGAGATAGAATGATCTTCCAAGGCGATGATCGAAATTAAGGCGAACGATATCTCAAAGCTGTCGATTTAATCCAACACTTTATCGCCTCATCCACCATCAACAATGGCGATAATACGCTCAACGACGCTATCCAAATTGCCATGGCCAAACTCAAAGATGAATTTCACCATATTTTAATCACTCAACAACCCCAAATTTACCCTTTATGAGGTATTTTGATTATGACTGCTTGTTGTTTGTGAGCGTTCTGAACATGTCTGAGTTTGATAGAACTCTGAATAATGGCTCATTTGAGCTCTAGCGCATAATGGCCGACGTAGGCCAAAGAATAGCAAGTCTCTCTCCCCCTCTAAATCGAGCTTGAATCGAGATTGGTCTTTGTTCGACCTCATCAATAGAAAATTTTTGTTCGACCTCCACAATGACAGGTGACTCTGCCAAACGATCTGTAACGTCTTTGAATCGAGTTCGAATTTTGTTCACCTCAGCAATGACAATTTTTTCGTACAATGGCGATGATAGAAAAATTTCATCGAATTACAACTCTGTGCCTTGTTCACGGCAGAATTCGCCTACGGTGTGGTGATCAAGTTTAGGCGATAACTCGCTCAAGCCATATTGTATGTTGCAGAGCTTCCTCGAATTCTTGGGATGATGTCCCTTATTGCCGCAGTTTAGAGCACAGATTCATCATTAATTAACTTCTGAAGAAGCTGTAGTTGTTAGCGCAGTGTTTAGCCGCAGTTGTTCGCTTTAAATGGTTTACTATTGCCGCCACCATTGGCACTGTAAGGGCTTATTTCTAATCCTCGTACTAAGCCGATATTCGAGCTCACATAGTTTTTATAAACACACTGATAACCAACCAAGGATTGAGGGTAAGCAGATTATAATACAGACTTCCCCACCTACAGCTTGAGCATATTGAAGCATCTAGTAACATCGTACTGCAGAAGATACTCAGATTTCCTTTAACAGTTCGTATACATATGAACATCGTTAGAGATCGTATCTTCATCAACAGTCTGAAGTTATGGCTAACTCGGATATCCTTCGACAGTTCGTATACATACGAACATCGTTAGAGATCGTATCTTCACCAACAGTTCGAAGTTACAGCAAAGGTCATCAAGAGATCCGTTACAAGATCAACAATTATCAGATAGTAAGACGTTACAAATTGACCTCATAAAAGACTCATCAAACATGATATTTGTAACGTTCCTCATTAAAGCAATAACGGTCATATTTTAAGACCTATAAAAAGAGACCTGGAGATCAGAATCGAGGGAGGCTTGAATCATCTACAAGAACTCTTAGAGAAAGTTATCCCTACCAAACTCAGAGATTCTATCTCTTTCTCTTTGTAATAGCTAGCATCTATATAAACACCATTCTTTCCAAAAATCCTCAGGAGAGGTCGTGGTTTTTAACCCATTCAAGGGTTTTCCACGCTAAAACTTGTGTTAATTACTTCCAGTTCCTAGCTAATATTCTATATTTTAAGGGTGTAAGGCATTATCTTCGTCCAAAACGAAAATAGGCTATTATATTTGGCACCGTCTGTGAGAACCGAAGCATACACTCAGCATTCTCCGATCCAGTTTTTCATAATCATTTTTGGAAGGATGGCAAATCTAGATGCCAACGTCCTACCTGTTGCTACTGAGGGAGTGGCGGACTTACGAAATACTATACAAGCAGAAACCAAGCGACTAATAGAACTTGAGAAGCAGCTTGCCAGCATGCAGAGCACGATCAGGGCACTTCAAGATCAATTAACAGCAAATCTGAGACCACGGAATGCTCTGCCTGTAACCTCGAGAATATCAATCCATGATCGCTTGGGAAATCAAGGCAAAAATCTAGCAATTCCGCAAATTCCGCAAGAACCAGTTCTACCTGAGGGTCATGTCAGGTTACCCGCTGGAGGGATAATCGATCTGCAACAACAAGAGGAACAAAACAGAGAAAAACCTCGAATTTTAGTCTATGACCGCATGGGAGAAACAACAGGAGAGCAAAATCTACTAGGAGGACAAGAAACAAGACGAGCAGTCACGTCTCGATAACATCTCACTCCGGAGCATGTGGACAAACACATCAAGGAGCTGTTAGACGCTCAAATACTCACTGGAAGAAATAACTATACTAAATTACAAAAGAGCCCGCTCTCATAAGAGTTACTGGACGAGGAAGTACCCACTAGTTTTCATATTCCGAAGATTCAGAAATACAAGGGGGGAGATCCTGTAGAGTACGTCCAAGAATTTTAGGATTCCATGGGGCCGCATTCAACATCCAATCACATCTTTTGTCGTCTCTTCCTGGCCAGTTTAAAAGGTGAACCTCTACGATGATTTCACACACTCAGTGAAGGATCTATCTTCACTTTTGAACAACTTCGCGAATTGTTTGTCAAAAACTATTCACACAATAAAGACAAGGAGGAGAGTCTTTACTCTTTATTCAGCCTCAAGTAGACACCTGATGAAAAATTGGAGACATTTACCAAGAAATTTTTCGGACTAGCTCAGAAAATTGATAACCCCGATAAAAAAAACACAATCTCTATTTTCAGCAATGCTCTACTTGTGGATGGACGAGTCAAGGAGCACCTGGTTCTCAACATGTCACTGACGTTGGAGGATATGATTGAGAAGGTAAACAACTTTATCAACCTCGAGCGACTGACAACTGAGAAACCAAAACCTCAACATATCACTCTATCCACCAAAGATCATCCCGAAGAACGTGCTCATAATAGTAGTAAAGAATATGAGGGGCAATAAGAAGAGATTCATGTCCTATGACGATCGAGCACGCCAAAGATGAAAGAAGCCAATTTCGCGCATACCACAGCTAATAACTACTCTTGCGGATTTATACCCGCTGCTACAAAAAGATGAATTCTTCAGAAATGTCAATACTCTTCCGCCCATACCAGGAAAGCCATACTGCATTCACCACCAGATTCAACATCATGACACGGAGTGGTATTTCGCACTAATATTTCTTCTCCAGAGTATATTTGCACAGGGTTGAATGCTTGAGTATATTGTTGACATCGAAAGATATAAGGATGGCAGCTACAAGACTTACACCAAGATCATCCAAGTTAATGAAACAAATGAAGAAAATTACTTGTACTTCATCGAGACTCAGACAATCAGCAACTCCAACAGATCTAAGGGTAGGCACGTCGGACAATGCCATGATCTGACAATGGTTGACAAAGAAGCTCGTTTATTGCCAGAATCCTGCAATCGGCGAACTGTGATTTCTTTCGAAGACTATGACGTTCGTCACGTCAACTTTCCGCACCACGATGCTTTCGTCATCATGTTAAAGATGAAGAACATAGTTCTACATACGATGATGGTAGATACCGGCAGCAGCATTGAACTAATTTTCCTGAGCACAATCGACCAAATGAGCTTAGCAGACAAAGTCGAACCGAGTGACATCAATGTCTCTAGATTCAACAGCTCTATGGAAGAGCACGTGGGGAAAATCACACTTCCTATCATAGCCAGGCCAGTCACACTTGACATAGTTTTTTACGTCATCAATGTTAAATCCCGTTACCTGGGCATCATGGGACGACCATGGTTGCATAACATGAAAGATATTCCCTCTACATATTATCAGGCATTACGATTCAACTAGAAAGAAGGGATCTACAAAATCAAAGGAAGCCAGAAATTGGCTCGAGCTTGAGATAATACTATTTCTATTGAAACTAAGCCAGCAACAACAACTCCTGCATAGAAATTACAGCAATCAACTCCAGCAGAACCTCAGATGCCAAGCGTCGAACCAATAGAGTACGTCAAGATCAGTGGCACGCACAGAGGAACTCACATTAGAACTCTCTTAAGCACGGAGGAACGCTCGAATCTCATACAATTCCTCACAGAGAATAGTGGCATCTTTGCATGGACGTTTCATGAAATGCCTGGGATCGATCCAGTTATAGCATGCCACAAGCTAGGGCTAAAAGATAAAGCAGAACCAGTCAAACAAAAGCAACGAACTCTAGCACCAAAACTGCGAGACTAAGTGAATAGAGAAATTGACAAATTGATTGAGGTTGGCTTTATTCGCAAAGCTATTTACCCGGACTGGATCTCAAACATTGTCGCAGTCCCAAAGAAGAATGGAAAAATCAGAGTCTGTGTTGATTTTATAGATCTCAACAAACACACTCCGAAAGATAGCTTTCCACTTCCAATCATCAATCATTTGCTCGATTCTACAGTAGAGCATGAACTCCTCTCAATGATGGATATTGTATCAGGATATAATTAGATACTACTTCTTCCTAAAGATCAAGACAAGACTGCGTTCATCGCTGAACAAGGTCTATATTGCTATAAAGTTATGCCTTTCGGCCTGAAAAATGTCGGCGTTACCTATCAGAGATTAATGACACAAATGTTCAAAGACCATCTAGATAAAACAATGGAGATCTATATTGACGATATGCTCTGAAAAGTCTCAAGAAAGAAGACCATCTTACAGATTTGCGGGCAACTTTAGAGATTTTGCGATCTTACAAGATGCATTTAAATCTTGATAACTGCCAGTTCGGTGAATAGTCCAGAAAGTTTTTGGGCCATCCAATAAGCAAAAGAGACATTGAAGCTGATCCGTCAAGCATACGAGTGTTCTTTTGGCTATGCCTTCACCAAAGACAAAGAAGGATGTTCAGAAACTAATCAGGAAGATTACAGTACTCAACAGATTTGTATCCAAATTATCAGAGAGATGTCGACCTCTATTCAATCTATTAAGACAAGGTACATCACGAAGAAAATCAAAGAAAGATCCAGAGATCGAATGGACAGATAAATGCAAAGCGACTTTCCTCGAACTCAAACGTTATTTGGGCAAACCACCAGTTATGGGCACACCAGTAGATGGAGAAGAATTCACAGTATACCTAGTTGTCACGGATACATCTCTCAGCTCCGTTCTTCTCCGACTCGATGAAAAGACTGAGAAACCAGTCTATTTTATCAACAAAACTCTGACTCCCGCTGAAACGAGATATACAAAAATTAAGAAGCTTCTTCTAACCCTCGTCTATACATCACAAAAATTGAAGCAGTATTTCCAAGCTCATACTATTCGTGTTTTGATGAACTATCCACTCCGCGAAATCTTATCCAAGCGCAAAAAATCTTGGCGTATTCAACAATGGTCATTAACACTCGGGGAACACAAAATACATTTCGAACCACGCCACTCCGAAAAAGGTTAAGCTGCAGCAGATTTTCTAGTAGACTTTCCAGTAGACGATATTGATTGGGAAGAAGATTTTATGGGTTAAAAAGATGAACCGCTCGCAGACCGGTTCAAAGATAAATCAGATTGGGTAACAAAGAAAGGTTGACGACTTTTGACTGGCTACTCCGTCGGACTAGCCAGATCATGAATTGGAATTGTCCTTATTACTCCTTTCAATGATCAGCTCAAAAAATCCATTCGCCTCAGTTTTGAAGCATCCAATAATGAAGCAGAATATGATAGAGAGTAGACTATTACACAAGCAGATTCGCCTCTAGTAACAAATCTGTGTTGATAGAGAGCTCTGCACTCACACTGGGTGTAGCAGAGCTCTCTATCAACACAGATTCGTTACTAATCGTCAACTATTACACAAGCGTATATCAAACCAATGGGAGAATGGTCAATTATGCTGCTGCAGTGGTCGAACTAATGAACAAATTTCAGACAATTTCTTTGGAGCATTACCCAAGGGGGAAAAATAGACATTTAGATGCACTCGCTTACCTAGCTGGTGTCCTTGGATTAGAAGCTCGTTACTTAAAAATTAACGTCATTTCTAACCCCAGCATTAGCGCCATCGTATCCAACACCATTAATACTGGGGGCAATGAATAGATCGAAGATGATTGGAGACAACCTTTCATTATATACATTGGACCACAAAATAAATTTGACGGTCCACTTCCTGAGGATCCTACAGAATGGCAGAGATTAATTGACAATGCTCGAAGATAAATTGTTCAGGACAATCTCCTATACAAAATTTTGGTCACTGGTCCATACCTTCTTTGTCTATCTGATAAAGAAGCACAACAATTTTTGCACGACTTACACGAAAGCACGTGCGGATCCCATACAGTAGGACAATCTCTTGCAAATAGAGCTTTAACTCAAGGAATGTTTTAGCTGAAAATGAAAGCACAGACAATCGAATATGCTCGAAAGTGTGACGTTTGTCAACGTCATGGACCTAAAATATGAGCTCCAGTACTCGAACTGCACTCAAGCCAAGTCACTTGGCCATTCAGACGGTGGGCTCTCGATCTCGTAAGAGAGTTTCCTACAGCATTAGGAAAATGAAAACATGTGTTGGTCGCTACAGATTGCTTCACTAAATGGGTCGATGCAGTCCCGCTGTGCCGAACCAGAGAAGAAGAAGTCGTCAGATTTATCTGGGAGAATATTATAATCCGATTTGGCAGACATACCTCATTAGAATTGATAATGGACCACAATTCATTGGCTCCAAAGTCGTTGCATTCCTCAATGAACACAACATCATTCATTCCTCATCCAATCCTTATTATCCACAAAGAAACGAACAAGTTGAAATTACTAATCAAACTATTATGGATGGCATCAAGAAGCGTTTAGACAACAAAAAGGGGAACTGGATGAACGAGATACCACATGTACTTTGGGCCTACCGAATAACTCCCAGAACAGCAACAGGTTGTACTCCGTTCTTACTGGCCTGCGGGACTGAAGCCATCATTCCCAGTCAATATCATCATCCAATACGTGATCACGAGATGATAGATGAAGAAAACGAATTTCAGATCTCATGTAATCTGAATTTGATCGAAGAAACACGTGACAGAGCCATTGTAAATCAGGGAAGATATCATATTACTTTATCCCGATCCTATAACAAACGCGTTCGACACAGAGAATTCAAAATTAAAGACCTCATTCTTAGAGAAATCCACAACATCGCAAAATACCCAATGCTGGAAAGTTAGCAGACAATTGGGAAGGTCCTTTTATTGTAACTGGCACAAGTGGTTTAGGATCCTACGATCTCAGTACATATGAAGGTGTACCTATACCTAATTTGTGAAATACCTATCGATTGAAGCTGTATCGAAGATAAACATGCTGTAATATTCGATATTATTCAATAAAGTACTTTTTCATCATGATCTTGGAAGTCTCCCCAACTCAGGCATTTTTACCTATCTCTCTATACCAGAGAATTACTACAACATAGCTATTCAAATATACACGCTCTCTGAGGGTTGCTTATTGAGTCAATCAATTTGATCTGGCAGAGATGCACTATACAGCTATTCAATATTCAGGATATCTCATTACGGTTGCTTATTGATACGCTCAATTCGACCTATGACTGATACCTACAACATAGCTATTCAAACATACACGCTCTCCGAGGGTCGCTTATTAAGTCAATCAATTCGATCTGGCAGAGATGCATTATACAACTATTCAATATTCAAGATATCTCATTACGGTCGCTTATTGATACGCTCAATTCGACCTCTGACTGAGACCTACAACATAGTTATTCAAACATACACGCTCTCCGAGGGTTACTTATTAAGTCAATCAATTTAATATAGTAGAGACGCACTATACAACTATTCAATATTCAATATATCTCATTACAGTCGCTTATTGATACGCTTAATTCGGCCTGTGACTGAGACCTACAAAATAGCTATTCAAACATACACACTCTTTGAGGGTCACTTGTTGAGTCAATTAATTCGATCTGGCAGAGATGCACTATACCGCTATTCAATATTCAATATATCTCATTATAGTTGTTCTTCCAGTATACACGCTCTCCCGAGGATCGCTTATTGAGTCAATCAATTTGACCTCGCCGAGACACGCTATACAGCTATTTAACATTCAATGCATCTCTTTACAGTTGCTTATTGACTTGTTCAATTTGACCTATACAAAGAGAATACAACACCGCTGCAATCATATATCTCTACATGGTCAATTATTGGTTTACCCAATTCGACCATACATAGAGATAACAAAACAAAAACATTTTTTACTCAACGTTTGACATTTTTTCTACAGCAAAAATATATTTACACTCTGTCTGATTACAATTAACTACTCTTCATGCTTCAGGCGTACAACATTTGAACTTTCCCCAGGACCAGACGAAGGAAAGGCAGTGAAAGGTATAGCCGCATCAACTACAGTAGAAGACGCATTCAGCAGTTCCATAACTCTTGGCATCAGATTATCTATATAAGATAACCGCGCTATTTGCATATCATACTCCAAACCGTGTTCAGTTGAAGTAGCCAAGATCGAATCACGCTCTAGTCGCAATTTCTTTACATCAGCATGCAACATAGCCGTAGTGCGCAATGTAACATTATCTGCAGTCAACAACATAGCTTCACAAAGCTCGGCCTACACCTTGTTTAGCTCGTCGTCAATATCCTTACATCGATCTGCCAGAAACTTTTTCTCCTGCAGCAACGAATCCTTATATTGCTTTGTTATCTGCACACTACACTCCATCTTCTGCTTCAGACGTTGTAACTTATCACTCACCTCCTGAGAATACTTGCTATCATTGTCTGCTGCATCCACCAACCTTTGCAACTCCTTACCCTTCAGATCAAGCTCTTCATAAACCATATTACCATCCATACACTCCATTTCCAAGGCTTGCTTTTCCCGCTTTAGATCGGCGATCCGTGTATGACACTGATTGATGGTTACGTTCAGCTCCTGATCTCTCTTTGTACATGCTTCTTCGTGAGTTCTGGCACGATCACTTTTTCTCTGACAAGAATCTCGAGCCTCACACAAATCCCAACTCAGCTTTTTTAGACGATCTCGCATATTACGAAGTTCAGCATCTTGCTTCTCTAGCAGATTAGCTTTATCTGTTACTGTTGATTTATGATATAACATATCAATCTTCTATTTTTCAATTGTACTTGACAGATCCAACACTTGTTGGTTCGCAGTAATGGTTTCCAATTTTTTCTTCATTAAAGAATCTTTCCACAGTTCGGTTTCATTATTAGCAGCCTGTATCTTTGCATCCTTACTTAACAAGTCTACAGTCACAACATTTAGCCGACTCTGTAGCTCTAGCATATCAGCCTCCACCTTCGAGTTCAACAAGGTCGTATTTTCAACCGCCAATGAACACTGCTGTAATTCTGCAGTCAGTTCATTATTTGATGCAGATAGAACATACAGTTCATTTTGTTCATTGACTTTAGCCTAGAAGAATAGATTACAAATGACATACATATATCAACAGATATTCATGCGAGCAAGCCATATCATTCAAGCGACATTTATTAAGATATGATATTATTTCTACAACTACATACACAGATCAACTACATCATGCAAAGCACAATTATATGCCACAGTTAAGTTGTCTTATGGTGGAACCCTACTACTACTCACATCAACTTGCAAAGGTTCATCAAAGATTACGACCTTTTGATGACGAGTCATATGTCGTTTGTGAGGTAACAAATCTTCAACCTCCTCCTCCTCAGACTCTTCAGCTCGCGGTTTCGAGGTTGAAGCTCCCCCACCCTTATTACCTTTGGAAAACCACATATTTTCAACCTTATCATTCTCTACTTCAACATCTTTACCACAGCTCGAGATATAGCATCTAAATTCATTCTCTACTCTCGCGAGCTCGCCCCCATAAAACTCAATCACATCGGCCATCTGACGTTCGTGATCTGCTTTACCAGCCCATTTTCTCCGCTTTGGAGCAAGATACCTCTTCAAACGCGATTGGGATACTTGCAGACGTTTCTGCGTATCTAGTAAATGCACATCTAACAACTTTACTCTCTTCTCTGAACTCTGCAACAACTTATTACACTCCACCTTTTCCATTCCAGACACGCATTATGTTCCTTACATCGCCCCAGTTCGTCATAAGCATGCTTCAGATAGTTTTCTAATTGTGTCTGGACCCTTTTATCTTCCTTCTTTATATTGAAGAAAAGTATCCTCATCATTCTTCACCCCTAAAAATTAAAACTCGTCAGGCAATGAACTTACACCACCCCATATGATGGATACACCAGCCTGAGCTGAACATCTTTCCACCTCTATACTATGACGATTACGGGCTTCTAGCGCTAAGAATTTCACCTGAGGTAGATTTGGCACTACACCTCTCTCAGCTAATAGTTTAAAATAGGCCTCATTCAATTCCCGTTCACTATCTACTTTGGCCTCAAAGTAAAGCGTCAAAGATAATAACGACCTTTGACACTTTAACTTATCACTCTCAACTACGAACTGCTTATCCTTAAGGGATTCTCGGAATAAGACAAACCTATCGCTCTCTTTCCGCAAAACCTCATCCCTCTCAATTTTTATCTTCCCATATCTACATTGAAGCTCGAATAACTCCTAAAGGGTGTTATCAAAATTAGACTTATGAAGACGTCTCTCATATTCAAGTTTATTGTGTACCTATTAAGTAGGATTGATGGAATCCCTTACTCGACTCAAGGCCATCTCTATCTCGCTCATTTTTCTCCTCAAACGAACTACCTCCTACATGCAAATTATACATTCACCATCAAAACAACATATATCAACAACAACTGCAAAAAATTCAAGTCTCAGCAAAAATAGTTCTATCACCAATACAAAGGACAAATTCGACCAGACAAGTCTCAGAACTATGTTACAACTACATAATCAAGAATTATCTCCTGCTACCTCCTTTTTCGTATCATTAGCCACTGGAAGAGTCAGGGTCTGCTCAGAAGATCGATTAACCACTGGAGCGGCATCGTCCTCTGAAAAGATTATCTCACCATACCTCCCAGCAATAGCCAGATTTACATCATCTATAGTCAACCCCCAGGAGTAAAATGCTTAGATCATGTTATTTTGACCATCCAACACTTTGTCGAAAGTCTTCTTCGAAGCAGCTTCGATCTCTTTCTTCATCATAGCAGTTTTTTCCTCGAACTGCTCCTTCTGCAGAACTTTCTCCTTCTCCATCTGCTCATACAATGCAGTCTTCTCTTTTTTGAACTGTGCCTTCAGTGCAGCTTTCTCTGCATCATGCTGCCGAATAAGTTCAGCACGGTCCTCAACACTTGCCACCAACACCTCCAAGGTCGATTCCCAAGCAACAGACAACTGCACCACAAGTACAACATAACAGAATTATCAATTAGATCGCTTCTCAAACACAGCTAATCAAACAACAACACCATACATACCTGTGGCACGTTGGATTTAATCTCAGCACCCAGACATTTTGGATCATGCTTCGCCAGCTCCCGTGACTTCTGCCCCACCATGCCAAGATCAAGATCTTTCGGAGAAGTTTGTTTAGGTTTCGCCTCTTGCCTATGCTTCTTCGTAAGATGGGCCTCATTTATAGCAGCTTCCACCACCTCAGTTTCCAACTGCATCGTCTGCACAGGAACTGTTTGATCAGAAGGGGGCAACGCCCTTTTTCCTCTAGGTTGTCGATTTTGTCCACTCGAAGTGCCAGCAGCACAGGCAGGAATCTCTATAACCCCATCAAAATCAGAACCAGATGTAGCCATAGCTTGATTTTGATGAGCTAGTTGAACTTTTGAAGCTACAGATTTCAACCTTTTATGTCTACGGATACCTAACTCCCCAAGTACTTAGTTCAACTCAATTCCTTCCTGAGACACGACATCAAACAGACTAGACGTATCAGCAATACTTTTGGTTTAGGTTCTGCCAAATCAACAACAAACTATGTTAGAAGCTCGAAACAAGTAAAAGAAGAAGTACAGGCAGAATGAAGACACTTACTCTCGTTAAAACTCGTATATTTTAGCTCGAGCACCGGTTCCCCAGGCACTTGAATACAATTACCCCTCACCATCACAAGATGGTCGTACCAGGGTCTCCCAGCAGATTCAAAATCAAAGAATTTCGGCCTTGCCGAATCACTATACAAGTATCCACTCTTCCGACCTTCCACATATTTCAACTTATAATACTTCAAGACATCGTTCGCAACGAACTGTCTTGCAATATCACCATCTCTCTATTTCTTGTTAAGGGCCTCACGGACCCTCATAATCTCGAAAGCATTGCCATTTAATTGGGCAGGACATCTCATTAGAGCATTCATTACCCCCTTTTGGAAAAAGGTCAAAGGAATACTCAACCCATAAATGACCTGGTTCAGATAACAAATGAACCCTTCCTCTATGATCTCTGCACCAGTGTCGTTGTAATAATCAATTGCTACATCATCTCCTATACCCATATTTATCTTCCATTAATCTAGGGAAGGCACTTGATAATGCTCTATCTTACCCCCTGGTCTTACCAAGGTCTTAAACCATAACCCTTCATTCATTAGATAATGCCCCAATTATCCATCTAAGTCTTTCTTATACTTGGAAAATGTCTTCCCTATCTTCAACCCCCAATTATCATCAGTGGGATACTTAAAGAATTCCCCATCTTCAACCCCCACTTCCCACCCCTCATTCACCCTAGAATGTACAGCAGCCGGCATATCAACAGCTACAGTACCCCTCACTTCCAAATCATCCATAATCCTTCCAGACGACGATGATTCCTCACTACTGGAGGAAACCACAACTTTACTACTGAGTTTTGAATTTTTGGAACGCATCTACCACATACAAGAAAAGTCTATTCAGAGTTTTATAATAAAATAGGCCTCCTCCCTCAGCCATACCCAGGAATTACTAGCCTACCAGGCAGTTCAAACATGCAACTACATCTACCATGACAAGCAATAAACACACTTTTCACAAACAACAAAAATTGAGGAAACAAAATTACTAACCAGTACTAGAAGAACAACAATCGTTGTTTCGGTCACCACCATCACTTCAGATGGTAAAACGTCGGTTTTCCTAACAAGATCACAGTATAATGGTGGACAATGTTCGAAGTTTGAAGACTTTCTCTCTTTTGAAATGCTTCTCTCTCTCTACTACTGAATATGGTTTGTGAGAAGGAGAAAGACAATATTTTATATTATCCCTCAGTTTCTGAAACGACGGCTCTTTGGGACACGTGGCAGCATCATCTCTCCTTGCAGGCACGTCTTTTCGTTTGCCCTCATTATGATTTTTGGAGTAACGTGTTCGGTTATCACGTCTGTCTCTCTCCTCTTTCATTAATAATTTCAAGGACTCACTGCCCAAGAAGATTTGTACAAGATCATTTAGCACGATCACTTTCGTACAACAACAGCCTTCTACGGCTACACGATCCTATTACACTATTTATAAAATGATTTCCAGTTAAAAACCCTAGTACAGTTTTTTACAACTGTCACTCACCTTACTTTTGATCTGACAAAAGTAGAGAATTAGCAATAAATCTGCTTCAATTATATCTCATTCGACCATTGTCACAGATACAGAAAAGTGATGATAAATCGACCTCAACAAACACAAATCATTTTATTATGGTCAATCATCCGACTTTACATATAATTACAGATGGTTGGAATGATTTCTCCACCAGCAGCTCTCTCATCCTCTTCAACCAGCTTATCCAGCGCAATTTCTCGAACTGATGCCTCACGTAGCCCTATATCTAGCAGAAAATTTACAGAACACACCACATCAGAAGCTGCGACCAAGTTCCATAATAGGATCACAATGGTTCTAGTTGACTATGATGATACTCTCACAGCAAGAGCTTATATGAAGCACGCAAGATGTTATGCATAACAATAATATATCTCAACATGGCAACAAATATATAACGCCATCTACACAGTTCAAAATATATACTTACAACTCTACGTTATCCAACTTAGCAAAAATTTGATCTACATATTTTTGACCTAGTTAATCTTTGACTAGTTCGAGAATTATTACACGGTATCCTACAGAAGTTCAAGATGTTTCACACACTGACAAGACAAGATAAACAAGTTCGAATTTATTATTTAAAGATAAGCAATTTACAAGAAAAAATATTTCATTTAGCTCGAAAATCAAGATTACAAGATCTACAAACAGTTATTTCTTCTATAGAACGAAAGACAACTTAGTATACAAATGACAGTACAACACTTAAACAGAAGTAATGGAAGGCCCAGCAGAAGAACTGTAGTGAGGCAGAAGACAAAGTTAATCCCACCACTCCTCTGTAACCCCCACCATCTCTACAGCCACTGAAGACGAAGGACAACCTACACCATTACAATACCCAATCCTTTGCAGGATATTGGTAGTACTTCACAGAGGTCACCCCAGCTTTCTCATCTTCTGTCACCACCGCATCCTCTGCAAGCATCCGCAGACAAGCTCGACAGTGTACAACAAACAAGACCATATAGTAGAATCACCACATTTGATGATAAGCATCCTCTGCCTCCTCTACTTCTTCTCACGACATCCCATGAAAAATTGGAGGAACACGGATTGGATTTGGCAGAGAAAGACTTTGGTTCCCAAAATAACGAGTTTGAAGAATTATCATCTTGTTCTGAACTCTCTCCTCATAGGCCTGGCGACGAGTAGTCACCATCACTACCATTTATACTAATCCCGATGACAGACAATTTAAACCAGGATGAACAATGATAGCAACTGGTCACCATTTTTATAGCAGCAGCATTTAAATGTATACCATAACTTCCAATAAAGTCTTTATCACAAGCACACATCTCAAGCAGAATTTTTGGGAGACCCAACAGTTAAAACAATTATCCTTCCAAATAACTAGGAAGCCATTAATGTAGCATTTAAAACAACTGGACTTCTCAACCAATACCACTCGCTACACACGTTTTTCCTGCTATTGGCTGAGAGGGGGCAGTTGTAAGGGCATATTTATAATCCTCGTACTAACTCCGATATTCAAGCTCACATAGTTCGTATAAACACAGTGATAACCAACCAAGGATTGAAGGCAGGCAGATTACAATACAGACTTCCTCACCTATAGTTCGAGGATATTGAAGCACTTAGTAACATCGCACGGCAGAAGACACTCAGATATCCTTCAACAATTCGTATACATGCAAACATCGCTAGAGATTGTATCTTCATCAATAGTCCGAAGTTATGACTAACTCAGATATCCTTCGACAGTTCATATACATACGAACATCGTTAGAGATCGTATCTTCACCAACAGCTCAAAGTTATAGCTAAGGTCATCAAGAGATCCATTACAAGATCAACAATTATCAGATAGTAAGACGTTATAAAAGACCTCATAAAAGACTCATCAAACCTGATATTTGTAACGTTCCTTATTAAAGTAATAACGGTCATATTATAAGACCTATAAAAAGAGACCTGGAGATCAGAATCGAGGGAGGCTAGAATCATCTACAAGAACTCTTAGAGAAATTCATCCCTACCAAACTCAGAGATTCTATCTCTTTCTCTTTGTAATAGCTAGCATCTATATAAACACCATTCTTTCCAAAAATCTTCAGGAGAGGTCGTGATTTTTAACCCATTCAAGGGTTTTCCACGCTAAAACTTGTGTTAATTGCTTCCAGTTCCTAGCTAATATTCCATATTTCAAGGGTGTAAGGCATTATCTTCGTCCAAAATGAAAATAGGCTATTATAGGCACCTCATCTCTCGGGTTGTTACGGACCAAACATGGTACTTAAACATGGCATTCTAATATGTCTTCCCCAGTCAAGCAACACTAACCGGAAATTAAAGAGGTTCTTGCAATACGGTCCAATAGATTCGAAAGATATATTCGTGATATCATAGACATAGTGAAAGGCCATACAATGCCACCCTCTCTATTCATAAGCTTATGGAAAATGCAGATGAGTACATGTTTGTGGATAGCAAGGCTTTGAACGATATTTTCTTGGTATAACGATCTTCGATCGACCTCAATAATGGAAGGTGACTCTGCTCCTGCAACTCTGGTCCTTATAGATGAGCTCAACATTTTCATATGATCCACGACTCAACGCCAACAACAAGTTGCTCCTATTTTCCAGCCACAAATACAATAACCACATCAAGCTGCTCTTCCAACAAAAAATTAGATCCACAATTTTCAATTACAGAGTTAGATGATGATACAACCACCCACCTCTCCAACAGTTTCCATGAAGAATCTGGTCTGGATGGTTTACATAACAAGGCTTCTCGCATCATTGAAACTGAGATAGTGTTCCCCATTCAATGGTAACTTGGCGACTATAATTTTATAAATAGAAGGAATTGTGTACAGATATGAAACAGTCAGTTAAGATTAGGGCAGCAAAATTCTAGAAAGGCCAACATTTTTTTTTTCTGGGTGCCCTACTCGCTCCAAATAGCTCAGCCAAAACTCTCTTGAAGGCCTTCTGTCTTTTGGGAACAATTTCAATGAAGCAAGTATCTCTGAAGGATGTCGATAAACAGATTTTGCTTCAAACCGATCTATGTCTGCTTGTAAAGTAACATGATCTCCCCATTCACCTGATCTTTTCATCGTCTTCAGATTATGCAGCTTTAGGCAATGGTGCCACTGTAAATACCGTTACATGGAAGACATTCACCTTTCCTTGACTTGTCAAATGGTTTCGTTAATGAAGGAGAAAGCATTGTCAGAAGCTCCACTCCGATGTCCTAGATTTTTTACAATCACTCAAGTCTCTATCCCCTCAGCGGAGCATATCACCTGTAATGAGCACCTTACAAGGTTGCTGCAGCCTTAATTAAACCACTGAACTACAAGCATGAAGAAGAAGGCACAGAAATGTCGGTTTTTACGGGTCAGGCAATGCACTTTATTTAGAAGATGAACAGTTTCAGTAAACCATCTCCAATTTCTGACCCTCCTCCAAGACATCATCGTCAAATAAGAAGCTTGTTTAACTCCATTATGCTGGAGAATGCGTTCCAACTATAGCAGTGCCTATCACGTCTTAATTTTCACAGCGGGATGCTCGAGCCGCCATTAAAACAACAGTATCTAGGTACACACCTTTTGGCAAAAATCTCAAAAAGATTCTTATCAACAGAAAGCTTGTTTAAATGTTAGAGTTCCTGGAAGGTTTGAATCTCGAGATTTCTACTGAAGTACTCGAGGTCGGCATAGAAGCTATTACTTGCTTCCTTTAACATACAAATAAATCGTACTTGAGGGCGAGCTCAACTTCAGCTTCAGACACAAAGCTCGACTTCAGCTTCAAGCCATCTTAGCAATACTCGACCTCATCTTTTCAACTGCATCATGAACATCTCAGATAAGTCTTGCTACAACATATCTAACAAGACTGAAATAATTTTCATTTCAATTTCTTCGCCATCTTAGCTCTACTGGTACTGCTCTATCTGGGGCTTCAGTACCTGCAGTAAAGTTTGGTTCAAGCTCGGTCTTCAGATCGAGTTCTTCCATGACATTCTCTATAAATACAAGTTCATTCACTAAACATATTACATATTACATATTACATATTACAGGCCGTTTATTGGTTCATCCCAATTCGACCACCCATCTAATACATTACAGGTTGCCTATTGGTTCGTCCAATTTGACCAAACAGATTACACATTACAGGTCGCTTATTGGTTAATACCAATTTAACCACCCATTTAATACATTACAGGTCGCTTATTGGTTCATCCCAATTCGACCAAACAGATTACATATTGCAGGTCACTTATTGGTTAATCCCAATTCGACCACCCATCTAATACATTATAGGTCGCTTATTGGTTCATCCCAATTCGACCAAACAGATTACATATTACAGGTCACTTATTGGTTCATCCCAACTCGATCAAACAGATTACAGGTCGCTTATTGGTTCATCCTAATTCGACCACCCATCTAAATACATTACAGGTCACTTATTGGTTCACCTAATTCGACCAAACAGGTTACACATTACATATTGATTATTGGTTCGCCCAATTTGACCAAATAGACTACATATTACAGGTCAAAAATCTCGAAAATAGGCATCGATGGCATCGGTAATAAACTGCATTAGAATCAAGCCAACAACGTCAGGTAACGGTTAGAGAATGACCTTCTCAGTCAATACCACTCACCCATGATGTTTCTCGTACTATTGGCTGAGAACCGTCTTATATGTAAGGAGCTTATTCCGGATCTCAGACTCAAACTCCATCTTCGACTATCATACGACCACTTGACCTCGTTAACAAACATGACACATTTATGGAAGATACATTATGGAGCAGGAGTTACTTAAGCCATTACACAATCATTATGAGTCATCAAAACAATAACGTTCATCATTAAAATAGATAACGGTCATATTATAAGACATATAAATAGGTCCATAAAACTACAGAGAAGTGATAGATTTTTCCTATCAAAAAGTCTCTACAAAATGCTCAGAGCATCTCTTATAATAATCTAGCAGCTATCAATAACATTGCTCTTTTTAAATCCACAAGAGAGGTCATGGTTATTAACCTATTCAAAGGTTTTCCACGCTAAACTTTGTGCTAGTGTTCGTTCTAGACGCTCTGAGTATCCTTGGTGTAAAGACTAAGTCTGGATCCCGAAATAAGGCTATTACAGGCAAGCTTGTACGGAGAAAGAACGTTGCGCCTGGTGGTACCCCTAGACCTTCCCAATGATCCCCTAAATTTATTGGGTCATACACTACCTGTCTTTTGGGTATCACATTGCCTCATCATAACCTATGTGCATACGTATACAAACTAAGGGAAGGATTCGGGGACCCTAATGAAATTGACCTTAAGGAAACCCTAAATAAGAGCCACACATCCATATGAGATGAGTGGATGAGAAAAATTTACCTTTTGATATTAGAGAATGAGGTATATATTAGGGAATGAGGTGTATTAAGAGAATTAGGTGGTTCTCTCTTAAGAATGATGTGGCTCTCTCTAATGTGGCCTCTCTCTTATGGGCCCTACTCATATTTGAATTTATCTACACATTCCCCCAAATTGTCAACCTCTCTTTCTGACGAACTGTCTGTCTGTCTCTCTCTCACTTTTTTTGTCTGACGAAAAAAAAAATTGGCGATTCAGCAGTAGGGAGATCCACCTAATTCTGAATCAATAGAAGTTCCTAATCTTCTTGAGGACGAAAGTGGGAATTTTGGGGGTGAAGGAGCTGCGATTTGAACTTTCTTAGGGTTTCCCACTTTGGTAATTCTTATTTATGTGTTGGGTTTGTTTCTCCTGTAATTTTCTTTATTGGAGGAGTGATTTTCTGTGGTTAGAGTTTCAATGGTTAGGGTTTCAAGTTATTATCTTGTTAGTGATTTTCTTTGTTGCAGTAATTTACCAAAGTTCTTATTTGTTTAAGGGCTTGGGAATGGGTAATTACTTATTTTTTGTTGATTGTTTGTGTTTCAGATCTGGAAATTATAGGTTTTCTCAGTGCCGAACAGAATAACTACCAAGGTGAGTAATTGTATTCTCTGTATACTGCTATAAGCTACTTTTCCTCCAGTGAGATGAGTACCAGGATTTTGATGGCCTCAAAAAGTACATAATGTATTGTGAAACCCCGTTGTTAGGTGAACATGTGAGATTATTATTGGCGTGGACCTGGGCAATTGATAATTCATGGACTACCTTATTGTCGGAGAATGCGATTATCGACAATAAATTGTCGATCATCTGTACCCTTGACAAAAAATGGCTTATTCTAATTTGCCTTTCTATTAGTTTGGGGCTTGTTGTGATGTGTTAAGTCATCTTCTTCTTTCAGAACCTTCAGAATGGCAATGAAGTTTAGATGTATCGCACGGGTACATAAATTACTTATGGGGTGTTTTTGCATGGATGACACGGAGAGGTAGGATGATGTCCACATTTCAGATTCCCCACCTGACGAAGAGAAAGATGAGATTATAGAACAAGTGGAGGAAGAAGAAAGTGTGCAAGCTAAAATTGAGTTCGAATTAGAATTCGGTCATCTAGAAACTGAGTATTGGGAAAAAAGGGAGTTAGAATGTATGAATGCAGCGAATGATTATTCTGATGACTCTTTAGACAGTTGGCAGAGGGGTCGATATAGTTGGGAAGAATGTGATTGCAATTAGATGTGAAAGTTAGGGTGTCGAACATTTAGGTCTTATAGGAAGGGGGTAGTGTTTTGTTTTGCTTAGCGTAATAACTATTTTGTAATTTAACATTTTGACTACATAATGTAACCGTTTGAGTTATTTCCCCTTGTTTCAAACTAAATGTTCTGTGATTCTAAATGATTTTATCTATGAACGTGCCAGTGTGATCAACAAACAATGGACGACTCTATTGATGAGAATTAGACAAAGTCATTGCCGAAAAGTCACCAGAAAGGGATGAAAAGGAACGTACAAGAGGTGTTTCATTCGATTATGCAGAATGTTCAACATATCCTTTGTTTGAAGACCCCCTGTACGAGGACCAACATTTCGAGATTGTTGAAGATGCACGTGTTTGCTATGAACAATATAGAAAAGGTCAAGGATTCTCCACGAAAAAGCACAATTCCACTAAGAGAATATCAGAGGAAGTAGCTAGAGTAAAATTCTACAGTTCAAATAGTAAATTTTCGAAGAAGAATATAGGGATACATCCGGAGACTAGTGAAAGATATGGGAACAGATGATCATCAGATAAATGCGGGTGTAAAGCAACGTTAAACATCAATTGGAATGAGAAACTCCGTAAATATGTTGTGACTAGTTTTTTGGATTTCCATAACCATAAACTTGTGTCTCCCTGCAATCATTATCATATGAAAGTGAACAGGTTTTTCCCAGAAGTAGCAAAAAACCTTACCGAGACCTTTGAGATCCACAACATTTCAGTCAGCAAGGTACCGACTTTGTTTACAGAGAAAACCTTCAGCAAACGAGACTGCTACAACCACAAGGCAAAGGTAAACAAAGAAAGGCTAGCAAGAGGTGACGCGCAAGCGGAATTAGAATGGTTTAGGAAAAAACAAATTGATGATCCAATGTTCTATTTTGATATTGAAATGGATGAAGATGACCGAGCACTTAATTTCTTTTGGATTGATGGACGGTCAAGGTGTGCGTACGAGACTTTCAGGGATGTGGTGACCTTTGATACTATGTATCGAACAAATGTGTATAAGATGCCCTTTATCCCGTTTGCCAGAATCAACAACCACTACCAAACGATATAATACAGATGTGCTCTACTGAGGAATGAACAAGAATCAACATTTGTATGGTTATTTCATACGTGGTTAAAAGTAATGAACAACAAACACCCTACTTCACTTATCACTTATTAGGATACAGCTATGGGAGCTACAGTACCCAAGGTAAGCATGAATATGTTAACGTGTTATCCAGCACATAGTGTCGTCTACCACTGGGTGTCGACAATATGTTGTCGACTTACTATGTCCTCGAAAATATATATCGTCGGTGTTGGGCATGGTACATTGTCGATTACCATTGGGTGTCGACAATATGTTGTCGACGTAATATGTCCCCGAAAATATATATTGTGCACGTCATATTGTCGAAAACAATGTATAATGGACAATATATTACAGGGCATCTCCTATTTAGTTCGTGTCTACTCAGTTATGAAATTATTTATTTACAGGTTTTCTCATACACCATGCATCGCCTTTGCCTATGGCAAATCACACACAAATTCCCAGAGAAAATAGGCCATGTTTATCAGGTCCCATCTTCGTTTAAGCAAGAGATTGATTCACTAATGCACGACACTTATGATCCAGGGGATTTCGATGCAAGGTGGATGGAACTAATGATGAAAAATAAGTTGGATGATAACCATTGGATGTAAGGGATATTCAATATAAGAGAGAGATGGATACCATTATGGAGTAGATCAACCTTCTTTACAGGCATGAGCACTGCAGGGCGTAGTGAGTCAACTAATAACTTTTTCAATGGTTGGTTACTTCCAACTACTGGGTTGTACAGTTTTGTGACCAAGTATGCCATTGCCCTGTTGGAGACATATGAACGGGAGAGGGAAGAAGACTTCGCTTCTGAGCACAAATATCATCAAGTATCTCCTCATCAAGTCCTTTTAAAAGACGCTGCAAAGATATATACAAGAACAATGTTCCAAAAACTTGAGGAGCAGTTTGAATAAGTAGTTTGCTTCATTGCATTGAAAATATCAGTAGAAGGTAACGTACGTGTAATTACCGTCAAATCATATAGTGGTCATCCAGAGTCGTTCGAGCTGCATATAGACTTGGAGAAGCTAACCGATCATTGTGGATGCAAGTTGTTTGAGTACATTGGAATCCCATGCCGGCACCACCTCAAAGTTTTCTCGAAATATAACATTCTTAAAATTCCAGAGGCTTTCATTATGGAAAGGTGGAGGATAGGTGGAAATAAATTCTCTCGGTCGTATGATGAGAGCCACTTATCAGTGGAGAACTTACGACAACCGTTGCGCCATAGCCACTTATCACTTCAGGCATTATTACTATTTGATAGAACTTCAAATACTAAAGAAATGTTTGAATTCACGATTTCGGAGCTAGATGAGATTGACTCTTACCTTGACTATTACGATCAGCCTATGACAGTCTTAGAGCCATCAGAACCAGCCATGACAAGTCCATTCGTGGAATCTATGATGTCAGTAACTTCTATTTTAGACCCTATTGTGGTTCAAACAAAGGGCCGAGCCAAATTAGATCACAAGAGAGAAAGGAGATGGAAGGGGGGGATGGAGGAAGCTACTGAGAAAAATAAGATAACATATACAGGATGTAGAGTATTTGGCAACCACGTCAAATGGACCTGCTCATTTCTTAAAACAAAGGTACCCGAAACAAGCAAGTATAACGTTGATACTATGCATAACCCCCCACATTCTACTTGATTAATCTATAACCGTATCTAACCTAAATTGTGGCAATCTCCATATAGGGGGGACGCATGAGTAACAACAACCACGACAATAACAACATATAGGGGAAGAAGAAGCCAACCATGCATGGGGGATGCATGAGCAACAACAACCACGACAACAACAACATACAGGGGAAGAAGAAGCCAACAAACAATGACTTGTGATTGTTCCGTACTATGACTTGGAATCCCTGTATTGTAATAATATTACTGAATTGTACTTTTTATAATAATTTGTGAAATGATGGATTTGGTTGACCATGTCCTATGGCTAGGTGTTGTCCAATCTTCTACAGACTGTAGGAATTATCATTTACGCAAACTAAACGACAATACTAAAATTCAAGGTTGTCGGATGCCTAGTTGATCGATAATACAAAACAGACAATGGGAGTTTAGACTACACCATAGGTAGACAACTTGAGCAACAAACAATTCATACCAAACCAAATATATTATTCAGGGGTTCCCATTAATCAGTCTACCACAAAAAGGGATTGTAATCGAACAACTTCATACAGCACTGTCCAAAATATGTCTATCTAACCTAACATTTCAAATTGTTGTTTGCGCCAACTAACCGACAATCTTGAATGAGGACATTGTCTACAATATAATCAGTAAGAACATACATAAAATGAAAACAACCAAAAATTTTAAAATATAAACAAGTGCATTCCCATTAATCAATCGCCCAAAATTTTTACAATATAAACAACTACATACAACAGGGATTTCAGACCAACCAAATTGGCCGCCATCAATAAGTGTTATAAAAAAAAAAATTTAGTAGTGGTTATCCCCCAAAAAAATAAATGAAAACCCAAATGTACTATATACTTTCCCTTCTTGCTTACTAGATGACTAAGTGTTTATCCCCCAAAAAAATTACTGGTTATTCCCGTAAAAAATACAAAAGGCAAACGTACTATACACTTCCCCCCCCCCCCCCTTGCTTACTAGAGGAGGTCGTTCAATTTGTAACCCTTAACGTTGTTCTCTTTGAGCAAAGCCTTGAATAGTTTATTTGTTACACCAAACCATTTATGTACCATGTCCCTTTGGAAATCACCACGAAGCCCCAAATCTACATGAGCAAGCCAAAAAGTAGAAAACTGGAGGCATTGGTGCTCCGTACCTCGTAAACAATCTAACATATTGGTTGTCTGAACCAAATCTAACTTACCAAAATTTAGTAGTGTCCCCAACCAGGTTTTCAAACCTTTTCTCATCCGATATGTGGTTGTTTTTTTGAAGCCAAAATAGAGGTAAGAATGTGTATGCCTCATGATTGCTGATAAAGACCACAACCTTCTCATAATATGTAGCAAGCAAATCTCCCATGTGCCTATATTCTACATGTTGACCACCATATGAATAAGCACGGCGCAACTGCTCATACACCATCTCACCTCGAGAACTAAAACGGGTATCCAAAGACTGGCTGAAAATAGTCTTCCAAAATGCTGGATCTTTGGTCATCAAAGACTCCAACGAATTCATAACCTTCTTAAATTGGTTTTGACTTTGATGTTTAATTGTTGTCGGTACCCTAAAAGTAGAATTTCTATCTTCCCCTTGAACACCACTCACATCTAGATAATACTTTATATATAATTGGAATAGTGTCTCATTTATCTTCTTCTTCAATACAACATTCACCATCCTATCCTCCATAAGCTTGTCTTGATTTCCCCCCGTCACTGTGAAATTTTCTTGATAGTCATCTTTGGGCCCTTGTTGTGCTATAGTGTAGAATCTATCGTACTGATCAAATAGTTCAATAAATGTTAAATCGTCCTTCTCTGCTAACTCTCCGCTGTAAAATTCTTTCTTCATTGCTTGACGTCAAGCCTCCTGCACAACAATGGATGGCAGCTAGTAAAAATGCATGAGGGCAGAAACAGTAATGTATTATGAATATTCAATTTATTGAAAGGGGTATACCCATTCATAGTGTTTGACTTCGAGCTTCTTCTTCATCTCTTCAATAATGATGAGTTGGCTACGCTACAATCACGGTATACCAGCCAACAAGGGATTAGCTATCCATTGAAGTACAATATTTGAAAACAAACCCTTAAGGTTGGTAACTTACGAGGGTTTTGATTTTCTTATCATGTATCACAGTATCGGACTTGCACTTGGCTACCCACCTAAAATTTGATGCAATTATCTGTGTAAAAGCATTAAAAGAATTGAATAATTGAGTATTTGGTTGCAGCATCCAAAACAAAATTGAGGATGAAGACAATGGTTATAACATCTTAAGTCGATCAGTACATCAACCGGCATTAAAATTGTCGACGACGGCAGAGTGGTCGATAACAAAATTGTCGGAGAGCATATTGATCGATAACTTGGTACTCAACAATAAATATAGCCTTATTGCATACCAATCAATCAAACAAATATTAACAGAGAGAACATACTTAAACACAAAAAATAGTTTTAATAAAAGTACCTAAAATAGTTTTAAACCCTTAAAGCACAAACGCATAAATACTTTGGAGTATGCCACAATCAACGAATATGTCTCTACTTCCATCCAAACCAACTTACAAACGATTATTTCTTTTTTAACCTTTTCACAACGTCATACTTGGCAGTTAACTCATCAATCTTTTTCTGCAAATCACGTGAAGGCACTGCCTCTCCTTTTGGAATCACAACAAGCTGTTCAAATGCAACAAGTACATTGCTATCAAAGAGGAGTTCCACATAAGCTTACATAATGCAACAAATTGGGAAATGATAGGTTTAAACACTTACAGGGACAGGTTCTGGGTGTTATCTTTCTTACTGCTCCGCCAACTTAGCATTGATATCTTGTAGTAACTTGCATTCTCTTCTCTGAAGATAATTTCCCATAACATACACGGGATAAATAATTAAACTCCTAGACAGGATTGTGAAGACTTTTAATTACAGTGAATAGGGTTAAGATGTTACCTGTTTTACCAACTCTATTGTCAGGCTTGCATTATAAGCATCAACTCCTATTTTTATTCTCAAATCCTCTACCAGCTTTTTGTTTTGCACATTCAGTACTTGGCACTCTTTTGTCTGCATATATAGTGCATTGTTTATATATCAGTGATATAATCTTAGAATCAAAAACCTAAACAAAGTTGAAAAGGTTGGGATGACACCTTCTTTGACAACTCCTGTGATAGGCTTTTATTACAATCATTCAAAACTTCGTACAATTTGACTGTATATAATCATTAGTGTGTACTTTATTTATGAGTGATGTCTTATCTTATAATCAAAACAAAATCCAAATTACTTAACCAAATGAAGAACGTAGTCAAACATGGTTACCTTCTCTTCCAACTTTGCAGATAGCTTTTAAAATGATTTCACATATTGTTCGTGAACAACATCATTGAGTATTCTGTCTTCTTTCATTTTTTCAATTCTGACCCTCAACTGCTCACATTCAGTTGCCTGTGATTAAGAATATATGTTAGGAAATAAATAATTGTCGATTTCAAGCCACAGATCTACAATCCCAAAAATTCTTTTAAAAGGACTTCTGTTAAGTAATACTAACCTTCTCAGTTAATTTCTCTGTTATCAAGGATAATTTCTCATTTTCATTATCTTACTTTTTTTAGTCTTTTATCTTCTAGACTTCCTCCTTCAGAGCCGATATTTGTTCCATCAATGCCTTGTTTCATCCCTTAGCATGAGATATTGTTCATGTTCACAAACATTAGAGAGCTTCCCACTAACTTCTATCTATAGAACCACCCAATAACCAATTGATTTAGAACAACAATTTCTACAAATAATGCAAAAACAATGTTTAATGATCCATCTAGTTTTGTGTGACTTACCGGTACATCGCAGTTATCTGGTTTACTTCGCACCTATCCTATAGGGTGAGACGCTGATAACCCGATATCATCATTGGCAGAAAGGTCTATAGTTGGTAGATAGATTTTGGTCCAGGAGAGAAACTTAAACCACTGTATGTACCCCTCTACACATTATACAGGTCTCCCCCCCTCTTATCCTCCTTCCTCTATCACGGCTCCTCACTATCCATTCCTTCCATAATCCCTTCAAAAATATATCAACCCAGTCATACTTAGGTTTGTACTGTTTCGCCTCTTCTCCATCCCTTGTTCTCAACCCTAACACTTCAACACATTTTAGGTTCTTAGAGATTGGTTGTATCCTTGCAAACTGCCTAACAACCCAATTAGGGTAGATGGGGTCTACATGGTCTGGACTAGATGTAAGCCCATTAAAGAAGGTATTCTCGTTAAAGTCGTGGTCAGACCCTCTTTATGCCCTATATGGGTCCCACACAACCTATACAAATACAACATCATTTAGTTCGAAAAACAAGGTCATGAAGGAAGTTATTTAAATGTAGGCTTATAAACACCAAATGGTAAGGTTACTTACATCTTCAACCTTGTAGTTATCAAATGCTTCTCTATATTTCAACAATTCATGGGCATCGGTCCTCTCAGTAATACTTAAACCCCATTTTCACCTAGTACAGTACTCCGCTGCATCTGAATGTCGCTTCTTAGGTATGCCAGGTAGCTTTAGAAAGTGAGCAAATATCCACGACCGTATGCAGTAACAACATAAGGTGTGGAAATAAAATGAGAAATACAATTTTAAGTAACATAGTAAATCACAGTTCATTTTCGGTAGGGTGTACCTCAAGGAACATCGTATAAGCAGCAGACTGTTTCCCGTTTATTCGAGATGCTGCACCTAGGTTGTGAAACAAGTGCGCAAGAACTATGGAGCCCCAAGACCACTTGATCTTTGTTTTGTCCTTCTTTAAGAAATACAGATACAATGCACTCACATAGCTTCCCTTTTTAACCGGGAATAAAAAGGTACCAAATACATACAACATGTACGTGCGCGCAATAGATAAGGTTGACATTGCCTTCTTATTCTGTCATGCTGGCCTTTCATTTTGTATGTTATCATTATACTTCTCCAATTTCCCCGCATAGAAGTTCACCAATTTTACTAGAGACAAAAAATTGCCTTGACCTCCAGTTTCTATTGAGTTAAAAAAATCCTCATCTTGGTAAAAATTCTTCTTAAGAATCTTAACAAGCTTTGGCAACGACCAACTACCTTTAGTTATTGGAACGTCACCATCAGCCGATAAACCTATCAAGTGTTGTACATCATCTAAACTCAGAGTCATCTCCCCCCAACTGAAATGGAACGTGTTCGTCTCTGGCTGTTAATGCTCACATATTGCTGAAATCAGTCCGGCGTTATAGTGCTCGTAAGAAATCTCACTATTCTTATCTAAACCTACAAGCATAACCAGTTCTCAAACAATTGTTGGTTCCTTCTCAAGGTGCCATGTTGGAGCATGGTGGTCCACGCGGAGACAGCCAGGCTCCTGTATAAAAATATTGAAAAATATCATTAAATATTACGCCAATATAGTAAAAAAACAAAACAGCGTAGACAAAGTAAGGGGACAACGCCTAAACTACTTTTGGATACAACTACTTGGGTCCCCAACTACTTTACCTGGCCAAGGTAAATAGATCTCGCCCGGTGGAATTTGAAACTCAATAGCAAACTCCTATCAGGTGGGTACGTATCATCAATGGGAGCTGCAATTTCTTTTTGGGACACCTCAGTTTGTGGTTCATCATACATTGGAGAAGCTTCAGCATTATCCTCATTCATAGCGTCACCTTCAGTTGGTTGGGCTCCCAATGCCTTTTCAGCAAATCCACCCCCCAAATCATTCTTTTGGAGGGCAGACTCATCATTGAAGTCTACATCTTCAAACTGTTCAATCTGTGGTTCTTTATCAGTTTTTATTCCATCATTCATGTTCTTCTTTCTTTTGTAACTTGGTTGGTGTTTGTTGACCTTAGCGAGTCCTACATATTGCTGCTCTGCCTCGCGCTTCTTTGTATTTGATGTTGTCTAAGATAGCTTTACATCCATTGCTTATTACTAAAAATAATCACAAAATTCATAGGTAAGAAAAATATGAAGCAAATAGGGGTTGTCAACATAGTACTAAAGTGTAAGAACTGAACATTTACACCATAAATAGTATTGTCGACCATGTCTGGTGCTCCACAGATTGAAATATTTGACATTGGAATCTACTATTTCTTAACATATAGCATGATATATGGGATTACCTACTTCAGGATACACTGGAATCTACTATTTCTGAACAACATAGAGTTCACATAGGGGATTAACAACTTTATAATGCACTTGAATCTTAACTACTTCAACTACTTTACAAAACAAAGAAACTACATAAAATATTGTCGACTAATCTTTAGTAATCGACAATATTTAATTTACTTTTCACTGCAATAGAAATCCCATCCAACATATACTCTAGGGGGTACTCTAGAGTGGGATATCTCTGTAACTTCTGGCATAAAACAAACACAAATGTTCCCCCATTTCTCATAAGGGACTTCTAAGAATGCCTAACAAAGTAATTTAGTAAAAAAATTTTTTTAAAAAGGTGCGAACAACTTATGCGGGAATGACATTAAACAAACACAAATATGGGATGAAAATATCCATATATTCTAACATTAGGTGAACTCTAACTATCCCTTTCAACAAACAAGAATTTGTGTAAATTACAAAAAATCAAGAAAGTTGACAAACCCTAACCACAACAAATCACTCCTCCAACAAACAAAAAACCAAGGGAAACAAAGGGGAAACAAACTCTAAGAAGAAAAATCAATTACCTGAGTTGCTTCTCGAAGTTTCTATTGTCTCCAAGTTCAAATCGAAGTTCAATTCGCAGCTCCTTTTCCACCCACAAATTGATTCCACCCCCAAGTTCAATTTTAAGTTTGTATGATCTCCAAGCTATACATACGTCATCTTCCCTCTCTCTTACTGCTATTTCTTCCTTCTTTCTGCCGTCGAATCGTAGTTTTTTTTTTCTTCAGGAGACAGAGAGAGAGAGAGAGAGAGAGTAATTGTCAAAGAGGGATGGTGTCCAGCCACCTAATTTAAATATGAGAGGGGCCCATAAGAGAGAGGACACATCAGAGAGAGCCACATCATTCTTAAGAGAGAGCCACCTCATTCTCTTAATACACCTCATTCTCTAATAACAAAAAGACAAGTTTTTCTCATCCACTCATCTCATATGGATGTGTGGTTCTCATCTAGGGTCTCCTTATGGTCAATTTCCTTAAGGTCCCCGAATCCTCTCCCTACAAACTAAACCTTGCTAGTAAACTGAAAGGACAAAGAGTACAACACCCATAATAACTACCTGAAGGGAAAAAGAGTAGAACACGCATAATGTCCGATCGACATTGGAGTATTGGACTACAAAACATATGCATTATAATAATCACCTTGGGACGAAAATCTCGAGGGACATTTCTAGCGCAAGCACGAGGCACTACTGGGGACGGTCTTATAGTTTCCCCTCTTAATTAGTAATTTAGCATTCGATCTAGAGGAAGAGAGAGATAACAACTGAACAAGGCCAATTTGAAAAGCTCGAAACCTTAATTCTCAAATCGAAAATGGTGTCCCCCAAAGAACGCGAGTCCTTCGTCTACATTTCCAAGCTCGCAGAGCAGGCCGAGCGTTACGAAGGTTCGAAACCCTAACTCATACTCTCTTGTTTTTAGTTTATAATTCTTCAAATTAGGTCAAAATTAAAACTAGGGTTTACTTAATTTTATCCCTTTTTTCACAGAAATGGTAGAATCAATGAAGAATGTTGCAAAGCTTGACGTAGAACTAACTGTTGAAGAGCGAAATCTGCTTTCGGTCGGGTATAAGAACGTGATCGGAGCTCGAAGAGCTTCGTGGAGGATTTTATCGTCGATAGAACAGAAAGAGGAAGGAAGAGGGAATGAAGTAAACGCTAAGAGAATCAGAGAGTATAGAAATAAAGTTGAGTCAGAGCTGTCTAGTATTTGCAATGATATCATGACTGTGATCGATGAGCATCTCATTCCTTCGTCGACCGCGGGGGAATCCACTGTGTTTTACTATAAGATGTGAGGGATTTTAAAAATTAAAATAATTAGTAGATTTTGTTTTATGGGATTATATAGGTGTTGTGGGTTTTAAGTGAATTGATAATTTGTTGCAGGAAAGGGGATTATTATCGTTACCTTGCGGAGTTTAAGAGTGGGAATGAGAGGAAAGAATTTGCTGATCAGTCGCTTAAAGCGTATCAGGTATTTGTTCATGTTGTTACTTTTTTTTTTATTAATTTATGAGGTTAGTAAATGAATTTGGAATTTGATATTCTCAGAGAAAAAGGCACCAATACTATATAAAATTTGACCTACGAGAAACAGAGAATAATAAAATCAACATTGATTGCAGAAATGTAACTCTGAGGTTGCAGACAACAAATCTTTCAACCATGTTTAGACTAGTAAAACATTAGATAGTGGCTTGCAAACGACCGAGAGATGAGAGACGAGGAAGAGAGAGGGTGTCACGGCCCAGCCCGGGACCGCCTCTACAGTTCCCGGAGTACAGCGGAATAGGGGACCGTGCGGCGTACACGGACGCGCGGTCGGCGTGTACCAGCCATCTTCACGGGCGCGGCGCGCCAGTGGCATACAACCCACGAATGCTAGAGCGACATCCGGATAATCCTGGATACTCGTGAGGGGTCATCGAATATGTATTCGGTATAGGCAACAACGCTGAAGGTTCCCTCAATAACCCCTACAGCGTAATCTCTAGCGACGCGCGCGAGGTACGGAAAGCACACCTGTCCTGTAGCGGATCAGGGTAG
This sequence comes from Kingdonia uniflora, assembly GCA_014058105.1. Classification (NCBI taxonomy): domain Eukaryota; kingdom Viridiplantae; phylum Streptophyta; class Magnoliopsida; order Ranunculales; family Circaeasteraceae; genus Kingdonia; species Kingdonia uniflora. The sequence goes on from JACGCM010000121.1 coordinate 907,453, forward strand.
CTCAATATGCCGGTTTCCACAGAAGGGACCCATATCTCAAGGGGCGACGAGCCTGGACTATTTATAGTCTATATGTAAGGGGCGGTGCGTCTCGGATAGCCCGCGGGGCATAGCGGCGCCTTATGAAGCCCTCTATTGAAAACCGGCCTGCATTGCGAGGCAATGTCCCCTAGCCTTCCCTAGGCCTAGGAAAACTCATAACTATCCCTTGTAGATAGTCCATGAGACGGGGTCCTTGATGACCAAGCATTAAAGCTCTTTTAGTCATGGGGAGGATCGGACCAAGGTTCCTCCTTAATATAGCTACTAAGTGAATAGTCAATTTTCAAAAGGAAACGTTAAAACATGAGACGAAGCGTACTGGACCTTTTCGCCCCCTTAACTGAATCCGATTGTGACGAAACTTGGCGTGGAGCTATATTAGGACATAGAGAACAAATACATTCGGGCAGAACTCAAAACGCTCGGGTGGATTTGGCCGGCGTTCGGTAGGTCGTCACACCCTCCCGCACTTAAAATAATCTCGACGTCCTCGTCGTGAACCTTCTTCAACACGGCTCTGCAAGGATTCAATCTTCTGCATCATCAAAAAACTAACAACTCTCCCGCACTTAGTTCAGAGTACTATATCTTCTTCTGTACTAGCGTATACTGAGCCCAACTGCTAGTCTCGATGCTGACAACTGTGTCTTCAGAACTGAACCTTAACTCTCTAGCCTTTCCAACTGAAGTGCGTGGTGACTGAACCTCCATACGAACTCTGGAGTCTGCCTTCTCGTCTTGTATATTGTTCGTGGTCTCAAACCTTCTGAAAGATGTATGGGCGGTGCACTCTCGCATCGCGCCCTCTGAAATGCGCTGCATCCTGCTGCAAAGCGCCCTCTCCCCTGACACAATGTGGAATGGCGCTCTTCTCGACAAACCAAGGGCGTCTCCTCCGGACAGCCCGACGAGGATATTTCCAATCCCGTCCAAAAGTGCGCTCACTTCCGAGTCGCACAATGCATTCGCTGCTCGAGAGTTCAATCTTCTGTGAATCTCGGTTTCAAACTTCACTCTTCTTCTGCGAGTGGTAAGGAGCAAGTCTTCTAAAACCCAGGGGTAACTCTCCCCAACTGCACGGAACATCTGCCGCACACTGAAACTGCCTGACTGCCCTTCAACTAACTCTGCAAAGGTCTTCAAACCATGTCTGCCCTTCTTACGGACCATCTGGGGCACAACATCAAGATGCGACATTTTAGCCTTACCAGTATAGAACTGAACTGGTGCTCATTGTTCACTTGGACGAGGGAGGGTAGCTCCTAGAAGGTAGCATACTCTCAACAAGGCGCGGGTACTCTGTTCCCTACCGCCAGCTAACCATCGAGGTCCGTCATAAAGACGTCCTGTGTGAACTTGCAAAACCCATGAGACATCTATCTTTGCAGCTACGTTTCTGCTCTACCACTTCGTAGTAGGCCATCATCTAACCCATGTAACGCTAGATGGCATCTGCACCTAACTTGGCTGGAAGGGTGATCGCTACTCCGGCGTCCCCAAAGGTCTTTCCACTTCGGAGGACTCTAATCTGCCTCACTCTCTAAGGAGGACTTCTCAATGCCTCTTCTCTGACGAGGACTTAGCACTGGCATCTATACTTGCCAAACTCTGGTGGTAATGACCCATGCTGGAACCTGCGTACCTCTGCGTCACAACTTACAGCTCTTCCCACACTCAATAAGCTCGACGTCCGCGTCGAGAACAAAGCTGTGACATATAACTGACAGACTACTGAAGCGTTTATCCATCTCTACATCCCTACTCCAACCTGAGTACTTGGGAACAAGATACCGTCACTGTACCTGTCGCCCTGAGCTCGTTGGCTTGCCATGTCCAACTGCTATCAAACTCGCGGAGACCAACCTTCATACTGTCGCAATCATCTTTAAACTGAAGCGTAGCCATTCTCTGTCTCTTGAACTAGCTTCAACAAACGCAGCCAACTCTAACCGGTCACTGAGATGTGGTTTTCTAAAGACACTCCATCGATACAAACAAAGAACGAGGTGCGGGTACTCTATCCCTACCGCCAACCACCAAGTGATAAGGAATTGGGAAACTGACATCCAATTCCGCTCAGGATCTTTCATCCTAGAGCAATCTTCCATCTGAAATCATGTCTGAGGTAACCCGCACAACTGACTGAAGCTCAACCCTGTTCTGCGACAACCGTAACTTACTAACCTTCGGAAACGTGAGTCTTCACCCATCTGTGAGCTTAAAATGGCCCAGAACCATCTTGTGGAACAACATGGATCAACACGGCTAGAGCACTCGAACGCCGACAAACCTAAAACTCACTACGGAGCCAGAGAACAAACATCACTCGGCATCTTGCCTTCTTTGAGTGAGCAAAGCAGTGTCCTATGTAACTAGGGACCAACTGTGGACAAGCGACAGCCCATCTTGGAGGTCGCAGTTCATGTCGCGTCACAACGAGTCACTCTGCCCTCGACGTCTACCTGACGATATCACTGTGTGCAAACTCGGGACCCAAACCATGTCATCATCTGTTACTTCATGCCGCTTCATCTTCGGCTCATGACATTCACCTCCGGAACGTCTCAATGTCCAACCAGGACAATTACAACGAGTATCTCTCAGGATTCTTCAATCTTCTGTAGACCCTAAGGAATTCCAACCAAACCAAGCTTCGCGGCTTCCACACGAAAGTACTCGGTAACTGACACTGACCATATCGATCTCTGCTGAGGGGCATCGTCCTTGATCACAACTGTTACTAAACTTCGCAGCGCAGATACGGACCGAATGCAATAATAACCTGCTAGATCGCTCTATTACTATTCTTCATAGAGCATCAGCGACACTGACCAGCCTTTTAGAGACAACCAACAATATAGATCATCGCGTCCAACTCAAATCTCAATCCTTCCTCTTAGCGTCATTGTCCAAAGCACACTTAACTTGAGCAATCTCGCGCTCGGATATGGAGCCTTTCTCTTGCGTCCAATATCAACTGACATGTAGGCAACACACTCTACAAGCGTTCACAACGGTGCTTGGATCATCTGTAAGGAGAAACTACGGCTCTAGAGAGAACAACTGCCAAATGGGTATCCCATACTACCAACTCGGGAATCATTACTCTGTTTACTCTGGCGGACGTAGGCACTACCCATCTACGCTCTGACAAGCAAACGCCCAGCAAGCCTTGCTCGGATAAGCCTAGACCCAACTAGTCTAGCTCTGGCAGACGTAGGCACAATCCATCTACGCTCTACCAACTCAAGAGCTAAGCTTTAACAAGCTATTCTCGCTCTGATACCATCTGTCACGGCCCAGCCCGGGACCGCCTCTACAGTTCCCGGAGTGCAGCGGAATAGGGGACCGTGCGGCGTACACGGACGCGCGGTCGGCGTGTACCAGCCATCTTCACGGGCGCGGCGCGCCAGTGGCATACAACCCACGGATGCTAGAGCGACATCCAGATAATCCTGGATACTCGTGAGGGTTATCGAATATGTATTCGGTATAGGCAACAACGCTGAAGGCTCCCTCAATAACCCCTACAGCATAATCTCTCGCGACGCGCGCGAGGTACGGAAAGCACACCTGTCCTGTAACGGATCAAGGTAGCTCAATATGCCGGTTTCCACAGAAGGGACCCATATCTCAAGGGGCGACAAGCCTGGACTATTTATATTGTCCATCTGTAAGGGGCGGTGCGTCTCGGATGCCCCGCGGGGCATAGCGGCGCCTTATGAAGCCCTCTATTGAAAACCGGCCCGCATTGCGAGGCAATGTCCCCTAGCCTTCCCTAGGCCTAGGAGAACTCATAACTATCCCTTGTAGATAGTCCATGAGCCGGGGTCCTTGATGACCAAGCATTAAAGCTCTTTTAGTCATGGGGAGGATCGGACCAAGGTTCCTCCTTAATATAGCTACTAAGTGAATAGTCAATTTCCAAAAGGAAACGTTAAAACATGAGACGAAGCGTACTGGACCTTTTCGCCCCCTTAACTGAATCTGATTGCGACGAAACTTGGCGTGGAGCTATATTAGGATATAGAGAACAAATACATTCGGGCAGAACTCAAAACGCTCGGGTGGATTTGGCCGGCGTTCGGTAGGTCGTCACAGAGGGAGTTTGATTTGAGATAGAGATGGGGAGAGATGAATAAGAAGAACCAAGAAGGTAAAGATTGGGGGGGGGGGGGGGTAAAATTTGGTTTGTGACATCTTTAGCTTTTTACTGAGCCTATTGGAAGACACCCCTACGGTCGTTTGATAATAGACGAGTAGATACAAATTTGTTTATTGCGTGTTTATTGAATAAAATAAATGATTTTTTATGTTTCGGTTAGTATGAATAAGATCGAGAGCATAAATTGTTTCAGTCAACCAAAAGCTGCATTTTTGCTTTAACTGAACCATGGGAGTTTCACAACTAAGATCATAAAGTTTTTAGAGTTAATATGCCATCAATGCGTAACTAATTTTACTGTTGAGGATAGCAACAAAATTGGGAGTATTTCTTCAAGGGTTTATATGATCCCGTGTTCGATTTTGATCATGAGAGTTATCTTGCTTAGTCTGAAATTTATCTTGTTTTGTTATTGACCTTTTCTTTATTGATTCAATTGGGGACAAGTTGATCTTAGCACATTAAAATTGCATCTCGTTCAAACTTGTCAAGCATTCAAAACTGGAAACTGATACATCTCATCTTGTAATAAATTCTGTGCAGATGGCCTCCACTACGGCAGAGGCTGATCTGTCTCCTACTCATCCTATCCGATTGGGCTTGGCTTTGAACTTCTCAGTCTTTTATTATGAAATTCTGAACTCGCCTGAAAGGTATGAACAACGTTTGCTAATTTTGGAGAATTTGAGCACTGTTCTCTAATATATTAAAAATAAATAAAAATACTGATTTAAGATGGACTTTTATCTTAGGGCCTGCCACCTTGCAAAGCAAGCTTTTGATGAAGCTATTTCAGAACTTGATAGCCTGAGTGAGGAATCATACAAAGATAGCACTCTGATCATGCAACTTCTGAGAGACAATCTTACATTGTGGACTTCTGACATCCCAGATGATGGAGGTAAAATATAAGCTTTTAGGCTGAGTGATTTACCTTTTCTTTTTATTCTTAAAGGTTCCATTCAAAGGATTTTATGTATTTCTCCTTTCCTAGTTGTGCTGTCTAGTTAAGTATGCTAATGTAACTTTATTTTTGCCAAACACTTTCGTTTATATTTTGTTAGTTCTTTTTTGCATTTGATCTTAAATGTTCCTTGCCCTATATATCTTCATTTTAGCCGGTTCATAATTTGAGAGAAACATTTGTTAGCTACACCCTTAGCATGACTAATTTATGAGTTATGACTTTCTTGGGCATTAGGTAGGGGATTCAGTTTAGAATAAAGATTAGTCTGTTATTGTGGTTTATGGCTTATATTTTGGGTGTACTCAGTTCTGTAACCTTTGGGCTTGATCTGCATCATGATCAGTTTGGTCTGTTACCTATTATTGTCGTATTTATATTTGAATTGTATCATCTTTTTCGTAGTGGATGAGGATCTGGATTTTACCATATGTTTCAGATTTGGTTCCAGTTACATATTTTACCAAAAGCATTATGGATTGGACTGGGATTAACTGTAATGCGGTGAAAAACAGTTCCAGTGGTAGAATAACGGATTTGGCTTAGTGTAAAATTGAATGGAAAAATAGGTTTTCCATCCATGAACTTTGGGGCAAGTTGTGTCATTTGGTATCTTGAATATAGTTCTTGCGTAATATTGATTTTAGTCTTATCAATTACCTATAAATTGCTTCTTTTACTAATGTTCTGCTGCTTGTTTTGCTGTGTGAACTTGTTTTTGTCTAACAGAGGATGCTCAGAAGATGGAAACCTCTGCTAAAGCTGGTGGAGGTGACTATGCAGAGGTGAGTCACACCCATCTCTTCTCACAAGTTTTAAGTTGATTGGTTTTCTATTCTCACATATTTGTTTATCCTTTTTGCAGTGAACTTGAAGTCTTCTCTATCCATAACAGGAAAGACAAAAATTCCTGCTTAAGTTGGTGTTGTATGTCCAGTTTCTACCCTTGTGTCTTTCACATGTTAACCAAGTAGTTTGATGTTTAGACATGGTCAGTCCTGTTTGCATCCCTCTAGCTAGCTTCCCTCTGCTGTGACTGAGGGTAAATTAAAGGATTGGCAAGGTTGCGTGCAAAAGATTTTATTTTCTATTGTTCTTTTATGTATGAAAATGTGAGCTTGCAGTCGTTACTCTTATAATATGCCTGTATTTGCGTGAAGAAATCTCCTGGGATGATTATTGATGAACTTATCGTTTTGGTTTAACTGAATCTTATTTTTTTGTCCCGCAATTTATCATCTGAATCCAAATGACAGTGCGGTTGGTATTGTCTCTTCGAGTTGTGGAATTGCTTGAAATATTTTATTAGAATTAGCGTTATGCATGCAGTAAACCTGTGGTAATTTTTACTGTTAGGGGGCAGTGATGATATTACAGTCTACATGATATCTGACTAAATCAAAACTTAGCACAGTTCTTCTACTGTATAATGGTTTAGCTTGATTGTCGTTGAAATACTGTTTTTCAGTTTTACATATTCTGAATTTTTTACAATGTATTGCTACAAATGTACTAAGAGGGATCTGTCACATTCAAATATGGAATTGTAACCCAACTGTGTTGGGGTGTCCTACTGACCCTAACAAGCCTATAAACTAGGGTTTATGGGGAGAGTTTGAGGGAGTATTTAACCCTTCTTAAGGTTTAGTACTTGTAACACAAAACAACCTATTAAATAATCTCTCTTTTCTTCTCTCATAATCTGTGTGTGCGATTGCTTAGTAGAATAGTTTATTATCCAACAGGAATTACAAATAATCTCGAGTAAGAGGAAATGCTGTTAAGCACTTGCCAAAGATGGATCTTACCACAGAAGACCCTTTTTAATAGGGAGGTTTTTTACAACTATCTCTCTCTTACCACAAAACTGCAAGAAATTAGTTATAATGTTCCAAATATAACCACTAGCTTTTCTTAGTTCTCTCTGCACCTTGTTATAATAACCCCATTGTTCCGCCAAGAATTTTCAAAACTGTGGAAGAATATTAAGAATGGCAAAGTCTAGTCAGGCTGTTATCCTCCTTGCCTCTGCTCTTTGCTTCTTATCCCTCTTGAGCCTTGCTCAATCCGAAGAAAACTTGTTTGTCTCAGGAAAGGTTTATTGTGATACCTGCCGTGTTGCATTCGAGACTCAACTCTCCAAATATATTCCCGGTAATCCTTTTAAACTATATCCTGCTGTTGATTTAAAAGATTTTAGGATCATTGTTTTGTATTTTGACACCCAACAATTTCTTGAAAAAAGTTATTTCGCGAAATAAAATCCTTGATTAGGCCATGTTTGATATATTGTTAATGTCCCTCTATTATGTACTTGTGCAGGTGCTAAGATTCGATTACAATGCAGAGACCGTGACGCAGGTCAGCCTACATACTCCCTTGATGGTGCAACTGATACAACCGGCACATACAAACTCCCCATTACAGGTGAGCACGTTGATGAAATCTGCGAGGTCATACTTCTACAGAGTCCCTTGGCAGATTGCAATGAGATTGCTGTTGGACGTGACCGTGCCCGTATATTGGTCTCTGCAAACAATGGCATAACAGATCCCATACGCTATGCAAATTCCTTGGGATTCTCGAGTAAAGTACCTGTTGCTGGATGTGATGAAGTCCTCAGGGCAATGGGTCTTGTCCGCCAGGAATTGATGGCTTGAATTAGCGAAAATAAACTGAGAAATTTCATTGCAGTATGTGTTGGTGTCTAGCCAATGCAATTTACGATTTTTTTTCAAGAGTCTAAAAATGGAAATCCGTACCTTTTGATCGAAGATGGAGATTATTTATGTTTTACTATGACAATAAGATATTTCTATTAACTTAACGTAAAATGCTTAACTGTTACACCATGGTGGTACAGTCAAAACCAATATCGATCCAACAAAGCTAGTCGAGGATCACCCTTTCAGTTCTCGTCAGATCATATATCAATATGTATAGTTACGAACATTTTCATGACAGGGAAAGTTTTACAATTTTACAATGTAGTTGTTTTTCATATATCGATCCAAGGCAAAGGTTGTTGATACCCAAAATGGTCATAAGTCTCCGGTTAAAAATCTGAGTGCCATCAAATTGGTATCAGAACATAAGATGTCACCTATATTTGTTGCACTTGCTTGTCGACTTCCATAGATGAGTGACTTTTCATGTTTAAAGAATAGTTGCCCTAAAAACAGAATGTACCCTCAGGTAAACGTTTTATGTTAGAACTTAACGTACGTCTTAACACACATTTGTGATTAAGTAGTGATGCATTCAAACGAATTAAATGAAACAATGTAAATCATCCGGAAAATATTGTCGTGAGAAGGAATCAATTTGAAGGGACTTGATATATCATATAAGGTTAGTTGATTTAAGGAGATAGTATTTTAAGGTTGGAAATTAATAACCTGCTAACAAAGTTTTGAGGTTACACAAAAGCTAGGTGGCACTCTCTCATTCGTGGTCACTATGCTTTATGACCCTGGGATTCTCCTAGCAGTGCTCTGCTAACAAAGTTTCGAGGTTACACAAAAACTAGGTGACACTCTCTAATTCATGGTCATTATGCTTTACGACCCTGGGTCCTCCTAGCAGCACTCATAAATAAAAGCCCTTCATTAATTTTGACAGGAGTTTGTCAAGGCAAATTGGCCTGGAGATTTCATGTTGTTTGTACAGATGGGGGGGTTACGACAAGTATATTGTGATATTTCATCACATTTGTGCTTCTGGTCAACATATGCAATCTATGTTATGTATCACACTCTCACCTTTACTAAATTTTTGATATATCGGACAGCTCCAACAATTACAAGTTACAACTACGAAAAGAAAAAAAATATATATATAGTAAAGAACAGGCTAACCATCAACAAATCAACGTGTGACAATCACAAACCTGTTAGAAAATAGTAATTACTGAAGAAGTTTAGTTTAGGAAGTTAGGAGTCATTACACAACTGAAAGGACGGGGCAAAATAAAATAAGAAACCAAAATACTGGACGGTCAGTCCTATGAAATAACCTATGTTTTCTCCATCATTTTTGTCACATATATTTTCTTTTTGCTAGGCACTTTTGTCACATATATTTGGTCACTCACTTAGCTTCAAACCTATAAATTAGACCTCAAAATACATCATTTTAGTAAAAAAATTCATTATCAAGTGCGATAACCTAATCGTTCTCAGGCATGGCAGAGAAGGCAGGAGGATTTGTGAAAACAGGTCATGAGGAGGGGACTAAACTGGCAACATCACTTCTCGAAGAGTTCGGCCTGCCGCTAGGGCTTCTCCCTTTGGAGAACGTAGCTGAAGTTGGGTTCGTTAAGGAAACCGGTTACATGTGGATCATACAAGCGAAGAAAGTTGAACACAACTTCAAGATGATTAAGAAGCTTGTGAGTTACGATATTGATATCCATGGTTTCATTGAGAAGAAGCGGATTAAGAAACTTAAAGGAGTGAAGGCTAAGGAGCTTATGTTGTGGCCTCCTGTTAACGAAATTATTGTGGATGACCCACCCACTGGGAAAATTCACTTCAAGAGTCTTGCAGGAGTCACCAAGACCTTCCCCGTCGAGGCATTTGGCATCGGCCAGTAAATGTGTCTGTGGTGGTGTTCTTCATGGTTGGCTTACTTATTGTGTTTGCATTTTATCAGCTCTACTGTATGGTTTGCAAGGTCTAGAATTTTCTTTTAGTTATAAGAGTTTTTGAACCAATAAAAATATTTACATGTTTTATGATCTGAAGATAATTTTCATCCATATTATGCATTTTAAGACAAATTTGAAACTGCGATGGTTGAATCACATAAATGTTTCCGTACATTCGAAAGGAAAGAAAAATGAAATTCAGCAGATAATCTTATGTAGAGCATTACGGATGAAATATATCAAACATAGAGCAAAACACCAAGACCTACTACTGTAAATATTGCATCTCACTACTCAAACTAGTAAAATATAAGCGGATGTCCTAGGTCTGAAAGAAGTTGTTCTTTCAGTTTGGAAAAGCCTTGTGTTATAACCACCCCTTGAAAAAGGAAGCAATGGGGACTAGGAAACATTTGAGTAAATCCCTAAAGAATACATAAGGTATGGCCATTGGAGGCGCATGTCTGGCGCCAGACACGTCCCTCTCGCGAGATTTAAGAGGCGATAAAAGGTCCGTTGCAAGCCAACTCAATACTGGAGTAGAGACCTGGATCACACAGTGAACATGCTAACAGTTTAGGCTGTTTGATGGTGAGTTAGTACTAGAGAGATATTTAACTCAAATGGCCTGCATCATAGGGTATCCCAAATAGAAATGTTCCTGCCCCCCTCCTATCCCACCCTTAATTTAAAGGATACAAAAATAATCAGAAAATACACCTCTACCTGCATTCACATATAACATCTACTACCCTAAAGTCCAAAGTAGATATCAATTCTTTCTAATAGGGCCATAAATGAAACAAAACTAGCCCATCCTCTACCCATTTGAAGGAATAACCCTATAATGTATCCATTACAGAGATCTCCTTCTGTGAAACTATGGAACTATGCCTCCATAAAGTAAGACAATCAAGATTTTACGATTTGTTATAGTGAGACTAAAATGAAATATAACTATGAAGGACATATAAAGGGGAGATCATGAAGAAAAATTATGAATAAATTTATTCATGGTATGGTAGAGTTGAAGCAACATCAATGAAAAAATCATGTTCATTGTCATCTCACTAGCTGAATTGTGTACCCCCATCAACGATACAACATCCAATCTCTCACGGCTTCCAATATTTGGTATAAATTATATATACATCTACACAAATCTCTTTTGCCAGCCATCTTTCTCTCTCAAAGAAAATCTATTACAGGCCATTCTGGCTGTAAATCTTTTTCTCGGCTGGTGAGAGCACATAATTTGGTCCTTTGGATGAGCCCATTATAAAAATGGAAAGAAATGGGCTGTGGGTGGAGATAGACCCAGAGAACAATGAAAATTGAATGAAGTAAAACAGCAGAGACATGATTCAGAGACTGTAATGCCTCACCGAGTATTCTAAGACCTCTTGGGTTGGACAGAACATCTCCTTTACTCTGCGACCATTCTTATAAATCTTGAATGTCGGAACAGTTCTGACATTCTCAGCATTAGCTACAGCCAGACTTTGCTCCAAATCCACCTATCATAACACAATGGTACAGATAGATCCTTATCACCGAAAAATGTAAAAGAAATATAAATGTTCATAACAGTCCTAAGTCAGTTATAACCTCTATTAAATGTATCAGCTGTAATGGTTTCTAACCTTGAGAAAATTGGCAGATGGATAACGATCACAGAGTGTATTAAAAAATGTGGATATCTGCTGGCATTGCTGGTTCGATTTAGTCTTGAAAAGAACAACTGAAATACCTGAGGATTAAAGTTATAGTACACTCAGAGAAAATAAATTATAGGAAGCAGAAGGATCACAAGTCCAAGTTCTAAAAGGTGGATGAATACTTACCAGGCGATGATATCGCAGTTCTGAATTGACCAAGACCAAAAATTTCCACCACTTCACCACCAAACTTTGTGTTAATTACTTCCTCCCCACGGGATTTCTTCAATGCCACTTGGGCATGGAAAAGATCTTCTGCTACCTCATTGTCCCCTGGAAGTTCCCTTCTTAAAACTTCATAATCTCTCACAGATTCAGCCCAACGTTCAAGCTATAATTAAAGAAGGAAAATATTTTGATAATCCATCAAATCTACAATAATAAAGTAATGAAATATGAATATACAAATTTTAATTACCTTGCAGTTGGACGATGCTCTTCGAAGAAGAGCCTTGGTGTAATGTGGTTGGATCCTTAGAGCATGATTGCAGTCATCAACAGACCGCTCCCACTGTCTAAGTTTAGACCAACATGCTGCTCTATTGCAATATAGAACAGAGTTGGAAGGATCGAACTTCAGGCCGTCCCCATAAGCAGAGCATGCTTCAGAGAACTTGCCCGAGTTGAATAGATGGTTGCCACGAGCACGGGCTCTTGCTACCAATCTCACATTATTCAGCACCACTGATATTTCGTTATTTAGGGGATCAATTTGGCCAGCCTTTTCAGCTGTTACCACAGCATTCTCAAACCTGTAAGACATCAATCTTTCATTCTTATTCACCTTAAGGGAAGAAAAAAAAAAATCAACTACAATTTTCATGGGACTTAATATATTTAGCTCACCTTCCCAATGCCATGTCAATTTGTGCTTGAACAAAGAAGATGTAAGATTCAGAGAGCATTCCAAAGACTTTCCCCTGTGCATATGACAGGGGATATGGCTCTACTTTGGGTATGATTGCTAGGCTGGAATCTGCATCCTGAAGTTGATGGAGCTTCAGAAGGGCTTCCGCTCTACATGCAAAGAGCTGCAAATACAATTCAAACCAATTCAGGCATTTCACCATTTTTAAAGTTTAAATTAATTCTTCCCATTACACTAATAACTTGGGGAAGGTTTTACCTGAGGAGAGGAATGTGCTCCAGCAGCAATGGCTGCATCACCTTCTCTCATTGCACTCTTCCAATCACCTATTTTGCGTGCATCAGCACATCTTTTCATATGGCTCTCGACAGCCTGTAATTTTTTCAACTCAGCTGCATCTGTTTGCTGTCCTGGGAAACGAAGGTGGCTCCTGGAACACTCAACCTGCCCTAACCTGTAAGTAAAGCAGGAAAAGAGATTTTGTTCAAAACTTATGACCTTCGATAATTCAAGCAACATAGTGCACATGAAACGATAAAATCCTCACACTTCAACTCGCATAACCATTAAAATAACAAATTTAAACAGAAGTAGATGTAGATTGTAATAAGAGCATTTTTAGGAACGAAGTTGCAAGTAGGATTGAAATTTCTTTCTAATTAATGCTTGAGCTCTAAAGTTATAAAGTTTACAGCTGAGGCAGTTATACACTTCTTCTTTTTTTAAAAAGTTTACAGCTGGGACAGTTATACACTTGACCTCAACACAAGCAGCTAGCCTTTCAATAAAAAGTTATACACTTGGTGCTAAATTAAGGCCCTACATTTGTTTAGTTTGTCCGCGGACTGATACTAGCTAAGGGACACAGGTCCGTACGTTTGTTGTTCCCGGGTTTTCTACTTCCCAAATTAGGGGTTCAGTTAACCATTGTCGGGTGATTACATTGGCTAGTCGAAAATCTGGTGCGAAGTGGCAGAACATGTGCTTTGCCAAAATCGCCCAACTGCTTTAACGGCTTTGGGAACTCCGCAGACTCGATCTCCAGGCTGCTAGCTAAGGCAGTGCCAGAAAATGCCTCTTTGGTAGTTCTGTTGTCTCAGTTTTTATGTACAAGGGCCGGACTAGTAATTTATACAGGTAAAAATGGTGAAGGTCATAACGCCACTGAGAATGTGGGTTTCATGTTTCAAGCAAAAAATATATATATATATATATTTTATGGACTGGCTGTTGTTTCTTTTTTCAATCGAAAAACTACAAGATTTTGTTGTTGGGAGATTGGTTGAGGAAAATAAGACGGATGCAGTGCATTGGAAACCTTTTAAGTGAGAAAACTAAAATCCCTAAAAAAAGTAAAAGACTCGTGAGGTGGTATGGGCACTATTACTCTTCAAGTTGAGATGATGATGAGAGAACAGTCTTGACCAAACGGTGCTGGGAGAACTATCTATAATCGAGCTACAATCACCCTACCTAGCTACATGCAGCCATCGCAAGACGACTGTGTAGTTACTATATTTTCAGGAAGCCACATAACGTGTGAATAATAGTTTTCTGTGTCATCCCCCATTGGTAAAAATGCTCTAAGTGATTCAAAGAAATCTGGTGAATTGATTATATACTGAGAAGCTACAAATCATATGGAGTCACGCAATTCTCAAAATCAATCAATTAGATAAGCGAAAAACAAGTAAGAATAACTCAATAGTCAATACAAGAAGAGTAGAAAAAACAGATATTCCTAATTTATAAATAACTTAGGAAAAACAATAATATAGGTTATGATCTAGATCATTTACCTTAGGTGAAGAGATGCCAATCTTTGATGTGCCCTCGCATAGCCCGAATCCAACCTTACTGCCTCCTCACACTCCAATACCGCCTCCCCCAACCTCCCAAGACCTGTCAATGCCGCAGCCTTGTTACTTCGATATGCTGCATTGTTGGGTGCGATAGAGACAGCTCGCTCGTACAAACACAATGCCTCTGCAAAGTGCCCCTTCTTATATTCTTCATTTCCCGCTACCTTAACTACTTCTGGATCCGACAAACTCACCATTGACTGTGTAGAGCCCGTTCTCACTTCACCCGATTTAGCTGAGCTAGACCCGCCGCCTCTCATTATACTCCCATGCCCATAATTCCCCATCCCTGTCCCTAAAACATCACTACGGGTCGTACCCAAACTTCGATGAACCATACTCGTCTTCGGGATCTTCCCAGACGGGCAAATATTGCCCATCGGCAACACATTGCCCACATTCCCACTCGGCGAATTAACCGAACCACCACCCGAATAGATCAATGGGGCACCAGCAGAATTCGATCTCCGATGCCCAGGCTTGAAACCACTCCTACCCGCAATCAAGCTAGTTCCACTAGACCCGGAGAGCTCACCGGAATGATTCTTTCGAACCCCATCATTCGATCTTTGCAAACCCGGGTTGACATTGGTACTTCCAGGTTTCCCAGAAACCGAACCCGACGAGCTAGAACTACTACTAGGTGTTGCTATGGGGTTGTTTCTAGTAGTTCTTAGAGGCGAAACAGGAGAAGCCAGATCTAGTTGTTCTCTGAAATCTGACTTGTGGGGTTTGTCACAAATCAAAGAAGCCTCTAAACGATTGGTGAGGGCTTCGATTTCAGATGTGGGTTTTGTTAAAAGTGACATTTTATCAACAACAAAGATTGAAAAATTGGGTACATTTAGAACAACTCAAAGATGAAGATGGAATGATGTACCTTGAAGAAGACATGAACACATAGACAGTTGAGGATCTCGTGATCTAAAGGGTTCTAAGAGAGAGAGAGAAGATAATTCTATCTTTGAGAGCTTCACGAGATGTCTCTCTCAATCTAGAGAGATAGAGATTCCTTCTCTCTGCTCTTCTGATCTCTTGCTCTATTTTTATTTTTTTTAATTTCTACAGTGAAAGTGAATGTTAAGAGCATCTACAGCATTGTAGTGCTCCATCTGTGTTTGGGATAATAAGAAAGGCTTTTACTTTGTCACCACCTAAATTGCTGCTAAGTCTAAATCTAAATCTCTATATAACTTAATAGGAAAGACTTTTACTTCGCCATAGACACTTTGGGTATATTGTCTCAAGAGTTTGACTTGGCTCGCCCACTCGAATGTTTAGAGCGTCTCCAGTAGAGTCTAGGTTGGGAGCACATTTCACTGTCTTTTCCCACATAAGAG
Source organism: Kingdonia uniflora (assembly GCA_014058105.1). Taxonomy (NCBI): domain Eukaryota; kingdom Viridiplantae; phylum Streptophyta; class Magnoliopsida; order Ranunculales; family Circaeasteraceae; genus Kingdonia; species Kingdonia uniflora. The sequence goes on from JACGCM010000121.1 coordinate 923,060, forward strand.
TATAGGTAAAGACAATCTGCAACAATGTAAACTCTGGTGTAAGCTTTCAACCTAGGCTCTTTTTTTTTGCTAAAGAGAGTAGATTTAGATAGTTCGGTGTAACATTAGCAACACACATAGAACTGAAACTTTGAGATTCAAAACTCTAAGTAAAATGCCCAATAATGCTCGATTTTTAATCAATTAGGCTTAAACTTGTTATACAAATTTTGTCAGGTTGATATGCTCATCACACATATGTGTCTTACTAATGCTCTAAAGATAACAACGTGAACTAATTAAAAAGGGTGAGAAATGATAGGTTGTTTTTTAGGGTCTATCAATAATTCCACTCATTTAGAGATTGTAATGTATTATAGGTAAGTGGGGTATCGAACGCAGGGGTTTAAGAACTTCTATCTAGTCTAAATTCTAAGGGGATCTGGGGTTGGTTGATGTTGTAACTAGGTTGAAACTAATTAAAGTAACGGCTCTATCTAAGTAGTGATATGTGCATTTATGTGCCTTATTTAAGCCTTTTTTTACATACTCTTTTGATTATCTTTTGACCTTAAATACCTAATTTTGACTTAATTACCACATTTTTATGATATAAGCATTGCTGGAGACAATATGAAAGATAAAGAGCTTGAAAACCTCTTTTGTGACTAAAGAAGTCCAAGTCAGGAAGTCCAAATAAAGGCCCAATTTAGAAGGAGAAAAGTCTCGAATTTTAAAGCATACTTGAAGAATGGCTTTTACGATCAAAAACCTATATTGAAGATCAAGACGCTCAAGCATTAAAATTTTCAAGACCAGAAGTCCAGCTTTTTCGAAAATTACACGCTTATTTTTGATCTACTAGTCGAAAAAGATCAAATGAATTGAACCCCCTTTTTAGGGTTTGAAGACGGTCATCTTGTGACATCATAAGTGAAGGTTAGAAGCGCCAATCAAGTCCTTATTCAGTGAATTAGGTCAGAAGAAGACTTGTACTATAATGTTTCCTATAAATACAAGGTTAAGCCTATATTGTAAGCCATCCAATTTATTCCAAAAATTGGAGGTTAAATCTTGCCAGACTCTTGGTTTAATTTATTTTTCTTTCTCCCTTCTCTTTAGTTTATGTTTTGTTATTTAATTTCTTTAGTAGTTTTTAGATTATGAGGAACTAATCTTCTTAGGATTTTGACCTATGGAGAGGAAGCCTCGATCTTACATGTATTCTATGGGTAATTCTTGATATATGGTTTTCATGTTATAGATTCTTAGCACAAATCTCTTTGTTCTAGATACTTAGCTTTATTATGCTCAAATGACGATTTGATCTTAGAGCATGTATGGTATGAATTTAGTTTGGATATAAGAAGTAGCTAGATTTTCTTAGGCTAATAATAAGAGATTTTAAAAGTATGATTACTTGTCTCATGCTCTAAACTGAAGGAGATAAATTCTCTACATTGAAATCTAGGAATCGAGTTTAGCCTTAACACGTTGAACTCACTAATTTATCTTAAGGAGAAATTAGTAAATGATTCTTAGGAAACTTGAATTATAGTACGAATAGAGTTAATTCAAGTAGAAGACCATTGTTTGGAAACCCTAGAAACAATAAGTTAGAGGTGGAATCCGAAGGAAGAAACTTAGTTTTAAAATTATTAATCGTACTTTAGTGACAATTCGTGAAAACATAACCTTTGCAAAACCACTCTCCCCTTTAGATTTTCTATTAAAATTTTTCTCGGAAATGTCCCCGTAGTTGGATACCCTTACTTATACCTATACTATTTATTCAAGTAATCTTTTAGTTGGGACTTTTGATTAGACAGTTGACGATGGTCTATCAGGTACGCACCTATGTAGTACATTTTTATTATTTCAATTTATTTGGACTCTCCACTTAAAGTACTTTGAGTGGTCTATGTCTCTAATTCCCTATTTATTGGATAAGATAAATAGGGTGATTTGGTTTGTTTACCACATAAATCTTATGGCCTAAATTGATGGGGATTTACTATCGCTTTGATCGGGTCAGTATTTGAACGCCTCGTTGATATGACTTTGAGTTTTGTCTACAATGAATAGTGTTTGGCTAAGTATTCATTCACTGGTCCCTGCACATAAACATTCAATAGCTAAAGGTCTGTATCGGGTTGGGCGTAATAGACCTGCGATCGCAGGTTGACTGGTTCCTTGATATCTCAACTTCAATTGTGTGTATTATCTAATCCTGTGATAGATACATTATTGTGCCTATTTTATGTTTTTTTACTTGTGTAGTGTTCCTTCTGGCCCCTTAAGTCCTGATTTTCTCTTTGATTCACACTTTACAGGTTCAGAACTATTAGAGAAGCTTTTGAGCTGAGAAGAGCATATATGCTACAGTTGAACACTATTGGGGACTATCACCAAAAACTGTACCAAACTGGGGAGAAAATACTAAAGTTAGGGCTGACAATTTGACCCGAACCTGTTAACACCCGACCCAAATTTCGCGGGTTTGGGTTTAACATTTGCGGGTTTCAGGTCAATTTGGGTCGACCCAACTAACCCATTTAGATAACGGGTCAGGTTCGGGTTTTACTATCCCAGTTTCGTGTTGACCCGCAAACCTGTTTAACTTGAATGTAATTTAATGTTATACTCTAACCAACTCATTGCTGAAAAGTATCGCTTGGAAAATATGGTAACATTTCATTCATTCTCCTCTATTTGATTATATTTTTTTCAATATATGATTTTGTACCAACGAGCTTTTAATTATTCAAACTAAGATTTTTTTTCTTTTTTGTGTATCTTCAAAAGTGTTTGATTTTTGAATTTCTTTATCTTTCTCTCTTTGTCTTGGAGCGATGAACCATTCGATCCTAATGAATCCAATATTCTTTAGCATTCTTATAGTTTAACTTTTGTTTTACCATCCTCTCTTTCTCCCCCTCTCTCATGAATGTTCTCTTCAAATCTCTTTTTCAAATTTGTATGTTTTTTTGTGGATTATTATCGTCTACTTGAGAAAAATCAAGCCTCTCTACGGTGAACTTTTGATCTCATCTCACTTTTGATTTTTAAAAGCTCTCAAAATCACCCTCTAATTATTTGATTTTCAGTTGCATTTTGAGTTTTTTTTATTTAAATCATGCAGGTTAATAGGTCGGGTAGGGTCAACCCAATTATATATATGTAGGTTGGGTTTGGGTTTACGAATCTGATTTGTTTAATAAATGGGCCAGGTTTAGGTTTTGTGTTTCTCAACTCAAACCCGGCTGACTCGTGACGGGTTGTCCAGCCCAACCCAATTGCCACCCTAAACTTAAGAAAATCACATCCAGCAGTCAGGAAGAGCTTAGAAGAATCCAAACTTGGATAAAGACTCAAGAAAACTAGATAAGACGCAACACTTGAAGATAATAGTTAAGGATCCAGTCAACCTGCGATTGTGGGTTTGTTTTAACCAACTGACCCGCGATCGCGAGTTAGTTTCAACGCCAAGTGGAGATCTTTCACCGTGTTGTTCTTGGTTACATCTGAATTCTCAAATGAGGTCCAAATTTTGAAGCTTGTTGGGCATTTTAGATTTTTTGTTTGGATTTTTTGTTATCTCACCTAAGGACTGGACTTCTATAAATGGCTGTCCCCAAGGTTTATTAGAGGGTAATTTTTTATTTCTATAAATGGTTGTCCCCAAGGGATTTCTAAGGATTACTAAGTCTTCTTGTGAGCTTAGACTTTCATTTCTAGCATTTAATTTATTTATGCTTTCTTTAAGTTTAATTAGCACAGTTTAAGTATAAAGGGTTAATCCCTTCACGATGTAGCATGGGGAAAAGACATGTGATGTAGCGCCCTGATTTTTTTTTCTTCCGTTTATAGGCCATTATAGGTATGCGGTTGTAATTGCAGTAACTAATTAAGTTGCCCCTGTAATACCTTATCACAATCTTTTGAGTTATTAAAATTCAAATAGGAAATAACCCAAATAGCCCACGACTCCAGCCCTCCTTATTCTCCTCCCTTTCACCATAATCTCCTCCTTAAACAATAATTCATATCTCCAAATTTCAATCTTAGAGATATTAGATTTTGAGAGATAAAAAGAGCATAAAAGTTCCAGTAGAAGATTGGAGAAGTACCACCCTATAAACATCAACAATTAGTCTTAAGCAAGGGGTGTTATAGAAGCTTTGTAAGAGGAAGAAAGTTGCTGAAATTTCCTAGAGCATGTAAATCAAAGGCGATAAAGTTATCGTTATACATTGCTTGACTTCTCCGGGATTGATTAAATTATTGGAGCATTGAGAGGACTTTTCTTTTTATTAAAATCAACTGAATTCACCGATTCAGGCAAGTACCATTATTGCTCGTCATTGCTCTTTGATCGGAATAATGTTTAGATATAGATGATATGCCATATGTTTGGTAGATTATCATGTCATATAGATTCACTTATTTAGTGTTCTCATCATAACTGTTTTGTGATGATATTACTGTAGAAATTCATAGCTTGATATACAATTATTCGGGAACCCATGAATAGTAGGTCTGCTAGATTTAAGATGAGCATGTTACTGTGAGAGTTTGAATACTAGGATGTGTGTGTGTGTGGGGGGGGGGGGGGGGGGGGGGGGGATATGGACTTGCTATAGATTAAGCCCAATATATTTATGAGTTGTTTCTGTAAGTAGTTATATAATGCTATAATAGTTCTCTTTTATACAAACAAAGTAAAAGATACATTCATAGATTATATCCTAGGACATAACTTGATTAATTTGGACAGTACCATACTCAGATTATATATATGTTTGTGCAGTGTATAACTTGTAATGATATAAATAGACCTATGTCAGTAGCATTGGTAGTAATTCATTGGTGTCTTCATGTTCAGCCCTTAAACATAGATGTACAGGTTGTACCATGATGCTCAATCCAGGAGGTACTAAGCATAAGCCTACATTATCATATGACATTTGGCCATCTAGTATTTGAAATTTGTTTCTATACTAAACATATAATATATAATTGTTAATCAGAGTTTGAAATGCCTAAATCTTGTAAGTATCAAGGGAGATATTTGGCATACGATTTACCTTAGTTGTACTTATAGGACTTCAATTGATATAACCTTTGTTAACTAAGGGTAGAGAGATCATTGATAGTCAGAGTATAAGATCATCGACAGATTCCCCACTCATATACCTGTGAGGGTAGAAAGGTTGTTGAGCATAAGATCGCCAATTATATGATATAGTTTTATTTCCTATAGATCAAAGACAGATAGGCCATTCTGATTGAGTGTCGGTCTCTCAAGTCATTTATGCATAAGAGAACTTAGAGTCATGTACACAGTAGGGCTATGTTGTCTCGATTCCTTAAACAAAAGATTTGGCAACTGTTTATCAGTGTCCCAAGGTTACAAGCCCCTAAATTATTTTTATGTTACTTCTCGGCGGTATGCTTCGCGAGCATCCCATGGGCTTAGATCCCTGAAAGTTAAAATAAATTAGGCTTTAGACCTGTAGGTTGAAACTCCTAAACCACCTTGATCTGGTGTTTTCTCCTGCTAATTCCTGGCTCACGAAAAAGGAATCTGCCAATCTCTGGCTTGACAATAAAGGATACGCTTCTATTGAGGATAGAAGGGTACGAGAGTGGGGTCCCATTGAACGAAAAGTGATCCTGTGTACATCGTCAGTTAGTTATCCCCCATATCTAATAACACTCAATAAATACTTTATAATGCCGGTTGGCGCCGACGCTTAAAAACAATATTAATAATTGAACCTCATTTTCCCCAGTAATCATTGCATCATTTATACATATAGGTACAATTATTATATCACATTAGTATCTCTTTATTATCTCGGTCTGTCATGTTCAATGACTGGCAATAATTGTGCTTGCTAACGCTTTGTGTGCTATATTTTTCACAGAAGGCCGAGCACAGTTGATTTTGGTTAGTGAGGCTTGGGTGATCGTTTCAGAATTCTTTAGAGTTATATTGGATTGTTAAGCTGTGTCGTAGGGTATTTATGATATTTTATTTTAGATTTCATTACCGTATTCGATTTCTCGTTATTGAATTTTATTGAGAATATTATCTATTTTATTCTATAATTGATATATTTTCGTTGTATTACTTTGGTGTAGTTGATGTAGTTAATTTGTTTAGAATGATAATACATCTATGGGGTTTATCCGTGGGATACCCGACTTGTTATGCTTCAAGATTTGCTTTATGATTTATTATCAGAAAGTGGATTTTGGGGAGTGACATGTGATGCCATAGCTAGAGACCTCAGTGTTAAATACTTTAGAAGAACTGCTTTAACTAAGACCGTAGATATTGAATGATTAATGAGACCCGATCGAGGCCTTTAGCTGTGAAATGTTATTGTATAAGGACCAATGAATGGATACTTTGCCATATACAATTTACTGAAGATCGAGACCAAAGTCCTCTTAGAGAAAGATTATATTCCTAACCCGATCTAGGCGGTAGTAGGTCTCACTCTCACCCTGACTCTAAGATGTAGATGATAATAAAACCACATCACCCTGGCTATCTGATTCAGAAAATAGGGAATTAGAGACCTGAACTACTCAAAGTATTTGATCATAGACTTTGAGTGGATAGTCCAAATACATTGAAACTTTAGATATACATGTCTTAGGTGCCTACCTAGGCTAAGCCCCTTAGCTTAAATTGGATTAAGCCTAGTTATAGCATCAATCAAAACCTAGATTCCTTTAGAGTTTTAAACTAGCTAGAACCTCTTAAACCTCCATGTGTTTAACACCCCACTTACATATAATACATTATAATCTCTTTAAAAGTATGATTATTAATAGACCCTAGAAAATGACCAATCATTCCATCGTGTTCTAGAGTGATACTTGTTTCATTTAAGATATCCCCTACTATTGGGGGTGATCTACTTGAGTGTTCGTTCCTTATTTTGATGCAGTTTTTACCGTCACCAGTAGTATGTAAGATCTAAGACCTGCAAAGTGTGAATGTAAAACTTGGCTGAGCGGGCATTAAAGAAGCGCCTAGCCCAAGAGTGGTGATGGTTGTACCAGTGGATTAGTCCAATATCGCTTAAAATCTTACGAGGTGTATGGTCTATAAATTAAGATTCTACTATACATGTTACCGATGCCTTTTCATAGGAATAAAAAAATTCCATATTGCTGGAGATTCGTAATGGTCAAGTGGGGACAATATCGGTGCGCGTAGAGTGAGGTTGTGACCGTGAAACATATAAAATATTAGGACTGAAGGGGCTCAAGAAGGAAAAAAAATACAAGTATAGAAGGCATAAAATAAACACAATAATGCGCCTATCAAATACCCCTAAACTTATCATTTTGCTCGTTCCAAAGAAAATAAACAAAATACTAACTGCAAGAATTGAAAAACCATTTTTCCAGGTATTGCGATTGCATTTAGCATATGCAATAAGCCATTAAAACCCATATATCCCTAGTGGACGAGCTTTGTCTCGTGAGAGTTTGATTTAGATTTTCCCACAAAATCTATGCTCAGTACGTTTAATGCTTTAGAAGAAGTCTTTTTAGTGTTTTAACAATATTTTTCTTTTCTTATTTATTAGTATTTTACAGTGTTTTGCTCGTCCCTTTTAAGATTTACAGGTAATGGTAATACCATTTCTCTTTTTAGATAAGGTAAGTAGTGTTTTTAAAAAAGTTTAAACAACATGTTTGATAAATGTTAATCTCTTTAGTAAACAAATACCCCAACATGTATTAGCATATTTGAGAAGTACCCCACTTTTGGTCTTTGACCAGGGTAAACTTCAGTTGACTTTGCTTGACTGCAGTCAACAGGAGTCAAAAAATTTAAAATCCCAAAATACCCTTTTGTGTTTATAACATTAAAAAAAATCAAATGTTTTTTTAATAAAAGGAAGCAGTCTCGGAATACTTACCATTTAATCTAGCGGCATACATAAGTCGACCGTTATACATCTTCTTCGTCGATAAACAGACTCACGTGTATTTCACGTAAGGGTAGTTTGGGTTTTATACTCGGTCACTTGTTATTCACGTGTAGTCAAACATAGTCAACTAAAATTGACCCTGGTCAAAGACCAAGAGTGGGGTATTTCTCAAATATTGGATAAACTGTGGGGCACTTCTCAAATATGTCAAAAAATGTTGGGGTATTTGTCTAAAAAAACACCTTTAGCAAATATACAAGGGCATCACTTTACAATAGAAGTGGAAAGCTTCCTCAATAACTTCATATCTATTAAAATGATAAATCCCGAACAAAAACATCTCTTTATTATTATGGGGCGGTATTTTTTCCACTTTGGACAAGTCTGCCTTATGTCCAGAGACAAAGAGGGGTCAGGATGCGATGTGGGTGCCTCGAGAATCTCACATGAATGGGCAATTTCGGAAGTTCAAGTTTTAAGTCTAAAAGCTAAAAAAACAAATCCCAACTACAAACTACTCTTCTCCTCTCCCGACACTTTGTTCTCCAAAACAAACAAACAAAAACCTCAAAACAAAGTCTATATATTATAGGGTGTTTTTCGTATAGACAAGTTTGCTCACAAGAGAAAAACAAAGAGGGGTTGAGATTGGGTAAATGAGCGAGATGAATGGACGAGATCTATTTAAATCTTGGTACAACAAGGGTACATCAGAAAAAACACATCAAAAGGGTACTTTAGTCATAGTGCATCTCTACCTCTTAACAACTAAGCCCGATTATGTTTCTCCCATCACGTCTCTCTCTCCTAAAGCCGTCTCTCTCTCCAAGAACTCTCCATCTCTCCCATCAACACCTCTATCTCTCTCTGAATCAATATACTTGTCTTTTTTCTCGCTTTCTAGCAGAAACCCTAATTTTATTATCAAAACCTTAATTTTCACTCTTTGATTACTACAAAACCCTAATTTCTAAACTCAACAGGCACTTATCGATAAAAAAAAATAGGTATCTCTATGTCCGTCTCTTCACAGAGCCAGGTCGAGTGTTGAAGGACTAGTTTCTGATCGCTAAGTTTGTGATTTGAAGTGTCGAATGTTGGCGTGAACATGCACAATTTTGTATCCCCTGGTATATTGTTGTTTTATGTTTTTTTTTATGAATTATGAGTGCTGATTAGGGTTTTTAATTTGTGGGGTTGAGTTCATGTTAATGGGTTTCCTTATAAATTAGTAGCTCTAAAAAAATCAAATCTTTAGTAATTTTGTGAAAAATGAGATTTAAGTATTGAGGAAGTCGACGAATTGGTTAAACAATTTTAAGATGTTAATTTAACTGTTTTAGGGAAATTTGTAATTGAACTATATGGAACCATACTGTAAAATATTGTAACATGTTTGGGAAAATAAAAAAATGAAATCAGGCTTGATGAAGTTGCAAAAATATTAAGAGGGGAATTTGGGGTTGAGGAATAAAGGAAGCTTTTTGGGGATTTTGCTGAATACTTAAGAAAGGGCTTTGGAGGAAATGTGATAATTGGGGAGAATTAGGAGCATGATGTACCATATATCATTCGCTCCTGACCACAATAGGGACTAGGGGAAGTGTCTATACTAAGACTATGAATTCGTATAATTTCATACTCTTTATTTGGCAATGATACATTAGGATGAAACTTCCCATAATGACAAGGAGAATCTCTTTTGTGACTCTTAAAGCCCACAGGCGATCAACAGATGTTTAAGGCGAATGTTTTCAAGCTTTTAAAAGGACCTGAATAATGTCTGGTTCCATACATTCAATGAGAGCATAATAGGCTGAAAATGCTTAGCGGATCACTCTAAGTGACTCCAGCTTCACCCTCCCCCTACAACAGTACCAAGAATTAAACTTCCAGTTATTAGTCATCTTCAACATAAAGTGAAAGCAAACAGTTAGCAAATAGTCAGACTACAGCCTAAGAGCATCTATGATATCGGTAAGATGGGAGCAGCTCCCAAAATCAAGCTCTAGAAGTCGAGATGGGAGAAAAATTCCCACTCTCTTCTCACTTTAAAGATGACTACAACAATCCACTGAGAAATATATTGATATCCTACCCAGGAGCACTTTTGTAAGGTGTCTCTGGGATTGAGTCTTTATTATAGCAACTATAATGCCGATTTGAAATATTTGTATTCCTAGGACAAAATTTTATCTCCATGTAATGGCCACAAACATGTCGTGATCCTCTCCACCATTGTGGATGGAACATAATCGTGTCATTTGTAAAAGAAAATGGGACTACAAAGTTTGTGTGCATTAGCAATGGCTACCAATTATTCTGACTAAACAGCTACCAAATAGTAATACAAAGGTGTGTCATATCAATGAATTTGAGAGAGAGGTTTTAGCGCCGAAGGCACGTTAATGGACAATTTTATAGCGCCGAAGGAGTGTTGACGTATTCAACGTGGCGAGCCACGGATAGTACTAGTATATTTTTATTCAGACTCACTATTTCAAAAACCCTAGAAGGACCTGCTGGAGACTCGAACCCTCATTCAATGCTCTAATAGGTCATCCTTCTAGCCATTGCACCACTAAAGCTTTACGAGCTAAGAAAAAAAATTAGATCCTTTAAGCTTAGGGCAACTAGTCTGTTAATTTCCTCCAGCGAACAGGTCTCTATCTCTCTTTTATTTCTGTAATGTGGTTTTAATTCTCACATTTTTTGTTTGAGTGTAATTCTATCTGATAATCTAAGATTTCGAATTAGACTCCCAAATTGGGTCAAGTAATATAGGGTGGTTTGGTTAGGATTTTGAAATTGGATTTTAGGTGATTTTAATTGCCAGTGTTTTGGTGTAGATATAACACCAAGCTTTTAGAAATAATAATTATAATTAGGGGATTGAATGGTTTAGATAATTTGTAATTGGTGAAGGGTATGGATATACTGAAACCTTGCATTATATTATTATATTTTAGGTGGAGGGCATGGATATCGATTTTGATCTTTTCAATTTTGAGTCGTCTGTTTGTAAGTGACGATCTTACTTATCATAGTACAACATTCTTTCATTATTTTTGCGCAACCTTTGTACTTGAGTAATTGTTAAATAACGATGATGCACTATTTTGGCAGCCAGGGCTGGGGCAAAATTCAAACGATATTCATGCCCTCCACACTGTCTATAGTGATGTTCCAATAAGTTAATGAATTCCAAGTTATGGTTTATCAAAGTAGGCGTTCTCCATACTTTTTTTGGTTAATATGTTGCTATGGGCATAAGAAGTAGTGATCTTCCCAAAAAAAAATCCTAGCTTTTGATCAATGGTGTTCTAGTCTATTATACATTAGAGAGCGGTGTTTTTCAAATAGATAAATTTTTCATTGTCTCAAAGATAAAGAGGGGCTAGGATTTGTGAGAAAGAGAGAGATGGACGGCCTAGATTCATTTTACTCTCATACTTAGGGGTACTTTGGACAAAACACGAAAATGGATAGTTTAGTCTAATTGCTTCTCTTTATCTCTCCCATCTTAAGCCCCACTCTTCATCTCTCCTAAAGACATCTCTCCCATGAGCACCTCCCTCTCTCTTTCTAAGCAAGGTACTCGCTCTCTCTCTCTCTCACACACACACACACAGTTATACTTTCTATTACAGTGGTTGTTGGTTTGTTGTTGTTGTTGTTGTTGTTGGTCATAATCATAAGAAGAAGAAATCGCTCTCTCTCTCTTTCTATTTCTGTTATACTTGTTGTTGCTGGTTTGCTGTTGTTGTTGTTGGTCTTAATCATAAGAAGAAGAAATCGATTTTGACACTAAGTTATACTTGGACTGTTGTTATGATGTTGTTTTGTTTTTCTTTAACACTAAGTTATACTTGGACTGTTGTAGTTACAACTTCTAAGCAAATCCTTCATAGGGGATAGCTTACAATGATTTTTAAGAGTTGCTACTTACATTTCTACTTCAAAGGCCTTAAACCCTTGGTTAGCAAACATGCATAAGATGTAACTTAGAATAGAGGCCAGCAGAGAAAGTTCCATGAGTATTGAAGTTATAATGGTTTATTTGAATTGTGACAGTTTTAATTTTGTCTTTGAATGGTGTTTGTTGAGTGTTTGGAGTTTAATCGTTCATAAAAAGTTTAATTGTGACAATACTTACGAGCTCACAATACATCGTCTCGCCTCGGCGAAATAGTTCTCGGCTATCGAAGAAATACTCGAGGAACAGAAGAAGTATAATAATATGCTCAAAGAAGGTTTCGCTATCCGAATCATTTCCCTTTATGGGAAAGCAGGTATGGTTGATCATGCTTTTAAGACGCTTGAACAATTACTTGAGTTAAAATGTGATCGCACGATAAAGTCTGTAAATGCGTTACTTAGTGCTTACGTAGATTCTAAGAAGTATGACGGAAGTCGAGCCTCGATTTCGTGAACTAATGAAAGAGTTTGAGCTTACCCCGGATAAGTATTTGTATATTATTGCCATTGGGGCAATTTGTCAAAGGGGTAATTTTAATGAGGCGATTGGGATGTTAGATGAAATAGAGAAGAATGGGGTGGAATCGGGTGTGATTATTTACGGTATTATTTTGAATGGGTTGTATAATAAGTATGAGTTGTTTTCGGAGGGTGAGGAGATTTGGTCAAGGATGGAAAAGGGGTGGTGTTGCTCCTGATATACAATATTATACGACAGATATAGTACATAAAATGTACCATGTATATGTTTCATGGGGTTGTACCATGTACATGTTTTTTTCTTTTCTTTTGGTTCCAGGGTTTTGGTTTCTCGAGAACTTTGGCAGAAGCAGAAGCAGAGACTCTACTCCAATGTTTGTCCCATGTTTGTTTAATTCATTGGTGTTCATGTCTTAGTCTATGGTGTTTAACGACTGGAAAAACTCTATAGCGCCAAAGGCGTGTCGCTGGGATCATCGTGGCGAGCTACGGGAAGTACTAGTCTATATTATCCCGCAATATATATCCCATGCATAACCATTCATCTGCCACTTTCTCCTTACATCTCTAATAGAATAACACGCTTGAGGACCGTCATGTATGTTGACCCACCAATTTATAGAGCTTTGTTGACAACAATATCGGGCTTTATTAATTTAGTAAGCATACCGAAGGCCAAACCGAGGAAAAAAATTGTATCTTTAACTTTCGAGGCGATCCGACCCACTGCATCAAAACTATTGCATTGCGGTCCAGTAACGATTATTATAAAGATTGATGCGTGAAAATGACATATTATGTTATGAAGTAGAAGGTTAAAAAACTACGGCAAAGACGGCTGGCAAAAAAAACTGGATTGGAAGGGGATTTAATTTCCCATGCCCTAGAGTTGAACTACACAATAGACTCATCCAGGCTATGATAAAGCTTTTTGAAATATTTCATTATTATTTTAGAACTTTGAAGAAACAAATAAAAAAAATCAAGAACTATCTGGAATTTAGTTTCAGTCAAAGTTACCTTTAGGCAAACTGCATAACCACAACAGAATCAAGTTTGAAGAGTATGGGGGAAAAACATAAAGAGTATAGACAGTAAGAGACTGTTGATAATATGATTTGTAAACTCAAATTTAAAGGTAGAAAAAGAGTTAGCGAGATTTCAAAATATATAATTCTTAATTGTGACGAGTGCTTTAAAAAACGCATATAGGAATGGATTTTACAACAAAAACGTCAACTGTTGTAGTTTTGCTTCGAATTCCATCCAATCCCCTCCCTCTGTTCGGGTTGTTAAAAAAACGCCAATAGTATGCAACTAGTAGGCTCATGCATATTATTCGGCATTGTTTTGCTAATTATTAACCTACAATTAGCAAATTTTTCAGCGACAGTCGACATGTGGTGCATAGCCTGCCAAAAATCATCAACTAACAATTCTCAGCAGCTAGCAGCATGCAGACATGACGCAAGCTAAAATAGCACTAATAGGTTGCATTTTGGGTAATTCTATTAATAATCTCACTTATTAAAGACTATCGTGCAGTACAGTGTAAGTGGGGGATTAAACACATGGAGGTTAAGGGGATTTCAATTACACTGATGTTGGAGTCTACTCGCAATGGTCGAGGCTAATATGTAAACTCGAAGCCTACTCATATCACAAAAGAAACCCCACTTAAATGCCTCGTCCACCTTTGACCTCAATAAACCACGGACAACCACGAAGACAGGTGACCTCAGGGGCGAATCCAGGGTTACATGTTTGCGGGGGCGAAGGTAGTCAATGAATTATATTAGGGTATAGGGAAATTTTGGCCATTTAACGGTATTTTAAGCTTAAAAATCAATTAAATATAATATTATATTTGACTAGCAAATTATTTAGATTCACTTCTTCTCTCGTAAATTTTTTTTAAGCTTTTTGCGGCAATGACATGATCAACTTAAGGTGAAAAAAATATATCAAAATTTTAGTGGCTTATTCCGCATCTCGGACTCAAGCTCCATCTTCGACCATCATACGATCACTCGACCTCATCAACATACACGCGGCACAATGTATGACGCATCACAGTTACAAAGTTCTATTCATCACTTTTGACCTCTACATCAACAGTTCGAGTTAACAAACGCACTGTCATCAATGAAGCCGTTACAAAACAGCAAGATCAGGCCGTTATATAATCAGTTCAAAGATTATCAAATATATATATTGTAACGTCCATCATTAAGGATAATAATGGTCGTCAAATGGTCATATTATAAGATCTATAAATAGAACCAAGGAATTCCAGATGAGGGACGGATGAATACTCACTCAATACTCTATACAGAACTACTCAGAGCATCTCTTGTAATAGCTAGCAACGATCAATACCATTTCTCTTTCTAAATCCTCAAGAGAGGTCGTGATTTTTATTCTATTCAAAGGTTTTTTGCGCTAAAATTTGTGCTAATATTCGTTCATTATTCATTTAGACGCTCTAAATATCCTTAGTGTAAAGGCTAAGTTCGAGATACGAAATTAGGTTATTACATTTGGTGCCGTCTGTGGGAATGAAGTTCTCAAACTCGTTGTCTTAGAAACAGTTGATTATCTCTCTACGGAATGACTCTTCCCGACCAGAGTACGTTAATTACTCAAGGAGAAGGAAACGCCGTGTTAGCAGAATTGCGGGCCACTATAAATTCTGAAATAGAAAGGCGAGCCGCTCTGGAGCAATAGTTGGCAAGTGTATAAGATGCGTTGAAAGTTCTGCAGGGTCAACAGATTGGAGCCCAGAAGAACAAAGGCGTGCTGCCAGCTGCTTCGCAGGTTTCTGTTCTCGACAGAATATGACCTCACGCCAACAATCTGGGAGGTGAAGTTTGATCTAACCATAAGCAACCTGGGGGTGAGCCAGCTCTGATACAAGAAGTTCACCAAGAAGTTGATGGAGGAGTCTGACTTGCAGAAGATCCACCCCGGGGAAGAGTTTGTATTCTGGCACGTGATCAGCTAAGTGAAGGAAGTAGCGACTACAACCCTCGTGAATGACGCGTCCCATGAACGACCACTACAGTTCGTCAGTACGTATCTCAGGAACATGTTGAAAAACGTATCAAAGAACTATTCGATGCCCAGGCTCAAACCACTAAAGGCATTCACAATAGGTTACAGAAGAGCCCGATTGCTCAGAAACTATTGGATGGCGAAGTCCCCACCGGTTTCCATACACCAAAAATCCAAAAATACAAGGGAAATGATCCAGTTGAGCACGTTTAAGAATTTCAGGCTGGCTATTTCCTACCAGCTTACAAGGCGAGCCTTTGCGATGGTTTCACTCACTACCAGAAGGGTTCATTGCAACTTTTAAATAATTGCAGGAACTTTTCGTCAAGAACTACTAGCACAACAGAGACAAAGAAGAGAATTTGTTTTCTCTTTTCAGCCTTAAGCAAGTACCAGGAGAGAATCTTGAAACCTTTACTAGGAAATTCTTGGAGTTGGCCAAAAAGGTGAACCGACTCGATCAGAAGATTACTATTTCGGCCTTCACCAATGCTTTGCTCGTGGATGGTAGGGCGAAGGAGTACCTGATTCTAAATAAACCTACAACTTTGGAAGACATGATCGAGAAGGTCGACGGATATATCGATCTCAAAAGGATAGTATTTGAAAGACACAAAACTCAAAAATCAACCTTGACATCACTAGATCAATCTGCAAGTCAAGATTTTAATCGCGGTGCTAATAACGGAAGAGACAGGAAGATGACCAAATCTAATGACAATCGAACTCGAAAAAGCAGTAATATGCCAAAACCCTATCTTCCCAAGATGACAGTTACCATAGCCAGCATATATCCTATACTTCAAAAAGATAAGTTTTTTCGTAATGCCTAATATCTTCAACCCATCGAGAACAAATCATATTGCATATACCACAAATTTCGACATCATGAGACAGAACATTACTTCGCTTTACTGCAACTGTTGGAGTATATTTTTGCGAATGGACGAATGCATGAGTGCATCGTGGACGTTGATAGTTATAAAAATAGGAGTTACCAGCTTACTACGGAGATCGTACAGGTCGAAGAAATGGCAGAGGAAAAATATTTGTACCATATCTCCCTCAGTCACTTTATTGAGACTCATACTATTAATAAGTTGATCAGATGCAAAAGGCGACGTCTTGGCCAATACCACGATTTATCCATGGTCGATAAAGAAGCTCAGTTACTCCCCACATCCAGTTCCTAATGTACAAGGATCTCTTTCAAGGATTACGATGTTCGCCATGTCAATTTTTCTCATCATGATGCTCTCGTGATCATGCTAAAAATGAGAAATGTTGTACTACATATAATAATGGGGGATACCGGTAGTAGCGTTAAACTACATTTTCAAAGCACGATTGATAAGATGGGACTGGCCGACAAAGTACAACCTAGTAACGTTGACATTAGTGGTTTTAACGGCACTAAGGAAGAACGTGCAAGAAAGATCATACTTCCTATTTCAGCTGGATCAACAATGGTTGAAGTAGTTCTTTTCATCATCAATACGAGATCTCACTATTTAGGAATTATAGGACGCTGTTGGCTGCTTAATATACGAGTTATCCCATCGACCTATCATTTGGCACTATGATTCAATTGGAATGGTGGCATTTATGAAATTAAAGGCAATCAAAAGCTAGCTCGAGCTTGTGAAAATTTTGTTACCTCCATGACAGAACCATCAATAGCGTAGCTCGCATAACAATTACAAAAAACCACAGAGAACATTACAGTGAACTTTACAGAAAACCAGCTGCCAAGCACAGAAACTACAAAATACATTGAGATCAGTAGAGATAAACAGGGCACCTGCATTGGAACTCTTTTGCCCACGTCTGAGCGCAACTCCCTTATTCAATTTCTCAAAGATAACAGTGATGTCTTTGCATGGACATTCCACAAAATGCCAGGCATTGATCCAAATTTGGCTTGCCACAAGCTTAGTTTGAAAGAAAAAGCTGAGGCAGTCAAACAAAAATAGAGAACTTTAACACCAAGACTTTGAGAAGAAGTCAACAAAGAGATCGATAAACTTATTGAAGTAGGTTTTATACGAGAAGCCAATTACCCAGAATGGATCTCGAACATTATCGTAGTGCCAAAGAAAAATGGAAAAATTAGAGTCTGCATGGATTTCACAGACCTCAATAAAGATACTCCAAAAGATAGTTTTCTACTTTCTATCATCAATCATCTACTCGATTCTACCGCAAGGCACAAACTCTTATCCATGATGGACGCCGCATCAGGGTACAACCAGATACCTCTGTGACCCGAAAATCAAGATAAAATAACTTTCATTACAGAGCATGGTTTGTATTGCTACAAGGTCATGCCTTTTGGCCTCAAGAACATATGAACCACTTACCAAAGATTGACGACACATATGTTTAAAGAACATTTCGGGAAAACAATGGAAGTTTACTTTGATGATATGTTGTGTAAAAGTCTTAAGAAGGAGAACCATCTCGCAGATTTACACACGACCTTCGAAATTCTTTGGTTTTACAAAATGAGACTCAATCCTAACAAGTGTCAGTTCGGAGTTCAATCGGGCAAATTCTTGGGACATCTGATCAGCAATCAAGGCATAGAGGCTAACCCAGATTGTATTCATGTACTGTTATCTATACCTTATCTAAAGAGAGAGAAAGACGTATAGAAGCTATCTGACGAGATAGATGCAATCAATCTAATATTTTTTCCAAGTCTTCAGATCGGTATCGATGGTTATTCAACCTACTGTGTGAAGGGACAAAGAAAAAAAATATAAAAAAGATCCTGAGATCAAGTGGACTGCAGAATGTGAAGCCGCATTTCAGGAACTAAAACTCTATTTGGGAAAGCCACCAGTAATGAGTACACCCAAGGAAGGAGAGGAGCTCACCATATATCTTATCGTTACTGATAAATCATTGAGCTCAGTCCACATTCAACTTGATGAAAAGACAGAGAAACATGTCTACTTCATCAGCAAGACTCTCACCCCAGCAGAATCACGATATACTAAGATTGAAAAACTACTGTTGGCTCTCGTCTGCACATCGCAGAAGTTATAATAGTTTTTCCAAGCTCACTCAGTTCTAGTAATGACAAATTATCATTTGTGCAAAATCTTGTGCAAACAAGAGAAATCCAGGCAAGTCCAATAATGGTCGGTAACTCTTGGTGAGCACGATATACGTTTCGAACCACAACATTCCAAAAAAGGGCAAGCAATAACAGATTTCCTTGCAGACTTTCCAGTAGAAGATCTTGACTGGGAAGAAGATAATACTGACATCAATGAGGAACAGTTCGATGAAAAATCAGATTGGATTTCCAAGAAAGGTTGACGCCTTCTAATTGACAGTTTTGTCGGACCTGCTGGGTTAGGCATCGACATTGTCCTTATCAGGCCTTCAAATGACAGAATTGAAAAAGCAATCAGACTCAACTTTGAAGCCACTAATAATGAGACTGAATATGAGGCACTAATCCACGATCTAGATATGGCTCTGGAGATTGGGGTTCCCGAGTTATCTGTATACATAGACTCTTTACTCATTGTAAACCATTATACAAACAAATGTTAGAAAAATGGAAAAATGATTAGTTACGCCGCAACAGTATCTGACAGAATGAGCAGATTTAAAAAGGCTACCATCGAACATTTGCATTGCTGAAAAAATAGACATTCTGATTCCCTTGCCTATCTTGCAAGAGTCCTCGGAACAGAAACTTGATATCTCAAAATTAAAGTAATATCCACCCCCAACATTAACATCATCAGCTCAAATTTTGTTAATACTGGGGGCGGTAAAGAGAATGAGAACGATTGGAGATGACCTTTCCTCAAATATATCGGGCCCAAAAACAAGTATGATGGCGAACTCCCAAAAGATCCTACTGAAAGGAGACATGTGCTTGAAAATGCTAAGAAATACGTCGTTGACGATAACTTCCTTTATAAAAAGTCGGTAACAGGACCCTATCTCCAATGTTATCTGATAAAGAAGCTCAAGACATCCTGTACGAACTTCACGAAGGCACTTGTGGATCTTATGCAGCAGGACGATCTTTAGCAAACCGAGCTCTTACACAAGGAGTTTTTTGGCCTAAAATGAAAGCTCAAGCCATCCAAATATGCGAACAAATGTGATGCCTACCAATGACATGGACCACAAATTCGAGATCCATCCTTGGAACTCTACTCTAGCAAAGTTGTCTGCCCATTTAAAAGATAGGCCCTCGACCTCGTGGGAAAGTTCCCCATTACACCAGGAAAAAGGAAGCACCTCCTAGTATCAATGGACTATTTCACTAAATGGGTAGAAGCAGTTCCTTTGTGTCGCACACGTGAAGACAAAGTCATCAAATTTATATGGGAAACCATCATAATACAGTTTGGCTGCCCCTACCTGATCAAAATCGATAATAGACCTCAGTTCGTTGGCTCCAGGGTCAATGAGTTCCTCAACCAGCACAACATCATCCACTCTCCTTCCAATCCATATTGCTCATAAGGAAATGGTCAGGCCGAAAAAAACTAATCGAACTATCATCGACGAAATCAAAAAGCGTTTGACAGAGAAGAAGTGTAATTGGGTGCAAGAGTTACCATATGTATTATGGACGTATCGAACAATGTCTCGAGTATCGACTGGATGTACGCCATTCTTGTTGGCATACGATACCAAAGCAATCATCCCCACTCAATATCATCACCCATTAGATACCATCAGGCTTTAGCCAGATCTTATAACAAACGAGTTTGTCATAGAGAGTTTGAAATCAAAGATTTTGTCCTTTGGGAAGTACCAAAGCACCGAAAGGAAGTCAATAATGGAAAACTCATAGAAAATTAGGAAGGTTCTTTTATCATTGTCGAGAAAAGTAAACTTAGCTCTTACGACCTTGCCACAGAACACGGGGATCGAGTGCCTAACCCTTGGAACACAATGAGATTGAAATTATATCGCAGATGATAATCTATCACAGTGTACTTTTCTAATAAATCTATTATCTTGTACGTCGGTCTTACATAAATGAAATACTTATGTTTGATCGCCCTATATCAGAGTACTTTCTACTATTTCATATAGTACTCTTCTACTATATCTAACATTCTTTATACGTCAATCTTACAACAATGAAATATTTGTGTTTAGTTGCCCTATATTACAGTACTTTTCTAATATATCGCACAAGTACTTCTATATACATATTATATTTTTAAATCACAGGTTACCAGTGGGTTCAGCCCATTCTATCAGTTCAGATCATTTGTTACTTCAACCAAAATTGATCTTCTATTACATTACAGATTGTTTGTTACTTAAGCCAATCTCATATTCTATTACATTACAGATCATTTTTTGCTTAAGCCAATCTGATCTTCTATTGCATTACAGATTGTTTGTTGCTTCAGCTAATCTGATCTTCTATTACATTACAGATCGTTTATTGCTTCAGCCAATCTGATCTTCTTTTATATTACAGATTGTTTGTTACTTCAGCCAATCTGATCTTATATTACATTGCAGATCGATTGTTGTTTCAGCCAATCTGATCTTCAATTACACAATTGGTCGTTTGTTGTTTCAGCCAAACCAACTTTCTATTAAACGACAGGACGACTAGTAGTTCTACAAAACGACTACCAGACTTTTGCATCACAATTGATTCATCAAAAGGTCAGTATAAATATATACAGATCACTAATTCTATTATCAGTCCAACTTCACTACACTCTATCTACTATATTTTTATTTGTATAGTACGCATAATTCCTTCTTATAGTCATAACGCCTCCTTAATCACTCGAGCTATCAGTTGAGCTTTTAGGTAGCACAGCGCCACACAAACTTTCCCCACGAAGTCGCAGACACATTAACTCTGGTACCCTCCCAGTAATAATTTTCTTTCATTATTTAACCTTACTCTTCGTCAGAGTGCCAATCCTTGGCATCATGCGATCCAAATACTCAGCTCGTACTACCCGTATGTTACACTGTACACCATTGGCAACCAGGTTGTCATATATAGTTTTATTTTCCGTTTCCAATCTCTTGAACTCGGACGAAAAGAAGGAGAATACTGCCGCCATCTCTCTCTCATGCACATCACCTGCCTCGCGTTTCACCTTATTAGGAATAACAAATTTTATAATTTTCCCTTAGCCTCCTTCAACATAGTTTCCAAACTTTTGTAGCATTCTTCCATCGCTAGTTTTTCATCCAACGTCGTAATATTATGAGCTTCAATCACTGTCATGAATTCATCCATATGGGCCAACAAAGACATCGATTCCTCCATTTCATACTCATTATGACTTCTCTCCACAACCCCTTCATCAAGATTTATTTTAGCTTTAAAAAGATCAGCCTCCAACTTGGTCTTCGCGTTAAGCAGTACCCAAATTTCTTTCTCATAATCCAAAGTATTTAACTCAAAAGTTTTAACTGCATCCTCTAGGGTCCCTATTTTGATCCATTGCCTTTTTATTAATTCGTTTTATTTACTATGAGCCTCTTCTAACTCTTTCACTCTTATACTAGTAGTGTACCAAAATCCTTCATATGTACGGGCAGGCCCATCTGCCTCCCACGCAGCAGCTCCCACATCTGTTATTTCTGCCTCCAACATTTTTATCTGAAATTACAAATCTTTGACATTATCTTCTTCTTTCTTCAATACTACTAATAACTCTATTAGTTCCACCTCCTGTTTGGCTCTTCGTTCTGAAATGTCCAACTACTTTTTTCTTATAACTTCTTTTTTCCCCTCCATTTTCTTAACTCAATGGCTATATCAGCCTCCTTATCTTCCAGTTGTTCGGTCAAGCGAGCCACTATGTTTTGCTCTCCTGTTACTATCACCTCTATTTTCTCCTTTAAATCAGTAACACTTTTTAGTGCTTCCTGCTGACGACTCAGATTAGCGTTTAATTTTTCATTTAAAATGTGTAACACTTCACACTGGTTCTGAACTTCTGCCAGTTCATACTGCAACAACAATCAACTTTTGCATACATACTAGTTCGCATATTTAAACAGAGTGCATGTCACAGTTAACAAGTTTACTCAAGAATATAATATTTGAGTAATATTGATACATCGCTCTATATATATGGTCATAAAAAATATCAGATTTCATTTATCATTAAAATAGTGTTCAAAGATCTAATGCATATGCAGGTTTGGTAAGAAACTGAACTACTCTACTTTCGCTTCTTCAAGCTACGAGAGGACTGCCCCTTATCTCTCGAACTCTTTGATTTAACTACTTGAACGTCTAAAGCAGCAATAAAGGTCACCACCTCCTGCTGGCGTTTCTTTCGCTATGAACGAGGTATCAGGCTCTCGACCTCCTCCTCGTCCTCTTACGACAAAATTTCTCTTGATTTAGGAATGGGTTTTTCAACAATCTTTTCCTTCTCATCTTTTGTAAACTACATATTTTTAGCCTTTGCATTCTCCACATCAAAATCCTTCCCACAATCCATTTCATACTTCCTAAATTCGTTCTCTATCCTCACCAGCTCCCCTCCATAAAACTCAATCATACTTTCTATATGACGTTCAGGGTCTATTCGGGCTATGAATTTTGCTCGTGACGGATACAAATGTTTCTTCAACTCCATATGTGCCTTGTGCAGACGCTTGAGCATTTCTTTTTACAATACACCTAACGTACTCACATCACCTTCTGCCTTCTTTCGAATAGTTATTTCTTTTGACAATTGAGTTGCTAAAGACATTTTTTGCTCCATACTTTGCGTCAGTACATCTTGCAACTCCTTTATCTCCCCCTATAACTTCTATTGAACCTCCATTTGTTCTTTCTTATCCTGAAAGATACAATCCTCATTGTTCTCCGGTCCTACATAAAGCCAAGAGCATCAGGTAAGAGTCTTACATCACCCCATATAACAGAAACACCAGCTCGAGCTGAGCATTTTTTTGCCTCTACACTATGACGATTACGTGCTTCTTGAGCTTGAAACATAACTCGAGCTAGGTCAGGTACTATCCCCATTTCCTTTAAGAGTAATACATAAGCTTCTTTCAAACCCCGCTCACTATCTACTTCAGCCTCAAAATACAGTATCAGAGTTACCAAAAGCTTTTGACACTTAGCTTTATCACTCAGGTCAGTAAAATAAATCAGGTCTTCTGATTTAGGTTCTAATTCCCCCATCTCCTCTTCTTTTTTAAGAACTTTATCCCTTTCTATTTTTATCTTAGCATATCTACATTGAAAGTCATATAATTCGTTAAATTTTTTCCCCAAATTAGACTTAAACTGCCTTCTTTCATACTCAGTTTTATTAAGTACATGTTGAATACGAGCCACGGAATCCCTTGCTCTACTCAACGCTCTCTTCAGGTCGGAAACCATTTTTCTCAACTTCTCTACCTCCTACACAAATTACAAATATTTTTGTTATCATACAAATATTCAAACATAACACAATATAAAGCGTCTATCAAACTTAACAGTTTTGCGACCATTCAAAGTACAATCCTATCCAAGTCAACAACAGAACAGCATAATTTAAAATAGAATACCACAGACTGATTAAAGATTCTTGCCACTCTCTACCTCAGATGGATAATCCACTTCACTAGCAGCTTGAACTTATTCAGATTGAGACGCAGGTACATTAGCTGGGGCAACAACATCTCCTACCACTTCATTCTCTGTATCTGAAGCATAGACTATTTCCTTATATCTACCAGTACGGCCCAGCTCTATATCAGTATCAGTCAACCCGAAGGAGCGATAAGATTGGACAAAGTAGTCTCTTTCCGCCCATAACTCGGTGCATGATTGTGAGATAATCTCCTCACGCTCGGACAGCTCTGCATACCGCTCGTTAACAGCCTTTAAATCTTCAGCCCTACTCTTTTTTTCTATCTCGAGCTCCCCTTCGGGCTCCTTCATTCGAGCCGTTTGAGCATCTAGCCTGCAAGTAAGCTCTCCAAACTCTTAGCTTCTCTTCTCAATAAACCTCAGGGCTTCCTTCATCACCATCGAGAGCTGCCAATATAAACACACAAGTTCAGTACAATATATATCACATCACAACTATAGCAAATTAAGGATACCAATACATACCCCAAGAGTATGCTCTTGAAAAATATCATCAAGCTGATACGAATTAGCCCCCGCCATCGTATAGTATTTTTGTTCTATTTCTCTCATCTTGGCCATAACCTTGGCGCTAGTACGATCATTTCCTTCACCCTCATGCCGCTTCCTTTTCAGCGAACCCTTGTCCACATCTAAAGGAGTAGCCTTACTCACCACTTCTTCCTCCACTGCATCTCTAGCAGCAGGCTTACTGACCTCTTTCTCTGGGGCCACCACCACTATAGAAGGTAAAGTTTTCGGCAATAGCCTTTTCAACCTCTGAATCGACCGCTTCACATTCGTACTCTCCTGCTCAGGCGGAGGAAGACTAGTGAAATCACTTACAGAATGACAGGTCTTCTTCTTCTCAGCTATAACTTGATTCTAGTAAGCTCGTTGAACTTTGAGCACTCTAGAGTCTACTCTCTTATCCTTACAAATACCTTATTCACCTAGTACTTGCTTTAACTCGATATGCTCAAGAGCTACACAATCGAAGAAGTTGGTGTTATCAGGCAGAGATTTGGGATTGAGACCTGACAAACAAGAATCAAGAACATGGTTAGCAGTTTGAAGACAAACCGATGGTTGGTCAAAGTTGACAAATGTTACTTATTCGGATTATAATACTTGTGGTTCAAGACGAGCACTGGTTCATCTGGAACATGTATATAGTTGCCCCCTACCCATGCAAAGTGGTTGTTCCATGGTCTACTAACAGACTTGAAGTCAAAGATCTTTGGCCTAGAAGAATCACTATACAGATAACCACTAGTACGACATTTGATGAACTCCAAGTTTATAAAATTTCAGAATGTCATCCACTTTGAACTACTTGGAAGTCTCTTCCCTTTTCCATTTATCATTTAGTGCCTCACACACCCTCATCTTTCATATACATTACCATTTAATTGGGCGGAGCAGCACTATAATACATTCATAACCCCTTTTTGAAAGAGGGTCAGTGGAATCATAATGCCATAAACGACCTGATTCAGATAGCACAAATGCCCATCAATCGGGGCTGCCATCCCCGTACCATTATAGTACAAAATTTCAACATCCTCACTAATATCTTTATTTCTTTTCTACTTATCTAGGCAGGGGACTTGTTAGCGTAGTAGCCTACTCAGAGCCTTCCAGCACCAATCGAATACTCGAAGGCTGCATCGAAGCCTACCTAGATACTAGAACCCCAACAAGACAGTAACTAAGCCCATGAAGCCTTCCAAGATTAATCAAACACTCGAAGACATCATCGAAGCCAACTGCCATAGTCGAAGCTGAAGATAGACGGTCAGCACCAGAACTTAGCATCAGTAACAGAGAGACTCTAACGGTGATAATACATGGTCTAAGGCAACACATCTGACAGCTAGCTCACCAGACAAAATAGTGAAATGAGCCGCCTGACAAGGATAGTATCAGAACCGACTCCACGTACAGAATAGTGGTCCTCAAAGGATATACATGTAATCTGACCTTCCATGCTGACTTACTACTTTTCCTATCTCCTATAAATAGGTGGGAGGAGGCACTATGAAGGGGTTAGAAAATTTTCCCCTAGAACCCCCTTCAAGATTACTTTCGAATACCCAGTAACCTACTTCTTCTCGATCTGTCATCTAACTCTATATATATCATCAATCATTTAAATCCTCACTAGAGGTCATGGAGAAACCAATTATAGGACTCCACGCAAGTGTGCTAGTTCAGTAATATAGTCTATTATTGCTTTATATACTTGTTTATGCCCCTAGTCGAAGATAAAACTCGTGGTGTAAAAGCTAGTTTCCCCTCTCACAAAACCTAGCCCTAATATTTGGCGTCGTCTGTGGTATACCCACCCTGCCCAATCCATATTCTATCTTTCTTTCCCTTTATTGCCATACTCAATGGCCCCTACCCTACGCTCAACCTCTGCCATCATCAGAAACTCCGCCGACGATATAGCAGCCCAACTCGCCCTCATTAGCCAATAATTTGCTCAAGTCAAGAAGCGCCATAGCAACCAATTACGCATTGAGCATGAAGACAAATGATAAGAAACTGAGGCTGAACGGCAATGCCGTTTAGACGATAACGACTGACAATATCGTACTCTGGATGAACTGTATTATACTATTCGCGAGCTTCAATAGGTTCAGACCCAAGATGTTCCTCTGCGATCTCGAGTCCCCGCACCCTCGTGAATTTTAGCCCACGCCTGACTTGGGCTCCATCCCCAATTCAAGGTTCCCCTGGTCCA
This sequence comes from Kingdonia uniflora, assembly GCA_014058105.1. Classification (NCBI taxonomy): domain Eukaryota; kingdom Viridiplantae; phylum Streptophyta; class Magnoliopsida; order Ranunculales; family Circaeasteraceae; genus Kingdonia; species Kingdonia uniflora. The sequence continues at coordinate 949,869 of JACGCM010000121.1, forward strand.
TCTTGGCACCGAGGGTGCCCCCACCGGCTCGATCCATCTTGGTATCCCCGTTACGGAGGATTCCTCTGATCTTACACTTTGTACTTATCGCTACCCCATACGGCGCCCTGCTCGGGAACGCCTTGGCAAAAGGAATGCAGAACATGCCCCCTACCCGCGGCCTCATCACCTTCGACCCCAGCAATCTCCCCCCCTGTCCTGCCAACCTTACACAGCAGGAACTCGATCAAAAAATTTGTGCCGCTATTTGTATCAGCGCTAGCCCCACACCGAACTTCTAGATTCGTTTAAACAACCTCATTTGCCCGAAGCTCCTCGCTGTCAAGGTACCTCCAAATTTCCATACCCCAAAAATCTGCAAAGACCGTAATACCGATAATCAATCTCACGTCCTCGAATTCTAAAATGTTTTAAGCCTGTATTCCATAGCCGACCACATCTTGTAAACATGTTTCCCACCAGTCTCACTAATAGCCCTCTAAAATGGTACCATAGCCTCCTTAATGGTTTTATCCAAAGTTTTGAATAACTACCAAACCTTTTTTATCTCCCAATTTGCCTTTAACAAAGACTGTGAGATCTGAGTTGATGCTCTCTTTAACTTCTGCAAGTCCCCTAATGAAACACTTAAAGCTTTCACAAAGCGCTTTCTTGATGAGTCGTGCAAAGTCGAAAACCTCGACTGTGCAAATACCGCTCTCGAATACTCCAACGCTCTGCCAGACCACAGTCGTGTTAAGGAGTACATCGTGCTCCAAAAACCACAAACACTCAAGGAGATGTTATCCAAGGTTAACGGGTACATCGACCTCGAGCGCCTCCGTGAATCTAATGGCCAGAGGTAAGCCTCGACCACCAACCATAGTAAACCTCAACCATCGAATACACCCTGGTCGCTCATGTTTCTTAGGAGACCGAAAACCGCAACCGCTCTAACTTCGATGCTCAGTCTTCTGAACCTTGCAATAAATGATCAATGCCCATCTTAGGGAAACTCACTGCTCCTATCAGTACCCTTATCACACACATCCAGGCCGATCCTATCTGGCGCACTCCCTTCCCCATCGAGGTCCGCAAAGATGAGCCTTACTGCCATAATCATAAATACAACTGCCACCCCACCAATAAATACTATGCTCTACAACGATCTCTAGAAATGATTCTTAAAGCAAGTCGTCTACATCGATATGTCGCCAATCTCCCCAGCTATCTCGACGGGTCGTATCTCAAGCCCCAACCTGCTCCAACTACCGACCCAGCCGAGGTACATATTTTCCATCTCCACCTCATCGTTGTTAATAACATCGACAGTGGTCATACTTAGAGCAAGCACAAATGAGTCAAAAAATGTTATAAGCTTACTTACCAACAGAAGTTTCCCATCCTTCTACCAGAATCTAGCCAACGTCCTCGACCTGAAGGTATATCCTTCATCGATTGCGATACTTCTCATGCTAGCTTCCCCTACTCCGACCCCTTGGTCATTATGATTAAGTTCGAATACCTCATCCTCCATACCATGCTCATTGATACAGGCAGTACAGCATACGAGCTCTTCCTAGTGACTGTTTGTGCTATACAAAAAACCAACCTTATCACACCAGCCAACGTCGAACTCAAGGGCTTTAACGGTGCTACCGAAGTCACCGTTGGTCACCTTAGCCTCCCTGTCACCACAGGTCTAATTACCCACCAAACCAATTTTCTCATCATCAGTAAGAAATCTGAATATCTGGGCATTCTAGGGCACAATTGGCTTCATGCCATAAAAGTCATACCTACCTACCACCAGACACTTCATTTTACTACCCCTTGTGGTGCGTGGAACATGAAAGGCTCCCAACGCCTAGCACGCTCCTGCGAGCACCTCAAGATTAACCTCACCAGGAAGCTTGTTAAACCATAGCAATCAATGCATCTCTCTCTCCCCATCTGTAACTCTGCCCTTTCTACTACACCTGTCGAACCTACTATTTACATAAAACTTGATGAACCTGGTCAAGGCACATTCATTGGAAGTTTCTTAGATGAGGCCGAATGCCACGAACTCACAATGTTCCTTTGAGCAAACAAAAACATCTTCGCCTAGACCTTCCATGAGATGTCCAGCGTTGACCTCACTCTGGCCTGCCATCGACTTGACCTCATCCTTTACTCTACAGCCGTAAAGCAGAAGAAGCGCACTTTGACACCGAGGATTCAAGAAGCAGTAAACCTCGAGGTTAAAAAACTCTTGGCCGCTAGTTTCATCAGGGAAGTAAAATATGCTGACTGGATCTTAAATATTGTTGCTGCTCCAAGAAGAATGGAAAGATCCGAATCTACGTCGACTTCACAGACCTTAATAAACACACACTGAAAGATAATTTTCCTCTCCCGATCATTTTAGTGCACCTGGATAACAGCCGGTCATGAACGATTATCAATGATGGACATGGCTTCAGGTTACAACCAAGCACCCCTTCTCCCCGAGGATCAACTTAAAACTTTGTTTATAACCGAACAAGGAATTTGTTGTTTTAACGTCATGCCCTTTGTCCTAAAAAATGCGAGTACCACTTACCAACACCTTGTTACCACCATTTTCAAACCCCTGTTTGGCAAGTCGGTCGAAGTTTATATCGACGACATGTTATGAAAAAGCCTCCAAAAACATACCCATATACAGGACGTAACCAAAGTATTCTTGATACTTTGTTCTTATAACATGAAATTGAACCCAGATAAATGCCAATTTGGCGTTTCATCCAGTAAATTCTTAGGCCACCTCATCAGTAAACGAGGTATCGAGATCAGTCCCACTTATATTCAAGCCCTCATTGATATGCCTTCCCCTCGAACTAAGAAAGATATCCAAAAGTTTATTAGAAAAATAGCCACCCTAATCCATTTTATCTCAAAATCCTCTGACTGTTGTGGTTGGCTTTTCTCCCTATTACGCGACCAAAGCGTCCATAAGGCCAAAAAGAACAACCCCGAAGTTAATTGGACACCTGATTGCGAACAGGCCTTCCTTGAATTCAAAAATTACCTTGGTCAACCATCTATCATAAGCACCCCCATCGAAGGCGAAACATTCTTCTTATATCTCGCAGTAAACGATACTTCTATTAGCTCGGTCCTTATTCGACTCAAAACCAGTATCGAGAAACCCGTATACTTAATTTGCAAAACTCTGATACCTGCCAAAACTCAATATACCAAGCTTGAGTGCTTGTTATTTACACTTGTCTACACTGCTCAAAAGCTCAAACCATACTTCCAAGCTCACCTCATACGTGTTATCACCAGCTACCCTCTTCGAGAGATCCTCAGCAAGAAAGATAAATTCAGACGGGTACAATAATGGTCCGTCTATCTCGGTGAACATCACATCACTTCTAACAAATTGATATCTTAAAAGGGTCAGGCAGTCGCTGATTTTATTGCCAATTTCCCGGTCGAAGACTTCGATTGGGAAGAGTACGAAGACGATTTACCCGAAGATCAACCCGAACAAAGTGACCCATGGAACCCTAATACGGGCTGGTGTCTCTTTATCGATGGATCTGTCGAACCCAACAACTCTGGGATAGGTATTATCTTGGTTACTCCTTTTAATGACCGAATCGAGATGGCCATCAAATTCAATTTTGAATGTTCCAACAATGAGGCCGAATACGAAGCTTTGATACATAGTCTCGATCTCACTCTCGAACTTGTTGTTCCCAAACTCGTAGTGTTCACTGACTCCCAGCTCATTCAGCGACAATATACTGGTAAAAACTAGGCAAACGGTCGCATGGCTGAGTATGCTACACTTGTCCGCCAGCGCATGAGTCGTTTCCCTGAAAAAATTCTATTACACATTACCCTCGAGGTAAAAACCAACATATATATGCCCACGCCTAGATAACAGCCATGTTAGGGCAGTCCAAATCTCGAACATTCCAAATCAATGTACTCAAACGCCCAAGTATCGACCAGATAGATGTCAATGCCATCAATACTTGGGGCGAGAGTCTCAATCTCGACGACTGGCACACACCCTTCCTTGCATATTTCAGTAGTTCTACCATCCCGAAGGATCCTAAAGCCAAACGTTCGTTACTAGAAAACTGCCAACGATACACCATTCTTAAAGGCAGTCTACACCGCAAATCCCCAAACGGCATACAACTCCGTTGCATCCCCTAGCACCAAGCCACTACCATACTTACTGAACTCTATAAAGGTAATTGTGGTACTCATACTGCTGGTCGATCTATGGCTTTTTGCGTTGTTATCCAAGGTTTATTCTGGCCCAATATGAAGAAACACGCTATAGAGTATGCGAACCACTATGAAAAATGCCAGCGTTACACCCATGACATTCGAAGCCTGTCTCAAGACCTCCATTGTAGCCAAGTTGCTTGGCCATTCAAGAGGTGGGCCATTGATCTAGTGGGTCCTTTCCCAAAGCTTCGGGCAGCAGAGAACACATTCTAGTAGCTACAAATTATTTTACTAAATGGGTCAAAGCTGCGCCTCTATGTCAAACCAGGAAGAAGAAGTTATCAAGTTCTTATGGGAAAATATCATCACATGTTTTGGCTACCCTCACATGATTTAAAGCGACAACGGTCCACAGTTTGTTGTGAACAATGTCCACAATTTCCTCAAAAAGGATAACATTATCCTATCCCCTCTGCCCCTTATTACCCATAAGGAAATGGTCAGGTCGAAGCAATCAATAAAACTATAGTCGACAGTCTTAAGAAATGCGTCGACCAGAAGAAAGGCTGATGGGTTTAAGAATTACAACATGTACTCTGGGCCTATCGCACCACACCAGGAAAGGTGATGGGCTGCTTCCCTTTCCACCTGACTTACGGTACTAAAGCTGTGCTGCTTACTCAGTTCGAAGTGCCAACGCGCAACCCTGACCTCCCCGATGAAGATAATAAGTTTAAACTTGGATGCAATATGTTATGGATTCATAAAACCAGAGACCGAGCCATAGCTAACCTCGACCGTTATCATCTCTCCCTCCAAAAGTTATACAACAAAAGGGTTCGACCACACAGCTTCGATATTAGAGATCTGGTACTCCGATGAGTCACTCTCTCTTCAAAGCCTCGCAATGCCAACAAGTTAGCCAAATCCTGAGAAGGACCTTATATCGTGTATGACAAAACTAATAAAGGATCGTATTATTTGATGACTGAAGCTGAGGAGCCCCTACCTAGCCTTTGGAGCACAATGCAATTAGACTTATATAACAGGCTGCGGCCGCCACCTTGCTCAGCCGATATAATTACAACATAATCAATGAACATATTTTCCTCCTCTAAGTTTTATTTCATGCCTCCACTGAACTTCTTGAGTTGGTCCAACCTAAATATCATATCAACCCTTCGACCGGACTGATACTTGGGGGTGACCTCAATGTTTTTAAGGTTCCAATCCGAGTAAACCTGAGTGGCATGAATGGTTGACAGACCGGATACTCGAGGATGCATTGGGTCCGACTACATAATGCTTCACTTAGGCTTAAATCCGTAGATAAAAATACTCGGGGGCGACCTTCGAAGTCCAGTAAACTTCTTGAGTTAGTCAAACCTAAGTATCATGTCAGCCCTTCGACCCGACTGATACTTGGGGGCAATCTCAAAGTTTTTCAAGGTTCCAATTCGAGCAAACCTGAGTGGCATGAATGGTTGGCAGATCAGACACTCAGGGATGCATTGGGGCCGACCACATAATGCTTGCTTAGGCACAAATCCGCGGATAGAAATACCTGGGGGCGACCTTCAAAGTCCAGTAAACTTCTTGAGTTGGTCAAACCTAAGTATCATGTTAGCCCTTTAACCCGACTGATACTTGGGGGTGACCTCGAAGCTTTTCAAGGTTTCAATTCGAGCAAACCCGAGTAACATGAATGGTCGGCAGACCGGACACTCGGAGATGCATTGGGGTCGACCATAAAATACTTCGTTTAGGCTCAAACCCGCGGATAGAAATACCCGGGGGAGACCTTCGAAGTCCAGTAAACTTCTTGAGTTGGTCAAGCCTAAGTATCATGTCAACCTTTTGATCCGACTGATACTTGGGGCGACCTCAAAGTTTTTCAAGGTTCTAATTTGAGCAAACTCAAGTGGCATGAATGGTCGACATACCGGATACTCGGGGATGCATTAGGGACGACCACATAATGCTTCGTTTAGGCTCAAATCTGCGGATAGACCCAGGGGCGACCTTCAAAGTCCAGTAAACTTCTTGAGTCAGTCAAATCTAAGTATCATGTCAACCCTTTAACCCGACTGATACTTGGGGGCGACCACAAAGTTCTTTGAGTTTATAGTTCAAGCAAACCCGAGTTGCATGCATAGTCGACAGACAGGATACTCGGGGATACATTACAGCCGACCATATCATGCTTCGTTTAGGTTTAAACCCGCGGATAGACATACCCCGGGGCGACCATCGAAGTGTACAGTCTACCGACCATTCATGCCACTCGGGTTTCACACAGATACCAGCAATTCAAGTCAAATACATACCAGCAATTTAGGTCCAATACATACCTGCAGGTCAAATTCAACTACATTACTCATTGTTCAAATTCTACCTATCTAACACACTGAAGCAAAAAAAAGGATAGAGAGTTCATTACAGACGACAAAAGCCAAAGAAAGTACCTTATCCAAATTCCCTACTCATACAGGATTGACCACACTTACTCCTTCTACATGATCTACTACAGCAACACCACCACTGCCTTTGAAGCGGGGTTCATTCCAGAATTATCAACAACACATTCAACTACAGAATCCTTTATAGCATTTCCAGTGCCAGCACCATCCCCTTCGACTGTGGGATCAGCTACCACATCTCCAGTACCTCCCCTTACAAGGTCCACTTTCATCCCTTCTGTCTACGTAACATCTTCGACAGGAGGCTCTTCCGTTGGAGGATAAAGCTCGAAGGTCTCTGGATCACACCCTAGCCCATCTATGAATTTCTTTAGGGCTGTGGTCATGTCACACTCATCATCATACTGTGCCTGGGAACGTTCTTTATTATTCTTCAGCTGCTCATCCTTACTAACCAGTTTTGTCTCTAGCACTGCTACCTTCTAATTATAATTGGTGATCGCGACTTCGATTTCCCCCGGCGCATCAGCTTGAATCTGCAACTTATATCATTCTAAAACACCGACCAGGGTCTCCAGCGACAGAATAGTCCCCTGTGAGAGCTCAAGCCTATCCCTCACCTGCTTCAGTTTTTCTTTCGATACCTTTTGTGCTTTGTTAAAAGATATCACCCAAGTATTTACCTGCACGAATACTCGACTAATTAGCAGTTCACGAAGCATAATTTCAACTTCAAAGTTTAAAAAACACTTACCTGGTGCAGATTTTTGCTCACTTGCTTTCCCGCTTCTTCTGGGTTTATGCCGTAGTGAGTAGTTATCGACTTGGCCGTTACTCGAGTGTTCTCCTCCAGTTTGACCGTGCATCGCCTTACTTTGGCTGGGACATCCTCATCATCGGCCATCTGCTCATGAGCCCTCTTCCGTAAAGTTGTCTTCGTTTGTTGCACTATCAAAGCTTTGTCCATGGCTTTGCCTTTACCCTTGTTGGCCTGTTGAGGTACATCAGGAACAGTCTGGGGTATGCTCAAATGTATCATCCCCGACCCTCCTTATTGAGACCTCGGTACAAAGCTCGACTTTCGGCTCAATTTGTCGTAATCCATCTTACCTGCCCTTGTCGAAGTACTTTCTTCTTTTCTCTTCTTTGAATGCCCAGCTGCAATTGGAACGTCTCTCAGTAACGTGTCCGTCTTCTTTCGTCTCTGTCTCACAATACCCAACTTTTGAAATATAGTATTTACCCACTCTTCGTCCTGGTTGATCAGTTCATCAATATAAGTCCTCGGGTTCTTCAATGCATTATTTGAGGGATCTGCAATATATGAAGAAAAGATCAATAATTTATTTGAGCCACATAGTGAACATACTTCGACAATTAACTTACTCGCGTTTTACCACCTATGTTTCAGCCTAAATTCTTCCTCCCCCTGTGCATTCTTATATTTCCCCTTCACCACCACCAAATCCATATTCCACCCATGCCCAGTCGAACACAGGTCAAATAATCATGGTTTATCCGAATAACACTGAATGTGATATGTCCCTACCTTCTTATTTGCTCTCCTCGAATAAAATGATACTATGTCGAACCATTGGATCAAAAATTTCCCTCGCATTTTAACTCCACATTTATCCCCTCAACAACCCTCATCATTTCATAAAAGTTGTCATTCATTTGGCATGGGGCCACATCCCAGAAACTTAATACCTGCTTCACAAGCCTTCAAAGAGGAAGCTGCATCCCTAAACGAATTTGGCTTCTGAACACCATAATCCCATCCCGAGGGGAATCCTTAATGTATACTCGACCTTTAATGGAACCAGAATAACACTTACCTTCGCCAACCCATGTTTGCCCATAAATTGATCCAGCCTCGCCTGCTCCTGAGGTGAGACCGGCCCCACAGTTATTGAATCATCATCTCTACCTTCAGTACTATCACCCTCTTCCTCTTTCCTCTCGTCCCTCTCATCACTTGAAGGTTTGACAGAATCTTCATTCCCCATTCCATCTCTTTCTTCTCCTTCCTCAGTTTCCTCTTCATCAATCTCTCTGACTATTCAAGTCATACGGCGACTCCTAGTCGATGCTTCAACACCTGGCACTACTACAGCCAATGGGGTATCCATTGTAATTTCTAATACTTCTACATCATTACTCTCACCCCCTCGACCTCGACCAGATATACTCGGTTGATTTACTTTGTCCTCATCCTCATCTACCAGCCTCATCCTCGAAGCTTGATAGGTACGCATTATACCCTACAGAAGAAGATGATCGACATTAGCTCAATATATTTGAGTATCAAAGTTTGATTTTATAATATTATCTACCCTCACTAAATCGGCTAATCTACGACCAAATGTTCGATTGCTCCCCCCACCTCTCACTCCCCCTAATTTACCACTTGGCTGGACTTCCTGCAACATGTGTTACCACCCCCTTCCACAGTTATGCCAGTACAGACAAAAAGTCAAGCAAAACTTACCCCCACCGTACAGACAAAGAACAAAAGGAGAAGCAACAACAAAAATAAATTGCCTATCTTTACCAAGAAGTCAGAGGGCATACCTATTTGAGTAGATCAAATTTATCAGCGACATTGGCATTCGTTTTCCTCCACTCTGATAACTTCAACCTTAACAATGGTGTATGTCTTCTTCTCTTCCTCTTTTCTCTCTCTTTAGTTGTTTGGGAACAATGACTCTCTCTCTTACCTCTTTAAATACTTCCAAGAAAAATAAAATTGCCTCGATTTCCCCCACTCACCAACATTACCACTCCTCCACCTCCCCACATTTTCGGGCATGATGTATTTTGCCAATATTGCCTTTTCTTGCTCCCACGTGCGTATTACACACTTACACCTGATAATACTTTTTTAGCCCTCTCAAACCATCTGACACACTACTCGAAGTTGTCAACTCAAGCCCACGTATCGCATCCACCTCTTTCCCATACCCAAGGAAACATAATGATGGCCTGCAATGGCATACTGCCTTATGAATGGTATTACCTCTGACATTTCTGCCATTTCGGCTGTCAGCTTTTTGTAGTCGAAACCTCCCATACAGTCGCCTTCGATCCTTAGACATTTTTTAGCCATCTCATGTTGTCGTACCCTTCAGCCACATACATTTTGGGCCATCTCATGCATTCATTTTCGAACCATCGTTTACATTCGACCATTGCCAAAAATACTATTCGCTCTATGATTAAATCAAATTTTATTACCACTTTTACTCATTTTTATTACCCAAGTCCAAAGTTCGACCAATAAACCGCGCCTGCATTATCATTGTCTACATTACCTATAATTGTTATACTACCATACTTCGGCAAACACATAATTCTTTCATTCATACGAAGTACGCGGGCATACATGACCAACTTAAAATAGAAGAGAGAGAAACAACATAAACTACAACAATACCAACAACAAACAGCCCCCTCTACATACCCACCCACATTACTGAAGACCCCCCTATTTACACATGGGGCAGTTCTTACAGATCCCCGTTTGTGTGAACTTTGTATTTTACTTTTGTGTATTCAAAATTTTAGGTTTTATGGATGCTGGTTTGAGGCGGGATTTGGAAATTCTAGTTCCGAAATGGAGTGTTATATGGTTTTGTATTTGGGGATTTAAAGAGTGGGATACTGTAAATTTGGGAGTTTTGGCTCCCAACTTGCCTGTAAACTTGCTTGTGTAGCGTGACTATTTGTGCGGGAGATTTGGGTATGTTTTTGTAGAGTTGGGGAGGTTTTGATTTGAAGGGAGTATAGGGAATATTTCTTTAAATTTTGAATGTAAATGAGGAGAAAGTTTGTTGTAGGGGTAATTGGGTAAATAGGGGAAACCAAAATCCGCAGGACTGCTTTATCTATTTTGTAATTATCAGACTAATCTGTTAGAATGGACCATAAATAAAGATTTAACAAGCGCCTATTTCTTGAATTGTAGGTCGAATATCTGTACTAAGAACTTAAGTCCTAGGATTAAATTTATAGTTTCAATTAGCTCGGAAGATACATCTTCATCTATGCGAGGGTGATTATGACAACATGGAGGAGGTCATAGACAGTAGGGAGGTGTTACTAAGGATGGTAGAAAATGTACCTGTTGAGGCCGATCATAGAGTATTTGAGGGTACTAGGGAGGAGGATAGTGTTAATGGGATGAAGTTTTTCATATATCTGGAGGGGACAAATATCGAAAAAGAGTTCCCGAGGTATAAAAAGAAACTGAAGGGGAACTAAGGGGAATATATAATGGAAGAAAACGTATGTTTTAGGCAGTATTTCCCAGTAGAGGGAGGAAAAAGGTGTTACCAAGTTCCTAGCCTCAAACTGTTTAGGAAGGATAGGGAAATCCATAACGATGCCACCATAAAATATTAAACTGGGTTCATAGAGGTTGGTTCAAATGATGATTTTTTATGCTATACCAACCAAATGGTATATGGTCTTAGAGTACCATTGATCCATTTCCAAAAAGGGGTCATGAACCTATTACACTGCTGCCCAACGCAACTTAATGGTAATGTGTATGAGATGATGAAGGTATGTAAGACCTTAAATGAGAGGTGGAGAGCGAGTGGTGTGGAGAAGCAGTTCATTTTGATTGATGTTATGAAATTTTATAAGATAAAGTATCTAAAGGCCAGTAAGAGTTATTATCTGTATAGTGATTCTTCGAAATATAAGTTTTTCAATTTTGACTATGTTGGTCGACGATGGAACGACCATCTTGTATTGGTTAGGGGCAATTGTATGCAGGTCCCAGATGAACCAGCGCTCGAGCTAAAATTTAAGTATTTTAATCTGAGTAGGTGTCTATTGCTTCCTCGAGTAATCGTCTTTACATGCTAGAGTTTCTTATTATATCTTGTCTTTGTTCTTGTAGGTCCTCAGGTCGTTGCTACTCCAGACAATTCGAGTTTGTTTAACCATGTAGCTTGAGGATAGAACGAGCTCAAAAAAGCTCTAGTAGATTTGAATATTCATAGATACAAAAGGGTAAATTCAGAAATTCACAAAGTCTAGCACGCTAACTAGAGGCGAGCGATGGCTGGTCGAGAGGAGGATCTTAATAATCAAATCCTTATAGAACAACGATGACCTATCTTATGTTCCTGATTTGGTGGATATCCCACCGCTTGAGTCTTCTAGTGCTAAACAAAAAAATTACTGATTAAAACAAATTGAGCCAAGAGGTTCCGCGGAACAAGAAAGTGGTTTTACCGGTATCTAAAGGTTTTACTTTACCTATTCTGGAAGCAACTGAAACTGGGGTTCTGAAGAAATGTACAGCCGGTGAAAATGTGGCCGATGATGGGGATGAATCTACACTAACCAGGTGGAAAACCCATGAGCTCGAAGGAAGTTCTCAAACTCATTCTAATGTTATGGCAAAGCTCAGGGCAGCGGAGAGTCGCTGCTTTTGCCTTGCTGAAAGCGACCCAGAAAAGCTCAAGGAAAATTTTTAAGAGAAGGCTACACAGGTAAAGTTTGGTTTTGAATGGTTTCCATATTTTAACCCTACTTTGTATTATACTTTATGAATTGAGTAGTTTTTTTGCAGCTGTCTATGCTGGTGAAGGGCTCATCTCAGTTTCTTTTGAAAAGAAATAAAGAACAGCTCGAGCTCTCCAGAAAGGTCGAGGTTCAAATTAAAGAGAATGTCCAGTTGAGGGTCCAACTGAATGGGTTGACTGCTGAGTTCAAGAAAGAGAAGGATAGAGCTGTAGAGGAAGTTAAAGTGGTCATTAGGTTGAAATTACAGACTCGACTACTGGAACGCCAGAAGGTTATGGAGAAGACGGTGGAAAAATCAAGTTCGAGCGGGATAATATGATCTAATCTTACCGCTATTCCAGCCTTTCAGAGAATGATATCATGCATGGGCTCACTGGCAAGTATGAAGACATCATCTTCCCTTCTGAGGTTAAGGATGATTTCAAGGCAGAAAATCCTGATGGTGAAGCTCTTCCTGTGGATGTTACAAATGTACCTCTTCCGAAGTCTTTTAGTAGAGCACACCTCGAGCTCCTAATCCTGCTACTGAAAAAGTGGCACCTCAAGAGGTAGGGCCCAAACAAGGCTGTTAGGCCTGTCATTCTTCTTAATTATTATGTTTTAATTTTATTGTGAATTATCAATTTGTTTATGAGCTTTAAATGTTAGATGGGGAATATCTGTTTGATTTTTGGAAGAAATGACTATTGAAGATTTGAATTTTGATTTATGAATAATTTAGAATTTGTAATTTGTTCTAGGATGTAAAGTGGTCGAGGGGGACTGCAGATAATCTGCAGAGAGTGTTGACTAGGGCTAGGAACTCCGTGAGTCGTACTGAGCAAGTAATAAATCAAACTGAATAAGAGAGGAGACACTATAAATCTGTATAGGAGAAGAACTTTAAAGAATTGTATGAGCTTCAAGGTAGATATGCCAAGAGAAAATAGAGAGGGGTGAGTCTATTAGGAAAGAAGAAGAGAGGTTCAATTTACTAACAAAACGTTAAAAGATCCCCCTTTTAAAGACAAGGGTAAAAAGGCTAAGTATCAGAAATCGTTTTTATCCTTGACGCTGAATTTTGAGGCCGAAGTTGATAGTGAATGAGGATTGAAGGATGCTAACATGCATATACTAAAAGAGATGAGTATAGTACCGAATCCAGCTCGAGTTCAACTTTTGGCACTAGAAGCAAGAAATCATCATAGTGTAGAGGCCAAAAAGTGGTTAGCTTGAGCTGGTGTATCTATTATTTATAAAACCTAATGATATGGGGTTGTGTATACAGGGTTCTAAACCTGTCTTCGGTCTTTTATAGGGCCGAAAGGCGAGAGAATATTATTTTTCAAAATAAACAAAGGACAAAAAGGTATACAAGCCAACTTAGAAAGTGAGTTGAAGAAGTCGCAAGAAACTTTACATCACTGTACTGAACAGAACGTTCGACTTATTACTCGAGTGGTAAAAGAGATAGCACAAAGAAAAGAAGAAGAAGGGAAACTGAAAAATTTAGATATATCGTAAAAGAAACTCGCGATCGGTTATATGGTTCAAATAAGAGGACAATGGAGTATTTGTATCCTTCACGAGAAAGGTTGTTGCTAAAACTGAACACGAGCGACAAGTAGAGGCGGTGAATAGCTTTTATGGTAGTAAATTGGATAGAGTGGAGAACAAATTTCAAAAGTATGTTACTGATCGTGAAAAAGACTTTGATGTGAAAAATGTAAAGAATGAGAATCTTTTGTTTCTAAGAGATGAAAACGGGAAAGCTTTTAATCATTCTGATGATCCAGGTCCTGTACCTATACAATACTGGTCAAAGGACGAAGTTGTCAAAGGTCTAGTACCATGTTCTCAATGAGTACATCGTAAGCAATATATTGTGAGATTATGTTTGTCAGATACTGATCATGTAGGTAGCTCGCTGAGATGAGGAAAGAAAAAATAGTCTTCTCATCGTTTAACGAAGGGATAAAAATAAATTACCCATATGTTCAGATCTTTAAGAAAGATGTACTGTGTTATAGTAGACTGAGTTATCAATTTGAATGTATAGTAGATGTGTATTGTGTCGTATATATAAATGGCTTGTATTTAGACAATGTGTATGGCCAATAAACACAAGTATTTCATTAATGTAAGAGCAACGTATATAGAAATGGAAAATGATTCTCATTTTTGGAATGTAAATAGAAAAATAAAAAACTCAAACTGTAAAATGTTCTCATCAGCGCTATATATTTAGCCTTCTTGTATTCCAAGGGTTTGGAACTCGAATTCTTTCTTATGTGATCAGATCGTAAGAACCGAGGTTACTTTTACCGACTACAATGAAAGGTCCTTCCCAATTCTTGGCAAGCTTCCTGACATTCAATTCCTTTTTGTGTTTAGATATTTCCCTTAGAATGAGGTCTTGGATGTCAAATTCTCTGTTACGAACCTTTTGGTGTAAGACTTGACCAACGCCTTGTGTTATCTTCTAAGATTCACAATTGCTCGGTCTCTGGTTTCTTAGATCCTTTTCATATTGCATATTGACTGAAACTCATTTTTTTTATCCATCATTTCATGATCGCGCACAGGGTGATGATATTCGGTCGAGATAATAGTTTCCGATCCATATATAGGCTAAAAGGAAAGACGTACAACCCGTATATACCCGTTGTCCAATATGCCCACAACACATGTGGTAATTCCTGAATCTAATTTCCTTTCTTGTCTTTTAAATGTTTTTTTATCCATCAATGATTGTTTTATTGGTGATTTCTGCTTGACCGTTTCCTTGTGGGCAATAAGGGATGGAAGGAGAATAAATGATGTTATGCCTATTAAAAAATTTGACCACCTTTTTGCCAACAAACTATAGTCCATTATCAAATCTGATGAGATGCAAACAACTGAATCTTACGATAATATTCTCCCAAATAAACTTAATCACCTCCTCTTCTCGTGTTTAACATAAAGGGACTGCTTCTACCCATTTGGTAAAGTTTTTAGTTGCTATCATAAGATTCCTTCTTTTCCCAGGGGTATTTGGTAATTTTCCCACTAGGTCGAGTGCCCATCTTTTAAAAGGCTAATAAACTTTGTTTGCGTGAAGTTCTAAAGCGTGAGCTCAAATTTTATGCCCATGTCGTTGACATGCGTTACATTTCTTTGTGTATTCTTCAGCCTATGCCCTCATTTTAGGCTAAAAGACTCCCTGAGTGATTGCTCAATTGGCCAAAGATCATCCTGCTGCATGTGATCCACATGTGCCCTCGTATAAGTCGTAAAAAGTCATTGGCTTCTGTGTTGGATAAACATTTTAGATAATAACTTGTGACTAATTTTTTGTAAAGGATATTATCAATAATTGTGTACCACTTGGCGTTGTCTATCAGTCTTTTTCTTTTATAGATATCTTCAGGGAGTTCACAAAAATATCGCTTTTTGGTCCATTATAATTGAGAAAAGGCCGTCTCTAATCGCTTTCCATCACTTCATCACCCCCAGTGCTAATGACATTTGAACTAATGGCATTAATGCTGGGGTAGATACTACGTTGATTTTCAAATATCAAACTTTTGTTCCAAGGATTCAAGTGAGATAAGCAAGGAAATCTGCATGTCTATTTTTTTCCTTGAGGTAGATATTCAATTGTGACCTTCTAAAATCTTCTCACTCTCTCAGCTATTACCGCAGCGTAATCAACCATTTTACCATTCTTATGATAGTATTCGGTGTAATAGTTTACAATCAACAAAGAATTTGTGTATATAGATAGTTCGGGTACTCTGAGTTCTAGTACCATATCCATTCAATGGATAATTGCCTCGTACTCCGTTTTATTATTGGTGGCCTCAATATTAAGTCTAATTGATTTCTTAATTCTATCATTGGAGGGTGTGATAAGAACGATTCTGATTCCTGAACCTGAAGAACCAGCGGACCCAACAGTTAAAAGGCGCAAACCCTTTTTTGATATCCTGCCCACTTTTTCTTCGAACTGTTCTTCAACAAGGTCGGTATCATCTTCTTCTCACTCTGGGTCTTCGAATGGGAAATATGCCAAGAAATCAACAGCCTGCCCCTTTTTTAAATGTCTTTGTTTGAAATAAATATCGTGTTATCCTAAGATGACTGACCACTGCTGAACCCGTCAAGATTTTTCTCTTTTAGACAAGACCTCTCGCAGGGGGTAATTTTTTATTACGTTAATAGCTTGCAAATATTGCTTAAACTTCTGTGAGATGTAAACAAGGATAAGAAGTAAGGGTCTTACTGATAAAATAGACAAGTTTATTTATTTTCTCATCAAATCGGATGAGTACCAAACTAAGAGAGTTTTCTATAACGGCAAGGTATACTGTAAGTTCTTCACCTTCGGTGGGGTACTCATGATGGGAGGTTTTCCCAAATAACTCTTGAAGTCCTGAAATACTGTTTCACAATCGTTATTCCACTTAATTTCTAAATCTTTTTTATTCTTCCCTATTCGTGTCCCTTCTCGTAATAGGTTAAATAACCATTTACATCGATCTGATGACTTTGATATAAATTTGTTAATCGCTGCAATTTTACCAGCCAATATTTGTATGTCTTTCTTTATTTTTGGTAAAGGTATATAGAGTTCGAATGCGATCATGGTCAGCTTCAATCCCTTTTTGCTGATTAAATGTCTCTATTTTTTTCTTATTGGACTCCAAACTAGCATTTATCAGGGTTGAGTTTCATCCTGTAAGACCAAAGGATTTTAAAAGCAGTGTGAATGTCTGTAAGATGATTATCTTTTTTGAGACTCTTACATAGCATATCATCGATGTAGACTTCCATTATTTTCCCAAGATGATCTTTGAACATTTGGGTCATCAATCTTTGATAGTAGCTTCAGCATTCTTAAGTTTGAAAGGTATGACTTTATAGTAATATAATCCATGCTCGGTGATAAATATTATTTTCTCCTGATCATCGGGCAAGAGTGGTATTTAATTATATCCTGAGGTAACATCCATCATGGACAGAAGTTCATACCTAGTGGTTGAATCCAGCAAATGATTGATTATAGAGAGGGGAGAACTGTCTTTCGGAAGGTATTTATTGAGGTCGATGAAATCCACACAAACTTTGATCTTGCCATTTTTCTTTGAAACCGGTACGATCTTTGAAATCCAGTCGGGGTAAATTGCCTTTGTGATGAACCCAACTTTAATAAGTTTATCAATCTCCTTGTTAACTTCCTCTTGAAGCTTGGGTCCTAACGTTTTTTTTTGTTTAATTGCCACAGCCTTATCTTTTAGACAGAGTTTATGGCAAGCTAGAGTGGGATCGACACCGAGTATCTCTTGGAATGTCCTCGCGAGCACATTACTATTTTGCTTTAGAAATTTGAATAACACGTCACGTTCTGTTAACGGCAAGCGAGTCCCAACATATGTGCCTCGCCTTTCCCCATTGATCTTGATGTATTCTGTGACTTCTGTATTTGATTTATGGTTTTCTGTAACTTTGGTTTCTATAATTGTTATGCTTCAAATTCTTCAAATGGTTCTGTCACGATGGTCATGGTATTTTCACAAGCTCAAGAAAGCTTTTGACTGCCTTTGATTTCATATATTTCTCCATTCCAATTAAATCGTAACGTCAAATGATAAGTCACGGGAATGGCCTTCATATTGTGCAGCCAACACCGTCCCATGATTCTTAAATATCTTGACTTTGTATTCATGACATAAAATATTACGTCTATTATTGCTAGTCCTGTTGTGATGGGAAGTATAATTTTGTATACTCGTTCTTCTTTAGACCCATTGAAGCCACTGATGACTATATCACTACCTTCTATCTGATCTATTAGGTCCATCTATTCGATTATACTTTAAAAAAGTACCTTAATACCACTCCCAGTATCCACCATCATCGTGTACATTGCGATATTCCTCATTTTTAACATAACCACTAGTACGTTATGATGAGGAAACTTGACATGGCTGACGTCATAATCTTCGAAGGAGATCCCCGTTCTCCTGTTACTAGATTCTGGAAGTAATTAAGCTTATTTTTCTGCGATAAACTGATATTGATTGAGTCGACGCCTTTTGAATCTGACTTATCTGTTATTTTGTGCGTTTCAATAAAGTGGTTAAGATGAAGATGATAGAGGCTTCTCCCCTTGGTCCTTTTCTCGATCTGGATAATTGCATTATCAACTTTATATCTCCTATTCTTATAGCTCTCCAAATCAATAATCTATTCGCGCACTCTTCCATCCTTAAGCATGAACTCCATGAGTCTTTGTACAGCATAACATCGCTCTGCATCATGATGTATTGCCTTGTGGTGTTTGCAATACGGCTTACCCTCGATTGGTTGGAGAGGTTATGCATTTCTGAAGAATTTATCTTTCTGAAGTGTAGGGTAGATATCAGCCAGTTTAGCAGTTAATCTTGGAAGGCAAGGTTTCAGAAGATCGCTTCCTCTTCGAGGCAAAGCTCCTTCAGATTTAGTTCACTTTTTATCTCCTCCAGTATATGTAGTGTGTTCGAATTCTCATTTTGTGTTTTATCCCTTTACTGATATGATCTATTTTAGTGGCTTATGTCTCTCGGACATCATATCTTCCGGAGTCGTCGGATTATTCAAGATAAGATGCTCATTTGCTCGACTTTCTATGAGTAGAGCATTTGTAAAGGCAGAAATGATTATTTTATGGTCTAGAGTATCCACCCTTCTTGCCATATTTAAAAATTTAGTGCTAAATACTTCGAGCTTTCCCCCTACCATTTGTTTAAGATTGATAAGGGCGTAAAGATTGTGGGAATAACTTTTGACAAAAAGTTCTCGCAACTGTTCGAAGAATGAATCGATCCATCTTCCAATGAATGGAACCATCGTAAAGGCTCGCCCTAGAGACTGGTAGGGAACAGTCAGCATAAGATGTGGTTTGATGTTAAATGTGCAGGGACCTATCCCTCGGCCAAACCCAATTCGAGCTACCTTCAACTCGAACTGCCTACATATCAAACTCACGCATTTTTATACGTGACATAAACAGTCAGCATGGACACCTACACCATGAACAGATGAAGAACGTGGATCGAGCACAACATAAAAGCATGAACAAGTCAAATATACCGGTCTCTCACGAACTCAACAGTTATTCAGTCAACTATCACTCACTACGTTGTTCGGAGAACGTGTTTCAACACAATAACAAACTATGGACAAGGCCTATATAAGGAAATAGTTCTAGAAGAGACAAGGACCAAATAAATACACGATAAATTACCAAGAAAACCATATTTTCTAGATTCTCAAACACTAAATTTCTTATTTACAAGATCAAGTATTTCTAGTATGAGAGATCACTTATAATAAGATATCAGCCTCAAGCAATAAAAGTTACTGTTACTAAAACCCCCAACTCGAGGTTGTGGTTTTTTACCTATTTAAAAGTTTTCCACGCTAAATCACCTGCATTATTTCTTGTTTTACATTAGTTTTTGTCACAGGAACATTTGTGTAAGAGCTAATTCTGAGCCATCTCGAGCTTACAGAATTAGGCCATTACATTTGGCGTTGTCTGTGCGAAAGAAGACATTTCCACGATATCCTAAGGCATACATTCACTCTACTATTAATCTCCAATCATGGTCACTTCCAGACGACCAACAACTAGAATCCAGCTCGATCTTCCAGTTTAGCAGGAACAACTTACAGAATTACGGGCGAACCTCCACGCAGAAACAGAGAAATGTAATGAGCTCGAATATCAGTTAACTATTGACCGAGAGCTCCACGAGAAGGAGCTCAAAGCTGAGTGACAAGATCATTTGACAGTGTTCAAATGACATGAAGACCAGATGATAACCATGCAGGCAGTATTACAGGCTCTGTAAGATACTTAACAGGCTCCTCAAACCAGTGATTGCGATCAAGTGCCAGAAACCTCCTGGGTTTCTGTGCGGGACATATTGGGACCACGAGGAACCACCAACAAAATTATTTCCAAAAATATTCAGTACGAACATCAACCTTCCATTCATTTGGGGGGTGAAGTTCAGTCTGAAATCAACAGAGGTCACCAATTTTCCAAACGTCAAGAGGAAGAACAGTGACATCAACCTTTAATTTTAGTACGTGATCGTTTGAGTGTGGGTACAAATACTAATAATCCTCAACCTCCTCGCCAAGCCACTCAAGCAACACGTCAATACGTCACACAAGAGCATATGGATCAACGTATCAAAGAGTTGATTGAAGCGCAAGTTTTAGGCACTACTGACGACTTTACCAAGTTATAGGGTCGTCTGATTGCTAAAGAATTATTCGATATGGAAATTCCAAAAAGTTTCCATACTCTAAAAATTTATAAATATAAGGGCACCGATCCAAAGGAGCACATTGAACAATACCATGATTCATTAGGATTGTACTCCAATCTCAACCACATCCTCTGTCGTTTGTTCGCAACAAGTCAACAGGAATAACCGCTCTGGTGGTTACACTCTTTACTTGAAGATTCCATACTAACATTCGATCAACTGCATAAATAATTCATCAAGGCGTATACTCACAACAACGACAAAGAGGAGAATTTATATTCTTTTATTATTCTTAAACAGTCACATTGAGAGAAGCTCGAGGCTTTTACAAAAATGTTTTTGGAGCTCGCGCGAAAAGGGGATAATCTCAATCAAAAATAGTTGTTACTACTTTCACCAATGCGCTCTAGCTCGATTGCAAGGCCAAGTAATACTTTTTCCTCAACAAGCCTGCGACCTTGGAGGATATGATCACCAAGGTCAATAGATATGTCGACCTGGAAAGGATGATGTCCGAAAGGCATAAATCTACTAAATCTATCATAACCTCAAAAGTTCTAACTACAGATCAAAACAATGAACCGAAGGAGGATTAGGGTGATCAAAAGAGTTCCAAGGGCAGCACTAGCAATCCTCAAAAAGGTGGTACATTACCTAAACCGGTCCTCCTAAAGATGAATGTTCAAATATCCGTAATTATTCCAATTATATCCAAGGATAAGCTATACCGTCCCTCTCAACAATTGGAACCAACCAAAAGCTATCCGTATTGCATGCATCACAAGGTAAACCATCATTCTAGTGACAACTGTTATGCTTTACAGAGGTTGCTAGAATTTATTTTCAAGGTGGGAAGGATATACGAATACATTATCGACCTGGAATAATACAAGAATGGCAGCTATAAGAAGCAATTCTAAGTAGTCTAGGTCCTAGATCAAGCTAAGGAGAAACATCTCTACCATATGTACCACAACAACATGATCGAAATTCATCAAATCAACAACTCTTGCAGATTCAAGCGTAGGAGACTATCAAAATGTTACGATCTCACACCTCAAGATAAAGAAGCCAAGCTTCTACCTGATTCGAGCAATCGCCAGCTTGGAATCTCATTCGAAGATTGTGGCATTAGTCATGTAAAATTTTCACATCATGATGCATTAGCCATAATGCTTAAAATGAAGAAGTTTTTCATGCATACAATAACGATCGATACTGGAAGCGGTATTGAGATTCTCTTTTAGAGCACAATCGACCATATAGGATTGGCCGATCATGTTATTCCAAGCGATACCGATATCAGTTGATTTAATGGCTCCAAAGAAGAACGTGTAGGCAAGATCATCCTACCTATTATCGTAGGACCAGCCACAATCAACGTTGTCTTCTACATCATCAACACCAAATCTTGTTATCCCAGGATTATGGGCCACTGCTGGATTCACAACAAGGAAATAATTGCTTCCACCTATCTTCAAGCACTCCGCTTCAAACACAATGATAGTATCTATGAAATCAAAGGTAGTCAAAAGCTTTCTCGAGCTTAGGAGAATACCCTCTCTGCCATTCTAGATACCTTAGACAGATATGCTGCATAATAATTATAGAAAGTTGCTCACCTTGATGATCAGCCATCAACAGAAGAGCCTACAGAATACATAAACATTGATGGACCTAGCAGAAGTATTTTTATCGGTACCAAGTTGGTCCAACACGATAAAGATGCCCTCATTCAATTCTTACAACTGAATCAAGACGTCTTTGCGTGGATTTTCGAAGAGATGTCAGGGGTCGATCCGACTAAGGCATGTTACAAATTGGCCATCAACATCAACGCCATGGCGGTCAAGCAAAAATATCGATGATTATCACCTCGTCTTTGAGATGAAGTTAACATAGAGATTGAGAAATTGATCAAAGTAGGATTCATTCAAGAAGCCAAGTATCCAGATTGGATATCCAACATCGTCGCTGTACCGAAGAAAAATGGAAAAGTCCAAGTTTGCATAGATTTCACAGATCTAAATAAACGCACTCCAAAGGACAGTTTCCCCCTTCCAACATCCATCAAATTCTAGATTCTACAGCAGGTCACGAACTTCTATCTATGATGGACACTGCTTCTAGATACAATCAGATTCCTCTCTTGGAAGAAGATCATGAAAATACCACCTTCATCACTGAATGAGGACTTTACTACTACAAAGCCATACCCTTCGGACTAAAAAATGTAGGCACGACTTATCAAGGGTTGATGACTACTATGTTCAAAGTACATCTTGGAAAAATTGGAGAAGTCTACATTGATGATCTCCTGTGCAAGACCATACAGTCAATCAACCATTTCACAGATCTCAACACAATATTTAACATTCTTCGATCTTACAAGATGTGACTCAATCTTGATAAGTATTAATTCGAAGTACATTCAGGCCGATTCCTCGGCCATCTCATCAACAAGAAGAAAATTAAGGCCAATCCAGATCAAATTCGAGCTCTCTTCAACATGCCATCTCCAAAGACGACGAAAGACATACAAAAACTTGCCGACAAGATTGCCGCTATTAACTTATTCGTTTCTAAATCTTCAGATCGCTGTCGTTGGTTGTTCCTACTACTTCGCAGTTGTACCAAATAAGGAAAAGTTCAGCCCAACGTAGAAATCCAATGGACATCAGAATGCGAGGTAACTTTTCAGGAACTCAAAACCTATTTGGGGAAGTTTCCCATCATGAGCACCCTAGTTGATAATGAGGAACTGATCATCTTCCTAGCAATTACAGATACTTCTATCAGCTCGATTCTCATTCGACTTGATGGAAATATTGAGAAATCAGTTTACTTCATCAACAAAACCCTCACTCCAGTGGAAATGAGGTATTCTAAAATTAAGAGACTCCTTTTTAACTCTTGTTTATACTTTATAGAAACTTAAGCACTACTTCCAAGCTCATTCAGTCAAAGTTATGAAAAACTACCCACTCTGAGAAGTTTTGTCCAAAAAAGAGAAATCCAGGAAAGTGCAGCAATGGTCAACCAGTTTGGGATAACATAATATCAAGTTTGAATAATGACATTCAGAAAAGGGTCAGGTCGTTGCCGATTTTCACGCGGATTTTCTAGTGGAAGACCCCGAGTGGGAGGAGCACGATCCTGACTTTGCAGAAGAAACTACCGATGATCCACCCACCAAAGCATTTGGCGATTGAGCTGAATGGGTTACAAGGAAATGGTAGAGACTTCTTACAAATGGTTCAGCAGGACCCGCAGGGTCAGGAATTGGAATCGTATTGATTACCCCTTCTAACGAAAGAATCAAAATATCAATCCTCTTGAATTTTGAAGCCTCCAACAATGTCACCGAATACGAAGCTCTTATTCATGGACTCGACCTCGCACTTGAGCTCAGCGTTCCAGAGCCCTCAGTATGCACATATTTTCTACTTATCATCCACCATTACTATGAGAAATACAAGAAGAATGGGCAGATGATCGAATATGCAACCCTCATTATTGATAGGATAACCCAATTTATGAAAGCAACTCTCGATTATCTTCCTTGAGGTAAAAATAGGCATGCCAATTCCTTAGCTTATCTAGCCGGGGTCTTTGGTACAGAAGCTAGATATCTCCAGATCGAAGTGATATCAATCCCCAGCGTTAATCGCATTTCTGTATGCACGATCAACATTGGGGGAGATAAAGAGAAGGACGACGATTGATGAAAGCCCTTCCTTGCCTACCTTGGCACCGATAACGAATCCAAAGGACCCCTTCTGAAAAATCCAAAAGAGCACCGACAGTAGATCGAAAACTCAAAGCGCTACACAAATCAAAATGATTTTTTATATCGTCGTTCAGTCACAAGGGCTTACCTCAAGTGCCTCTCCAAAAAGAAAGCAGACAAAATGTTCCAAGATTTACATGAAGGGACTTGTGGCTCCCATACTGTAGGTTGATCACTCGCTAATAGAGCCATTACACAAGGAGTATTCTGGTTGGGCATGTGCAAGCAAGCAGAAGAGTACTCACACAAATGTGATACATGTCAATGACATAGACACATGATTCGCGCCCCTACGCTCGAGCTGCATACAAGCAAGGTGTTCTGGCCATTCAAGCAGTGGGCATTCGATCTCGCCAGGGAATTTCCTAATACTCTAAGTAACCGACGATACCTACTTATAGCTGCAGATTATTTTATAAAATGGGTAGAAGAAATTCTACTCTGTCGAACTAGAGAAGAAGATGTCATCTCTTTTATCTGGGAACACATCATCACACGGTTTGGATGTCCCTACTTGATTTGTATCAATAATGGGCCTCAATTTATTAGAGAAAAAGTCATTGCTTTCCTCAACAAACACAACATCATCCATTCACCATTCAATCCCTACTACCCTCAAGGTAATAGCCAAGACAAAATCATCAACAAAACCATCGTGGATGAACTCAAGAAAAGGCTTCACTCACAGAAAAAATGAAACTAGATACGAGAGTTGCCTCATGTAATATGGGCATACCGTACCACTCCACGTCTATCAACCAGCTGTACCTTATTCCTCATTGCCTATGGCACAAAAACCATCATTTTAACAGAATATCACCATCCAATCAAAGATTACTAGCTTACCGACGAAAAAAAATAAGTTTGAATTGCCTTATAGTATGAATTGGATTGATAAAACTAGGGAACGCGCTATTGCCAGTTCGTACAACAGACGAGTCTGAAGCTGTAATTTCCAAATTGATGATCTCGTCCTCAGATAAATCCCTCAACACAGGAAAGAGGCACATGTTGAGAAACTGGCAGCAAATTGGGAGGGTCCATTCCTAATCACTGGTCTAACTGGTCTGGGATCATATTATCTCATAACTGAGCAAGGAGTTTGAATCCCAACTCCATGGGAACACAAGACAACTGAAACGATACTATCGTCAAATCACTCACTACTCCATTTCAAATTCACATTCTTTCAATTCCCAAAGTAAGATTTTCATCTCCATACAATGTATATTCCATTATATTCAATAAAAACTTCCAAGTTTTTCCCCACACAACTCTCTACTTACGCAGACAATACATAGCTTAAAGCAAAGGTAATACTAGCTTTCAATTGACCTATATTTTAGTTAAAGTAAAGGTAAAACTAGCTTTCAAACTGCACACTATACATACTCTGCGATTAAAAGGAAGGTAATACTAGTTTTCAATTAAAAAACTCTACCAGACATAAGATAAAGTAAAGGTAAAACTAGCTTTCATCTCTCAATATGGCTGCGATAATTATACCGATTAAAGTAAAGGTAAAACTAGCTTTTAATCAAACTTTATACATACTCTGCGATTAAAATGAAGGTAATACTAGTTTTCAATCAAAGAACTCTGCCAGACATAAGATAAAACAAAGGTAAATCTTGTTTTATTCTCTCAATATGGCTGCGATAATTATTCCGATTAAAGAAATGTAAAACTAGCTATCAATCAAACTCTATACATACTCTGCGATTAAAATGAAGGTAATACTAGTTTCTAATCAAAGAACTCTACCAGACATAAGATAAAGCAAAGGTAAAACTAGTTTTCATCTCTTAATATGGCTGCGACAATTATACCGATTAAAGCTAAGGTAAAACTAGCTTTCAATCGAACTCTATACATACTTTACTATTAAAACGTAGGTAATACTAGTTTTTAATCAAAGAACTTTACCAAACATAAGATAAAGCAAAGGTAAAACTAGTTTTTATCTCTCAATATGTCAGCGACAGATACTTTTACAGGTCTCAAGCCATTTCTAAGGATTCTTTTCTGCTGATGGGAGGTCAGCTACCCTTTCTACTATAATAGGAGAACGATTAGCTGTAAAAACTTGAACTCGAGTAGCCACGGTATTCCTGCCTTGCTCTACCAATTCAGAAGGTCGAGAATCTAACTCAGTTTCCATAGAGTTCATACAATTTACTTGATCTACATCAGCTCTACAAATGCACCATCTATCTGACAAACAGTCGTGCAAGGTATCCCTCTCTAACTCAAGCCTTCTTACCTCCTTAACAAAATAGCCAATAACTACTGTTAGCATCTTTGAGCGCGATACTTCGAGCAAAATTACCTTGGAAAAATTAACTCTCACTTTCTAAAAGCACTTTTGCAATTTCCTGTACTGTGCTTCTGCCATTCCATGCGACTATCTGTGCGGGACATAAGATTTATATGCTCCCTCACATTTTCATCTACTTTATTTGATTCAACCTGGTTCATCATCCTCAATTCAGGCACCTGGGCAAAAAGTTCCTCAAGCTCTCTATCTACACCTACCCCAATATAGGATTTCTTTAATAAATCATCTTTTTTCCTTATTAAAATATCCTTACCTCTAATCACCCGTTCTAACTCCTGTTCCCTGACATGAGCAACATCCAACTTACTTTGGCACTCCCTTAACCGCTCATTTCCTTTTTGTACGTGACCTTGAGTTTGAGCTACATTTCACTCTAGCTCTCTAATTTGGGCTGATAGGCTAACCACATCCCCTTGAACAATGAAGACCCTAACATCACCTTTATTTTTCCTTGAGCATCCTCCAGCCTCAACATTTTTGACATACTAATTGGCCTGAGCCAAATCGGTCTTCAATTGTGCCACCCTCTTATTCAACTCATTATATTTTCTTTGCACCAACCGGAACTCTATATCTCTAGCAGGTAAAACTGCAATCAACTGCTCAACCATAATTTTGAAATTAGATAGGTCATCTCGAGTTCTCCTCAGCTTGCTATCTTTCTCAATTATTTTTTTCTTCAACCGTTCCAGTTCGCCCCAGGTACTCAGTAAATCAGCTCGAGTCTGCTCTTGCTCGCTCATTTCGCTGATCATTTGGTCCTTTAGACTGGCCACAAACGGCATAAATCTTTTTTTGACATTTCTAACACTTGGATACGGTATCAAGCCATGTCCACCTCCTTACTCTTTGCCATCAGAGCATCATTATGGCTTTTGAGCTCCACAGACTCTTCCTTCGTCTCCGCGAGCTCTTTTTGCCCCTTACTAATTTTGGCATCCTTCTCCTCGATCATCCGTGTGAGGTCATCAACAGTTTGCGTTGCCTCGATAAACTTGAAATGTACATTTATGTGTTGATCCTTCCTATCTTCATTTGCCTCTCTCATTCTATCTAACTCCGTCGTAAACTCTTGGTTATATTGGCGTATCTTTACTTCGCTCAAGCGAGCTGACTTCAGTTTGACATACACATCACAAATACAATACATCAAGTTCGATTCAAGAACACTCACTCAATACATACAGGAATCTTATTTCAAACAAATTTCTATTTTTTGACAAATTTCTATTGTTCATCGAACTGATCCCAGTTCGATGAACAATAATATATACTTTAAATTCCAAGGTAAACATTCTATATGTTCTAACTTTTTCAACACTTAGATATTATCTACACACAATTGAGTACCATTGCCCCTAAACTATTAGCATGTTTTTGGCCTATCTCTATACTCTCATTTTTACTTGGTAGTTCTTGAGTAATGCAACATACTAGTCAAATATCTCTTGCTCTTTTCTAACCTGTAGCTCCGCTTACGAAATCAACAGGGATACTAAAGCGTTTTTCTCCTTAGCGAGCTCGTTCTCTAATTCTATTATTATGGAGCGCATATCTTTATCTTCCTACAAACAAGGTTTACAAACATCACTTAGCCTACATAAATTAATCCTACATTGATCCATATAGTTACAGTTCACAAACAACTCATAATCGTACAACCAAAGAGTCAACAATTTTACTCTACCTTATCATTCTCATTCTCATTCTCTGGGTTCACAATATCATCAACTTCGTTCTCTCGCTCAGTTTGGGGACAGACACCATCAACCCACTTACAACTCCATCCCCATCAGCTTTATCCTCCTCCTCTTCAACGTAGGTATCCTCCGTAATGTTATTCACCTCAGTTCTAGAGTACCCCATTTTGAGAAGGTGGCCCAAGTCTATCACGCTGAACTACCACCTCTCCCAGATTTTTCCCCGTATCTTCTGTCAGCTTGCTAATCTCCACCTCTTGCGCAGCCTTCACAGAATTTAGTCGCTTCCCCTCCCGAACCAAATCGGATTTTAATCGAGCTACCTCCTTCAAGAGCTTTGCCTTCCCACTCTTGAGATCGACTTTCTCCTACTCCCTCCGGAGGCAGATCCCCTTTATCAAACAAGCAGCCTAAAAAAGCAAATCAAACACATTTTAGGCTCGAATCACTATACAGAATTCAGAGAACATTTAAATCATCAAACTTACCACTTTACTCATCTTTTCCACACCCTTGCGAGCTGCAAGCCTCGCCCTATACTCCACAACTTTCAACTTATCTTCCACACTGGGTTGATTCTCTGCGACCTTCACCCAAATCAGTTCAGAAGAAGGATTTACCCTTCTCTTTTTTGCCCCTCCCTCGACCTCACCACTCTCAAGGGTTCCAGAGGTCGAGCCACGCTTCAATATCTTCTTCTTTGGAAATTTCCGACCTAGCTTGCTCGACGTGGTAGACTGTGGCACGTCCACAAAATCCACTCCAGAGGCCTTTGGTAAAGCCACTCATCTCTCCCCATCAGCTCCCCTTTTCATGTTGCTACCAACACTTGTCATAAGTCTCGCTGCTTGAGACTTTTAAACTTTCTCAGACCTGCTGTTAGCTCGTTTATTTCAATTAATACTGAGGTCTTTCAACACTACCTCGAGCTCAACCCCTTCCTGAGTAACAATATCTAACAGGGACTTCTTCTTCACCTTCGACTAAGGACTTCTCAAACAACAACGCATTATCAACAACAGAACAACATTCAATTTTGACAGTTCAATATTATACGTTATTACACTTACTTTTCTTCACAGTTTTATACAGAAGCTCTATGGGTTCTTCATCATCTCTCTGAAGGCAATCACCATTCACCCAAATTACATTACCATCCCACATTCGACCTGCTGAATTCAGATCGAAGAAAAGAGGTCAAGACAAGCTCGTAAAAAAATATGCCCCTCCACTTGCAGAATAATTCTTCACTCCATAAAATTGCAACACATCTTCAGAAGAAATTCTCCTCTCCACCTCATTCTCCTCCCATAACTTATTTAAACTTTTACAGACATTTATTACCTCCCACGTATTCCTGTTCAACTAGGCAGGACATGCCCCTATGATATTCGTTATCCCTTTCGCAAGATTACTTTGGGGTAGACTCAACCCATACTCCCACTGAGATAGGTAATACAAAAAACCCTCTACCAGGTCACCCTGGATATTTCCATCATAATACTCTAAGGAGATTGATTCATCTATTCCCCTGTCCGATTTTTTCTTCTCTAAATCAGCCAACAAAAAGAAATGTTCCTCCCCAGATCCTACTATACCTCTTCTAAACTGCCTGCTGACATGTTCTACCAAATTCAACCATCTTCCCATATAAGAGCCTTGGATTTACAAAACTCTCTAAACACATTGGAGTTCGGAGGCTATGATATAATTTGTTCAGGAAAATTTGGAAATTTAACCACTCCTACTTTGTTCTCCCTATCAGATTCAACATTTTTAGACTCAGCCGAACGACCAGAGGTCGAGGCCTCCATAATAGGTGAAGTCTTCATATCAATTACGGTACTATTGAGGTATGACTCTACACAAATAATCCTCACGCTTGACCTACATCAGGTCCAGGTATTCTATTATTATCTTCTACACATACATTTTACATATATCATTCACATTTTTTTATATACACATATATCAAACATATTTTTATAATAATAATTTTTCGAACTTTGAAAACCACAAAAATCTTTTAAAAACACACATCAACGATATCACAAAAATATTTACTAACCTTCAATGTCTAAAAATGAATTTGAAGAAGTGCCAAATCTTTCCTTCGCAACGCTGCTATATAACCACCTTCGTGACTCAGTCTCCGCAATCTTCTCTCACCTTGATTGTTGATCACTTTTGTCTACTCTCACAACAGAATCTTTGCTATTTTTTTCTCTTTCCTCTATCTCTGTTCTTCAATTTTTCAGAAGTTGATAAATGTTTCAATAAAGAAGATGAAGCATTATTTATAGTTTCTCTCTCTAACAGGTTGTCAGTTATTGGGCCTCGCACAAGTTGCCCTCGGTTTTGGAACCGGAGCGTCCCTTCTACAATTAATGTAAGACATTTCTCACATTTCGGTGAAAATACCTTCCCATCATTGCCCTCTGCCCTATATTTTATTATATTCTCATCTCTACTACCCAAATTTTCCTCTGACATCCCCACACTTATGATGACTCAACACTTATATGCAATCAAACTTTCTTTGTATTAACACAAGAGACAAAAACAAAGCTACCTACTTTTTCTATTATGGCTTCTACTACTTATTGAAGTGTTGACGTCACTTCCAAAGTACTAATATTTTAAAAATTCAAATTCCGTATTCTAAAATAGTCACAACAACATTTGTAACAAAATGGGACAGATTCAAACTTTATTCTAATTACATTTCCTTGACAGTTATTCAATCTCATACAATTCACTCCCTCACATATAATTACACCTGAAATATTCTAGATGTTCTGGGGAGCCATACCTAATCAGTTTGCCTCCAACAATCCTCACATCCTCCCACTCGATCTCTTCTTAAGCAATTAGTCTCACAACCTCTTTTCGGGTTGAAGCCTACACAATCACTTCCCAAAATAGCTCCTCATAGAAGCGACATCCTAACTCAAGTTCCCTACCCATCTAATCTAAACCTTCAAACTAATACTCGGACACTAGCAAGTCAGCATCATAATCTAGATAGCCAAAGATCCACTCTAACACTTCAGCTATCTTAATTGCTAATTATCCCTCAGAGGCATTACGAATTCTCTTAAATCGAGACCACACCATCTTCTATGTCTTTCTCCTATCTACACTTATTTTCCCCCATATTTATGTAATTTTCTAGATTACTTCAAATCCCCCACAATTCGTATTTATATTCTGTTCACAACAGCAAGCCCTAGTATCATGCTAAGAGATTATTTAAACTTATCTATCCACATTGACTTCAGTAAATTTGACCTATCTCATTTTGAGTTTATTTTCCCACAATCTAATATTTTAAAGAGATCTCCCTGAGCTCAAATTTTTAATTTTGACAAATTCTAAATCTCATGCAGTTATCTCCCCCAATAATTCTAAGTTATTCAGTTCAAAAACACATTCTTACACATCTTTTATGTTACAAACACATATTTGTAACTCGATTGGCATGATATACTTTCTAGTTCAAAAAAATATTACATTTCATCCTCTATTCATACATCCCCAACTTACTCATAGCTCTATTACAATCACAAGAGTTAATTTTATCTATCAACACAGAGTTTGAATAAATATTTCTTATTAAGCACGAATATAAATTACAAATACTTTAAGAATAATAAGTCTTTTGGGTACTTTACAGATAACAAGTCTTTCAGGTACTCCGAAAATAACAAATCCTTCAGTTTATCTGTCTTCAGTGATGTTTTACTCTAAGAATCTTCTGAAGTAAATTAGGCATTGGAAAATGTTGAACATCATCCTTCCTCTAAGTTTGGTTGAAGTCTAGACATGGAGTCAAACTTCAAATGGAAACCATAGAAGAAATGAAGTCAGTGCTTGAACCAACTCTTCAAATAGAAGGTCTTCTTAGAGCCAAGAAACGATGATGGTGCATAAGAAGACTTCCAACCTCTGTCTCCCTTCTCCACTGCCACCATTGCCTCCTCTATAACCACCACCATCAGAGAGTTAGTGAAGATGAAGAAGACCCTACCTTATAATCCAATCTTACGCAAGATACCGGCTAT
This sequence comes from Kingdonia uniflora, assembly GCA_014058105.1. Lineage (NCBI taxonomy): Eukaryota > Viridiplantae > Streptophyta > Magnoliopsida > Ranunculales > Circaeasteraceae > Kingdonia > Kingdonia uniflora. The sequence goes on from JACGCM010000121.1 coordinate 982,201, forward strand.
AATGCCCTGAGTTACACCGGCCTCCATATATATCTCCTCAATCTTGTCCTCCGTAAGGATGCAGAGACACCTCCAATGTTGCTCGCCTGTCAAGACAATGTAATAAAATCTCTACATACAATAATTTTTTTTTTCAGATTCAGCAGCTTCTTCTTTCGACATACCCTGATACGTTGGTAGAACATGAATGGGGGTAGGCATCTTGAATGATTGGTCACCGAAATATCTCAACTTAAATTTTTGCATCTCCGTAGAATCCCACCCTTCATAAACCAATATCCGGGTCTTCACCATTATTTATCTAAACTTCCAGAGAATTTTTTAACAAACAACGTACTTTGCCAGAATCCTCGGTACATGTACTATTTATATAACCCTAGTATTTAATGCGCAGGTACATTTCTAAAGCAGTCAATACAGAGCCACTCTCAGAACCCCAAGCATCGCGTACATCAATATTTCCATCATCATTCAATACAAATACATCCATCCATAAAAAGAATACCCATTTTCCATTCCAGTCAAATCAATATTAAATTTCTCATTTCATTTCAACTTCCAACATAACAACTCTATAGATTCTTTCTTAACCAAAGCCACTCGTGACTTCAGTTGCGAGGGGGCAATTATAGGGAGCTATCCCCCGACTTAACCCAATTCGAGCTACCTTCAACTCAAACTACCTACATATCAGACTCATGTATTTTTACATGTGACATAAATAATCAGCATTGACACCTACATCACGAATTGATGAAGAACGTGGGTCGAGCACAACAGAAAAACATGAACAAGTTAAATACAACTGTCTCTCACGAACTCAACATATATTCAGTCAACCACCACTTACCATATTGTTCGAAGAACGTGCTTCATTATGATAACAAACTGCGGGCAAGGCTTATATAAGGAAAAAAATTTAGAAGAGATAAAGACCGAAAAAATATACGAAAAATCACCAAGAAAACCATATTTTCTAGATTCTCAAACACCAAATTTCTTATTTACAAGATCTAGTATTTTTAGTTCGAGAGATCACTTGTAATAAGATATCAGCTTCAAACAATAAAAGTTACTATTACAAAAACCCTCAACTCGAGGTCATAACTTTTTACCTATTCAAAGGTTTTCCACGCTAAATCACTTGTGTCATTTCTTGCTTTATATTAGTTTTTGTCACATGAATATTGGTGTAAGAGTTAATTCTGAGCCATCTCAAGCTTACAGAATTAGGCCATTACAGAATGCAAACCCAAAGAATCTTAAAACTCTTGAATGTGTTCAACGGGATCAGTCTCATTATATTTATAAATTTTGGCGTATAAAAACTAGCCTGTAATCAGGCTCTTCTATAGTCTGTCGAAGACATTGTTGTTTGTGCATGTTTGGGCTTCAAAGAGCTCTTTAATGCGCTTGTCCATGTGTTCTTGAGTAACGAACTATCAAGTTATGATTGTGTGATGCTGGAAATGCCCCTACCATGGGGTTGTGAACTCCACTTCCCTCACTAAACCTTTCGTTCAGAGGGATTCAATTCCTTACCCTTTGGACGTCTTCTACTTGTCTGAGATTGGTGGGGCCGTTATCGACTTCTTATTGAACAACAAGTACCGGTATTGCCTTAGGTCTACGCGTGTTTTGATCGGGTCGTACATCAGTTCCCAGGCTGATTCTTCTGAGAGGTCCTAACCTGTCTCGAGCTGATATTTCTGATATAGCGGGCAGCACCTCCTTGTTCTTTTGTACTATCAACTATTACCCCTGAAGAATTTTTAGTGCCTCCCATACTTTTGCTAATTGTTGCTCTTAAAAGTAATTGCCTTTCTATCTTTGAGTAAAGTGTAGCGCATAATTTAACTCAGAGAACACCAAATGTGAGGACCTAAATTTAGAGCTCAAACTTAGTATCTTATACCAAATATGATCAGAGCGCTAGCAATAACAAATAGTCATCAACACATAAGATTTAGCGTGAAAACCTTTGAATAGGTAAAAGCCACGACCTTTCTTGAGGATTTAGAAATAGTGATCTTATTGATTGAGCAACTACCTATTATAACAAGTATTCTGAGTAGTTTTGTATACTCTCTAGATAGAAAAATTTGTCCCTAATCTGTTCTTCCTTGGTCCTATTTATAGGTCTCACATTATGACCGTTTATTGACCACTATCTACTCTTAATAGCATACGTTACGAAATAGCTTTGATGAGTCTTCATAATAGTCGTGAAACGGTATGATTCTTCTTCTTCTGTAACAGCTTATTTAATGATGTCATGTGACTATGAAGTTAAAATGTTTGTAAAGAGATCGATATCAAGAAATTAATGCTTGAGTTCGCTATCGGGAGTAAGTCCTTACAGCCACCATAGAGCTAGGGGTTAAGAATTTTCCCCCAAACTCTCTTGAAAAACCTTGATAACCTTCTCGCTCATTTCCAAGCTTGAGGCTTCAATTCTACTCGAACCCCCACTGTAATCATAACTATTTATACAATCACAACTTAAGAATCCTTACTAGAGGTCATGAAAGATCCCATTCTGGGACTCCATGAAAGTGTATATACTAGAACTGTACTTTTCTACTAAATACATCTATTAGAGCCTTTAGACTTCTACCAAACTCAGTACTGTAAGAATTTAATCTCCCTTCTACAAGATTTGGGCCATACAACTTAGACTCATGGGAGAAGTGTTTTGATTTTTGAAACTCTAAGTGATGATAACTATGAACTAAGCCTTTTAGGGGGATTATCCATCTATCTTTTACTAAGTTTCCTATGAGTTTTGGTCTTACTCAAATTCTTCTATTAGGCCTAGAGTTTGAGTTGGTCTAAAACTCTTTTTATATCTCCGGCTTATGGCAACCAAAGGGTTTTACGGTTTAAGTCTCAACCCCCGCTCTAGATAGAATCCTAGAAGTTTCAACTTCGTCTTGAGATAGTTAAATAGTCTTCGGAATCAAGGACTCTGGTTACAACCAAATATATAGTCATGTTTTGGTGCGATAACTCTTCCTGACAAATAAGGTTCATGGCACTGGCATGCCATTTGGCCTTTTGGTATGCCTTTTGACCCAGGTTAAATTAGTAATTTTAAATTTTGTGTAGTATGTATGTGTCATGTATATTCATAGAGCACATTTGTCTCTAATTTTGCAATTTGGCGTCCAATACTAGTGGAATTCTATAATGGGTGTAAACATGGCAAATATTAGAACTTAAAGGGCCTAGAAAGGCCTAAAAAAACATTATTTAAAGCTCCATTTAGCACATAAATATGCCTATCAAATACTGTGGCTTTCTGCAAGTCATGGTTATGGCATTATTCCATTCGGTGAGTACCGGAGTAAGTATAATCTTATATATTTTAGAAGTTAAATCCAACGAATGAGATTAATGGGGGAAAATATCTAAAATAATCATGGACAACATTGCAGCTTTCAAAAGCCGCATGACACCAACTTACATCGAGTTGAAGCATTTTATATATCGTTTGTGTAGTGGCTTATTCCGCATCTCGACCATCATACGACCACTCGACATCGTCAACATACATATGGCGCATTTATGGCACACAACGAAACAACTATAGAGTTTTACTTATTATTCTTGACCTCTACATCAACAGCTCGAATAAACAAGCACTTCATCATTAATGAAGTCGTTACAAGATAAGAAGATCAGACCGTTACACAATCAGTTTAAAGACTCATCAAATTTATATTGTAATGTCCATCCTTAAGAATAATAATGGTTATCAAACGGTCATATTATAAGACCTATAAATAAGACCAGAGAACTATAGATGAAGGACGGATGAATCCTCACTCAGAAGCTCTATACAAAACTATTCAGAACAACCTTTGTAATAACTAGCAATCTTCAATAAGATCTATATCTCTTTCTAAATCATCAAGAGAGGTCATGGTTTTTAACCTATTCAAAGGTTTTCCACGCTAAACTTTGTGTTAGTAGTTACTCATTGTTCACTAACGTTCTGATTATCATTGTTTTTTTTTTGCAAAAAGTTTAGATTTATATATTGCCATCAAACGTACATCAAAGGGGGCCTTGCGTAACAAGGAATGCCTAAAAAGATATAATTAAATCCATACAAGAAAAAAGGATTAGTCATCTAGGTCGAAATCGGAAGTACTCGGTGAAGGGAACTTCAATTCTTGTGAGGAAAGATGGACGTCCTTGATATTCATCTTTAAAAGGTTCGGCATTGTCAGATTCTCTCCTAGCCATAAGGTCTACAGAGAAATTGCATTCCCTTCAAGTGTGGCTGAATCTAATATGCTGGATGTTATTCTTGAGGAGACTCCATTGTACCTTATACTTCCAAGGTATATTACCAGATTTGAAATATTATTATTGTTGTAAAAGGCTAAGTTCGAAATATGAAATTAGGCTATTACATTTGGCACCGTCTATGGGAACAAAGCTTTTTAGCCACAGTTCTCAAAAATGGTTGATACCTACTCTCTTCACAGAATGCCAGACCATATTATACTGATTGGCCCAACAGAAGGAAGCGTCGTACTATCAGAATTACGGGTCACTCTACACACTAAGACAGAAAGACGAGCCGCTCTGGAACAACAGTTGGCGGGTGTGCAAGAATGCTTTAAAAGTTCTACAGGGATAACATATTACAACCCAGAAGAATAAAGGCGTGCTGCCAGCCACCTCACAAGTTTCCATTTGAGACAGAATAGGACCCCACGCTAACAGACTGGGAGATGATATTTGATTCAATCATAATCAGCCGGGGGTTGAGCTAGTCCAGGCACAGGAAGTCTACCAAGAATTTGATGGCGTTCCTGCTAGAGTCAGATAAGTAGAGGATCCCCCCCGTGGAAAAGTTTGTATTTCAGCGCGTGACCGACTAAGTGAAGGAAGTGGCGGCCACAATCTTTTATTTCATTACAGATCGTTTATTGCTTCAGCTAATTTGATCTTTTATTGCATAACAGATCGCCTATTACTTCAGATAATTTGATCTTCTATCAGATTATAGGTCGGCTATTGGGTCCCCAATTCGGCTAACAGACAACAGACTTCTACACCATAATTGGTTCGTCAATAGATTAGTACAAATACGTACGTGTCACTAATTTTACTATCAGTCAAATTCTGCTGCAGCATAACCTTCACACTCTATCTACTATATTTCAGTTGGTATAGTATGAATAATTCCTTTTCACATTAATAACTATGCCTCCTCAATATCTTGAACTCTCAGAAAGCACATCACCATGCAAACTTTCCCCACGCCTCAAAAGTGGCAGACGTATCAATTCTGGCACCCTCGCAGTAACGATTTGTCTTCCTTCATCAAGCTTACTCTTAGTGAGAGCACCAATTTTTGACATAATACGCTCTAGATACTCAATCCGTATTAGCTGCATGTCACACTGCACACCATTTGCGATCATGCTGTCATGAATCGTATCTTTTTTTTTTTCCAATTTTTTGAACCCGGACACAAAAAAGGAAAGTACCATCGTTATTTCTTTATCATGCATGCCACTTGCCTCGAGCTTAACCTTGTCAAGTACGATGAGCTCCATAATTTTTCCCTTAACCTCATTCAGCATCATTTCCAAATTTTTACAGCGATCTTCCATCACCCATTTTTTATCCGTAAAATTTGTATTACATGCTTCCATTACCGTCATGAATTTGTCCATTTTTCCTAACACAACCATTGATTCCTCCATAACGAACTGATTATGATCCCTCTCGATAACCTCTACGTTAAAACTTTGTTAAGCTATCTCAAGATCTGCCTCTAATTTATTCTTCGAGCTAATCAGTTCCCAAATTTCCATTTGGAACTCCAAAACATTAAACTCCAACACTTGAACTGCATTCTCTAAAGTCCCTATCTTAAACCAATGTTTTTTCACTAATTCATTTTGCTCATTGTTGGCTTCCTCTAACTCTTTTACCTTTATAATAGCAGCATGACACATTCCTTCAAACTTACAAGCATGCCTATCTGCTTTCAGCACGGCTGCTCGCATACCAACCACTTCTTCCTCTAGCATATTTATCCAAACTTGCAAGCATTTAGCATTATCTTCTTATTTCTTCAATGTCACCAACAACTCTGATATTTTAATTCGTGCAAGTATTAGTTCCGCCTCCTGCTGGGTTACTCTTTCTAAAATATAAGTTGCATGATGTTGGAATTTTTTAATGTCCAACTCTTTTTTCTTTACAACCTCCTTTAAATCCTCTATTTTTTCTGTGCAATGGCTAGTTCTGCCTTCTTACCTTCCAATTGTTCGATAAAATGACCCACCATATTTTTCTCTTCAGTTACCCTCACCTCCATTTTTACATTTAACTCAGTAACACTTTTTGGTACTTACTAATGGAAATTCAAATCAGTGTTTAATACACACAACACTTCACACTTACTTTGAACCTTTACCAGTTCCACCTACAGCAATAGTTAACTTTCAAATACATACCAGTTCATGTATCAAAACAGTTTACATATCACAGTTAACAATTTTACTCAACAATATAATACTTGTGTACAATCAATCCGCAACTCTTCTTATATCTATTTTATCATCACATAGAACAAATTATATTTATCATCCACACTGTACAGACATCTAATGCGTATGTCAGTTGTGGAACAACATAAATACTTTACTTTTGCTCCCTTGAGCTATGAGAGGACTGCCCCCTATTTCCCGATCTCCTCGACCTATATACTTGTACCTCCAAAAGTACTATAAAGGTCACTACTTCCTGCTGGCACTTTTTTCGCCGTGACCGAGGTATAAGGCTCTCAAACATCTCCTCGCCCTCTTCTAAAAAAAATTCTCTCGGTCTAGGAGCAGATTTTTTAACAACTTTTTCCTCCTCATCCTTTGTAAATCACATATTTTCAGTTTTTTCGTTCTCTACATCAAAATATTTCCCACAATCCATTACGTACTTCCTAAATTTGTTTTCTTCCCTTATCAACTCCCCTTCATAAAATTTAATCACACTCTCTATCATGATCCGTTTGAGCTGTGACGTTTGCTCGTGACGGATACAAATGCTTTCTCAATTGTATATGCGCCCTGTACAGGCGCTTACACATTTTTTTCTGCCATACACCCAACGCTTTCAAATCACCTTCTACCTTCTCTCTAACAGCTGTTTCTTTTGTCAATTGATTTTCCAAGGGCGTATTTCACTCCATACTTTGCGTTAGTACGATTTGCAACTCCTTTAACTCACACTCTAATTTCCTTTGCACCTCGATTTGCTATTTCCTTATTTTGAAAAACAAAATCCTCATTGCTCTTCGATCCTACATAAAGCCAAGAACATCAGGTAAGGGTCCTACGTCACTCTATATAGCAGACACACCAGCTCGAGCTCAACATTTTTTGTCTCTACATTTTAACGATTACGTGCTTCTTAAGCTAAAAACATAACTCGAGTTGGGTCAGGCACTACACCCCTTTAAGAGCTCTACATAAGCCTCTTTTAAACCCCACTCACTATCTACTTTGGTCTCAAAATACAGTGTCAGAGTTACCAAAAGCTTCTGACACCTAGATTTATTACTCGGGTCAATAAAACTAGTCAAGTCTTTCGGTTTTCATACTAATACCCCCCTCTTCTCTTCTCTTCCTAAAACTTCATCCCTCTTTATTTTTATTTTTGCATATTTACACTGTAGATCATATAGTTCCTTAAAAAATTTCTCTGAATTAGATTTAAATTCCCTTCCCTCATACTTAGCTTTATTTAATACCTGTTGAATATAAGTTACGTAATCCCTCGCTAGCTCTACTCAATCACCTCTCCAGAGTGGAAGCAGTTTTTCTCAACCGCTCTATCTTCTACACAGATAATAATTTTTTTGGTCATTCAAACTGAGCACAATAAAAAGATGTCTATCAAACTTAATAGTTGCATAACACACAAAGCATAATCTCATCACAGTCAAGACATAACAGTATAGTTTGAAATTGGATACCACAAAATGATTAAATATTCTTGTCAGTCTCTACCTCAGACCAGCAGCTAGAACTTGCTCAATTCGCAGAGTGGGTACATTGACTGGAGTAGCAATATCTTCTACCAGTTCACCTTCTGCGTCTGAAGCAAAGACTATCTTATGGTACCTACCAGCTAGGCCCAGATGGATATCAACATCAGTCAACCCAAAATGACAATAAGATTGGATCATATGGTTTTACTCAACCCTTATCTCTATAAACACTTTTGACACAGTATCCTTGCCCTCAGATAGTTTCGCGTAATGCTCTTCAGCAGCCTTCAACTCTTCGACCTTGCTCTCTTTCTCTTTCTTGAGCTCTTCTTCGAGCTCCTTCATTCGAGCTGATTGAGCATCAAGCCTTTGAGTAAGCTCTCTGAACTCTTGGTTCTTCTTCTCAATAAAACTTGTAGCTCCCTTCACCATCATCAAGAGCTTCCAATACAAGAGATAAGATCAGTAATACATATATCAATCATAATACAACAAATAGAGAATGTCAGTATGTACACCCGTTGTTTTCTCTTGAAACATCCCTTCGAGCTATTTTGGCTTAGTCCCCGCTATCTTAAAAAACCTTTGCTCCATTTCTCTCAACTTTGCTACAGCCTTAGCATGAGTGTGGTCACTGCCTTCGAGCTCATGTTATTTCCTTTTCAGCAACGTCTTTTCTGTGTCAAGAGGAGCGACCTCATTTGCCACCTGCTCCTCCACCACATTCTCAACAGCTAGATTATCACCCTCCTTCCCTAGAGCAACCCCCATAGTAGAAGGAGAAGCTTCTGGCGCTATCTTTTTTAACCTCCAAACCTTCTGCACCCTGCTTGTGCCCCCTGACGGAGGCGGAAGGATACCAGTCAAGTCCCCCAAAGGAAGCAGGGTCTTCTTCATACTCTTCTCAGCCATAACTCGATTATCGTGAGCTCATTGCACTTTAGGAACTCTAGAATCTGCCCTTTTATTCCTACGAATATTTAATTTACCAAGACTTACTTTAAATTGACCTCCTCAAGGGCTATGCAGTAGAACAAGCTTGTATTATCAGAGAAGAATTTGGGATCAGGACCTGCTAAACAAAATCAAGGAAATGATCAGCAGCTTAAAGACAAACAAATATTCGATCAAGTTAGCAGGCGTTACTTACTTGGATTAAAATATTTATGGTCCAGGATGAGCACTGGTTCATCTGGAACCTACATACAATTGCCCTTACCCATACAAGGTGGTCATTACATGGTCTACCTGCAGATTCGAAGTCAAAAAAATTTGGCCTAGACAAATTACTAAACAGATAACCTCTATTTTGGCCTAGAACATACTTCATTTTGTAAAATTTTAGCACGTCAACCGCTACGAACTGTTTAGCAGTCCCGCACTCTCTTCACTTTGCATTCAAAGCCTCGCACACCCTCATCATCTAAAAAACATTCCCATTTAATTGGGCAGGGCAGCACTGCAATACATTCATAACCTCTTTTTGAAAAAAGGTTAGAAGAATCCAAAGGTCATATACGACCAGATTTAGGTTGTACAAAAAATCATCATTTAGACCGGCCATCCCCGCTCCATAATAGTATGTAATTTCTACATCTTTACCAATTCATCTCTCCCTCTTCCACAAATCTAGACTGGGCACTTAATAATGTACCCTCTCTTTCCCTTTCCCTGGCACTAAGGTCCTAAACCATAGGCCTTGCTCCATCACATAATTTCCTACTCCCCTTTAAACTTCTTTTTAAATTTTAGATATTCTTTCCCTACATCTACTCTCTCATGATATATGTAAAATGACCTATCTTTCACTTCTATATCATCTTCCTCTACAACATTACTTATTTTACTGGGTCCTCCAACCTCTACACCTACAGTAATTTACTTCCCTCCTATCTACCATCTAATCCATGCTTCCACAATCGTCCTCCCTACCAGACGATGAGGTTTCCTCCGAACTGGATGACACTACAAATTTACTCACAGGCTTTATGTTTTTTGAACGCATACTGGACCTACAGGTAGATACAATCTTTCATCATTTTTTCTACCTCTGTGATTCAACACTTACACAATTATATGATATACCATACACACAACATAAACAAACCCCACTGATACTTTTTATCCAGTCAAGGCATTTATTTTCAAAACTTTCCAAAACAACAGAAAATCTTTTTCAACTTTTCATCTTCTTCTCCAAAAATAATTTTCTCTCTCTAGATTTTTATTACCATACCCAAAGATTTTGCAAACAGTAACTAAATATAGGCGAACAATCATTTCTTAGCCCCCTACATTCCCAAATTTGACATCCCTAAATCAATCAAAGACAAAGGCGATGAACAAACAAAATCATGCACAGACTACCAGACAATACAATCAAAACAGATGAACAAAATTTACTAACCTGCACTAGATGATCTACAATCTTCAACTTTGCCAATAGCTTTCACAAAGAGTGATTGATTACGTTGTCTCTCCAGCACAGTTTTATCACCAAATAAAGCTTTCTCTACGAGATTATACTCAGAACTTAAATATTTCCTTTCTCTAGAAATACTGGTTACACCACTTTTTTCTCTCTCTATAACTGTAGATAATTTATGAGGGAGAGAGAGACGAGTTTTTATACTCTCCCTCGGTTTATAAAATAATGGCTCTTTCAGACACGTGTCAGTCACCCCTACTGCCCCTAAAGGAAAGTCTTTTCGCCTCATAACATCATCATGACTTTTGTGATAACGTTTGATATTATCACGTCTGTCTCTACTTTCAGCAATTAAAAAAATCAATCCTTCTTTCCCAAGACAATCTACACGATCAATCACCTTACTTTTATACTTAATCAAGATTGTATCACAATATACATCATTCCTAAAATAGCTAAATATTCAAAATTCAAAATTATCTGGGCAGTTGTTAGAATCAGACAACTGTAATCCACAATATTTGCCACATGAGCAGTTCAACAAACACATTGATCCTATTTTTTAGTTCGCATATTCAATTTACATTATTCTACATTCAACAGATAACAAAAACAGAATATTGCAAATAGATTACTTATTTATTTCGAGCTCTCAAAGTTCGAGCTTACAATCACATGTAGTTACATTTAAAATAGCCCGGATGATTCACTTCACCAGATGGAAGTATCTCCCCTCCTGCTGCCCTCTCATCCTCCTCGGCCAGTTTATCCCGTGCGATCTCTCGAATAGCTTCTTCTAGCAAGGTTGCATCCAACAGCAACTCACGGAACACATCACACCAGAAATAATGATCATACTTTGCACACCTACCTTCATCATCTAAACCGCCCAACTTTAATGGCCAATCTGGTAATACAGTATTGTAAAGCAGCAGGCAAAAGTAGCACTCACGAAGTTCAGCCACTTTAATGTTTAACCTACCTTCCTCTGCATGACGAACACGCTGAGAACTTATCCTCGCCATTATCACTTCCAATCAACCAACAGTAAGTTTTTCCTACAAAAGATACAAGGCATAGCATCAACATCTTATATAGCCAGCACGAAGATCTATTTACACTACTATATCACCTACCTAACAGATTTTGAGGAAGATATATTTTACAAGATCAAATTTTCAAAAATAAGGATACCAACATAATTTCGAGAATATTTTGACAGCTACTACTTTCCATTTTACGAAGAATATCCTCAGATCTTATTTGCATGCTTGGCGCAGATGACACATCTGCAAAGATGGAGTTCACACAAAATATTCAAGTGCGTCCAACAATAACTCCAACAAAGCACCTACAGACATATATCATTTACCTACCTATATCAAGACATTCTCCAATAAGTTTGAAATAGCTTCTCTAGAACGTCAAATCACCAGGATATTATAGTACGGAATACACAACCTCTTTCACCAGCAAATGATACTCATAGCATGCCAGCAGCATACTTTGACCATTACAAAAGGGTATATTTCGCTGGAATTCTACCGATCTAGGCCATAGAGATTGACAGATAACAAATCCTACAAACAGTCCAACAACTTCTGCACATACCAATCTCCTCTCAATCAGTACGAACATATTAGCCACTTATTTGCTTACCTTCACCAAACGATCTCATAACATTATTGAACTTCCCTTTTTCAACCTCACTTCTCACTATCTTTATTGATATACGTACTAAGTGCACTACAAATCAATTTATTCAGGACCATCCTACCACAATTTGATGTCTGATAGCTCGCACCAACTAAACCTCTTTTAATTCGGCACAAATGTCTGTCATACCAACATATGTCCAAAATTATATTTTGCCATTTTCACTTTCTCACATTTTTATTCCTCAACAGTTCGAATTATTATTCTTAGTTCCCAATTCCCTTACTCAAACAAGCCATTTCACAAGTATGCTAGACATATAAATATCAGTTCCAAATACAATACAAAATTGGATAAACAAGAGGTTTTTATTAGCTCGAATGTTCCTTCACATACTTTACATCAGCTCACAGCCCGAAACTCTACTTCAAAAAAAAAAGATGACAACAACAACGCTTGAAGATGAAAAATTAAAATATGCTTCCAATCTCTGTTTTCCTGCAAGAATGGCCCAAGTAATCCAAGAACTGGAAATTACTGAGGAAACTAAGGTGTTCATGCTTGAACCACCCCTCCACGGAAGGACCTTTTTTACGAGAAGAGACGATGATTGTGTGGAAGAAATACCTCCTTCACCACCGTCTCTTCCACCATAACCCTGCGTGACAGAGAAAGAAGATTGGAATGCCTTCTCCGCATGGTACCGGCGAGACTCCCTCGGACGAACGCCTCCACAACCACCGACAGGCATTTATCCGAGGGGTCTCGTCGGTACCCTGCTGGTGAGTCTCGCCTCCCCCGCCACCCTGCGTAATAGTTGTAACAGCCTCCTCCGCCAGCAGACGCAACCCATGCCTGCCTTCTTCCTCCAATGTCAATAGATAATGAAAGCGCACCATTTGATGATGATCGTCACTCGCCTCCTCCACCTCTTCAAATGTTATTCCATGGTAGGTAGGATATACCGGAATTGGCGTAGGAAGACTCAGAGCCTGGTTTCTAAAATATTAGAATCGTAGTTCTTTCACTTTTGCAAGAATCCTAGCCTCCCGAGATTGCCGCCTAGATGTTACCATCCTCTCAACATAAGCAACGATACAGAGACGGAAGGTTGCAGAAAGCAGAAGAAAAAGTACATAGAAGAAAGATTACAAAAGCTATGGAGTCAGAGAAACACTTGGTTAATAAAAATTGCAGAGGCCAACCATAGTACCATTTATACTGTAATTACCATTTAAGACGATGTCTCAAATTCTCAAATGTCAGAAAGAATTCCCATACAACAATCCTGACCAGAGTAATTGGTTCTAGGGAACCCAACAGCCATAATAGATATTCATAAAGAAGCATTGGAAATGATTCCCTGGTATTAATTAATGAAGCTTCTCGACCAACATTACTCGCCCATAATGGTTCTCGTGCTCCTGGCTAAGAGAGGGCGGTTGTAGTGGCTTATTCCACATCTCGAACTCAAGCTTCATCTTCGACCATCATACGACCCTTCGACCTCGTCAACATACACATGGCACATGTATGGTATACTACGAAATAGCTACAGAGTTTTACTTATTATTCTCGACCTCTAAATCAACAGCTCGAATAAATAAGCACTCCATCATTAATAAAGCCGTTACAAGACAGGAAGATCAGACTGTTACACAATCAGTTCAAAGACTCATCAAATCTATATTGTAATGTCCATCCTTAAGAATAATAATGGTCATCAAACAGTTATATTATAATACCTATAAATAAGACCAGAGAACTATAGATGTAGGATGGATGAATTCTCACTCATAAACTCTATACAAAACTATTCAGAACAACTTTTGTAATAGCTAGCAATCTTCAATAAGATCTTTATATATTTCTAAATCCTCAAGAGAGGTTGTGGTTTTTAACATATTCAAAGGTTTTCCACGCTAAACTTTGTGTTAGTAGTTACTCATTGTTCACTAACGTTCTGATTATCATTAATGTTAAAGGCTAAGTTCAGAATACGAAATTAGGCTATTACAGTTTGGGCTCCCTACAATCCACGTAGTGATATGGTATGCAGTGATATGGGGTTTGGTATGCAGTGATATGAGGTTTGAGTTTAAGTTTTGCAATGCTTTGCATATAAGCATGCATAATGCCAAAGACTCTAAGAGTACCTTCAACAGAATCGTATGCGATTCCAGTTTACCAAACCGGTATTCCAGAATTGCATAGTGCTTTTGTTCAATAGAGAATTACGGTTTTTCTCATGGGCACTCAACGGTTCAGTGTACAACAGAAAAATTCCAAATCATTTAGTTAGGCGCCTAACGAAAAATGCCGAATTAAATGTCATATTAGGGAACAAAGTTGTGATGGGAGAGAAAAATGTCAGCTGTATTTAAAAGTTGTTGGGCGCTGAATCGTTCAGCGCCTAATTAGTATGCAGATACTCCTCGCCAAGTTCAGGTTTCTCATATTTTGGAGGGGTTTGGGGGTGGGTAGGCTGAACCACATACCCCTATTGAAAATTTTTTTTTGCAAGAATGTGCTAAAAGCGTAACAGCATACAATGTTGTTGGGGACTTGGAGGTGCTCTAAGCTTGGATGATCATGTATAAGTACATCTCGAGCATTGCCTAGAGTTAGAGCTTGAAATTCAAAGCATCAACTCATAAGCTTAACTGATAGCTCTTTTAATGTGGGTGAAGTAGGAATCATATCCATTCATAAGGGGATGCAGATAGCAAATCTACTAGGCTTCAATGATGTTGAGATCATTACAGATTCACTCTACATTCAACAGGTTGTTAATTTCATATGGAAACCACCATGGAGATGCATTGTTGAAGTTAGACAGATTCAAAAATGGATGTCTACTGCTAGATGCTCATGCTCCTTTAACTGGAGACAAGGAAATTATGCAACTCATTATGTTGCTTCACAAATGGATATTATTGTTGCTGATCACATTATATTTCCTCCAGAGTTTAGTATAGATCTTGTAAAAATTTGTACAGCAAATGCTTATAGGTGTAAATATCCCAAGTTGTAATTCTGTTTTGTTTGATATATATTCTGGTGGGGGTCTGCCTTAACCCCAGCTTCCCTCTCAAAAAAAAAACTCATATGCTTAACTTTCATGTATGTGCCTTTTGTCAGCTCATAACACCTATGTGCCTCATCGTTAAAATATAAGAGAAGCGCATAACTTTTATATACCCTACTAGTAGTTTAAGCTCCAAACACTGTGCTCCCATGGGGAGCTCGAAGCTTGGAACTCAAGCATAAAACCGAGGAGCTTCAAGTATTGCAGAGCTTGAAGTAAGCAATTTAAATACCAGCTCAAGGGACTGCTGGAGATGGTCTCAGTAACACAAAGCGATATTAAAAACTCATTCCAAGTGTAAGGCCAGTAGGTTTTTCCAAAATCATGCACGCATTGCGACATCACGTACTTTTCATAAAATGGGATAACTATTCATTTTTGGTGACGAGGATGGACATCTCTTTTTCTCGTCGAAAAAATAGTGTGATTGTCAAGGTGCTGTTTTCTTTGTTTTTAACTCGAACATCTTGACTAGCACAATATGTTAGGGCTTGCCAGCTCTCCAAATTGGCTTGAATTAACTGCAAGGCATCCTTCATTTCTCTTGCATCATTGCTCAAACCATAGACCCCCTCATTCACACCTTTTACTCACCATGATTAACAAGGAGCAGTTCGCTACGATATCAAAACTATTGGGAGTACATCAATGGTTAATCAGAACGTAACTTTACTTTTTTTACTTTTTTTTTGGAAATTAAGCATTTCATAACAAGAAAAGGGGAACCAGAACACAGTGGGGACAACCCTCAACCCTCGAGAGCACACGAGAGTTGCAAGGAGCCTAACACCAAGAGTAAGTACAAAGAATTCAGAACAAAGAGAAGAACTCAAGAAAACAATCAAGAGTGTGAAATAACATAAGTCTTGCCATTTATTAAAATAGAATAATATTAATTATTGCTTTGGAACATTTAGCATGATCCCCTCTAATTGTCCAATCTGAAAGTAACTCATCAAGGAATAAGTGTTCTAAAAAAACAGTTATGAACAATTATTGCTTTGTTAAAACTGCATTTTGAGATTAAGCTCAATAGCTAGTGAGACCCTGGATCATCAAACACCAATGAAATTATATATACATCTTTAATTTCAATTTATTACATCCAAATCAACGAGGAACTGCATTTTCTTTAATAAAGAATAAACTATATGAGTAAAATATTTTCATATTTGACATTCAAAATTAGAAGGGACAGAAGTAAGTCCCCCACAATAAGCTACAACATGAATACAGCTGCAATGAACACACCTTGAAATATACCAAGCTTACCATTCCTGAGAAAGCGCTGCAAAGGGGTGTTCATAAGACCCAGAGAAAACTATCCACAGTTTTGAAAGAATGCATTACAGCAAATCCAAAAAAGGCGGTTGTTGTACAGATGGTGGCTGTTTGGGCTTACTAAATGACCGCGAAGGTTGTCCTTTATTTTCCCTGTAGCCTCTTCCTCTCCCAACGGTTGTTTGTGGAGGGGGTGCAAGTCTAAGTCCAGTCTGCTCATTCTTGGAAGAAGTAAAAATTGATCCAATATCCTTCGCTTTCTTTTCAGTATATGAAGAACTCATGGTTGATGTATTCAACAAGTTCCCATGATTCTGCTGCAAAAACTCAACAGGACGTTGGGAATTTATACTGTTACCAATATTAAGATTGTTGATACTTGAAATTGAGCTTCCCTGGTTTTGTCCCGAGAGCCCACTAGAGTTGTTTGTTATGAAGCCTCCGCCATTATGATAATTGATGCTCATAGCAGAACTGCCTTTATTTTGGTTGGCAAATCCACTGCTATTACTGTTGGTAGAGAAGCTTAGAGTGCTTTGGGGAGTTGTGTAAATCGTGTTCATGCCTGAGTTGCTAGTGGACCGTGGTGGCCAATTGGCAAACGGGTCTATATCATCAAAACCAGCAGTTGATACTCCACTTGAGCCCTGCACTGGTTTTTCAATATCACCAAATTGAGGCGTAACACCAGAAGAGGTTCTTGGAGGCCACTCTATGTCAACGGGAGGACATGATGGAGATGACACTGATTGTGGAGCAGTAACAACAGGTTGAATAGATAGTAGGCTGGTTCCAGAAGGCTGGAGGGAGGTGACCAGTCCCTTTGCTATCGGGCCCCAATCTTCATCCCATGCTGGACTGCTCTTTGCCGAAGAAGAGACAGTTCCACTTGTTTTCCTCAATTGTTCAGACTGAACCCCGTTGGCTGCAGGTGTTATTTTCACAACAGGAGTTCCCGATTCAGTCAGAGTCACACCTCTTTTTTCTTCTATCTTCCTGCAAACAAATTTCTAGTCCAGCTCAATAGCCTTAATGAAGAAAAGAGTTTTATCAAGCAGTATCAGGAGTGGAACAAACCTAAGGATATCTTTGACAAAGAGCATGTATTTGGCGAACTGCTGAACATTTAACTGCTGGGCTATGAGAAGTGGCATGAGCAGTGGAAGAACATGTTCTGCAGTAAATTCTATGCCATACTGAACAAAACACAGCAAAATAGAAGAATCAACTAAAGCTCTTGAATCTTACACACTACTGGAGCACCGAGTCCTCAAGTATAGTTATGATAATCTAGTTGAGCTATAAAATATTTACCTGCTTGAGAATCAAGTTTGCAACACCCAGAGTGCACATGAGCGTAGGAGCAGAACGGTCCACATCTGTGCAACGTTGGATTGTTTGCAAGATGTCCAAAACAGCGTGCTTATCAAGTGTGTTCACCAAATCACCAAGGCATAACAAAGCATTCACTCTTACCTGCCATCAGTGTATATCCATGTTAGGTTAGCAGTTTATATTTGGGTATTCTCACTTAAAAAGTCCATATTACAAGTAGAGCATCTTGCTAACTAGTTAGTACTAAATAAAGCAGTCCAAATGCCTATATCATAATTGTATCCAAATCACGCCCAACAAGAAAATATAAAAAAACACAGCTCTATAGAGCTAAACAAAGGCCATAATTTTTTACTCGTACAAGTCAGAGATGCACCATTCAGCTCCTTAAATACAGGATTGTTTGCCTAAACAAAAGTACAATGGCTAGTATATTCGATTAGATTACGGTAAACATCACAGATACTGCAATGCTGCCCCCCAGTACATCAGACGGCATATCAATGGCTATGTTGGTAAGCTCCAAATAGCAATCCAACCAATATTCCAATATTTGTTTTATATTGTATTCATTATCCTTTCATTATTCCAATATTATTCAAGTAATGGATATTTTCCTGTAGTGTTTATAACTTTAATGTCTAATGCGTTAGATCCTTAATTATGCTCCAAAAAAAAAAAAGATTCACATAAATTGGATTTATATCCACAATTATGGAAGTCACAATTTCCATAACCATTTACCTTGAGGCTGCACCTTGGATAATTCAACTATACATAATTGACAATCATAGTTACTATAACTTACGAAATGTTTAGTAAACCTGTGGTGAGCGATGATATATTAGGATTTTGCATTGGCATTTAAAAAATGAGGTTATCTGACACAAAGTCACATTCATATG
Organism: Kingdonia uniflora; assembly: GCA_014058105.1. Lineage (NCBI taxonomy): Eukaryota > Viridiplantae > Streptophyta > Magnoliopsida > Ranunculales > Circaeasteraceae > Kingdonia > Kingdonia uniflora. The sequence goes on from JACGCM010000121.1 coordinate 1,000,911, forward strand.
AAACTACCAATAGCTATTTACCATTGATTATGATAGGTCGTCGTCGTCACCTACACGACCATGACCTATGCGCATTTATTATGTAGACGGTCTCCAGTAGTATCTATTATTTATTTATTTTGTAGATTTAGAGAATCCTTTAATTAAGGGATTACTCTTAGTAGTTTCCTAGTTTGTTGGGAGAGTGGGGAGAGGTGGGGGATCTCCTACATATAGGATGATCCTAGGGTAGAAGAGAGTTAGTGTTGAGTTTAAAGAGAGAAGAGAAACCCTAGATGGGTGTAGAGAGAGCTTGTCGTCATTGTTTCAACGGAATAAGAGCGATCGCTGCTTTAAATTGTATTGTTAATTGCTTCGGCAATCGTAGTTTTTATAAACTTGGTACCCAAGCCAATAAGAATTTGCAATTTTTTTATTTTTATTTTTTTTTGCGACGAATGATGCGGAAGAAAACGCCAAAGAAACAAACGCAAGGTGAGCGATTGAAGACGGTAGAAGAGTACCAAGTTGCTTATGGAGTCTAACAAGGAACTTACGAAATCGAACGAGATGATGCCTAAACAAATAGAGGCGATGATGATTTCGGTAATGTCGATTCCAACAAGAAACTCAATGTCTGTTATGGAGAATAGTGAACGAGGAACGGAGAACGGCGATATCGCAAACAACGAAATTGGGCGCGGGAGAGGCTTATCAATGAGAGCGTTTATGCCAGACGGGTGGAATGCCGGCATAAACCTCGTCAATCAAACCCCGATTTAGGTTGCTAGGCGCGGAAAACAAACAATTTTCCCAACACCTAGGTCTGAAAATTCTGACTCAACGAAAGTACCCTCTTATCAAATACCTTTGTCGACTTGGGTATCGACGTTGAAAGAGTTGAAAATTTGCCTACGCAAGGGACGGTGAGGGTCTTGGGGATACACGTAATTGGAGTATGGGACTTCGAAATTCGGGCTTAGCAAGTCAAATGGATACCACCAAGGTCGTCCGGAGTGGGGAAGATACATTAAGTTTGCAGGTTGTTGTAGAGGAATCGCGCCAAATTAGCGTTGGAAGAGATACAGGAAGTCACACAACTCGTCACGTGGTAGGCACGGGTGGTGAGCACGTGCTAGGCACGTCACAAGTAAGTACGAGCACGACCCAAGTAGGGACCACCACTGCCTGAGCGGGATTCTTCTCTTTACACACAAACTCATTTTTTCTTCCAAATCAACTGGAACTTGCAGAACATATTGGAAATGATAGTGGATGGAGAGAGACCCCAATCGAGGACATCGAGACTCGGCAACCAGCCAACATGCAATCTCCAACAGCACCAGAGATACCAACGGCCCCGACGACTACGACAACACACAATTATGTCAGCACCAATAATATCTTCGGCAACGTCACCAACAGGTCCAACAACGGTAATGGGCACTCCGATTCCCCTAGTACTATTAGCACTCCGGCCTCTCTCTTGACACCGACAGCACCACCGGTTACTATTCCCACCCTAAATACGAGGACACCATTATCGATAGCATCGGTGATAACTTCCGCATGAACGACCCAAACGACGACAGTTTAACAAGTGTCGAACCAGCCCCAAGAAACACCGGCCTTAACCAGGAACGTCATAGCAATCAATCAAGGGTCCGGCCAGCTCCGACAACTACAGCCGGGTCCGGTCTGTTATCCGGAAACCACGGGACCATCACATTCGGATACAAATTTTGGAAACAATAACGGGTACGTGGGAACAACTAGCGGAGATTGGCGGGGTAACGAACATCATTAAGGAGGAGGCAGATGTCAGCACGGGAACCACCTTATGTGCCCACTCGACCACAAAGGTCACCTACACCTCCCCAGGGGGCAAAGGTTCTCAACAGAGACAGTGGGCATCTGGAAATGGTTTTACTACTGATAACAGGTATTGGGATGAGTCTGATCAGAGGGGGTACGGGGACATGTACGGCTTCCATGACAGGCGAGGCCGAAGTCGCGGAGTTCTCCCGACTAACCTAGGGTATCGACCTCAGAGCGATGGCTTTCAATTGAACCCTCAGATAGGTAACACCAGATATGGGCAACAGCTCCAATATGGCACACAGGGGTATGGATTCCAGGGTAACCAGGAAAGTCAGGTAGCAAACATTATTATTTCTGCGTTCCGAAATTTAAATTATGATATTAAGATTAATGCGTCTGAGTTTGATGGGAAGTCGAACGCAAACGGTTTTATTGATTGCTGAACAGGGTTGATAAAATCCTTACATTTAAGAAGTGCACGGGGCAATGAGCAATGAGCTTGCTCGAGTTGAAATTAAAAGGTTATGCTTTAAATTGGTGGGAAAATGTTCAACAGTTGAGAGCATCCGTGGGAGACGAGTATGTCACAGATTGGGAAGTTATGCAGGGAGAGATGATGGCCCGTTTTATCCCAAATACATATGAGGAGAAGAGTTTCGCTAAACTACAGACCTTGCGACAGTCCAGGACTTAGCCCGTGGATGATTATATAAGTGATTTCTACATGTTATCGTCATGCGTTGTCTTGTCCGAGTCTGAGGCACAACGGGTTAGTCAGTTTTGTTTGGGGTTGACAAAGCGAATTCGGGACGTGATGGTCTTGTTCTCGCCGCAGTCACTTTATGAGATAATAGAGATGGCTCGACCGGTAGAAACTAAATTAAAATTATATGGATTTTGTCTTTTACAACATCTTCAGCAGCTACGATATCAACAATTCCAACAGCTCCTGCAGGAATGACAAAGACAGCTGGTACTGCTAACACAACTACAACTATCTGCTATAATTATGGGAAAATAAGGCACATGAGGAGAGTGTCCCAATCCTAGGAAACCAATGACGTTTTTGTCATAACAACTACATGATAATGTTGATGAAGCACTCGAGCAGTTATTCAGCGACGACTACGGTGACGCAGAGGCTATTGTTGTTGATCTTCCTCCATGAATTCGTGGTTGAATTCTTGTAAGAGCGGGATAGTTGATAGATCGTAGGTTGTCGTCACTTACACGACTATGACCTATGTGCATTTATTATGTAGGCGGTCTCTAGTAGTTTCTATTATTTGTTTATTTTGTAGATTTAGATAATCCTTTTAATTAAGGGATTACTCTTAGTAGTGTCCTAGTTTGTTGGGAAAGTGGAGAGAGGAGGATCTCCTACATATAGGATGATCCTAGGGTAGAAGAGAGTTAGTGTTGAGTTTAGAGAGAGAAGAGAAACCCTAGATAGGTGTAGAGAGAATTTGTCGTCATTGCTTCAATTGAATAAACGAGAGCGTTGTTTTAAATTGTATTGTTAATTGCTTCCGCGATTGTAGTTCTTATAAAATTAGCATGATGTTCATGTATCACTCTACAAACCAACTGCCTAAATCTTCTCAGTAGCCTACAATGTGGAAACCCGAAATACCACTAGTAAAAATGTAGTTGTCCGGCCAGCATTTGAAGGTAGTTCATGACCTAAACTTAATTAAGTCACTGATGTTTATTTAATCCTAAATGACTCTAAATACAATTACATACGCAGAGTGGTTGTGGTAACAATCATAAATAATTAACAATAATATACCATCTTCAAATCTTAGAAAGGCAATGGTCAGCCGGTCGTTAGCCTCCCCTACTCTTAATAAAAAATTAATAGCAACTTAGCATTGCATTTTCTTTTTGTTGGAAGGAAATATCAAAACGATAAAGAGATTAATGTACAGGAAACACAAATGCACTATTATCATAGAACACATAAATGCACAATAATGATAATGTACATACCACAGCAACTGTTGTTTTTAGTGCCAAACCATGAACACGAGGTAGAATTGCTTGTTTCACCAACTGCCAAGAAAACAAAGGAAACAAAAAGAAAGTTGATAAGCCCAAGTAGAAGACTACAATAAGAGAAGGCACATCGTTCTAAAGCATCAGTATATGAAGTAAAAAAGTAGCAAGAGCGAAGAAATAAACCAAATATGTCTAATTAATTTGAAAAGGTAGTTTTCAGAATACTCGTTCTACAATTAAGGCAGTGTTTCATAGTTAATTGTAGCGTTTCATAGGGAGCACCGGGTTTTCTCTATCTTATTGATTCCGAAACCCAGTCCATTTGGTAGCTTTGATAGGTTAACGTCTTCGTGAGTTACCCATAAATGACTTTAATTATGCGCAGCCTAACTACAAGACCACTACCTAAAAGTTCAAGAAATAAAGATCCACAAACATAGAGTGATCTCACTAGCAGAGGTAGTGAATAATATTTACACAGAACTTGGTTAGCTGGATATCAAAGAATGAACCCAGCTATCATTCCATTCCTACCAAGGTGGAGACCATAATGAGAGCAAGAGGCCGATGACTAGTTCATGGATTAGTAAAAAATTGCCGTATAAGAAAGCGGTCACAATCTAGACAGATTAATACACAAACAATGAAGTTCCCTCGTGAACTTTATGGTATCCTACTATGATAAAATATACTTCTATAAGTAGATCAATGTTTCATCTAAAAACATAGTTGTGCTCATTTGTAAAATATGGCATAGACTATGATTATTTGTACAATAAGGAGGTCATTAATTGAAGTTTCAAGAAAGTGACGTAACAAATAAGCTCGGAATTGGAGTTACTACTATTGATATTAGGACTCTTGGAGAAAGCCTTAAGTTAACACACTAAGTGACAAACACTCTTTTTATTTATCTTAAAAAAATCAACTAGATTCTCAATGGAATCTTACTCCAAGTGGAACTTCCTATTAGAAACTTAATTTATAACTATAAACAGAAGTTTTTGCAAAGGAAAGACATTGTCGTGGTGTAATAGGAAGGGGGATGGAGAGTAGTATGTCATTGGATGGGGGTGACGTCAGGTCTAATTTATTTATTTAGATTGAAACCCCAGAATGAAATCAAATGAACCAAAATAACAAAGAGGGGTGAATCAAGAACCCATATATATAAATAAATAACATCCAAACCAATATCACCCCTTAAATCAGTCCATGAAAAAGATAATCAAGAGAGAGAAAGAGGTTACCGATGGTTCACACCTCAGATTGATTACTTGAAATTATTTCGCTTATTGCTTGAAGGTAACTTAAATGAAATCTACTAGGTGAAGTGGTACTGTGGTAGATGACTTGAGGATGGAAACCTAGGGTTTGAGCAGGAGCAAGCATGCTCCATTAATAGTGGAGAGAAGAGAAGACTTGGGGCAATATTTAAAGAGGCGAAGGCAGATGGGGAGGTGAAAGCGGTGAGTGCTTAGTGAGACGGAAGGTGATGTGAGATGCAAGCCTCACTAAAAGTGAGGTGTAAGCCTCTCTTTTCTTTCACAATTTTTTTTTTGTTTTTGTAAAAACCGTTAAACCAATGACAACTCTAGAAGAGTTGTTTTGTACATATTTGTTAGTAACCCAACCCCATCGGGTTCTAGACAAAAAAAAAATGTTAATAAATCAATTTTGAGATTTAAACCTCCGTAATTGGTAAGGCGTAAGATTCGGTGTATTTTTCAAATCATTGACCTAGGGTTTAGCAAAGAGAAGAGAGGAGAGGTTTTCACAAGTCCATCTTGTGGCGATTTCAACGAGAGGACCTTCGGTCCGATCAACTTGATGTTGGCAGACTACAAACCCAAGTATACATTAACAAATTCCACAAACTTTACCAGCAGATGTAACTGGCACATGCAATGCTTTAGATATCTGGTGCAGATATCTAGTGCAGGGTTTATCTTGAAAAAGATGTTCATCACATATCATCATTGTTTTCCCCTTGTTAGTTTAGTTATTTGGTTTAAAAAGGAGTGGTAGAGTTTAAATGAAAGGAGAGAATGCAGGAGAATGTTAATCATTATGATAAATTCCTTGCTTTATGGTGAATAAAGCGAATAAGGGTATGAGGGGAGTGTTTGTAAGCCTATAATGGGGTCAAAGGAGGTTATTTGAGGGCGATGATGTGCACCCCTCCTTGGGCTCTTGCTCCTATTGCTTTATTGCACTTTCTCGGTTTTGAGTTCCCATGCTTGAATCCCTTCCCTGTACATTTTTTAGTTTTTCTTCATCTTCTAATTCAATAATAGAATTGTTTATAGAAAAAATTGGCTTATTCCTTGCTGTAAGAGCATTTTACTGAACAAAGATTTAATCGTAAAATCAGCCACAACTATGAGCAAAAAAGATACGTAAGAAACTAGGTGTAAATAACTGGATTGTTTGACAAACCCGCCACCTCAACACACTTCCCTTTCAGGCTATCTATATTTTTACCAATTCAGGTCAAGCCCTCCTAAATACCAATCCTTCCACCCCCACCAAACCCCAAATCCAATCAATTTTTTCTCAGGTTAGACATCCCTCTTTAAGATCCTAGGAAGCAATAGAGTTGTCATTCTTTGAGTCTTATTGTGAGTATACTCAAGTTGTTCAATATTTATCTAGACTTGCATCCATTCTTTAATTTTGCGTACTCCATGTTTATCTTCTGTGTTATCAAGCATATTAACTTCCTTTTACATAATTTTTTGTTCACATTCATGTTTATTAAAATTTCAATATTTCTTTATTCAAGCAAAAGTTTTCTATTTTTTTATTATATTTATTTTGAACTCTTCTAAAATAATTTGCGGTGTTCATAGTTAGAATGATAATGATAAGGCAAAATAACACTAGTATGGATAAATGATATTTATCGTGATATAGTTCTTTAGCACCAAAATAACACTCATAAAACTTCAACAACCATTGGGCTTGGCCGTTATTTATTCAAAATAGTAACCTCTTACTTCTAATACAGTACTGCAGGACTAAGTGGAGGGGGACGTTGGTCCAGCAAGGGAGTAAAAGTGATGTGAACATGTTCTGTGATCATTTCCCACATGTCCTTATACAATTCCTATTTTACTTTATGCTCTGTTGGAGATGTTCTTAGGGGCTTCTGAGAATATAAGAGAGGGTGGTGTAATCTTTTACTCAGTTGTTGTTGTTGAGAAAATAAAGAATAGCTATGTTTATTTAAGTTGGTGCTTATTTTGAGTTTTAGAGTTTAGAGAAATCTTAATTTTAATTAGGTAAGCTTTTATCAATCCGAGTTCTTGCTTCCGCGACTCAGATTTACGTTAAATTGGTATCAGAGCCATTTAATTTCCTTAGAGGAGTTTAGATTTTTTTTTGTTTTTTTATTTTTTTATTTCATCCATGATGCCGCGTTATATGGATCAACAATTCAAAACCATGGTGAAATGATTTAACACGATTGATGAGAGGTGTGAAAAACTCGATCGGTTTATCGATGTGTTTACCGCCGGTGTTTTTTACGCACCCCCTCACCAACCAGCCCCGTTGGGGCCAACGGCAATATCGCCGATAATTGTCAAATCCGGGAAAAGGTTCAGAGAAGACAGCCAAATTTTTTCGTTCCTCGTTGAAAGTTTTGTAAACAAAGTGTTCGAAGGAGTTCAATGGGACCAAAGAATCCAAGTTTTGAGTGATACAGTTGCCGGAAGCGAAACCCTAGCCGCCACCGTCGCAGGGTTCAAACCAGCAAGTCGGGGAAGAGATGAAGCGACGTCACGTGGGTTACAAGCAACTGAAGATCCAACACAGGCCCAAGCTGAACCTAGACTCAGATCCACCAAACCCATACTTCAATGCATGTGCCGCACGAGAGATGAAATTAAGTGAGAAGCACTTACCTTGCACGCCTAACATGATCTCGCTCCAGCAGCCGCTTGAACCACTCCAAACCTTGGACAGAAATGGCTTCCAACGTGGGCTCAGCCGAGGATGCTCGGCGCTGTGTGTCATAAGAGAAGAAAACGAGAATAATCGACGCGAAAGCGAGTCCCCGCGATCCAAAAATCAGGCCTTAGAGTTTCACCATGAAATTAGTCTCGAAGTAGTCGAACCCGAGATACCATATCGCGATGGGAGTTGCAAGGTCAAATTGAAAGTAAAGAAGATACAGGAATTGAAGAAAGAGGCACTAGAAGAGGGGCAGGGGCAGGACAAGGGGTTTCCCCCAAAGACTCTATCCAAATCGAGTCACAGAGTTGTGTTTGTAGAAGAGAAACAAGAAAGAGAGATTCGGTAAAGCAGGGTACACCATACCCATCTGCAAATCAAGCAAGCACATGCTTCACTTGCCCATTTTAGCAGTGCATGCGCCAAACAAAGGGCCAAAAGACGTTCGAACAGCCACCGTTTATTGACCCATTTTGGGCAGACTTTTTAGAAAATTTTGAGAAACGGACCATATTGATTTCTTCATTTTTAGACGTCAATGGACGTAGGGATGTTGGTGACAACATCATACCCCCACACTTGGGTACGACCTTGGGTTACGGAAAATTCCGCGGAAGACTTCCAAGACTTTCAGAGGAGTTCCACCGTACAAATTTCGTGGTAGAAATCTTCCAAAGATAGAGGGTTTGATGTGAACATCTTCTGTGATTGTTTCCCACATGTCCTTGTACTATTCCTATTTTATTTTATGCTTTGTTGGAGATGTTCTTAGAGTTTTCTATTATTTATTTTGTTTCTATGTGGAGAGAGATTAGGAGATATTCTAGGGGAGATATCCTAGGGTTCTAGGATATATAGGAGATGGTGGTGTAATCTTTTACTCAGTTGTTGCTGAAAGAATAAAGAATAGTTATGTTTATTTAAATTGGTGTTTATTTTGAGTTTTAGAGTTTAGAGAAATCCTAAAATTAATTAGGTTAGCGTTTATCAATTTGAGTTCTTGCTTCTGCAACTCAGATTTACGTTAAAAAGGCTTTAATTTTAGCTACCAAAGCCTTTACAAATATTTTGATCGCTACATCAAGTCAATTCTTTTTCATGGCCCATGGTGCAATTAAGGATTTGGCGACTAGGATCATCAAACTCCAAACACGTGTTACCTAGACCAGACTGTCGATTTAGGAGTAGAATAAACCAGAATAGCTATTGTAGAAATCAAGTAGACTTGTGCAATAGCTCAGATTTGTCGCCATGAAGTAGAGATCCTTAAACTCAACGATATCTTTAATCTTATCTTGAATCCCAATTGTGTACCTCCCTACTTTATGTGTCTTAGTATCTTGTACACAATATCGAGTATGCGATCTGTAGAATTCATCAGTATAATGCTTCAGTTCTTCTACCTAGGCGAAATTCTCAAGCCTCACCTTCTTATATGTGGGAAGAAACTCTACCAATAAATCTATTTGCATATTCCACCACTCAGAGATATATGAAAAGCTCTGTCGAACCATCAAATGTTGGAGACTGTCGAACCTACTTTTTTTTGGCAGACCAGGGTACGGATTCATAATTTGTCACAATTTCCCGACTAATACCTGGGATATGTAATTGGTGTGAATCGAACTCAGGACCTCTAGTTCTTGAGGCATTGTCCCAAACTGCTAAACCAACCTCTGGAGGTTGGAAACTATCCCACCAGTTTAAATCATAACTCGCCAATTTAGTCCTTGTCTCTGATTTGACTGTTGAGAAGTTACGGAGTTTGATGCTGAGTGAAGTCATATCCCGGATTGGTAATGAAATTTCTGGGTGATGCCGTGCTGAGTCTCTCTAAAACGTATGTCGAGTTTGGTGCGGAAGTGAGGCAGCAGCAGGAATACCTCTATACTGAACTATGTCCTGAATTCCAAGCGTGATTATTCTTGTACCGCTGAGGAGAACCCCTGATCCTGGTTGGTGTCATTAACCATGTGCACGGCCTAGATGAATCTGTGTTCTAGCAAAGTGCATGAGGCACATATCAGCCTCTTGGTGAACTCGTAGGATTACCACTATTTTGGGGAAGAGACAACATTAGCCAATCGCGAACTTTCTAATGTGGGTCTGGTTGCTCATGGACATATTTATGGACAACATCGTGGTGCTGGTCACATAGTGAGAATTGGTAGAAGAGAACCAAGGCTGTCACAAAAAGGAGGTAAAGGGTCTCGGTCGAGTTGGTCAAAAGAAACCAGGTGGGAGGTTGATCCATCATGCACCGATGACAGAGCAAACAGGTTGCTATTTAACCATAAATTATAGACGAAGTCAAAATTTAGATTTTTTTGGTTGATGTTTCGAGATTTGCATCCAGAGGAACGACATTTTGGATTGTGGCATGCCTTGGCCCATGGTCTTTGGTGTGCCAGATAGGATATGTTGGAACGTTTCCTGCAGATTGAAATTGGATTGGGTTACCCATGGTTAGTCCTACGGATTGACCCATACCATGGAAGAAGTAATATTGTGTTGACTAGGACTTCTACATTAGTCAGTCGACCAACTATCTTTGTTTTTCACGCCATTTCAGAAATGACAAACCCCAATCAAGGAAGAGGGGAAAACTCCCAAAGAATGATTGGCTCTGTACCAATTTTATGCAGTCTACGCCGCGTAAGAGAGATTAGATTGCTCATAAAGAATTTAACTTTGGTTCGTAACTTGAATCACGTATATTGATCACTAAGTTGAAAATTAACTCAACTAGACTTTATTAACTAAACTAACAAATCAACAACTAAACATAATCATGGGGATTAGCACTTAATTATGGTCTAATTCCAGCAGGATTTCTAAAACTATCGTAAAAAGGAAAAAACATTACCTACTCGCAATAGGAAACTCCTAATATCAGTAATATGCCAGAGAACTAAACAAAAAGATAAATAAAATCATAATAAACAGTACTTTGATTCCTCACATCAAGAATATTTTGATATATTGCGGTTTCTTTACTGCTTTAATATCAATGGGAAAAAGAAAACATAGAAAAACTGCTTTTCTTTAAGAAAAAATAAAAATTAATAAATAGGAAACCAATAAGAGGACAAGGTCTGTCAGAGTTGTTAGAATCCTTGGCATCATATGGTTTGACGTCTCCCTTGCTATAGTTATCCTACTTTAGAGGTTTCTCTACAATAGCCAATCTATGCAACAAACTAGGAGACTATGTGAAAGGCCCGTTATAATAGAAGTTGCTCGTTAAGGGCTCGGCATTTCTGAGAAATCTTGATCCTCTATCACAGATGCACACATACACATAGACATTATCATAAAGGCCGAGTAATCACATGTTTGACTTGGACGAATTTTAAGACCTTGATATAGGTACAGTAGAACTAGGTCTACCATGTTTATAAGCAGATCCCTACAGTTGATGAAAGTCAATCAATCACCATTGTAGGGAGTCCTAGCTAAAGTTGGTCTACAAGGCTTATATTTTTCCTCCTTTTCATATGATTGATTATCCTCCAATTAAATTGCATTCTGGGACTCCCTCTCGAAGTAAGGACCGCATGCAATGTTATAACAACATACATAACTACAATGTTATTTCTAGCTAACAGAAATACATTGCCACAAGGAGGACCAATTACCTGAAGATCAAGCTGCTTTGCAAGGGAGACTGTTCTTCTTAAGACTTCTTCTTGTATGCGGACATCATTATCGTCATAAGCTCGAACAAGCAATGGAAGGACGTGTGTGATCAAATGCTCCTGACCAGACTGAAAGTCGTTCAACAAGAAGGTTTGCAACTCAGATAATGAAATATCATAGAAAGGTAGGTGGGTAGAACATCGAATGATACTGAGATAGAGTGTGTGAATTGTAAGTTTTTAATTTCTACAAGATGGAATTATATAATACCACCGAAGTAATAATTTGGGTTTTACAGGTCGGCCAACTAATTTTTAAGTCCAAAGACCTGCAGATTTGTTTAACCCTATTTTACATGTCATTGAATGTAGATCTGGACATAAGATTTATTCAGGACAGCCGGCACAACTTGGTAGAGAGAATGTAACTGCTTGATTATAATAAGGGGTATGCCTCCTCTGTGACAGGAAAAAAAAAAAAGGAACAAAAGAAATGGTCGCAAATACTTAAAAACTAAACCATTCCGGGTTCAACTGGATGCAACTAGTAGCACACATTTTTACTTGCGGAAATTTGCAAAAAACAAACATTTTCTTCATGCCTCGTGATCGTGTTTTCAACTTCACATTGTATCACAGTCATGCTTTAAAATCAAATCCATTTCTTAGATATCAACCTGGTATTCCAAAATTTGGAGATTGAGACGAAATTTCAGATGGAAACTTCAAACTGTAAGAAAAGCTTACGATAGCTTACATATCCTAATTATACGATGATTTAGCAAAAATATGACCCCAGTTATCATGTTCAACTAGATTTTCATCTATTTTTGCTAAAAAGGGGTCATATTCTCATTAGATCCTTGGAGCACATAGGTTCTTTTATTATTTTTGACACTAAACATCTGATTTTTGGATTATAAAAACAGGAATAGGTGAGATATATAGAAAATTGGTGGCACCATTTGTACCAACATATAGCAAAGTTACCCCGGTCTTCTTGTTTCTAATGAGTATACTTCATAAGCGGCAATAGAATATGTAGTATACCAATTTATTTTTTTGAAAAAGAACAAGAATGATAATGCTCAATTATATATCATTTCAGTATTTGACAGTATCCACGTCATGTTAAAGAAGTAAAAGCAACAAGACTAACCTTGTTAATAATGAGTTCTGCATGTTTCACAAGCAGTAATAGTGTCTCTCCTGCAGCAGTACTCAAGACGGGAACTAGGGCTGGCAGTGTTGATAGCTCAAAATCATTTTTGTCCTGGAATACCACAAAAAACACATTAAGATGATAATCAGAAAATTTTGATATACCACAGATGCACGGATAGATATATGGATTTATAACCGTATATTTCCGTCTTTCCAATCTTATAGTTTACTTCTTCAATTAATAGCACAAATTAATTTATTATACTAGTAATCAAATATTTCTTTCTTCGATCAACGACAATGTACTATTTTACACAACCTACAAAAGTAAATATAAAAATCTAAGTATGTCACAGAAAAGACAAAAATGCAACAAAAAATTTACAACAACATAATTATTGCAGCAAGATGCCAGAGAGAAACAAACAGGAAGATTCAAAATGTACATGTCTAAGAGAGTGGTGTTTCAGGAAACAAACCTTTAAACTAGGTAACATCGACACTTCACTTAAAAAAAGAAAAACGTGCCCTACACCCCCAACACTCGAACACAGGTGTCCAACACTATTTACAAGGTATTTTTCTATTTCTACCATTTTCGACACCCCATACCCGTGTCGGACACCGACACCCGTATCCGTGCATTGTTACCTACCCCTTAAAGCATAGCAGCCGCAATCACAGAAAATAACAGAGGAAGCTTCATAGGCACAATGATTTAGGCATAAAAAATATACATGATAGTTTACAGACTTTGATCAAAGAAAGACCTTGAGAATCGAAGGACCACACCAAACATGTTGACGGTAATGGCCAAAAGGCTCCTTTATACCATTAGAAGACCTACTACATTATTTCATAAGTTCAAAGTATATAAAAGACAGATGACCTTAATATAATCCATCCTTGAGAGAATAACTTCTAATATTATTCCATAATGGAACAAGACCAAAATACATATCGGAAAATAGATGATCGACATAACTCAAGCCTTTCAAGAAAGGATAGACTTATTGAAGCCTTGCAGACGCCAGAGTTATACATATGAAGTGTTTGTTACTCCCCACAAATAAAATGTACAAGAATAAAGGTTGTACATAGACATCAGCAAAGTACTACCAGATTGGGCTTCAACCTTAGACTCGTCCATGTGGATTGCCTCATACAAATAAAGATACCAAGTTTGGTGTCCCAAACTTCTCACATAATTTATAGCATGTGTCCGTTGAACAACCATACAAGATTCACCACGAAGTACTGATAGACATTGAAGCTTAATCTATATACTTCTATCTTAAGGTATACATGTCCTAGATATGCAAGTTAAGAATTTAACGAAAGAAACTCCACTAGAGAAAAAGGAGATACTAACAGCCAGACGAGTCCTAATAACTGCCGTAGACCTAGACCAAAAGAGGCCGGGGTTATTTTCCCAATTACATGGTGGGGAGAATGAGTTGGATCGGTACTACTCAAAGTTAGCTGGATCAATCCCAATAAGTCTAAAGTAGATCCAATATTGTCCAAGTGTCAATTTTGTTAAGATTTGATTTCCCCAACAATAGTTTAGTACTTCATTCCCAACTTTGAAGGGGGTGACATATAGTATTTTTACATTACCTAGGAGAGAATACAACTTATTTGAGAAGATCCCTATGAGTGAGTCTTTCGCTATTCTGTATTTCCTCCTAGTACCTTCATTAGATTTTTCTACGAATACTGTGCTCTTGAAAATACTCCTCCAGGCATTTATAATTATATGAGTCCCCTTTATTTTTTTTAATCTACATGTGAGCATGTTATTTCTTCTTCTTCCTTAATATTTATGAAGCTGATAGAGGAACACCATCTTGTGCAAAAACCACGCCAACTTTTTTTAATATACAATTTTTGCAGCCACAGACAGCGCAATTCAGTGTATTTTGTCTCATATTTTCCTTGTCTTCTAACATGGGTACTACTCAAAGTTGTTGTGACCATGCTTTAAGGAGACTACATATGGCAGCTTGCTGAGCCGCTTGGAATAAGGAATTAGTTTATATTTGAAGAAATAGGAAAGGAGGGACCTGGTGTCTCTTTGCAGATAAATTTTTAAGTTGAATAATGTGACAATAGAAGCATGATATTTTTATTTTATTTTTTTTAAACAGACATATTATTTGCTCTTAAATATCCTAAACAACAAATACTTTAGGTTTAATGATTTTTTTATTTATGCGGGTATTTACAAATAATATAAGATGACACTGTTTTGTAATAGGGAATTGGAAGTGGCAGCTCTACTAACTAGTTGCTACCTTTTATGTACGACTTGGGGTATATTTTTCATTTTTTTAGCAGACATATTATTCACTCTTAAATATCCTAAACAAAAAATACTTTAGGTTTAATGATTTTTTTTATTTAAGCAACAAATGATATAACATGACTGTTTTGTAATAGGCTGTTGGGAGTGCTAACTAGTTACCATGGGGAAATTTAGAAAAAATAATAATACTGCATTGGCTGTTTTTTCCTGTTACCATGGGGCAATTTAGAAAGAAAGAAAAAAAATACTAGATACTTCCTATTAGACTGATTTTAACTTCAATAATTACAACTGAATGGAAAAATATTCAGTGGAGCAATCAAGAAGTTAGGAGTTTCACAAAAAGTAAAAAGTTTAAGCATTTGTCTAACACCGATATTCCCCAAGATGAATATACCTGAGACTCTGCTATCGTCAGAACCATGGGCAATATCATGGGTTGCATGACCATGTTCCGAAGTTCTGCACAAAGTGGTGGAAGTACCTGCATTGAATCTTATATTACAATCTTACGCATTCCTATGAGATGCTACTTAATATGACATTGCTATAAGAAAAGTATTGTGAACTATGTACCTTACTTACAGAAGAAATTGCAAATTTAGTATTATGTACGGCTTATTTGCAATTTTGCACCTTATTAACAAAACTATTTATTCCCTTCCCTCCCTCCATCGCTATTTTTTTTTATATTGAGTATCATTAAATAAAAGCTACCAGTGACTTAATACACATCACCTCCTCTAGATTCATGTATCCCGAGGCAGCCAAGATCCATGACTATAAGAGCCTTATCTTTATTTTATAAAGTGTTTGGTTTTATTTGATTTCTAGTTTAGAAAGGATTTTCTTTGGTTTTCAATGGAAAATGAACTTAATTACCAAAGAAAGAGAAATTGAAGTACTATTTGGTGAGTTGGGCTTGAGTCTTTTCACATGTAGGTGAAGGGGGTCTTGGTAATAGAAAGTCGTGGATATGACTTTTATTGGTAAATGGATTAGAGATAGGTCGAGGCTTGGGCGACGAGATTTTCTTAGGATTGCAAGTCTTGAAAGGGACTTTTCAGTGGATGTAGGAGCCAAAGGGAATTAGGTTGCTAATAGTAGGATGTAATATAGTTAGGCATTGCCGCTTTCAAGAAAATTACAACTTATTTACTTATTTCTATTGGGATGGAGAGATGACAAGAAACTTCTAGTTAGGGTGAAATGGCAATGATTATAGTATATAGGTAAGTTTGAGTCTAAAGGTAGGTTTTACCCCAGATGGTCATCTACTAGCCACTGCCAAATAAGATTGGAGGGGTGGGTAGGCCTATGGCTCAAACTAGCAGATTTGGATAGGCTGGAATGGGCAATCCAATTTAGGACTGGGCTTATCCCTGTTGAATCTTTATATTTTCTTGGAAGTGGACATGCCAATCTGAGTTAGGACTTAGAGAACACTCGGTAAGAAACCGATTCATTACAATCTAGATTTGGATCTCTAATCTAACGAAGAAATCTCTTGATGGTTCATAGGTTTTCTTTTACTTTTTTTCACAACACAATGATTTACAAGATTTGTAACATATTTGTCCTATCACGTTACCGAGATATATAGTCCCACATTGGACCCACAGAACCTTGCACCTTAAAATATAAGATCCTGGGGCAACTCCTCTCATAGCCAATTGGTTTTAAGATGGAACCTCCAGTTCTAATATGGTAAAAGAGCGGGACTTTCTTCCACGTGTCGAGCCCAACGGCACACGTACTACTCCGCGCCACCCAAATATTCGTACACGTGTTGAACTAAAAAAATTACGCCACATGTAAAGGGCGTGTTGAGATATATAGTCTCACATTGGACACACAGAGCCTTGCACCTCAAAATATAAGATCATGGGGCTACTCCACTCATAACCAATTAGTTTTGAGACAAAACCTCCAGTTTTAATACACGCTAATAATGTGGTGTAGACACCAGTTATGCCCACCACCTGGTCACTTAAAATTTTGGTCACACTCATACCGTATTTATTGTTCTATTCATGATCAAGTGTCAATTATAAATTATATGTGTGCTTTATATGTTGTCCTAGATTATAGATGTGTTTTACATGTTATCCTAGATTAACAGAAGCCACTACAAAGTTGCATTTATCGAGATCATACAGAAAACAATTGTGTTCAAGCCATGCATCAACCTATCATTATAAGCTTATATATATCCATTGTTTCAAAGGAAAAATAACAGTCAATATATGAGGTTATGCAGCAATATACAGCTGATATTTTATACTGGATACATTGGCAGAAATATATGAGGATATATTTTCATTTTTCAAGTTTTATATACTACCAGAAGACATCATATAATGTCAATTTTAACTGTAAAAAACATATTGCATGCTTTTGGTGAACCTCGTAACAGTAGATTTTATCAGTTTTTGATCAATCAAATTTGGATGACTGTCCCGAATGTACACTACATTTTGCTCCATGGATTTAACCCACCATCTACCACTCAACCAAAGAGGACCATAATAACATGGTTAAAATATCAAAGATAATTTTCCAAAAACGAGAATGTTGTTTTGGCAACAACGGTGCTTCTCTCATTTTTCCATTTGTTTCAACTTTAGTTATTTTGATTCATGTGAAGCCATGCTCTAAGTTGACTACTCAATAATTTACATAGTTCCTTGCTCAAAGTTTGCATGGTTACTTTTTATATATATACAAAGGAATGAGGAGAGAATAATAAAACAATAAATTGCTCAAACCTTATACCGCAATACACGCGAATCAAAATCTTTCCACATATCTGACAATGCTTTTAGAAACTCGGATTTCTGCATATTATCTCTTTCCTACAAAAAAAAATTATACTAAGTTTCAATTCTTGATATAATTTTAAATTTCCTTTCATGCAGGGAGATATATAGTATAATAATATATATGGTTCAGTTATAAGTTGCAACGCATACAAGCATGTGGTCCAGGAAGCGAAGAGCGCGCAACCTAGTATCATCTCGAAAAAATGGAGAGCCTACAATACAGAAATAGAACTTAAATAAGAATAAGAATACTTCCTAGCAAAGTAAGACATGATTTATCAACATTAGTATTGAAGTATCAGTGATAAAAAATGGAGCTATGGTCACGTTAGACAATACTGCATTAGATAGATAATTTGCATATTTTACTAGGTTGCTATGGTCACGTTAGACAATACTGCATTAGATAGATAATTTGCATATTTTACTAGGTTTCCTATATCTAAGACGACTTATATAATAATTTAGACATCAAGTTGGTAATACAATGTTGTTTTCTTTGTTAACTCTAGTTTCTTAGCATGGTTTCAGAGCACTAAAAAAATTCTACGGTTCTTGCAGACAACAGCTAAGACATTCTTACTTCCATAAGCAAAAGCCATTGTCCGACTACAAAACACGTAGTTTCTCGTTTCATTTCTCATTATTGGTTGAGCCCCTTTGTGCTTTCGTACCATTTCTCACAACCATTTTCCATCATTTAAGATTAAACCCTTCATTTTCTTCAGTTCGCGTATTGCATTTTCTTTGTTAAATACACAGCGCTTCTAAATCATGGAAAGTGTTTTATGGGCAGTGAATAGCATTATGTGTGGTTTAATATATAGTTATTTGAACAATGTTTTCTTTGAGTTTCTTCCGAAGAAACATAGTTTTCAGTTTCTTGCTGTTTGATCCAAAGCCTCGCTTCTTCATGCAAAACCCTAGGCACTATGTTCAATGGTTGATACATTTAATTAACATGTGCTTAGATTATTGTTTATTTGTAAAAATTAATAACTATTGCTGGCAGCCTGACATCATGACATGGTTTACTTAGTGAGAAAGGTTCTCTTCTGCATTGAAGGCTATACAATATATTTTTTTGGGGAAATAGTTTCTAAACTGTGATTAATCTATATTGCAGTCAATCAAACATTAAGCATGTCTTCTATATCTGCGTTGACGTTTTAGACACATGAATCAATATACCTTCATTAAAGAGACAACTGTTATAATTTTTTCATAAATCCAATATTGTGTACCTGGATCATGCATGCACTATGTGCACGTCCAACAAGACCACGACAATGGAACTTGGCTCCCTACGTCAGCGGGATAAAGTTTCAGTGCAAACACTTTTTTTCTATGATTGATGGTGTTTATTGAATCACAATGAAGGTTCAAAAGAATTCAGAGATGTTACAAACAAGAGGGTCCCTTTGAAATTAATGGTGATAATAGCAAGCCTTTAAATTGAAAATCTATTGTTTCTCTCCTTCCATAATGCACTCCCTTTTGGAGACAAACTGATATGAGACCAACTTCTCAACATACTTCCTACTGTAATGGGATTCCCAATGCTCCTCAAACACGCTAGTAGCGACAAACAGGATCTACTGGACAACAGAGATGTAAACAATCAACAGTCTTTCCATTTTTCTTAGATATTTAGGATGAAACTAGACACTTGCAGGCTATACAGAAATGATAGTGTGACTTACAGTCTAGCAAAATTCTTCTTAGATCCACAAAAAAGAGTTAGCACAAACTAGGGTTTATATGCCACATGAACGCCATACCTTATCAGTGACAAGTGAATTTACAAAAATCGGCACCAAAAAGGTGGGAATATGATGTGAACATTACGTCAGAATAGCTTGTGATTGAGTAGAAATTCAACAAAAGAGGGTGAGAAGCACTAATTCGGACTCCGCCCCTGAAGCAGAAAAGAAATTGGCTACTTATCCTATAGTTTTCCCAAAAGTCACTTTCCCAATAGAAATTTGTATATAATGTTGTTTGATTCCTAAGATGAGCACTTTCAAAAAGCACTTTTTTCAAAGCTCTCTACCATGTTCAACTAGGAGTTTCGTGTACTATGTAGTGTTGTTTTATTCTCTCTTCACAATGAGAGAGGCAGAAACAGCTAGTTCCTTGCATGTACCTCAAGGCCACTTGCAAAAGGGTTATTGATTAATGCCCACGTCCGCGTGCTTATATTTGAGCTAACCAGGCATCCTTGCGAAGGAAGAGACACAATAATTTTATGGGCATAACCTAACACCCTATCTGTGTAAAGGAGTTTGATTATACTAATGTTATCATCCACGACTGAAGAACAAAAGACGCTGCAAACTTGTGCTCGATAACAAAATTGATTACCAGTAAAATCCAAAGCACTTGGTCTAGTAGCCTCGTTCACAGAAAGCATCCTTTGCAAGTCAGGCACTAACTCTGGCGGGATACTAGAAAACACCCCTTGTGACAAGTAAGTCAAGTTATTCATGTACTGCAACGAGCAAAAAAAAAAATATGAGAAGAAATAAGGGGAGAAAAACCCTAAACCAATATATGTAACAAAAACAATCTTCAGATGTGATGGTGCATTCCGAACTTAGTCATCGTCATACTTATATTTTATGGTTGTTTATTTCAGACTCCAAACTATGCGCATCCATTAGCAAAATATTTTATGGGCCCTTTCTATTATGTATTAATAAGTGTACTTCTACGTTTAATCTTGCTTGATCCTTTCTAGGCCAATCACCGGGTTAAAGCTGTCTTTGTATATTGCTCTTTTGTCTTATTTTTAAAAGATTTTACAAAGACTTTTCTATTATATGAAAACCAAAGATGAGGTGTTCAAAAACTTTTAGAATCTTCATAAGATATTATCCAATCGGTTGAATACTTATTCTAGGCGAAGCAGTTTAACACTTAGCATCCTTGGGTTAAGACAGCTACCGTATTTTTCACAAATGTACAAGTCGGCACAATAGTGAAACGAAGTGGAAATTACATCATATATTAAATACTGAACATAGAAGTATTTTATTCTGAACCGGTTTCAAACCGCATCCTATTTAAGCACGTACAATACTATGTAGACAAGTATATCACACTTTTTTAGCAACATGTATCACACTTTAAAGACGTATCACGCGTTTTAAACGCCCATGTCGTGAGAAACTAGAAATAATAAAAATCAATTTTCATTTTTTATTTCCCATTACAACAGGTCTGTCCTACTTCAGATTCACTTCTAACTCGTGCATCTAACATAAATTTACACAAACGAAAGTTCTTTAAAACAACCCCAAGTTCTCATCTAGGTAACAACGACACTTCACTTTTAAAAAAAAGAAAACGTGTCTGACGCCCCGATACTCGGACGCATGGGCCCAACACTATTCAAAAAGTACTTATTCAATTTCTGCCATTTCCGACACCTCGTACACATGTCAAACACCGACACCCGTATCCATGTTGTTGTTACCTAGGTTCTCACGAGTCATGATATGTCTTAGCTCTCACAATCAATACTTATTGGGAACACTGCCTCTCACAATGGAGAAGATGGCAATGATGAAAACGATGAGATAGATTATACTCATGGTGAAGATGTTGATGATGACCAGGAGCCAAACTAAAGTCGGGGGAATAAGCACATTTTTATTTTTTTCAGAATGACAAAATAACCTATTCAATATCGGAAAGAAAAAATCACAACCCGGAAGGAAGAAAAAAAAAAAAACACCAACAATACAAATCACTTAACATCACATCGAATCCACAATAACGTGTACTAAGAGTTATTCGATGTTTACAGTCAATTATTTTAGTTTGAACTCATTGTTGTCTAAAATTGATAATTAGGTACTTCTGTAGGTACTCATCTTAGTTGATTTAGTTAATATTTGATAGATGCTTGATGGAGGATGGAAGTTTATTATGATTTTCATTGCAATTTTTACATGAATAATGATACTACCTTGTTCTTCGTACTTAGTTTTTTGCTGATGAATGTTTAATACCCTATAGTTCATATATAGTTTTTGTCGTTCTTAGTCTGATTCTAACTAATACATGAAAATTAAAGCATTCTTGTCTTTTTCCCTTTTTATTTACTTTTATGGATAACTCGTCTTTTCAACACTAATTATTTACGCGATTCTTACCGTAATTTTCCTTAAATTTTCTGCTTTTTCCCAAATTGAGTTTTCCACCTAATCATTTTAAACATGTACCACTATTCGGCAGTAAAGACTAAGACGCGGTTCCTGCCCTACCACACACTTCTATGGCAAAGACATCGTTTAGCTAGACATGGAGCTATCACTCCAATTCGAGTTCGTAGAAGAGCATCTATTCATATCGAGCTAACGTATCAGGTGAATAAGAGCGGTTCGCCAATCGCAACATACGCTGCCACACTCTAGAGGCATGAAAGAAAATCCAGCAAGAAATCTAATATCTATAGGAGCTATTTCTTAGAGCTAACGTGAGGTAGGTCATACTTTAGAGGCCCCTTAGCTAACGCTTAGGGTCTGGCCTCACGTTAAAGGTCGGTAGGTAGGAGCTTCGGCAACATATACGCAGGGGAGGATTTCGCAGGAACCCTTAATTTTTATTTGCTACTATGGCATAACAACTGTATTAGCTAACATGTGTGAAGTATCTGATTTCATATTTCATATCATTTGATATGAGATGTGATATCGGATGCTTGTTGTTCATAGTGAGTTTTGATCATAACCAATTTGCTATTTAGCTTTAATCTATTACAAATTTTCAGTGGCGTCGTGAAATTGTTGTTCCTTCTGTATGATAGTTGTTGCAACATTTATCTGGATATCAATTTATTAAAAAACTCATATGTTTAAGAGGATTATGATATCGTCAATATAGCAAAAACCTATTTTACCTCATTTAATTGGACAAGACCATTATAAATTCATATTGTTAGAGTCCAAATAAATCTTGTAGTTGAAATCATCTCTATGGGCTATAAACCTTTTCAGTTAAGACTAAAAAGAATAAATATTACCATCTTGATATTGTTGTGACAGTCCAATAAAGGCTTGCGAGCAATTAAGTGGTAGGCAAGGCATCCGAAGCTGAAAATGTCACAAGTACCTCCAATTGTAGACGCTTTACTCCTAACAAGTTCAGGGGCAGTATAGTTGAGAGACGGTTGAAGGGGTAGTAGAGAATCCTCAACATCATATTCCTGCAAATTTAGAAGATATCAACAAACCAATAGCCAGTACCATCGAAATGCAAAGTGAGAGTTTTTCAATTACTAAGTTGCTACTACAGTGATTTGGAAATCAACCACATAATGTGGTGTAACAATTTTGCACCAACAGTTACAAGGTATTTATCTTGATTTTTTGGGGATGTTGCTAAGAAATTTAAGGCCTTGTGGCAATAGAGATTGAGAGAGTTTATACTAAGTCGGCCCAATCAAAAATGCACGTTCTCCCAAAACGAGAAAATCAAAAAGTAATTATTCATTTCATGTCTATTAATTATCTGATGCGAGACGTATGCCTCTACATGCATTTCAAGGACTCACTCAGTATCTCTCCCTCTTGCCAATTTCCTCCTATTACACTCTTTTGATTGCTATCACTTTAATTTCGATATTGAGCTTATGTTGGTAGACATGAAAGAGAGCTCTTCAATTATTCATTTCATGTCTATTAATTATCTGATGCGAGACGTATGCCTCTACATGCATTTCAAGGACTCACTCAGTCTCTCTCCCTCTTGCCAATTTCCTCCTATTACACTCTTTTGATTGCTATCACTTTAATTTCGATATTGAGCTTATGTTGGTAGACATGAAAGAGAGCTCTTCAATTGGGTTTTGATTTAGGAATTTTTAACACCAATTTTCCAAGTTTTTTTTTTCTTGTGCAACTTCAATTTCATGCTTCAGCAAGTTTGTTGCATCAGTGTCTCTCTTCCGCCATTTGGTCAGTGTCTCCAACCGCTTCTAGAAGCTCATGAAAATTTCTTGTAGCATACTTTTCAGTATCACCCCATCACGTGGAGTAAATTTGATGCCCTTAAGGTTAAGGTGGCCTTGACCTCCCCAATGTCAAAGTTATTGTAATAGGTTATTTAGTCTTATTAAATCCACCTTTTAATTAGGTTTGTCACGGCCCCTTAACTAGGTTTGTAATAGCTCATTAACTAGGTTTATAACAGCCCCTTAATTAAGTTTGTAACCCCCCGTTTTATTAGCTTAATAACAACTACTTAATGGTTGTTGTAACTACCCTTGTATAATCTCTATATAAATCCTCCCAGAGATGAATACAACATTCAGTTCATTACAATTCAATCTCTCTACATGGTATCAGATGTAAAGTAGAAAAGAAAAAAAAGAAAAAAGATGAATCCTACCCTCCAGAAAAACCCTCTTGTACTACCTTTCGTTGTTATTATCATGACCAGCCCTTTCTAAGGTTGTTCGTGCACACCATTGTCTTGTTCAGCCCTTTCTAAGGCCTTGTCTTATCAGCTTCTTTGTCTTGTCAATTTCTAAGTTATAGTACTTGTTTGGTATTGCTCCACTGTTCATGTTAATATGACAAACCACTCAATGGAATCTTCTGCATCAACGGAATCCACGGTTTCTAACTCTACTATTCAAAACGGAAATGAGAATCTGCTGAATTTCCCACATTCTCATCGGATTACTAGTGTCTTCTAAATGGCCAAAATTTCTCGTCTTGGTCTAGATCTATCTGGCTTTTCTTGGGAGCCAAGGGTAAAATTGATTGGCTCCTACCTGACAAGGTGTCTTGTCCTTCTAAGACCGATACTACCTATAGTACTTGGTTTATGACCAATTGCATGATTCTTGGTTGATTTTTCAACTCTATGGAAACTGAGATTTATGAGCTCTTCACTTTTCATGAGACAATTGATGGTTTGTGGGATGCTCTATCAAAAATGTATTCTACCTCTAAGAATGAAGTTCGAGTCTATGAGTTATACAGGGAACTTGGTCAAGCTTCTCAAGGTTCCTTGTCTGTTATAGCTTATTTTGGATATCTTAAAAAAGGTGGAAAGAACTTGCAGTCTATACCTCTTTGACCGATATTATTGACATGACTCTTATTGCTTCTGCGATTCAAAAAAGGGAGGAAAAACAAAAGGTTCATCAGTTTCTTATTGGCTTACGGTCAGACTTTGAGGCAATTCGTACACAGGTTCTCAATACTGCACATCTCCCGAATCTTGGTGAAGCATATGCATTAATTGAGAAACATGAATGTCGTATGAAGTTGACCTCGAAAGTCACAGTTGTTTATGATGTTCCACCGTTGGCTGATCAGATGTCATTTGCTGCCAATTCCCGTTCTCAGGTACAATCACGAGATTCGTATTCTAATCCTCCATCTGAAGAAAAATTTAGAAGTACCCCACTATATTGTGATCACTGCAAACAAGATGGCCATTACAGACATACTTGTTTCCAGCTTCACCCAGAGCTACGACCGAAGAAAGTGTATGGCAAGTCCGATAGGGAATAAACCTTGTACAAAGCTATTTCAGAGGTTTCTCCAAGTTCATATTCAAGGGGAGTTCCAAGATGATCTCACTGCCACTATTGAAAGGGCACTGAATTCGAGGATGGACAAGGTCCTTCACATTCTTAGGGAGGAGAAAACCACTAGCAGTTCTACAGCTATGTCAGCTGCCACAAGCTGCCACAGGTACACCCACTGCATGTCATGCTAAGATTATAACTTCCCCATCTACCTAGATTCTTGATTCAGGTGCCAATGATCATAATGATCATATGACTGGCGAGTCTAATATTCTTGCAAATCCACATACCCCAATTAATCAACATGTTCTTATTGTTGATGGTTCACTCACTAAAGTCCATAGTAAAGGCACGGTTCACTTGTCACCTAAGATTTTTCTAGAGTCTGTTTTATATGTTCCGCGTTTTACTCTTAATCTTTTGTATGTTAATCATCTTGCCAAGAATCTTAACTTTACTGTTGTTTTTCTTGTCTAATTCTTGGTACCTTCAGAACTGGAGTACGAGGCAGATTTTTGGCAAGGGGTATGAGCGTGATAGAATGTACTACTTTGGTGATTCACCACCAGTTCCAGTTCCACCGTCATCTGTTTCCAGTTTGCATGCTAGTGTCTTGCCTGAGTCAAGCCAATATGTTTTTTCGGTAAAAACATGGCCCGGTTGGGTCATGTGAATTTTCAAAAAAAAAAAAAAATATTTCCTAATTTAGTAAAAGCATGCAATAAGTCTACATTTCATTATGAGATTTGTACTTTATCTAAACATGTTTGCAATAGTTATATTCCTCACATGCATAGATCACCTTGAACGCTTGGTTTAATTCATTCTGATGTTTGGGGACCTTCTCCGGTCACTGCATGGTTTAGGCATAGATTTTATGTTCCTTTTATTGATGATTACACTAGATTTACTAGGGTTTACTTGCTTCATAAAAAGTCTGAGGTCCTTCATTTGTTTGCCTTTTTTTGTAATTTGTTAAAACACAATTTAATGTGGTTGTTCAGGGGATTAGGTGTGACAATGCTAAGGAATATGTGTCTAATGAGTTTGTCTTGCGTGCGTCTTAACCACGCATCTTAACCAACAGGATATTCTTCAGCAAGTCACTTGTCCTTATACTCCTGAGAAAAATAGGGTTGCTCAGAGGAAAAATAGGTCTTTCATGGATGTTGTTCGTTGTTTGTTGAAATGTATGAATGTTCCCAAGTTTTACTGGCATTTTGTTGTGTTCACCTCCTCTTACCTGCTTAACCGTACCCCTAGTAGGATCCTTAGTGGTAAGGCTCCTTTCTAGCTTGCATACCCTGGTCATGTCATTTTCCTTTTATTCCCAGGGTGTTTGGTTGTGTTTGTTATGTTCGACAAGAGTCCTCGTACTAAACTGGATGACAAGTCTATTCGACGTATCTTCTTAGGGTATTCTCCTATCTCTAAAGGTTATCTGTGTTATGATCCCTCTCGTCGTCACATTTATCATACTATGGATGTTACTTTTATTGAGGATGTTCCTTTCTTTGGTACTACTTTCGTTGTTTATCCTATGCCTGTTATTGATTTTCCTCCGATGACACATACTGCTTTCAAGGTATACTCTTGTCGTCCACGCGCTCACCCTACTCCCGTGCGATCCACCTCAGGTAATACACCTTTTAACCTCCCTATTACTATTTTTAATGATATACTTGTCACTGTTAGCGATGATACATTCCCTGTTGTTCCACCTGGTATTGTGTCTCGTTACCCTACCACGATACGTGGTCCTCCTAAGAAGTATGGCTTTCCTACTAAGCATCCCATTGTCAAGTTGGTTTCTTACTAGGGCATGTCTGATTCTTACCGTGCATATATATCTTCCACTTCTGCGATCTAGATTCCTTGATCTGAGGCTATGACAGATCCTCATTGAGTAGTAGTTATGCAAGCTGAGATGGATGCCCTTGTACGGAACCGGACTTGGGAGATGGTTCCTTTACCTCCTGAGGTCCGGCCAGTTGGGTGTCAAGGGTGTTTAATGTGAAATTCTTAGCTGATGGGACACTGAAAAGGTATAAGGCTTGGGACACTGAAAAGGTATAAGGCTCGCCTTGTTGTTAAGCGATTTACAGAGGTACCTGGACGTGATTTTGGTGCTACTTTTGCTCCGGTTGCTAAGCTAAAATTTGTTCGTCTTCTCATTTTTTTTTGTTACTTCCTACCATTGGCCTCTTCATTAGTTGGATGTGAAAAATGCATTTCTTAATGGTGATCTTGATGAGATTATCTATACCAAACTTTCGCAACGAGGGAGTATGTTGGTAAGGTATGTCATCTTCGTAAGTCTCTATATGAGCTTAAGCAGTCACCACGAGCATGGTTTTATCGATTTAGTAAAGTAGTTAATATGGCTTTGTCAGATGTCATTCAGATCATGGTGCAATTCAAGGTTGTACCTATCTTCTAGTTTATGTCGATGGCATTATTATCACCGGAGATGATGTTGCAGGCATTTTACAAATTAAAGAAGCTTTGGGGAAGGTATTTGAGGTGAAGGATTTAGGGCCATTACGATACTTCCTTGGGATTAAGGTGGATTTGTTGAGTGATACAGGGATGCTTAGGTGTAAACCAGTCTCCACTCTTCAAGTTGACTCCAGGATCGTGACCTCTTTTATCAGCATATTGTCGAACGTCTGATCTACTTGGCAAACACCAGACCAGATATTTCATTTGTTGTGAGCAGGGTCAGTCAGTTCATGCATGCATCACAATGCAGTTTATCATATTTTTTGATATCTAAAGTCATGTCCTGGTCTCGGATTATATTATGCTGCTGGAGCACAGGGTCCGCTCGAGTGTTACAGAGAGTCCGATTATGATGATTCATATGATAATCAGTCTACTACTTGTTTTTGCGCTTTTTGTAGAAATTACCTTATCTCATGGAAGAGCAAGAAGCAATATGTTGTCCCTCGCTCGTCTACTGAAGCGGGAGTATCGTGCATTAGTACATGGAACATGTGAAGTGATGTGGTTGTGTTCCATCTTGAGTGAGTTAGGCTTTGCCGAGATAGAGTCATCAGTCTTACATTATGACAATAAAGCCGCCATTCATCTAGCTTCTGATTATGTCCTTCATGAGCAGACAAAACATAGATTGATGTGCATTTTTTGCGAGAGAAAGTGCTTTTAGGAATTGTGACTTCTTCCTTTATT
The DNA here is from genome assembly GCA_014058105.1 of Kingdonia uniflora. Lineage (NCBI taxonomy): Eukaryota > Viridiplantae > Streptophyta > Magnoliopsida > Ranunculales > Circaeasteraceae > Kingdonia > Kingdonia uniflora. The sequence continues at coordinate 1,029,342 of JACGCM010000121.1, forward strand.
AGGACAAAGTCACAGGTTGCTGATACTCTCACCAAGCCAGTTGGACCTAGGACCTACTAATCATTGTTCTTCGATTGGAAAACAAGGTCTCCTGGATATCTTAGCACCAGCTTGAGGGGGAGTATTGTAATAGGTTATTTAGTCTTATTAAATCCACCTTTTAATTAGGTTTGTAGCAGTCCATTAACTAGGTTTGTAACAGCCCTTAATTAGGTTTGTAACCCCCTGTTTTATTAGTTTAGTAACAACTACTTAATGGTTGTTGTAACTGCTCTTGTATAATCTCTATATAAAGCCTCCTAGAGAGATGAATACATGGGTTCATTACAATTCAATCTCTCTGCAAAGATGATGACCAAAAGCTCTTAGAGTAATGACTATATGGAAAATCAAGGTAGTTTTTTGGAAAGTCTGAGTTGGGGAAATACAGGTCCAAACAAATAGATAGTAGAGTAAAGAACATAAAAGGCTTTCTTAAAGTTGTAGCATTTAAAGGAGGTTCCATCTGTTGAGAATGACTTCTGGACCCATTCCAAGCTTTGTGCTGGGTAGAGAAAGTGACTGGCATAGGATAAATGGTCCAAGGAATCCTCCCAGAAGGCTGATACTCAATTTTATTTGGCATCTCCAAGCTTATAAATGGAGAGTAATTTTGTCATTGCTGATGGACTTCACTTAACTTGGAATATTTAAGGAGTGATCTTTATGATTATGAGTTTCATATGTTGCACTCTTCTCTTAAGGCTCGATAACTTCCATGTCTCTCCTTTTGGTGAAAATTGAGAGGTTGGTTGACCTCTACGATTGTTATTATTTGTCACCATTTATGACATCCGGGTTGGTCAGAATGATTTGGGGCACGCCCAAGCTCTTGTATTCAGGTCATTAATCATTATTGTTAAATTAAATGTTGTGTTATCTAGCTCCTATTAGAGAAATCCTCAGTGTAACTAACCCAATTAAAAAAGGATGAAGTCTCCTAGTATTGTTACCTATTGTAATACCACTTGAGAAAACCAATTAATCTTCTCGTAAATTGTTGATTACCATATTAGACTTCTGGTTATTATCTCAAAGCTAAACGGATTACTAAATTTTACCTACTAGAATCGCGTTATTCTTGAATCTTTCGGAAATAGATGACCCGCATAACATTTAGGGATTCAAAACTATGTAGTTGAAGAACTTGTGTATTGTTGAAATGTAATTTTTTTTTCTTTTCTTTCACGTAGTGATGAAATACCTATTAATGAGAACATTAAGATGGTGATGAAAAATGATAAACCCAGATCGACCTACTCTGTCTTTCTTTTTATACCAAATCGGTTATTAAGATAGCAGCAATATAAGAAGGAACTCTGCTTGCGTATTACTAAAGTACTCACTGAATAATGGAAGGGTTGTGCACTATTCAGATCACCAGAGCTTTGATCTGCAGAAATAGCAAAACTAAATCCACCAAGCTTCCAGGCTCCACTTGAAGTAATAAAGACAGACTGCAAAAGAAATTATAATCAACTATATACCCAACAGGTTGCGTGCAAGATCGTGAACAAAAGGTGATTATTTTTAATGATCATTACTACATCTACAACTTTTAAACAAGAACATGAATACAAAGCCTAGTATTTTTTATTGTTTACTATTAAGAGAAGCAAGAAAAGAAAAATTATAAGTTATATTACATTTTATGGAAGTTTTGTGAGAGATGTTAAATTTGTTCAAAACTTGTCTTTTCCTTCTCTTTTATCTCCAATTTGCTCCTCCCTCTATCTGCTTTTGTCTTTATCATAATTTTTTTGAAATACAAAATTCAATCCAAAATAATTAGATGCTAGGGATGGTTATGGCATTTTCTTTTTTGTGAAAATGAGAATTCTTTTAGCCATAGATTTTTACTCGTGCAAAAGGCGAACAAGAATGTTCTTTTCAATTAAATTCAATGGTCATTCCCACCCCCCCTCAAGAACACACACACACACACCAAATTCCAGGTTTAGACCTCATTATTTAATTTTGAGGTCAATGCTTCCAAGGATTACAAATTTACAATAGGGTTTTTCTTTCTTTGAGGACTTTGTAAGTACAATTATAATGGTTAATTGAACTTAAATGATTTCCGAGATAGATACCCACCTCCTACATCTAGGAAATTTTATACACACCAATTAACATCCATATCCGATTGGACTTAACAACTTTTTTCGAAGAATAATAGAGAATGAGGACATCCATATTCAATTTGACATTAGCTACATATGCTAAGTACAAAGAAGCTCTATAGAGAATGAGAAAATTGAAACCTCGGGTGATATAGCTCTATGAATAAGACGTGCATTGTTATGTAGAAAGTCCAGGGTTTCTGCGACCTGGAGTAAGCCATGCTTAACCTCCAACAACTTCATCTCCTGCAGAAAAACTATGAACTATTTCAGGAAGTTCTAAAAATAAAAGAGGGGAGTCAGGGACAAACAATATTGTGTACATGAGCAAACATGTTAAAGATGAGAATCAGTATTTTTTTGAAAGGGGGCATTTTGCAGTACATTTTCGATGAATACTTGTTAGACTAAATGCCAAGTCAAAAATTAATGGAGTTCCAACAGTTTGCAATGAAGTAGTCCTAAATAATGAAACTGTATACAAATAAAACAACAAAAACTAGGTTGAATAGTTTTGGTAGACATTTCTCCGACTCCACAACAAAAACTAGGTTAAAATAGTTTTAGTAGACATTACACTGAACTCAAATTTTTTCAAGATTCAAACATCCAATAATTAGGGAAGGTTCATTTCATGATGAAACATGATGTTTACCTCATTTAGGGAAGAGAGGAGAAGCAATGACAAATTGAGAAACCTTTTGGACAAATGGAAATAGATATAAATTCAAAGTATAGCATTTCACTGCAGAGTTAACTCGTAGATTCATTCACCTATTAGCTACTGCTCATTCACTCAATTTACCATGTTATGTCAGACTCTTTATTATAAAATAATTTTCCCAGAGAAATAATGAATCTTCACAAAATGGCTAACTAGTTTTTCAAATGAAATGCAACATTCTTATAGGTTTCATTTCCATCCTCATTCTGATGAAGATATGCAGGAGTAAACAAATATTATGGCGCTATACCTTCTGGTGAGCCTCATACCAAAATAAGGAGCCTCGACAACTTTGAAGGCATTGCTCTAAGGTATATAAAGAGGCTTATATGCTTATCAAGTGAGATATACGTCTTTTCATGGAGGGAACTTTCACTCACCTTTTCATATTTATTATTAATGTTCATGCGCTCAACCCATTTTTGTTGGTTTTCTTGCTTCGAGCAATGAAAGTTCGATTAGAGAATAATCCTCACGTCCAAAATGATTGGAGAAAGGCTGTGATGCGCTCAACCCATTTTTGTTGGTTTTCTTGCTTCGAGCAATGAAAGTTTGATTAGAGAATAATCCTCACGTCCAAAATGATTGGAGAAAGGCTGTGATCTTTCTCCTTGAAGCTTCTATTTTATTTCTTCATCCCCCATAAACCCCAAATAATTGTTAAAAGTAAAAGTTTCGAAAGTGTGGGGGTCGCTCTTAGCTAAAGGCCAAACTGCATAGGAGATGACTACTCTGAAAAGAAGATAAATGGTCAGGCCAGCAGAACCCCAAAAATTAATGTAATTATGCAATACGGCGGACCCTATATGCCAGCTCAAAATGATTTAGATCCTGTGTAATATCCACTCTTTTGCACCTGAGACACCACATATTAGTTCCTAAGAATAGGATTATCCGTGATTTAATTATTTCCTAAAGCAATGCCTATTTTGAAGGGGACATAAATACGTGACGATGGCAAAGGACGGATTAAAAACCCTCCGTAACAGTTATAAGGCTTATACTCCACATTGAAGAGGCTTAGCTAGAGCCGATCCTGGGTCTCATCTCTCTTAAAAAGAGATTCTCAGCCTTGAACTTTGACTAATTTAGGGGGTTTCACTACTATCCACTCTCTTGCTCCTCAGATGCATTCACCAAATATCAGTTCCTGAGAAAAGGTGAAGAACGGATCAAAACCCTGAGTAGCAGTTGAAAGGCTTTCGCTTCGCTGAAGAGGCTGAGCTACATCCAATCCTGGGTCTTGTCTCTCTTTAAAAGAGATTCCCAGCCTTATTTTGAATTTTGACTTCTTCTTTTTGTGGGAGTAGGAAGGTCAGTTAGCTCCTTTATCTGACCTGCAACCCGCAAACGCTATTAAGAGTAACCGCTGTAGTGGCTGGAATGAAAGTATACATTATCCATCTCCACAATCACCATCAAGTTGCTACTTCATAATACTCACCTCACAATAAACATGTTGGAACACCTCCGCTCTACAAATTTTGAATGTGTCATCTGCGAACAATTTTATACCCCTCCCACCTTAAAGCTTGTCCTACCTATCCTCCCCTGGGCGAGGATGGAAACTAGTCAGTTCACCAAAAATGGATGTCAATGAGGCCAATTTAAATTGAAACGGCGCCAAAAGCTCAAATGTAGAATTTGGGTACCCAGATCTAAAATCTGACCCAAAGCAAAAATCTGCAATCGCTTCAAACAATATCTAGCTCGCCACCAAGTATTAAATTCATTGCAGTAGGAAGGATTTATAAGAAATATGAATCAGGATGATGGTCTGAAATAAGCAATGTTCTCAGAACTGAGGTTTTGGTGATTAGTAAAATAAACATATAGTTAGCACGAAAATCAAGAAACTGGTCCGTGGAGAAATCAGAAACTATTCTCATGAAATCACACTTGATACATATCACACTAACCTAAACAAAATGAGTGTAAATCCGTCGAACCTTGATGTTTGTCCCACCCGACTTTGTTAATAGCCAACCCGATTTCCATCTAAATCAATCTCTGGCCTAATTTGAAATACTAACAAAATGTGAAACCGCCTCCTGTTTTATGCTACCGCATCTTCTTTTACTAAGTGCCCCCCACCCGCACCTTCACCACAATCCTCTTATCGCCCACTACCATGACTATGCTAGTATTCACTCTTTTCTTATCATCAGCTACTCGGCCAAAATACTTAGTACTGCTATCCCCTTTTTGGAGCCGACTTCTGCCTCCAGCAATTTCATCAATATTATCCTTCTTTTAGTACTCAACTGACAACTTTAGTCTCCTCTCTTCTCGCTAATCTGACTCGATTATCTGATGTTACTCTCCATAAGGTCCAGATCTTGAAGTTCATCTCTCTTATCTTACGTCAACCCACTCTAACACATCCTAACTCCAGATCTTAAGCTTCTCTTTGAGTGCTTTAAGCTTCAACCTACAAAGATTGCCGGCCATCTTTTCATTCATTGAGTCCGGATTTGCGACTCCCGGGAGTAGCCTATACACTTCCTGCTACTTCACAAATCTAGCTGACAAGTGGAATCTCTTAAAAGCAATCTATCTATTTATTTATTTTAAAAGACAAACTTGCCCCTAAATTTAACTCCCTACAATCCTTTTTTACCTTCTTGTTTAAATGTTCAGCCATGCAATGAGAGCCATATCCTACATTTCCATGCTCGCACTCTCTGACCTACATCTATATTTCCCTCAGATGAGTCCTAAAATAATGGTTTTTTCGGCGACTAAGCAAGATGTTAAATAATACTAATCAAAATAGTTCAAGAGTTTGGTAAATGTCCCATGTCTCTAATTATCGTTCCAATGCAATTCGATAATTAGACCAAATAGTTACATTTTTAACTACTACTATGAAGTATGAAGGCATAAATATCTGGTCTAATTATCATTCAATGTTCGATCCATATCATTTTTTTGCTTAATTATCATCATATATCATTTTTGGTCAAACTTTTCTAAGAAAAATTATAATAAAAAGTCAGTATGTTACGCCCTGCTTGTTTTACATCTCAGCAAATGTACAATGTTATGAAGAAACCAAGTAATATTATGAAGGAATTGTTTATAGAAGAGGGTATGTTATACCCCAATTTTTTTGGATTCCGGATTTGCAACTCCCGTGAGTAGGTCTGACCTTGCTGCTCCTTCACAAATTTAACTGATAGCTAGAATCTCCTATAGTTGAAACATTAGGTTTCTTCACTGTATTTTTAATAACAAACTTACCCATTTTTTAACACCTCTTTATAATGAGACTAGGAAATTGGGACCCACTTGGTAAATATTAGAATGTTGGGCTCTTTCCCATTTGTTAACCTTCATATATACTTCTATTAGCATCTAAAATACCTACAAAAACAAAACCAAAACCAAAAAGGGCCCAACATTCTAATATTTACCAAGTGGGTCCCAATTTCCTAGTCTCATAAAGAGGAATCAAAAGAAGGGTAAAATTGTCATTAAAAATATAGTAAAGAAACCTAGTGTTGCAACTATTGGAGATTCCAGCTGTCGGTTAAATTTGTTAAGGAACAGCAATGTCAGACCTACTCCCGGGAGTCACAAATCCAGACTCTTCATTCATTAACTATTTGTTTCTCTTCTTTGGTTCACTTTCCAGCTTTAGTATTAGGTGGCTACGGAGGACTGATCACTTGGGCAATGTGTGGAGGGACATGATCTTAGAAATTCAGCATAGTTGTATTCCAGGTAGATAATATGAAAAAGTGTAACTACCTAGTTTAGCAATGCAAACCTCCCTCCCACTCCCACTCCCTCTTCCTCTTCCTCCTCACTGCTACCTTATTAAACACTTTTCCAGGATACTTTTGGGGTTATATTACTTTCAGTATAGTTCAAGAGCTTAAGAAAGGGTTTTCGTGTTTTGTTTCATTTTGTCTCAATCTCCATATACTATAATATTTCACACTGAATTACCTCATATTCCGTAACCCTTTACACTATGTGCTTCACAATAGATAGAGATAGACAATAGTGAACTCCCCGAGTTTGACTTTTCATAGGTTCCTTTTGTGGCCAGATGACATAAATTGATTAGGAGAAACTAGAAGTAACGGCCAATTCAGAAAAATCCCATGCTTTTGCGCTTGACACTTCCTCTTTCAGTGTTTGAGCTAATGTAGCATTTTGCAAGATTAAAGTGTGTAAATAGATTCCTCTCTTCCCGAGAATCAGCAGCATTTGATTACAAACATTTCATTAAGAAAAAAAAAATGTTATTGAATTATGCGGTCTTCTGATCCTAAAGATTATAAGCAACATATCTAATTACTGAACATAAAATATATCTCAAAAAAAAAAAAAAAAACTCACCATTCCCTTAAGCTCTTTGGGCACATTAGCAATATTATCAACAACCCCAATCGCATTGGCAACGGACGCAAACAACGGCTCGGTAACCATAGCCATCGTATTCTTATTCTCATCCAACGCCTGCACCACATGCACCACACCTGGATGCCTCAACCTCACCATCCTCGCGGCATCCCCCCGGATTACATCAAAGAACGAGTCCTCGGATGCCTTGGACAAACCCGCTCGCGCCCTTGCTTCGGAGAGTACGCGCTTATCGAGGATCCAAACGCAGACAATTGGGTACTGAGAGGGTGTAGATCCACGGGATTTAGCTGAGTAGAGCTTCCATGCTAGACCTGGACCTCCGGATCCGATTTGAGAGAGGAGATCGTAGTCTTGCAGAGGTTTTGGACCTGTAACTTCTTGGACTTTGGTTTGGACGGTTTTCTCGATCACTGCTGCGGTCTTAGCGAAAGCTGATGTTAGAGTTTTCATGTTTAAAGACATGGCTGAGAGAGAGGGATTTGGTGATTGGGGTTCTCAAATTGAGAGTTTGTGAGTTTTCTCTTCTCTTCTGTTCTGTAGTTTAATTTTGTTTCATCTGCTGCTTTCAAACATCGAAGTGAACAGTGGGATGGGGAAAAACATGAAATAAATATAGATATTCTGCGGGCAAATTTTTTTTTTTTTTTTTGCGGAAATTATGAAAATAAATACTAGTTTTTGTCAAATCAAACCCAGAGAACAATAAATTCCAAAATCGTCGCAAGAGGAAAAACCTTATTTGCTTCTACTATAGTTACAATATTACAGCCGACAACCACCTATTTTTGGGCTTCACAAGTACAATATCACATCCGGCGTAATAAAAAATTGTAAACACAGATTTAACTCATTTAAAACTATTATATCAAGTCACGTGTACGAGGAAGGTTGACATTGTCACCATCTCATGAACTACTTGTCATTTGTTTTAGTACATTTTATCTTACCTTTGACCAGATTTCTTATTTATAAGAAGGTGGACTCTTTCACAAATTTTGTTACTATTTCTCATCGTTTATGTTAGGTATCACCTGCGATTCACATGAATTCGTCTGGTTTTTGGCGCCAAAAGCGATCATGATTCATCGAATAGTTTCTTCTTCTTACTCAACCGCAAAAACAGTCCCGATTATTTGTCACAAACCCTCTATGTGATTGTTGCCTACTAAGTGTTTGATTAAAGACTGGTACTCTACTCCTTGGGCATGAAGGAAATAATGGTACACGTAACTCCTATAGATGGTACTCTACTGTACTCAACTCGTGGAACAAACGATGGCAAATCGTCTACGCAGCTGCTGCAAACCAAACTATGTCATTTATTTAATTAAACTCTGGCATTCTTTCAAGCATTTATGTCATTTGGTAACAGCAAGTTGTCATTTATGTTATATAATTTTGCCATTTGTTTAGTCTTCTTTGTCATTTGTTTTATACAACGTTGCCATTTGTTTCAAAAAATATCAACTGCTTGAATATTACAGTAGGTTTCTAGGTCGTGGGTTCCACTGGTTCGAATGCACTTCCTAAATAATAATAATAAAAATCAAATTATTTAAAAATATTATTATCACGCCACGTGTCCAATTTTAATCGTTCATCGATGTACACGTGTCATTACTATTTTTAGATGTGTAAGGCATACCCTGTTACCATTACATGCATTTGTTGTCATTTGTTGAAACCAATTTGTCATGCGTTTAAACATCAGTTATATTGGCTCATGCAGACTTTGTTACCATTAGTTATATTATTTGGCATTTGTTTACTGCCCTTTAAACTTAGGTAACACGTGTGATTCACACAAGTTCATCTGTCTTTTGGCGCCAAAAACCATCCTCATTCCTCAAATACTTTCTTCTTATACGACTACTATAAAGATCGTAAAAACTGTCTTATTTCTACAAATCGTGTGTGTGATTGATAGCCGTAAAAACCATATCGGTCGCGCAAACCATTTTCTTAAAATCGTCGTGATTCTACCTATCGTGTGTGTGTGTGTGTGTGTGTGATTTCAGTGTTAAATCAGTGGCAAATCATCTGTGTGACTACTGCCTACCAGGTGTTTGATTAAAGTCTATTTTTTTCTTCTTCTTTCACAATAAAGTCTGATAGAGAAGTGAACAAGCAATTTGAGGAAGAGAACCAAACGCAAGAGAGTGGAGCCAAGAAGAGCATCTCCAATACAAAAAATTACACCTCTCGGTGTACAGGTTTAGGACTTCACAAAATGTTTGCAGCTCTGCTTGAAGAGAAGAAGGGTACTCTTCGTACCACCTACTTTGCACCCTTACTGCTGATTGATCAAATAGCGACGATGTCAAGATTGGTTATAGAAATATTTGATTCAGATGATATGAAGTTCCAATTTGGGGAAATGATAATTCAGATGAAACCCATTCATGTTTGCCTGATTTTGGGGTTACGCGTCACTCCTATTGCAAATTAGTTCTTATTTGTTGATCTTGAGCATATGACGAATTTTAGATTAAGGCGATTCCCCAATAAGAAGAATACTTATGGGTTCAAGGAAATTGATGATGCTTTAAAACAAGAAAAATTGGAAAGACATCATGGTAATGATATAATTTGTCATTTATTTTGTCCATTTTATTATCATTCTTCATTGTATTTCTCACCCCTCCAATATTTGTATTGTATTTGCCATTTTTGGCTCATTATATTCTAAGGTTCTTATCATTATATTGTGTATTATTTGGCATTTTATACCCATTCTTATTTTTAGCCGTATGTGATTTTGTTTTGCAGACAATGTTCTTCGATTAAATTTGTTAAAAATTATACTATCATTTATCTTCCCGAACAAGGGGAGAAACGTTTGGGTAAAGTATATTGATCTGGTAGATGATCTACAACAGTTCAACAAATTTCCATGGGGTAAGCAAGTCTATAATTTTTTTTGGAGTCAAATAGTAGAGTTTGTTGTTTATCGATCGGAGGCTGATAAAAAATCAGATAAAACTTTATCACTGTACGGATATACATAGGTGTTGATGATATCAATTTTCCTTTCTATTCATAACCTGAAGTTTCCAAGAATTGAGGAATTCATACATTTGTTCCCTAAGCTACAGGGATGGAGGATGACATCCTTTAACCATCGCCAAATTGTGACGTTTAAAAAGTTTTTATCTAACCCCAAATTGCTGGTAATAGCTATGAAGCCGTCTAAGACTGACATGTAGCAAGATCTTATGCAAGAGGCCATGGTTATCTTCCATTCTTTGTATGATTTTGATTCATTTTATTGTTTCCTTATCATTTTTAGGTTTCCTATCATTTTATTTGGTTAGTTTTGGCATTTTTTATTATCTTCTTGTCATTTGTTTTATTTTTCTCTGTCATTGTTAAGTTGTTTATTATCATTGCTAGACTTTTTTTTTGTCATTTCTAAGTTGTCATTTGTCATCGCCATCTGTTTGAATATTTCAGAGAAATCACATCAAAGCACCTGCAATGGGCGTTGTGCCTGCAATCGAACCACCTGCAGTCGGTGCACATGTAGTCGGTGCGCCTACAATTGGTAGTAGTTCTTCTGCCACTGAGATCGGAGCTGTAGTAGTTAGGGTATGCTCCCAGTTGGAGGAGAATGGTAAAATGTTGCTGAAGTTGGATGACCATGGCAAAATGTTGCATAACCATGGTAAAATGTTGGAATAAATTTTGATGTCTACAGTGGGAGTCAGTGCTCTACTACTTGGAGATACTCTACTCCTTGGGCAGTATTAGTTCTCTACTTTTGAGAAAACTGTGAAACACAAGCAAGAAGGATGTAATGAGAAAGAAGATGGGAAAAGGAAGAAGGCAGAGCCGAGAACCTGACAAAGAGACCTCCAACAAAAAAAAAAGATTAAAGAGAAGAAAAAAGGTAAGGGAGAATGTCTGAAGAAGACAAATGCCAACAAGAAGGCAGAAGAAGCTGATGTGCCCCTGAAGAAAAAGGTTAAAGGCACGAAGAAAGAAGCTTTCACTGATGAACAATTTGATAATGTCCCACTGATCTAATTGAAAACCTTAATCCCCAAGATCCCCAAGATCCCCAAGAAGGGCTTGGCTAATAGAGTGCCAAGGAAGTGATGGGCAGAATTCCCAAAACTTGAGAATATTTAATCAACTGCAGAAAATTTACTTCGACAAGTTATACCTGGAGAGGGATTGGAGGTGGTAAAAGACTTAATGGTAGATGATGATGTTGAAGTTGGAAGGGAAGTAAATTTCAAAGTAATATCGTCTGATTATGGTAGTGATCTTCTAGAGGTATCATCTGTTTACTACTTCTTATCATTTATATGATTTTATTTAACATTTATTTTTTAAAATATTGGCATTTACTTTATGCAATTTTCCATATCTTCAGAAGTCTGTCATTTGTTCATAATATTTTAGTATTTGTTAGGATGTCTTTGTCATTCTCTTTTCCAGAACTTTTATTTATTCTGATGTCTTTGTTTATTTCATTTGTTGTTTGTGAAGTGGAAGAAGGTAACGAAAAAGATGATGATGATAAGAAAGATGTCGAGGAAAAAGTTAAGTCTGAAGAAGAACAACCTCAAGTTGCTGAAGAAGAGGATTCAGAACCACTAACTGTAGTGGTGTATTATAATGAAAAAAAAAGATGTACAACATGCCAATGAGGTATTTGCTGAAGAAGAGGATTCATAACCTCAAGTTACTAATATTTGTTTGTATTGAGCTATCCATACCATTTTTTTAAATTTGTTTCTTCTTTAACCTTTGTTGTACAGACTATGGTGGTTGCAGAGGTACAGGCTATGAGGGTTGCAGAGGTAACAAAAACTGATATAGTATTCTTCAACCAGGATGAAGTTGTTGGTGAAGTTTATCAGGTAACTTATCATTTGTTTGCTGTTGACTTCTCATTTTCTTATTTTGTTTTACCATATCTTGTATCACTCTTATCATTTGTAGTTTATTTATTTACAAGCTAGTGCTGACCAAACCACTGTTGTATGTATCAAAGAAAAGACTATAGAGGTTGAAAAAATAGAAGATGAAGCTAGTCAGGTAACTTATTTATTCTTTGCTGGTAACTTCTCATTTTCTTCTTTTATTTTCCCATATTCTGTATCACTATTATCATTTGTAGTATGTTTATTTATAAGCTAGTGCAGACCAAACAACTATTGTATCTGTCGAGGAACAGACTATAGAGGTTGCACAAACTGAAGTAGTAATCTCCAACCAGGAGGAAGATCTTGATGAAGCTAGTCAGGTAACTTATCATTTCTTTGCTGGTAACTTCTCATTTTCTTCTATTTATTTTCCATATCTTGTATTACTCTTATTATTTGTAGTCTATTTATTTACAGAGTAAAGAGGAGGTAGAACAAAATAAAGAGGAGGTGGTTGAAGGCAAGGATGATGATGATGGAAATTCACAGAATAAACCAGACCCTAAGCAAGTAATAAAAGAAATAGTTGTTGACCAGACCAATATATGAAGTACTTTTAAACCAAACAACTGGTTTATTACTCATTCTCATGTAATAAGCACATTTATTTATATTTTATTTTCTTATTTCGACATATATGTTCTAGCTTGTTTTAATGGAGTCAGAAGTGGATGTTATCTTAAAGAAGAGGCATGCACTAACTGAAGATGAAATTAATGAAAGAGCCTTCAAAATGGCTTGTCGAATGAACCAATTGCATGCTCATCTTGACGAGCCTCTTCCGAGAGTATTATTGGAATCTTTTATTCAGAGACCCATCTCCCAGGATGAGAAAAAATAGGTGGACCAAGTCTGGTCACTGAGAAAAGATAAATTATCTCCTGAAGTTAAGAACGACAACAAGAGTGCTTATATGATGATAGGTAAAGAAACGGTTTGCCTGAACACTCTATATATCTTATATCCAAAGCAATGGTTGGATAATGAGGTATTTATAATATTTATTTCTTTTCCTCTGTCATTTGTATAAGAGTTTCTGCCATTTGTTTTCAAATTGTTTGTCATTTATTCATTTGTATTTTATCATTTGTTTTTACGTTGTCATTTGTATTCACGGGCTATATCATTTTTGGTATATAATTTATTTATTTTTCTGTTCAGGTCATTAATGTGCACATTAAAGCCACGATTCAATATTTTGATACACAACATCATGCCCTCGAAGATAAATAAAAAATTATGGTAGCGGATGTTTTTTCCTGTCAATATATTGGCAGGGCTTTCAATATCTAGACTCGTAATATGTCCTCTCCAAAAGGTGTAGAATTAAAGAAGAAACCAATTTATGAATAAATTTGATCTATGCAATGGGATCGTACAGTTTCTTATTGCTTCAATCGAGGAGATTTGAAAGTTGGTCAATTCAAAATTAATACTCATTCCTTGGAATATCAATGACAACCACTTGGTCTTTTGTACTGTATCCTTTAAGGGAAGAAAAATATACATCTGCGATTCGATGGTGGATGCGAAAATTACAAATGCATGAAAGAAGAATAAGTTATCTCCTGGACACCAACGTATTGGAGATCAACTATCAAAGATCCTCCCAAAAATGTTGATATGGACAGATTTTGCCGATCGCAATAGTCCACCTACTGGTTCAGAGGTAAATGATTATGGTCTAAACTCCAAATGGAGAACTCATTTTGGGAAATGTCAAATACAGCCAAATGGTAATGACTGCGGGGTCTATATGCTTATCTTTATGGATAATATCCTAAGGGGAATGAAATTTCCAGATCTGATAGACGGTAATGAATGTCGTTACACAATTTCTTATGACATATTAAGGCTGTGAGTTGAGTCATAAGAGATTTTAAAAAACTTCAATCTGCATTTTGTTGTAATGTATAATTTATGTAATTTTGTAAAGTTATAAATAGTTAATATCATTCATTTATATGATCTATCTCATTTGTTATATCTTCTTTGTCATTCGTATATGACATATTTGTTAGAATGGCTAGTATGTATAGTTAGATTATTATTAATTTATCATTTCTTATATATGATTTGACATTTGTTATTATAGATTTGTCATTTGTTATATATGATTTGGCATTTGTTATTTATAATATATCATTCATTATATATTATTTATTTTGTTGATAGACAACATTTGATGTAAGTAAATGGTCGATTTGGTTCATTGATATAATAAATTGTGATTGTTTGTAACTAGACAAATCTTTGGTCAATTTGGTTCATTTATATAATAAAAACACGATTATTCATTTGTTATAGAAGATTTTTTATTTGTTGACTATGATTTGTCATTTGTTAACCATGATTTGTCATTTGTTATCAATAATTTGTCATTTGTTAACTATCAATGGCCTATTTGGTTATTTGAACATTTGTATTGTGTTTATTTGTTATTAGATAACATTTGTACATAAAAAAATGATTTGTCATTTGTTAAATATGATTTGTCATTTGTTAACTAACAATGGTCTATTTGGTTCTTTGAACATTTGTATTGTGTTTGTATGTTAGTAGACAACATTTGTACTTAAAAAAATGATTTTTTATTTGTTGACTCTGATTTGTCATTTGTTACGAATGATTTGTCATTTGTTAACTAACAATGGTCTATTTGGTTCTTTGAACATTTGTATTGTGTTTGTTTGTTAGTAGACAATATTTATACTTAAAAAAATGATTTTTCATTTGTTGACTATGATTTGTCATTTGTTAAATATGATTTATCATTTGTTAACTATGATTTGTCATTTGTTAACTATTAATGGTTTATTTAGTTCTTTGAACATTTGTATTATGTTTATTTGTTAATAGAAAATATTTGTACTTAAAAACTCGAATATTCATTTGTTATATATGATTTGTCATCTGTTATATAAATGATTTGTCATTTGTTATCAGTGATTTGGCATTTGTTATTTGTTATCGATGATTTGTCATCTGTTATATATATTACTTGCCATTTGTTATTTAAGATTTGTCATTTATTATAAATGATTTTCCATTTGTCATTTGTTATAGATGATTTGCCATATATTATATAAATTATTTGTCATTTGTTATCCATGATTTGTTATCATCTTCATTTTTAGCATTCTAAGATTATATTTATTTACTTCGAAAATACAATACTCATTGGGTACAAAAAAAGAAATTTTCATTAGATCACAATTTATATCAGTTTATGCACTCGGAGATGGTGGCGGTGGTTGGTCTCCCCTACAATAACCACCATCTCCTCCTCTGTAACCCCCACCACCACCACCACCATCTCATCCTCTGATTCTACTCAGGGTAACGAGCAAACATCATCAGACGTATACCAGCCGCTTCATCCGCCGCTGTAACTGCTTCATCTGCCAAAAGATAGAGACCATTTCTCCGCCCCTAATCCGACGTCACCATAGAGTGAAAGCGGAGCATTTGATAATAATCGTCATCCGCCTCTTCCACCTCTTCATACTTCATCCCATGGAAGGTAGGACGTACCAGAATGGGAGTAGGAAGTTCAGGAGACTGGGTCCCAAAGTATCAAAGCCGCAGCTCTTGCATCTTGGCAAGAACCCTAACCTTGTACACTTGGCGTCTGGTGGTCACCATCTTTTTTACAGGGCAGATACACAATAGTTGTACAGGATTAAATAAGGAATACAATATTTAATGCTGAGCTCTAAATCCCAATGTCAGAATGAATTCAAACATAGTAGTATTTAATGCTGACCAAACCCATTGGAAATAAAGGAACATTGGAAATGATCCCCGGGTGCTTAATGTATTTGTCATCCATCAATTAGGCATCTGTTAATTTTTTTAAGGTGTTTATCATTTATAATCTATATATTGCATGGTATTATTAAAATGTTGTCATTTTCTATATATGATTTAGTATTTCCCTTTTCATCATTTATCATTTGTATTGCAGCTTGTTCCTTAAGAGTTTAACATTCTAATGTCAGAAATTAACGTCACTAAAGATAAGGAATATTATACTTCACTTCTACATATTTATCTACTTATTAAGATCTGGAGATTTTAACTTTGACAATTTTTTTTACAGTATCTCCGTTTTGACCTCTGAGATCCTTAGTTGAGTGTAAGTTTCAGATGTAATAGTATCGAGGATCTGATTGCTCCCTTGACCAAAATTTGTGATGTCTTCCGCCGTTGACGATTGTGGCATAGAGGATTCTCGAAACCAAGTTTTGAACTGACAATGGTATTTTGGGCAATGGTAGAATCTCCTACCGGGCAGTTTAGAGACTCTGCAAATGAGACCATAATCACACCTTTTCACCTCATCTACCAATGCCCATAAACCACACCCACCAATTTTATGAGCGCATTGACAGAATCAGCGGTTAGGGCTGAGGCTTGTGCGTGAGAGACGAATATCACAATTTTTACCGCACCAACAAATAAAGGAATGCATCGTTGGTAGGGAAGTATGTAATGCTTGAGAACTGGAAGCAAGTGTACAGGTTATGTAGTATAAGGTTATGACAAGCTATTTATAAAGAAATGAGAATTAACACATTACGATGATACCCTTGGTCACAACAAATGCCATATTCCCTGCTTTAAAGCCGACAGATTCTTACCTTTACAGACGATGTAATAAGTCATTCTTAAAGTCAACTTTGATTACCTTTATAACAAGCTGTATAACCAAAACATCCATGTGGTTCCCGCCACTCTAAACACTAAGCCCTAAACCCTGTCATGCGTGATTTAAAGTCCTAATTCTCCCAAGTATAAAAAAATCCTAAACTAAAGCTCTAACCCTCAACTCTTTAAGACTTCTCAAGAAATGTTGTACTCCCACTCCACTCGATTTAGTCGTGCCTCTTCTAGTACCCATTAAAATTGGTTTGAGGAGGTAGGGATTGAGGAAGATCAGGCTGACAAACATCTCTTCACGTTGAATAGAATTTTCCTAATGGAGAAGGATGTCTCCAGTGTGAAGGCACAACTGCTGAAAGAGCATTACAAAAAGTTCAAGGAGAAATTAGGAGAGCTCGATAAAATGGATGAAGAACTGGATAAAATTATAAAAAAGAAAAGAAAGCGTTCTTAAGAGTTCAAGTTCCATATCCTCTTCTTGGAAGATCAGCTATGTACTCTAAAGTTGAACTAGGATGAGCACAAGAAACTGTTGAAGGAGTCAGCCTGCAAAATTAGCTGTCTCGAGCAGAAGATCATGGCTATAGAACGTGATCAAAATTCCTCAAATGAGGAGTTGTGAACATTTTGGTTGTTTTGTTTTAGTTTTTTTTGTTATTATTATTTCCCTTGTATGAACATTTATTTTATTTCGTTTCACTTTTTTTGCTTTTAAATAGTGATTTTTGTCTGAAATGAGGGGAACAAACTATTGAGAAGTTTTAACCGAAATAAATGATATAAGGGAATCAAACCAATGATAAACACTCCATGAACAATGGTCGATAAATGTTAAACTTAACTAAACTGGTGATAATATTTGAATAGACAAATGATAAATTCAGGTTAAATAATGACAGTTCAGGAAAGGGATAATGATATTTAGCATAAAAACAAATGCGAAATTCTTTTCAACATATGACAAATCGATATGACAAGTAATGATAATTGATTAGACAACTTAGTTTAAATACTCATATTACTTACGTGTACAACAAGAAACGACGGCGCCAAACCAAAGTAATAATAACTTTACCCTAAACATCGGGTAATCCCTGACACACGTCCCTTCCCAATACATTCAACTCCCCTTATAAAAACCCTAATCTCAAATTAACTATTCACAACTATTCAAACCCTAACCCTAAACTCTTTTAAACTTCTAAAGAAAAATGTTGTACTCCACTCGAGTTAGCCATGTCTCTTCGAACACTCCATACGATTGGTTTGAGTTGGTAGGGATGCAGGAAGATCAGCGTGATCAACATTTCTACAGATTGAATAGACTATGCCTAATGGAGAAGGATATCTCCTGTGAGATAACATAAATACTAAAAGAACATTACGGAGACTTTAAGAAGAAATTAGGAATGTTTGATGTAATCCAGGATGAACTGTATCAAGTCATAATAAAGACAAATCAGCGTTTTGAGGAGTTCAAGTTCTATATGCACTTTATGGAAGATCAGCTCTACACAGTAAAGTTGGATCGGGATAAGTATAAAAAATTATGGGTAGAGTCGGCTTCTAAGATTAGCTGTCTCGAGCAGAAGATCCAGGCTTTAGAGCCCGTTATGGAATGCGCAGAACGTGATCAAGAGGAGTTGTGAACATTTGTTTTTTTGGTGTTTAGTTACTTTATTTTTTGTGGTAACTAGTATTTTGCTTTTGTATGAATAAAAATATGTTTTGTTTTGTGCTATTTCGTTTGCTTTTTGTTATTAAGTAGTGGTTTCCATTTGATGATATAGGGGGGGGGGGAAAGTTTAATAATGAACTTAACAAAACTGATGTTAAAAATTCAACAGAGAATGAAAAATTCTTGGCGTACAATGATATAATAAAAATCATGAAATGTTAAATTCTTTGAGAACAAATGACAGTTCTGAGGAAAATAATGATATCATGGAAATAAACAAATGAGAAAGTCTTCGTGTACAAATGACACTTCAGAAGCAACCAATGATATCATGGAAACAAACAAATGAGAAGATCTTCTTGCACAAATGACACATCATAAGCAAACAATGATAGAATAGAAACAAACAAATGAGAAATTCTTCGTGCACAAATGACAGTTCAGTGGAAAATAATCAAACAATGGAAACAGACAAATGAGAAATTTTATTAAACAAATGATAGTTATATTTAGACAAATGATGAATTTACCCAGCACTCACGATAAAAATCATACAAATAAATGATACATAGAGTACCCAAAATCATCAGTGTAAACTGATTGCAATATCTTCGTCTGGGATGACAGGTGGCTCAATATTCATCGTAAAAGACGGTGCCATTGTCGGACGTGTATTGTTGTCGGATGGGATTGGTAGAAGCTTACAAGAATGACGATTGTATCCATTTTTTGACACTTACTGCAAAATCTTAATTTAGGGACAAGACCAGGCATTTTTTCCCTTTTCTTCCTTTGCTTGTGAGGACGACCGACTCGAACTGTTAAAATAGGAGCACGGACACGTGGACCAATTCTTAAAATTTTCCACTGCTCAATTACTCTTATAATCCATATAGGTTCATAAACAGCCTTGTATGTATCATTTGTGAAGTACTTAGAGATGCGTGTAGTTGGATCAACATTAGCAAGACCCAGAGCACGTACTCCGTGTTCACAAGGTATACCCATCATTTTTCACCAACGACAAGAACAAGTACCATCTTCAATATTTACTGAATTAATTATGCCACAAAGAGTCATCTGAAAATGGTGACGTGATGTACGAATCCTACAGGTTAGTAAATCCTCTACAAACTTTCTAATTTTACAGTGACCTATAGCTTATGGCGTTAAACGAGCTTGACTCTTCTCTTCTTCCTCGTTATACATGTAGGACATTTCCGAACATATTATATGCAATTCCTCAATAAACACATGGATAAGGAGATCTCTTACTTTCAAAATAATGTTATTCCAACTCTCGACACGATTTATGTAAGCGACTCCGTATCTGAACAAATGACAAACCACAAACCATAAAAATCAAATGCCACATGAGCATAAACAGATGGCAAATAGGATAAAAATATGACAAATAAGAATGTAAATGGAGTAATAATAACTATTTCTACTATAACAAATGATAAGTTGAGCAATACAGAGTGACAACGTACCTACTCATTGGAATGTATAGATTAGACCATGTTTCCTTGGGATTACCTAGTATGTATTGGAGGCCCACTGAATCTGTATTCTGGATAACATTCATGTGTTTATCAAAATTAATACTGGTTAGGGCCTCTGCTGCCATCCAAAATGCGATCCTCGTGCTTTCGAGGATAGTTTTAATGTTGTTCGATATGTGGAAGGTACAAAATGTATGGATTGAAAATAAAAACACCTTGGGTACAACATTAATAATTCTGGGGTTCCTGTCAGAGATGACGACGAATCTAGTGTCATAACCATAAAAATTAGACCCACACATCTCCAAGAAGTATGTCCAACTTTCGGTGGTCTCCGGGTCTATTATCGAAAATGCAAGTGGAAAAATATGATTACTTGGGTCAATGGCGGTAACTGTTACTAGAGTCCCACGATATCTCCCTTTTAAAAAAATTCCGTCAATCACAGCAACTTGTCTCAATAGTTTATAAGTTTTTTTGGGAGGACCAAAACACCTTGTGAATCTCTTATCCTTATAACTCGTAGTTTGTATTTCAAAACAAAATCTGGGTCAACCAACCTCACTTCAGCAAAGTAGCTCGTAAGTAGTTGGTATGCGTGCTCAAAACTGTCTCGCATGTGAAATAATTACGTAGATCAAATGACATTATGTTGCACACAAATGATAAACATCACAGTACAAATGATACAGTGAGTCGAAAAAATGACATGCAATAAAATGATAAACATTGTTATACAAATGACTGGTATGAGGGAACAAATGACATATAAAATGATGATACCTCAGCGTGGGTTTTTTCTTTCACACGCTAGGCAAGATTGTATGTTACATGAATATTGTGATAAATTTGCATATCATCAATAATTTTGGAAGGTTTGTAGTTTGGGTCTTTTCGTAATTTTTGCTTGATTATAAAAGCAACCCATCTACTAGATGCTGCCTTATACGCATTCCTACCTTCAGTTTCTACTCGGATACATGTATGTACAGAGCAATAAGTACTTACTCTAAATAGGGTAGAACTTAGTAACCTTGTCACATAAATTCGCCAATAGCATATATGACCTTTGCAAAGTACCACGATTTTATATTCGTTGCTCAGAACGTATTCAAAATTGATCTTATTTACAACTGCATAAGCTCTTATGTGATTCTTGAGTTCAATCCTATCTCAGTATAGATAACCAATGTTAAACTCTTTACTGAAGTCATAGGGATCCTCCGTGTTCGCAACAGATTTGAACTAAAAATCTTGGAGATCTTTCACCTGTTTGGGCTGTGGCTCAAACTAAAATTCAGCTGAACAAATGAGAAATATTCTACTTAGCATGATAAAAATTGGATAAGAAATGTTAAAACACAACACACAAATAACAAATTCTGCAAACTTACCTGAAGTTTTAGTTTATCCAATAATAGGTTCAGGTTCAATTGAAAGAGGAACATTAGTTAACATAGGTTCATTTGAAGGAGGAACATTAGTTAACACAGGTTTATTTGAGTGATGAATATTTGATTGAGAAATACAAGGTTCATTTGAGAAATGAACATCAGTAGGGATAGTTTGAAAAGGTTTATTTGATTGAGGAACATTAGTTAACACAGGTTCATTTGAGAGATGAACATTTAATTGAGGAATACTGGCACTTCATTTAAGGGAGGAACATCAGTACGAATAGTTTCAAAATATTCATTTGATTGAGGAACATCATCATCATCCACTAAAGGTCCAAACCTGCGTGGATCAAGCCCTCTGCCATTTTTTTTAGGGTAACCCCTGTATTCAGGTTTAGGATCAGGAAATAAGTTATGCCGCAAAGGTCCCGCCACTTTGGTTGTAGACAAGCCTCTACCTGAACCAATATCTTTGGTGGTGGACAACCTTTTACCCAAAGAACAGAAATCGAAAATAAAATTTTGGGAGTTCTGGGAAGGTACCCTAAGCTCATTAACAATCCATATGTGAAAGAGTATGTTGGGATTGGTTTTATGCATAATGATCATTACGGTAAAGTCCTGGACTGATGAAATTGCGCATGCACAACCATGGAGGATGTTGTACAGCTTACAGTCCTCATGACGGATTTCGCTTGTTTCTTCAAGGAGTGTAACAAAATCTTCGTATGACGAGTGCGCTCTTAGTGAGGTAAGTTTTGTACTTCTTCCAACATAACTAACGATTGATCTGTTTTTTGGACATACGATATCACCAACAAAGTAAACAATGGTATAAAGCTGAACTCCATTCATCCCTGAAACAAATGATATAAATAAATAAATACGGTGATAAAGTAAAAAAAAATGAGTAAAATAATATAAAACTGAACTCATGCAATCCCTTGAACAAATGATAGGAATTCTGAAATAAATGATATCAATGAACAATTTCGGTGATATAGTAGCATATAAAAAATACTAAAAATAACACAAGAAAAATGGCAAATGATAAAATTACAGAAGATAAATGATTAAAAGGCCAAAGAAAAATGATTGTGTACAAATTGTATCGTCTTGCATAACATTTTTCTTAAGAAAAAAAGCTTTAAATCATGATGCGGATACACAGTGAGAGATGATGGATACAGAGTTAGAGATGATATTTGCTGTAACGGTTACTTCAACGGTCGAAGAGAAGGATAACAACAGTCTTTGGCAATGAGAATAACCTATGATAACATCGATCTTTTCTTCCCCAATAACCTCTGTGTGAGGACTTTAGCGAATGCAGAACAATAGTTGGAAGACTTGGCACATGAAGGAGACAAACAATACATTAAGAAGAATCTACTTTGTTTTTTGTAGAAGCTATGTTGTAGTCTTGTAGAAGAAGAAGAAGAAGAAGATGAAGAATAAGAAGAAGAAAATTTGATTTTTTTTAAGGTTGGTAATGTAATTAGGGAAGAATCTTCCCTCTTATTATTGTTCTTATTACTGTAGTAGATTAGACTACTCAACAACTCCAGTGGGATGGTTTCTCATTTTTTTTTCTGCATTATTTATCATTTTTTATGCGAGAACTTTGCCATTTGATGTGTATATCTTTGTAATTGCTTTGTTATAGATTTGTCATTGGTTCAGTAATTTTTGTGAGTTGGTAGATTTATTACTGTAGTAGATTTGACTACCCATTAACATTTAATGTTAAAGAATAGGGTGACAGGTAGGGGGTAGTAGGTGAGACCATTATCGATTTGTTAATTTTTGTATCGATTTTGGAAGAGGCTTCCCAAAGTATCGATTTTGTAAAGATGGCAAAAACTAGTATTTATTCTCATAATTTCCATTTTTTTAGAAGCATAGAAAAGTATTTTGTAGCCCCCCTCTTTTTTATTTTATTTTTAAGCAAAAGAGTAGGAATATATTAAACATCAGCAAAAATAATAGAGTTCAACAGCTTTGATGCCTCCAACGGCAGCAAACAAAAAGTTGAAAGGCACTCTATTTGGCTAAAGCGTGTACCACAAAATTATAAGATCGGTTAATGTATTTAAAGCAAAATTCGACGATGAGGGATAATAGAGAAAGCAAGTCTGGGGCTAGGGTCAGAGCTCCTCATGATAGGTCATCCAAGCGTGTCTCAAAAGCTCTAACCAGGCGGTTACAGTCAGTCAAAAGTAGTACCCGCTCTAGGCCAACCTAGAGCGCTGCTTTCATTCCCCTGATCACTGTGAGCGCTTTCGCCTCTTCTGAATCCGCTACTCTAACAGAGTCAAAGCATGTACAAGAAATCATAGAGCAATAATAAAACCCGTTCCCCCCAGTAATCCCTTTTGCACCCAAGAGGTATCCACTGTGATAACATGCCACCCCTCATGAACTTGCGGAAGAGCTATGTTGGTGGGTCTATGAACGGTAGTGGTGATGTGAGGGGGATATAAAAAATAGCTCATAACAATTTTAATAGCCTTTGGCAGGTCAGGTTTGACTTTGTTGAAAATGAGATCTTTTTGGTCAATCCAGATGACGTACATGATGGCGCCAATCATGCTCCAAAGTATTGTGGTGTTAAGATCGTTCCTTTTCTGGAGGGTAAAAATGGCCAAAACCTTTTTCATAGAGTTAGAGTGGGCCCAGTTGCGAAGGTCCGGGTTGAGGTGGGACGACAAGTCCTAGAATTCTCTAACATTATTAGAGAAAAAAGAGCATGGGTGGTGGTTTCGTATTCCTCTTCACACCGTGGGCAAATGGTATCCCAATTATCATCTCCATGCCATAGGTTCTGCTTTGTGGGGATCCCATTATGAAGGGCTTTCCAGAGGAAGAATTGGATACGAAATTGAATCTTGAGATTCCAGATCCTTTTTTAGTTGAAATTGTCTGAAACAGGCTGGTAAGTAGGTTGAGGGTCATTGAGGGCATCCTTCATGGATGCTTGATAAACATATTTAACCGTAATGATCCCATTATTCTCCTTTCTCCATCGAAGCACATCTGGGGCCGTAAAGTTTCTTAGGGGGATCTCAAGAATGACGTCTGTAATGTCTTTGTAGAAAATGGAGCGAATCAGATCAATCTTCCAAGTGTGGCTAGATGTACAGATAAGGTCAGCCACCTTAGAGAAAGTTCTATGCGATGGCGCAAGACCCACGGGTCTGCCGTAGTGGATACCAGGGATCCATGATTCAAACCAGTAGTCAACCTTCTATTCATCCTCAATATGCCAAATGAGGTCTGGCCAAATCCGGTTGTGGGCTTTGATGATCCCTTTCCAGATCCAACTGTCTAAGGCTTTAGAGGAGGAGATCATCCAGAACACCTTAGAGGAGTAACGTTGCTTCATGTTGTGGGCCCAAGGTTTATTAGGTTCTTTTATGACCTTCCAGAAGAGCTTTGCCAATATGGTCTGGTTATGGTTTTGGGCAGTACGGGTGCCCATACCACCATTTTTATGTTTTTGGCAGGTCTTCTTCCAGCTGATGAGATGGGGCTTGGCCTTACCTGAGCTGTTGGTTCCCCAAAGGAATCCAGCATTCATGGAGTTCAGTTTTTTGCAAATTTTTATAAGAAAAGGGAATATAGACATAAGATAGGATGGTATTGCTGAGTTAACAACTTTAATAAGGGTGAGTCTGCCTGCTTGGGATAGGCTTCTAGCTTTCCACCCTTCAATGCGTTGAGACACTTTAGTAATAATATCTTAAAAATTCAGACTTTTTGATCTATCAAAGATTAAAGGTGCTCCCAAGTATTTCCCACCCACGAAGTCTTTCTTAGTGTGGAGGATCATTTGGATAACTTTGTGGTGTCTGCGATGGCTGTTCTTACTGAAGAGGATGCAGGATTTGTCGAGGTTAATAGCTTGGCCGGATACGTTCTTAAAAGTATCGAGGGTCTCTTGGGGGGCTCATGCTTCCTTCAGGGATGCCTTACAAAAGATAAAACTATCATCGATATAAAAGAGGTGGGAGATAGAAGTGCCTCCTCTGGCCGTCTTAATGCCATGTATATCCCTGTTGAGCTCAGCCTTGTGTAGGATTCTCGAAAGGACCTCCGAGCAGATAAGGAAAAGAACAAGAGAGAGAGGGTCTCCTTGATGAATGCCTCGTCTTGGTTTGAAGATACCATAGGAGGTAACATTGAGGTTGAAGGAGAGAGCGGTAGTGGAGATACATCTATGGATCCAATTGCACCATTTGTCGCAGAATCCCATGGCTTTGAGAGTATCCCCTAGGAAATCATATTTTACTCTATCAAAAGTTTTGCTAAGGTCAAGCTTGACTGCCATGGAGCCTACTGGCCCCATCTTCTTCTTAAGGGAGGAGATGATCTCCTGGGCCATAATAATATTATCAAAGATCTTCCGTCCAGGGATAAAAGCGTTATGAATCAGCGATATGATATTGTTCAGGAGAGCTTAACATTGCAGTGGCTGATCAGCCTAAATTTTTTTGGGTTCTCCGGGCTCTGGGTTTTTGGGATGAGCGTGATATTTGTATGGCTGTATTTCGTAAGGAGATGGCCAGATTGGAAGAATGCAAGCATAGCTTTGGAAAAGTTCTCTTTGACGATGTCCCAGAATTTTTGGTAGAAAAGGGGGGTGAAATCGTCTGGCCCTGGAGATTTGTTTGGGTTCATAGCAAAGAGAGCCTCCTTCACATCTTCCATAGTTGGGTCTTTGGTGAGCTGGATGTTGTCATCATCCGTGATCAGTTGCTCCATGTGTTGAGGTCGTGGACCTTAAGGATAGGACAAGATGAAAAGAAAAGGTCCATGTAGAAGTCAACGAAGGCGTCTCCTATATCGGCCCGCTCGTGAGCCCAGGTGTCATCCTGTTTTTTAATCTTTGTGATTTCGTTCTTTTTTCTGCGACAGATAGTGGAGATGTGGAAGAACTTGATGTTACAGTCCCCATCTCTAAGCCACGTTTCTTGGGATTTGTCCCTCGAAAAGGTTTCTTCTTAGTCTCGGGTAATCTTCAGCTCTCTTTGAAGGTCTAGTTTGATTTTACTGTTATTATCAGTCGTAGGCTCCTTCTGGATGGCGGGAATTTGGTTTCTAAGGGTTTGGATCCGTCTGGGGGTGCAGTTGAAAACCTTTTTGTTCCACCCAGATAGTTCTTGTTTGGTATGTCTGAGTTTCTTGCTGAGGCAAAGGGGCCGAGATCCAATTTGGGCTTTAATCCAGGCTGATTTAATGATCTTGTGCCAGTCAGGGTGCTTAGTCCAGATTGATTAGAAGTAGAATTGTTTAGGAAGGTGGCGAGATCCAAGTTTAGTGTTAAAAAAAATAGGGTTATGGTCCGAGCCGATAATAGGCATGTTCTGGATGGTGGTGTTGGGGAAGATGATGTGCCAGGAAGTGGAAGCTAAGGCACGATCTAGATATTGTTTGACCAGATCCCTACCTTTCCTTTTGTTAGACAAGGTAAAAGGGACACCCGAGAAGCCTAGATCTATTATGGCGACGTCAAAGGTGAATTTTTTGAGGGGATTAGGTGTCGTATTATCATAAGGTTTTCACCTAAACTTATCCTCTTGGTATGTAATGTAGTTAAGGTCGCCCAAGATAATCCAAGGGATAGGTATGGTTTGGGCTAGTTGGCCAATAACGTTCTAGTATGTGGCTCGATTCTGAGCTTCAGGGGGGTCATACGTAAAGGAGCACATCCAATAATCTGAGTGGAGGCCATGGCCAGTGTGAGTAGTAGGGATTGGATGAGAGCATCAATACCACTGGGTGATGATGAGATAATAGATAGCTTAATATTGTGATTTCAGGTCAAAGTCCTCCCCCTGTGGTTGTCAGCTGCATTAACACTGTAGGAATGGGTGAATCACAGAATGTTGAGCTTACGCATGGCTTTTGTGCTGGTAGCTTTGGTCTCCGAGAGGAAGATGATGTCGGGGTTCAATTTATTTTAGTGAGAGAGAAGCTCTCGAAGGGTGGATGCCTTTCCGCTCCCCCTGCAGTTCTAGGAGAGCACAATCATTTGAAATCGAGGGCCGATGTCGGGCCCGCTTCCATTTGTTGAGAGTCCAGGTTGTCTAAAATATCCTTTTTTGAGTGAATTATGTTGCGGCTGACTTTGTGGTGGGTTTTCAGGAAAGATCTCATAGATTGAAGCCGAGAGTGGATTTTTTGGAAGTGTAGGGGGATGGAAGTCCAATCCGAAAGGCTTTGGATATAAGGGATAGCTCAAGCGACTCTAACGACAGAACGTTTGACCCCCTCTATGCCTATGTTTATAAGACGAAGAGCGAGTTGGGAGGGATGTTGCGTCCGTTTGACCAGCTGATCTATCCTCCCCCATCTGTGAATGTATCTTTTATGTAAACTCACCAAGGTAGGTGTCTACCTAAGGTCTCTGAGGGATTTTTAATTCTCTATCTGTGCTGAACCTACAAAATTTTGGTATACGTTGATAATTGAGTACAGTTCTAGGTTTTATGCCGTCGGCCTCTTTCGAATCTGTGTAAGGCCTCCAGTGTCAAGTTTATGGGGGTTTGAACTGCCACCGTTCAAAAATTCCGTCCGAATTATCAACAATATATTTGTACGGCATTTTAATAGAAATAGATTTATGGAATGTAAAATCGCAATGAGCAAAATTTGGTAATATTTTGCGCACCTTTTCTGAGAAATCTGAGTCCCCCGTACCTTCTTGAGTGTCGCATGACTGAAAGGAACATTTGAGAATACTGGTTCTGGTGGTGCTGCTGTTTACCCTGCTCGGGTCAAGGTCATATCTAAAAAAGTCCTGGTGGCTCGGTATGTGCCAACCCGAGCTTTCGTCCGAGGGGAACCCAACTTCTAAGCGCATGGTGTTAGACGACTCGGATTCGTGGGGCTTTATTGGCTTTTGCTTTCTAGATGATGCTCCGGCAGACATGCCCACCGGAAAGCAGTAGTGGGTGTTGGTTGGACATTGGTGACGCTTCGGTCTGATCGGTCTAGTCGGGGTGGGTTTGCAAACGTTTGATTCTTGGGCATGGATAATATCAGTACAAGGAGAAAACCCACCCAACTATTGTCGTCCGTATTCCTCGAATTGTTTAAGAGCCAAACGTTGGTTTTCAAGCAGGCCCACGTCCCAAGTAGTAATATTTGAGCCCAAATATGCTTTGAATTGCTCTCCAATTTGCCTCACCTTGTTGTGGTCCCTACCAGTACTGATGTTTGCATATAGGGTTGAGATGTCAATAGAGTGGGTGTCAGTGTGTGTTCCCCTCAAACTCGGATCCAGATTGAGCGCGTTTCCCAGGGTATCCTTTAGAGGCGAGTGAACGGCTAGTAGAAGATTTTTATGGGTCCCCCTTCGGGAACAATCTTGTAGTAGTTTAATATGACCATTTGTCACAGTATCAAAGTCTTTGAGAAGCTCTCTGGTGGTCCCACCCCCCAAAGTCGACTCCCAAAAAATCTTGGAAAGGTTTAGATTTTGTATCTCCCAAGGTCTGACCCCGTCTAGTGATGTTATGGGTTGATATAGAAACGGCCTTGTCTTTCTGACCCTTGTCGATATGTTGTAGCTCAAACCCAGTTACGTTACGGATGTTCCGGTCTGCATGTGCAAAGTTCCGGTCTGCATGGTCGGATTCCGGCTACAGGAAAGGGTGACCTTGTTGGTTCCAAGAATTGAAATGGTCAACTGCCCGTCTAATAATCTCACCTACTTCCTCTCTCGATTCAGCATTGCGTGGATAAGGAGAGAAAACTTATTTACGGTGTGGGGAGGTGCTGTGACGATAAGGTTTCGATGTATTACCAGCATAAAAGTTCTTGAACGGGGGGGTTTAAATATTTTTGGGCGGGTTAACTTGAATATGCGAACCAAACGGGAATTCAAACTTTGCCGTTATGTTTAGTCGGTTGCGTTCGTGCATAATGGTTTCATAACGCTTGTAATTAGCAATTGAGTGCGTAAGTATACCACAGTATGGACAAAACCCTTCCAAGAGCTCATAATTGATAGTAATCCTAGCATCACCATATTGGTTCAGCCTCAATACTGGTTAGTCAGAACTAATGGTTTGTCTGTTATAAGGTTAACAAGAATGCGGACAAAGCTAGCTTTAGACTGCCCGACCTCCATTGGGTTGTAGTCGTCGCGAATGAACTCACAAATTTTGTTTCCGATGATCGCGAGAGTGGGTTTATCCAGAAGGCAGCAGGGGAGACCGTACAGCTGAACCCAACATAAATAACGGGGGAATGATATTTCTGATTGGTGTAATAATGGATCCATGGTATGTTGCAGTAGCGAGTACCCATAGACATTTAATGGGGGAGTTTGCATGATAGTGCGTTGGTCTTCAATGTTATGGAAGTTTGCAATGAAAACCTTTGATTCTTGTTTGTAGGAGATGGGCGGGATGCGGGATATGATTTTTGACCATTCTTGAATTACTCCGTCGATTAGGACTTGTTCCTTGATGTTAGGTGATATGGATTTGAAAGCTACCGCGAGTTTCCATCTACTTTGGAGACCTTCCCATAATGTTTTATCAAGCATAAGAATAGGTATAGGGTCATGGATGGAGCATCTTCTAAGGCTTTCATTCAAAGCTCCTACTCGGTCAATGTAATGAGTACCCTCCTCGGGTTCGGCCTCGTCCATAAAGTCTATTCCGAGTTGGTCGAAGAGAGAAGTGGGTTCTATACCCGGTGTGTGGGGATGTTGTCCAAAAAAACTTGGGTAGGGTATTAGGGTTCCCAAAAGTCTTGGAATATAAAGGAGCAAGTTTAGTATTATAGGGTTTTGGTGGAGAGATTGTTGTAGATGTATGGATTAGGTGGAGTACTGTGGGTGGTTTGGAGAAGATAAAGAGTGGAAATGGCGTGGTGTAGTGGGATGGTTGAGATGGGAGAGGGAGTCTGAGTAGTTGCAAGGAAAGAGGGTGAGAGAAGGGAAAAACGAGAGGGAGAGATGACGTAAAACTTATTAATGTAGCCCCCCTCATCAAAACTCTTAAATTAAAATATTTGTGAACCTCCTCTTTTCTCCGAGCCAAGCTATAAAGAGAAACACTCACTTTAGGCCTTGAAAGACATGATTACAACTAAAGATTTAATAAAAGAATTCCTTGGCTCAAAAGTTGGAAATGGACAAAATATTCACATCTGGCCTGATAAATGTTACCTTCAACCCTTGATGGGCTATCGAACAAATACATGAAATCAGCACTGAAGTTTTTTGGGTCTCTAATCTTATTATCAGGAAACCTGACAATGAAACAAACACAAAACACAACTCTTTTCACCCCCTCAATATGTAATGCAATCCTTAGAGCATCTCCTAAAGTGCCTCACTACCTTGGAATCCAAGGTGCCACCTAGGATTTTCTTTATCCAACAGTACCTCACTGACTTGGATTTTAATGTCACGATTGGGCGCTTGTTATGTTTTTAAACATGTGTCTAAGTCTTAGGCGTTTATGTTAATTTTTTTAAATAGGCTCCCAACTCTTAGGCGCCTGTTGAACTGAGTAAATTTGTTGGAACTTCTAAAACTAAGTCATTTCCCTCTCTTCACTACTTAAACAGAAACCATCTCTAAATGCACCACAACTCCTCTTCTTCACTTCAATTATTTGAAATTGTTGAAGCTTGATCTCTCAAGGTAAGCTCATGTTTAATTTTACCATATTAGAATTAAATTTTATAGATTACAATATTCTAGGGTTTTAAGTTTTTCTTGATTATTAATGTATATTAAATTATTAGATGAGTTCTATGAATACCACGCAAGATAAATATTCCACTACCGAGAGTATTTTGATTCAACAACAATAACAACAACAACAAATCTCACCTAATTGATTACAATTCACTCTTTCC
Source organism: Kingdonia uniflora (assembly GCA_014058105.1). Lineage (NCBI taxonomy): Eukaryota > Viridiplantae > Streptophyta > Magnoliopsida > Ranunculales > Circaeasteraceae > Kingdonia > Kingdonia uniflora. The sequence goes on from JACGCM010000121.1 coordinate 1,060,666, forward strand.
TCTTAACCTCAATCATCTCAATCACAACCCTTTCAATCATTTCACTCGCCCAACAATTGGGTACATCCCTCTCAACCGTTCATAGCACCCAAAAATTGGGGACATCCCTCTCAATTCGTCATTCTCGCTCAATTCTAACATCCATCTCCATTTGTCAATCCCTCACAATCTCAATCATCTTAATCACAACCATCTCAATCGGTTGACTTATCTCATTCCAAAGATAACGGGGTTGTTGATGTATAAAAAGGCAAAGGCAAACGTCGCTCGACTAAGAAAAATACCAGTGGAGAGGCGGGGCTCAATTGTTAAAATGGGTTGGCATTCAAAATAAAAATCTTACGAAAGCTTGGATTCATGCCTTGGATGATAGAATCAAAAGCAACAACCAACAATTTAATGTTTTTTGGGACTGGGTTTTGGATGCATTTCATGATTTTTATGAACAGGATGGTGAACGGGTTGAGCGTACAGTATCTTCTTTGAAAAATCATTGGTTGAATATGAATTATGCTTGCAAGGTTTATGGTACTTGTTTGATAAATGTGATGCAAAGCCCCATAAGCGGTATGCAACAAGGAAATTTGGTTAGTAATTCAACATTCGTCATTACTAATAAATTATATACTCTTTTTACCAAAATTATGTATTTTATTATTATCTTAATCTATTTGATAGGGCGATGTTGCCAAAACAATTTATGAAGTACGTGGTAAAGACACATATGTGTATAAAGAAGCTTATGAAGTTTTAAATGTCATCAATGTTGGAAAATCTTGCAAGACCAACACCCAGACACTTTAGTTCGCAATATGCGAATGAAGCAAATATCAAGTTCTAGCCCGGGAGTGTCTACTCCTGCAACACCCAACACATCCGTTAGCTCCGACAACGACTCTCCAGTACTTATCACGGATGTGAAGATGGAACGTCTCGGCGGTATCAAAAGTGTTAAACTAAAGGAAAAGAATGAAAAAAGACAAAATATTTTCATTGAACGCCAAAATGTACTTATTAGTCGCCTTGACCGAATGGAAAAGAAGAAAAATGAGTATATTATCGAGAGAGATAAGAAGAAAGAAGAGTATATATTTGAAAGAGATAAGAAGAAGGAAGAGAGAGAAACTCGTATTATGAAGTTTAGAGAAAGGAAGACAAAGGCCGTGGTGAATTTAGAAGCTCAAATTTAAGCCCAAAACAATCAAAAGGTGATAGCGATGGACATGTCTACTTTAGACGATACTCAATGGGTTTATTGGGAGGCACAACGTAATGCGGTTATGGCAAAAATACTTAAAACTAATAATAATAATCCCTAAGATGCTCTAGCTGAAGAATCTTATTTTAGAAGTTTGGTTGTATTTTGGTGATTCTTGTTTTAAAAGTTTGGTATATTTTGTTTAAAAACCTTGTTTAAGAAGTTTGTTATATTTTATATAATAGAATCTTGTTGAGAAAGTTTAGTTTTTTTAATTATTTTATATTTGAATTTATATTGAAATAGAAATAAATTTCTTAAATAAATTTTATAAAAGTGCTTTATTAAAATTATATTAAATTCAAATAAAGTTACGTTTACATTAAAATAACATTTAATTGAAAATGTTACTTATTTTCCTTATATTCTCACAAATGTTGAATGAGATTATTTTGAAGTGTCATATACTTATCCGAACTTGCCATCTTATCATACTTCGTAATGTATCCTTGTAAAGTGACTTTTTTCCGATTCAAGCCAATTGGGTTAGGGCCTGGGACAAAATATTCGGTCAGTAAACTTACTCCATACCTATTACATTCTTCCTCGGCGATTATGTTATGCATAATTATACACGTTTCATTATTTTATCAAGGTTTTTGGTTAACCAACTTCTTACCGGACTTTTCACAATTACAAATCGAGATTAAAGGATATCGAAAGCTCGTTCTACATCTTTTCGATATGACTCTTGTTGCTTGGCAAAATATTTCTCTGCATTTCCTCGCGGAAATCCTAAGGTTTGAACAAGTGTTGCCTATTTCGGATATATACTATCCGCCAAGCTGTATCCTATGGTTTTCTATCGACTTCAAAGTTGCAAGGTGGAAAATGACCAAGACAAATATCTCAAAAAAGATGCGATTGATTAAGAACATTTTCGTCGTTGTTGGAACCAGGTATTCCAAAAAAAGTGTGCCATATCCATAAATCATGAGTTGCCACCACTTCCAAAATAATTGTTGGTGTTTTCTTATGCCCCATGTATTGACCCGCCCAAGCCGTGGGGTAATTTTTCCACTCCCAATACATGCAATCCAAACTACCTAACATGTCGGGAAATCTACGTTTCTCAGCAGCGTACAACAACCGTTGTATTTCGTCTGGGGTTGGCAATCCCAAATACTCTGCACCGAATTGCCTGTTCATCGCATTGTAAAATCTTGGAAAGGCCTCAGTTGTTGTGCTCTCTACAACCTGAACATATTTATCATAGCCATCCGTTGACACTCTTAATACAAACATACAGAATACTACCATAAGTTTTTGTTGAGGTGATAAACCCAAAATATTTGCATAATTTCGTTACTGAGCATAAAACGTGTCATAAGCAACCATCGCATTCAAAATACGATCAAAAAGTCCTCGGCTCATACAAAATCTTCGGCGGAAATGCTCACTTCCGTAAACATTTTTCTCATGGAAGTAGTCATGCATGAGTAGCTTATGATAGAATACACGTGAACGATTTATGGTTTTATTCTCGAAAATGAACCGGCACGCGTTCTTGAAGATTATACTTCTTTTAATTCCTCAATTTCGGCTTGATTGCTCAATATCTCCATCTTAATCGTATCAATAATGTCGTCATCACTATAATCGATTAAAAATTCATCGATATCCTCTTCCTCTTGCACATCTGATGAAGATTCGATCAAAACATCAAGAATTGCCTTAAAATTCATTAAATATGCCACACAACACTAATTGAAAATGGAAGCGAATATTGGAATTGGCTATGGGACAGTATGAGCCTAAGGCTTAGGTCTATATATTCCCTTCACCTAATAGAGCTGTTATAAACAAAATATAGTCGTTAGACACCAAATATAGCCGTTTGAAAAAAACAAATTTACTCAGCGCAACAGGCGCCTAAATCTTAGGCGCCTGATCGAATTTTTTCAATTAGGTGCCTCTGTTTTAGGCGCCTGCTGCGCTGAGTAATTTTTTTTGGATTTGGTTAAACTACATGAAAATATACGAAACAATAGGCAATTAAAAGTGTGAATCAAAACCATTATACCAAACCATAGGCAATGAAAAGTGAGAATCAAAACCATTATACCAAACTCCAAAGTGAGAATTAAAACCTTAGGCAATGAAAATATTAAACCATTATACCACTCAAAATAGAAAATCTTAAGCAGCTACATAAAAGCCAATCTCATTCACTAAAGTGAGAATTAAAGCATGAAATAACTTAAAATATGTTATCTCATTGATTTAGACTTAACATCATGACAATAACCATAATAAACTAATATCATTCACTCAAATGATCTCCGCGTACGTCTTGGTTGTCGGGGAGGAGCAGCCCAACCTTGAGATGCTTGTAATAGCTTATTTCATACCTCAGACTCAAAGCTTCATCCTTGACCTCGTCAGCATACTGGAAATACTACTAAATACATATTCAATATTCCTCAGTTCGAGTTATTGCTTTCGATCTCCACGTTTGCAATTCGATGTACGTAAGTATACAGTCATCAATAGAGCCGTTGTACAACAGCAGAGGTCAAGACGTTACATCATCTAGTCAAAGAATATCTTACATCTACTTTGTAATGTCCACCATTAAGAATATTAATGGTCGTCAAACGGTCATATGATGAGACCTATAAATATGACCATAGAATTACAGATTAAGCACAGGCAATTCGATATATAAGAATCCATACTCCAAAACTCCATAGATTCAGAGTGCTCATTGTAATAGCTAGCATTCTCAATAATATCTTTTTTTTTCTAAAATCCTCAAGAAAGGTTATGGTTTTTAACCTATTCAAATGTTTTCTATGCTAAAATTTTGTGTTAGTTATTATTAGCGTTCTGATTACATATGGTGTAAAGTTTAAGTCTAGATTCCAGAATTAGGTTATTATATTTGGCACCGTCTGTGTGAACCAAAGTTCTCAAACCCATTATCTCAAAAACTGTTGATCATCTCCTTTTACAATGTCACCTCTAGGTCAGAGCACGCCAATAGTTCAAGCAGAAGAAAATGTCGCACTAGCAGATCTGTGGGCTACCATAAATTTTGAAACAAAATAACAGGCTGCTTTGGAGCAATAGCTGGCGAGTGTACAAGACGCACTAAAGGTTCTACAGGGTCAGCAAGTCACCGCCCAGAAGAGCAAAGCCGTGCAACCTAAAGACTCACGAATTTCCTTTCATGGCAAAATAAGACCTCCTCCAAAAGGCAATCACGTAGGAGGTGCGCTTCGATGTAACCATTATCAATAGGAAATATAACCCATTTCGATCCAGGAGGCCCACCAGGAAATAGATGGCGGCCCACCAGAAGTCAGACAGATTAAAAATCTACCTCAAAGAGTTCGAGTCCCAACAAAAGAACATCTAAGTGAAGGGAGTGACAACCATAATCATGGAAAAGGATGTATCACCCCCCCGACTACCGCAGCTCGACAATATATGACTCAGGAATATGTTGAGAGACGAATCAAAGAAATGCTCGAAGCTCAGATTCTGACTAAAGGAATCCACAACAGATTATAGAAGAGCCCGATCACATATGAGTGATTAGATTGTGAGGTCCCCACTGGGTTCCATACTCCAAAGATCTACAAATACAAAAAAACAGATCTAGTGGAGCACGTCCAAGAGTTCCAGGACACTTTAGGCATACATTCCACATTCAACCATATTCTCTGTCGGCTTTTCACTACCAGCTATTCCGGAGAACCTCTGCGATGGTTCTACACACTACATGAAGGATCCATCACTACTTTCGAATAGCTGCAAGAACTCTTCGTCAATAATTACTTGCATAACAGAGACAAAGAAGAGAATCTATACTCCCTTTTCAGCCTTAAGCAGATACCAAGCAAAAAGATTGAGACGTTCACTAAGAAATTCTTAGACTTAGCTCGAAAAGTAGATTGACTTGACCAGAAGATTACCATTTTGGCTTTCACCAATGTGCTACTTATTGATGGGAGGGCGAATGAATACCTTGTCCTCAATAAACCAATAACTCTGAAAGACATGATCGAAAAGGTCAACGGTTATATTGACCTGGAAAGAATGGTGTCTGACAGACATAAACCCCAGAAGTCAACATTAACAACTCGAGATCAGTCAGCCAGCCATGACTTTAATCGTAATGCCGATCAGGGAAGAGGCAAGAAACAAACAAAATCTAATGACGAACGACCTCGAAAAGGGAATAACTTGCCCAAGCCCTACCTTCTCAAGATGAATGTGACCATAGCTAGCATTTATCCTATACTTCAGAAGGATCGTTTCTTCCGCAATTCACAATATCTCCAACCCATTGAGAATAAACCATACTGCATTCACCATAAGGTCAGACATCATGAAATAGAACATTGTTTTACCTTACAGCGGTTGTTAGAATATATCTTCGCTGATGGATGAATGCATGAGTACATTGTAGACGTCAAAAGCTACAAGAACGGGAGTTACAAATTTCCTACAGATGTCGTACAAATTGAAGAGCTGGCAGGAGAGAAACACTTATACCATATGTCGCTCTGCTACTTCGTTGAGACTCAGATCTTCAACCAATCAAATAGAACTAAGAGAAGACAGGTCAACCAATGCCACAACCTATTTATGAAAGACAAATAAGTTCATTTACTTCCCATTTTTAGCTCTTAATGAACAAGAATTTCTTTCGAAGACTGTGATGTTCGTCATATCAACTATCTTCACCATGATGCTTTGGTGATTATGCTAAAAATATGAAATATGGTACTTTACACGATGATGATAGATACTGGGAGTACTATCGAATTACTTTTTCAAAGCAAGATTGATCAGATAGGACTGGCTGACAAAGTACAGGCCAGTGACATTGATATCTGTAGATTCAACGGATATAAAGTAGAACGTGTAGGAAAAATCATACTTCCTATCATGACAGGACCTGTGACACTCGATGTTGTCTTTTATGTTATCAATACAAAATCCCGTTATTTGGGTATAATGGGGCGCTGCGGGTTACACAATATGCGAGTTATTCTATCTACCTATCATTTGGCGCTGTGATTTGAGTGGAATGGCGGCATATACGAGATCAAAGGAAGTTAGAAGCTCGCTCGAGCATGTGAAAATTCTATCGTCATCCTTCCAAAATCCTTAGAGCCATAGCTCGCGTAGCAATTTCAGAAAACTATGCAGTAAACTCTACAAAAAACTATCGGCCAAGCGTAGAAACAATAAAGTACATTAAAATCAGTGGCGAAAAGCGAGGAACATACATTGACTCTCTTTTACCAATAGCAGAACGGGATGTCCTCATTCAGTTCCTCAAAAGACAAGAATGATGTATTGCTTGGACATTTCACGAAATGCCAAGCATTTATCCCAATCTGGCATGCCACAAGCTCAATTTAAAAGATAAAGCTGAAGCTGTCAAATAGAAGTTGAGGACCTTAGCACCGAGACTCTGAGATGAAATAAATAAAGAGATCGGCAAACTTATCGAAGTTGGCTTTATCCAAAAGGCCAATAACCCAGAATAAATCTCAAACATTGTGGCAGTCCCAAAGAAGAACTACAAGATCAGAGTATGCGTGGATTTCACAAACCTCAACAAACATTCTCCAAATGATAGTTTTCCACTATCTATTAAGAACTATCTGCTCGATTCTACTGTAGAACACGAACTTCTGTCCATGATGGATGCCACATCTGGATACAATCAGATACCTATGCTACATGACGACCAAGAGAAGATAGTTTTCATTACAGAACATGGCTTAAACTATTATAAGGTCATGCCTTTCGGTCTCAAGAATACTGGAGCCACTTATCAAAGGTAAATGATACAAATGTTTAAAGATCATCTCGGAAAGACAATGGAAGTCTATATTAATGATATGATGTGTAAAGCCTTAAAAGAGAACACCATATTACAGACTTGTGCACTACTTTTGAAATTTTCCGTTCCTACAAGATGAGACTGAACCCTGAAAAGTGACAGTTCGGGGTCCAGTCAGGAAAGTTCTTGGGACACTTAATCAGCAAGAGAGGTATAGAAGATGATCTGGATCGTATTTGCCCTTTACTGTCTATGCCTTCCCCAAAAACAAAGAAATACGTACAGAAGTTGGTAGGCAAAATTTCTGCAATAATTTTTTTTGTTTCGAAGTCTTCAGGTCGATGTCGATGGTTGTTCAACCTTTTACATGACGGGACAACAAAACAGAAGTCTAAAAAGGATCCCGAGATCGAGTGGACAACAAAATGTGAAACTGTATTTCAGAAGCTCAAATTTTTCTTGGGATCACCTCCAGTAATGAGTGCACCTAACGAAGGGAAGGACTCACAATATATCTTACGGTTACCGTAAAATCGTTAAGTTCTGTACTCATTTGACTTGATGGGAAGACAAAAAAACCTGTCTATTTTATCAGTAAGACTCTCACTCTTACAGAGTCCCGGTACGCCAAGATCAAGAAATTACTCTTAGCTCTCGTGTACACATCGCAAAAGTTGAGACAATATTTTTAAGCACACTTGGTTCGAGTGGTGACAAATTACCCTTTAAGGGAGATTTTATCTAAACGGGAAAAATCCAGACGAATACAAACATGGTTAGTCACGCTTGGCGAACATGACATCCATTTCGAACCACGACACTCTGAAAAGGGTAAAGCAGTACCAGATTTCCTCACAAATTTTGTAGTAGAAGATCTTGACTGGGAAGAAAGCAGCACAGATAACAGTGAGGAATACTTTGAAGAAAAATCAGACTAGATAATTCAAAGGGGATGACGTCTTTTAACTGATGGATCTTCCAGACTTCCAGGATTAGGTATCAGAATCGTTCTTATCACACCTTCCAATGACAATATCGAGAAAGCAGTCAGACTCAATTTCGATGCAACCAATATGAGGCCGAGTATAAAGAAATGATTCATGGTCTAGATATGGCCCTAGAGATTGGAGTCTTCGAGTTATCTATCTATACAGACTCCTTACTCATTGTGAACCATTACACAGAAAAGTTCCAGAAGAACAGAAAAATGGGCGACTACGCAGCAGCATTAGCCGATAGAATGAGCAGATTCAATAAAATTACTATTGAACATTTATCGCGCAGAGAAAATTGATATTCAGACTCCCTCGCGTATCTGGCAGGAATTCTTGGTATGGAAGTGCGTTATCTAAATATTTAAGTATCATCCACCCCCAATATTGACATCATAAGCTCAAATTCTGTCAATACTGGGGGTGTTGAAGAGGACAAGGACGAGAATGATTGGAGACGACCTTTGATGTCGAACTCCCTACAGATCGGGACTAAAAATACATTTGACGGTGAACTCCCAATAGATCCCACGGAGAAGAGACGCGTCCTTGATAATGCTAAGCGATACATCGTGGACAACGACTTCCTTTACAAAATTTTGATCATAAGACCATACCTCAAATGTTTGTTGAACAAAGATGCTCAAAAGTTCCTATACAAACTCCTTGAAGGGTCTTGTGGTTCCCATGTAGCGGGACGATCTCTCGCAAATTTAGCTCTTACTCAAGGAGTCTTTTAGCCCAAAATGAAAGCTCAAGCCATAAAACTCGCAAGCAAGTACGATGCCTGCCAGAGTCATAACCCCCAAATTCAAGTTCCAGCCTTGGAACTCTATTCTAGTAACGTTGTTTAGCCATTTAAAAGATGGGCCCTTGACCTCGTAGAAGAATTCCCCACATAACCGGGCAAAATGGAACACCTCCTAATAGCAACGTATTACTTCACAAAATGGGTAGAAGCAGTCCCTCTATGCCGCACACATGAAGACGAAGTCATCATAGTTATCTGAGAAACTATTATCATCCGATTTGGTTACCCCCATCTCATCAGAATTGACAATGGATCTCAGTTTGTTGGCTCCAAAGTTATTGAGTTCCTCATTCGGCACAATATCATCCACTCCCCTTCAAATCCATATTACCATCAAGGAAATGGCCAGAAAGAAATCACTAATTGAACTATAGTGGCTGGGATCAAAATATACTTGACAGAGAAGAAGGGCAATTGGGTATTGGAACTGCCACATGTCCTGTGGGCATATCGTACAACACCTCGGGTATCAACTAGATGCACAGCGTTCTTACTAGCATATGGTACAAAAGCAATCATCCCCACTCTATATTATGACCCAATACGTGAACATACCATAATGGATAAAGAGAATGAGTACCAGTTGGCATGTAACATGAATTAGATATAGGAGACTAAAGACAGAACAATCATGAATTTGGGTAGATACCACCAGGCTCTAGCCCAATCTTACAATAAGCGCGTTTATCACAGAGAGTTTGAAATCAAAGACCTCGTGCTACAAGAAATTCCCAAACACAAAAAAGAAGCAAGTGCTGGGAAATTGCCCAAAAATTGGGAAGGCTCTTTTGTTATTATCGGAAAAAATGACCTTGGTTCTTACGACCTCGCCACTGAACATGGAGATCGAATCCCTAATCCTTGGAACACGAGGAGATTGAAATTATATTAGCGAAAAAAATCCATCACAGTGTACTATTCTACAAATCAATCTATCATCTTGTATGCGACCTTACATAAGTGAAAGACTTATGTTTGATCCAAATACATCTGAGTACTTTCTGCCATTTCATACAGTACTTTATCTAACACATTCATCGTACGTCAATCTTACACCAATGAAATACTTGTATTCGATTGCCTTACACTATAGTACTTTTCTAATATATCCAACAAGTACTTTTATATATAGGTTACAGATCGTTTGCTGTTTTGGCCAAACTGATCATTTATTACATTATAGACCGTTTGTTTCTTTGGCCAAATTGATCATCTATTATATTACAGATCATTTCTTGCTTTGGCCTTACTGATTACCTATTACATTACAGATCATTTGTTGCTTAGGCCAAACCGATCAGCCACCTATGTCCCTCTCCGATCAATAACCTCTGGGGACCATCCTATACAACAGATGTTCGACTAATACGGTATTATTGATATAACAAAAGGTTAGTATAAATCATCATTTTAGGCATTCCTATTTTTATATAATATGCGCGCTAGTATATATAGCGCATCCCCACAATCATTACTCCTCGCTAGAGCAATCACTCGAACTGTTACCTATATTAGAAGGTCCCGCAATGTTAGGTGCACAACCCACGTATAGCCTTTGATGCATAAGCTCTGACATTTTTCCAGTAACGATTTTCTTTCCATCTATAACCATACGTTGTCTCAAAACTCCAATTTTGGCTACCATGGGACCTAGATACTCACATTGTATTGCCTACATATCTCACTGCACAGTTTTTCCAACGATAACGTCATGCACCAGTTCGCTTTCTTTTTCTAGTCTCTAGAACTCTGACGTAAAGAATAAGATCATTGTTGTCATATCTCTCTCATACACACCACCTGCTTCAGTCTTTACCTGCTTAGACAGAATAAGCTCGCCGAGTTTAGTTTGAGCTTCCTATAGCGAAGTCTTCAAATGCTCGTACTGCTTCTCTACTCAACGTTTCTCATCCAGCACAACAGAATTCTGAGACTCTAACATTGTTATGAACTCATCCATATGATAGATCAGAGACAGTGACCCATCAAGTTCCGCTTCACGACTCTCCCATTTTACCCTTCTTTCATTGAGACGTATCTCCGCCTGAAATAGGTCAGCATCTAACTTCGTGTTCGCATCCCACAGTTTTGTATTTTCATCCAGGTGCTCCAAGGTATTTAACTTCAATCCTTGTATGGTATGCTTTAGAGTGGTTATTTTGTTCCAAGAAACATTTATGTTTTTGTTCAGTCTATTACAGGCCTCTTCCTTCCATCTTCTTTATTAGAATATTAGTGACTAGCCCTAATACTTCATACTTTGAAGTGCGCGCTCGGGTATCAGCTGCCTCCGCTTCAAGCACATTCAGTTGGAATTGTAAGTCTTTCACATTCTTACCTTCCTCCTCTAAGTCTACCAATACTTTTGAAATTCAAGCTCGAGTTGATGTCAATTCTGCTCCCTGCTGGCTCGCTTGCCTCGAGCTATATGTAAATTAAACCTCTTTCTTTCTTATAATTTCTCTTAGCTCCTCTATTTTTCTTAGTCCGTTGGCTGGATCTGCCTTTTTCTTCTATAGATCCTCGGACAATCGAGCTCCAATGTCTCGCTCTTTCACCATCTCCACCTTCGTTCTTTCTACTAATTCAGTAGTACTTTTTAGTGCGACCTGACTTGAACTTAGCTTAGGGTCAGTTGCTCGTTATGGGCGCGTAAAATGTCATACTGACTTTGAACAACTACCAATTCCACCTGTCATCACAATTTATATTCATAAACAATTCAATTGTACCAACAAATTACATTTCGCAGTTAACAAGTTTAAATCAAGAATATGGTATCTAAGTAATATCGATACACTGTTTTATTTATCATCAAAGAAAACAAATTTCATTTATCATCAATAACAGTTTACAAAGATCTAACACATATGTAGGGATGGTAAAGAAAATTGAGAATACCCAATTTTTGATTCTTCAAGGAATGAGAAGACTGCCATTTATCTCTCGAACTCTTTTTATTCGTTAATTGTACATCTATCGGAGCGGTAAAGGTCACCACCTCCTGCGGACGTTATTTACACCACGATCGGGGTATCAGACTTTCAACTTCCTCCTCACCCTTTTCTGAAGGCAGTTCCCTCTACCTTAGAAGGGGTACCAACAATTTCTCCATTACCTTTGGTAAACCACATATTCTCAGCCTTGACATTCTCTACATCAAAATCCTTACCACATCCCGTCACGAACTTCCTAAATTCGTTTTCTACCCTAAACAGTTCTTCTCCATAAAATTTAATAATACTTTTTATATGACGCTCATGTTCTGTTCGGGCAGCGACTTTTGCTCGTGACGGATATAGATGATCCTTCAGTGTCATTTGCCCTTTATTTAGCCACTGACGTGTGTCTTTCTGCAATACAACTAAAACCCTCAAATCTACTTTTACCTTCATTCGAAGAGTCACTTCTTTCGACAACCGCGTTGCTAAAGACATTTTTTGCTCCACATGTTACAATAACTCATCCTGTAACCCCTTTAATTCACCCTCTAATCACTTTTGAACCTCTATTTGCTCTTTCCTTATCCTAAAAAATATAATTTTCGTAGCCCTCCGATCCTACATAAAGCTAAACGCATCAGATAAAAGTTCTACATCACCCCATACAATAGACACACAAGCTCAAACAGAACACTTTCTTGCCTCTAAACTATGATGATTACATACTTCTTGAGCTAAAAATATAACTCAAGCTGGGTCTGGAACTACACCTCTCTCCTTCAAAAGCCCTATATAAGCTTCTTTTAACCTTCGTTTACTATCTACTTCAACCTAAAAATACAATGTCAGAGCTATTAACATACTCTGACACCTAGCCTTATCACTTGGGTCGTTAAAACAGGTCAACTCTTTTGGTTTTCAAACTAATAACCCCCTTTCCACTTCCTTCCTTAACACCTCATCTCTTTTTATTTTTAACTTAGCATATCTACTTTGAAGATCATATAGCTCTTTAAAAGTTTTTTCTAAATTCAACTTAAAATTCCTTTTCTCATATTCAGTTTTATTAAATTTCTGTTAAATACAAGCCAAGGAATCCCTCGCTTTACTCAACGATCTCTCCAGTTCGAAGTTCGTTTTTCTCAATCGCTTTATATCCTACACAGAGTACAAATATGTTGTTATAATACAGGCATCCAAAACAAAAATGTTTCAAATCATCACTCAAACTTCAGCAGATACAGAGTACTATCACTTCGGTATCACGCGAACTGTTTCAAATCATAATCCGAATACCACAAAGGTTTAGAGATTCTTGCTGAGCTCTACCTCAGATGGAGGATCCAATGTTTGCCCAACCGGATGGCTTGGATCAATACGATCAGAAGAATGATCCAATGTTTTTTTAGCTGCACAGACTGGTTCAGCACTCTCTGTGTAAACTCCAACACCTTCTCAGGAGAAACACCAGCGTTCGCTATAACGTCCTCTGGAGCCTTTGAAGGGAACTCTATCTCTTTGTACCTTCCGACCCGGCCTAGCTCCACATCAGCTGGACTCAATCCAAAATCATAATAGGATTAGATAAAGTGATTTCATTTCACTTTAAGGGCTTCAACCGATTTCGACATCATATCATCATGGGCCACCAGATCTAAGTATTTTTTTTCAAGCTCTACAGCTGCTTTAGCCTCATCAGCTCTCTGTTCCTTCTCCAGTTTGAGCTCAGCTTTGAACTCCTTTACACGAGCATATTAGTTTTCAAATTTCTTCAAGCGAGCAGATTGAGCTTCGAACCTCGCTGTAGGTGCCTCAAACTCCTGGTCCTTCTGTTCCAAATACTTTTTCACCCCCTTCAACAGCATGGAAAGCTGCCAGTACAAGCATACAGAGTCAATAACAGCACAAGAGTTCTCAGTCCAAATACAAAAACAATTAAAGACTTAAAAAAAAGAGTACCGCTAAAGTATGTTCGTAATACTCCGCATCGTGCTACTCCAGACCTGTTCTAGCCATCGAGCAATATTTTAGCTCCAGCTCTGCCATCTTTGCTAAGGTATGAGGTTTAGTTTGATAACTACCCTCTTCCTTATGCCTTTTTCTTTTCAGCGAAGACTTCTTAACCTCAACAGGAGTAACTTTATGATTCTCAGCCACATCGCTAGATATAGACTTTGCGATCTTTTGTGTTGTGGTCGCCCCCCGGTGACAGAGGTACTCTGTCGAGCTGGCCTCATGGGTCACCGAGCATTCCGCTTAGTACTCTGAGGTAAGGGTAGTGGAATACTAAGAACATCAACAACAACCAAGACAACTTTTCCCTCAGCCATAGCTCGTTTCTCTTGAGCTTGCTGAACCTTGAGAACTGCATAATCTACCCTTTTGTCTCTGCGAATACCCAACTCACTGAGTGCCTATTATAGCTCATCTAGATCTAGAGCAATACAATGGAACAAACTGGACTTGTCCGGCGTGGATAAATGCTTGGGCTCTGCCAAAATAAGGAACACAACATTAAGTAACAGATCGAAGACAAGTATAGTCTATTTGAAGATTGGTCAACATTACTTACTCATATTATAATATCGAAGTAGTCGAGCAATCGCCGGCTTGGGATTTCCTTCGAAGATTGCGATACTAGCCATGTCAAATTTCCACATCATGATGCGTTAGTAATAATGCTCAAAATAAAATAGTTTGTCATGCACACGATGATGATTGATACTGGAAGCAGTATTTCAGAGTACTATTGACCAAATGGGTTTGGCAGACCCAGATCGTCTTCTATATCATCATTGCCAAATCTCGTTATCTCGGGATTATGGGTCACTGCTGGATTCACAACTTGGAAGCAATCGCTTCCGCCTATCATCAGGCACTCCAATTCAGACACGACAATGGTATTTATGAGATCAGGGGTAGTCAGAGGCTTTCTCGAGCTTGTGAATATATCATCTTTGATATCCTAGATACTTCTGATAGATTTGCTGCATAGCAATTATAGGAAGCTGATCACCTTAACGATCAGCCTTCCACGGAGGAGCCTGCAGAATATATCAACATTGATGGACCTAACAGGGGTTCTTTAAATGGTACTAAGCTGGTTCAACATGAAAAAGATGCTCTTATTCAGTTCTTACAACTAAATCGAGACATTTTGCGTGGTCTTTCAAAGAAATGCCTGGGGTCGATCCGGCCAAGGCATGCCACAAATTGGCCATCAACATCAACGCCACAACGGTCATATAGAAATAGTGACGACTATCACCACGTCTTCGAGATGAAGTTAACACCGAGATTGAGAAATTGATCAAAGTAGGATTTATTTGAGAAGCCAAATATTCAGACTGGATATCTAATATTGTCGTTGTCCCAAAGAAGAACAGAAAAGTTTGAGTTTGCGTAGATTTTACCGATCTGAACAAACATACTCCAAAGGACAGTTACCCTCTTCCTAACATTCATCAGATCCTCAATTTTATAGCAGGCCATGACCTCCTATCTATGATGGATGCTGCTTCGGGATACAATCAAATTCCACTTTTGGAAGAAGATCAAGAAAAGACAACTTTCATCACTGAAAGAGGTCTTTATTGCTAGAAAGTAATGCCCTTCAGACTCAAAAATGCAGGTGCCGCATATCAACGGTTGATGACTACTATGTTCAAGGCACATTTAGGGAAAGTCCTTGAAGTCTACATCGACGATCTCTTGTGCAAGAGCGTATAGTCAGCCAATCACATCTCAGATCTCAATACTATATTCAACATTCTTTGATCTTACGGGATACGCCTCAACCCTAATAAGTATCAATTCGGGTACATTTTGGCCAATTTCTAGGCCACCTCATTAGTACGAAGGGGATTAAGGCTGATCCAGATCAGATTCGGGCTCTCCTCAACATGCCTTCTTCAGAAATAATGAAAGGCGTTCAGAAACTTGCTGGCAAGATTGCTGTTATCAACCGTTTCATTTCGAAATCTTCAGACCGCTGTCGTTGGCTATTCCTATTACTCTGCGATTGTACCAAATAAGGAAAAGTTCATCCAAATATAGAGGTCACATGGACACTAGAATGCAAAGTAGCTTTTCAGGATCTCAAAACCTATTTGGGGAGGTCTTCCATAATGAACACCCCAGTAGATAATGTAGAACTGATTATCTACCTAACAGTCACAAATACTTCACTCAGTTTGGTTCTCATTCGTCTTGAAGGGAAAATCGAGAAGCCATTCTACTTCATCAGCAAAACCCTCACTCCAACGGAATCGAGGTACTCTAAAATTGAGAAACTTCTTCTCACTTTTGTTTACACTTTACAAAAAATCAAGCACTACTTCCAAGCTCATTCAGTCAAAGTCATGACAAACTACCCACTTCGGGAAGTTCTATCCAAGAAAGAAAAATTAAGGAGAGTACAACAGTGGTCAGTCAGTTTGGGAGAACATGATATCAAGTTCGAACAATGTCATTTCGAGAAGGGTCAGGCCGTTATCGATTTTCTCACGGATTTTCCAGTGAAAGATCCCGAGTGGGAGGAATACGACCCTGACCTTATAGAAAAACTCCCAAAGATCCACCCCCAAACTGTTTGACGAACGAGCTGAATGTATTACAGCCAAAAAGTAGAGACTTCTTACGGATGGATTGGCAGGACCTCCAGGGTCAGGAATTAAAATCGTATTGATTACCTCTTCTAATGATAGAATTAAGAAATCATTCTGCTTAGATATTGAGGCCTCAAATAATGTCACCGAATACGAAGCTCTCGCACATGGACTCGACCTCACTTTTGAGCTCGGTGTCCCCAAACTCTCAGTTTACACAGATTCACTATTCATCGTCCTCCATTACTCTGAGCAATATTAAAAGAATGGAAAGATGATCGAATACGCTACCCTCGCTGCAGATAGGATGAGAAAGTTCGCGAAAGTATCTTTCGATTATCTTCCTCGAGGAAAAAATAGATACGCCAATTCCATGACATTTCTAGCCGGGGTCTTGGGTACAGAAGCTCGATATCTCCAGATCGAAATCATTTCAACCCCCAGCATTGATCACATTTTTGTATGCACGATCAACACTAGGGGCGATAAAAGGGGAGGCAACGATTGACAAAAGCCTTTCTTAGCCTACCTCGGTGTCGACAATAGTTACAACGAACCACTTCCAGTAGAACCAAATGAGCGCCAACAGCTGATCAACAACTCTAAGTGCTACACAAATCAAAATGGTATGCTATACCGCCTTTCCGTTACGGGGACTTACCTCAAGTGCCTCTCCAAACCAAAAGCAGATAAAATAATACTCTATGAACTACATGAAGGGACATGTGGCTCCCATGCCGCTGGTCGATCACTATCAAATAAAGCTATTATACAAGGAGTATTCTAGACTAGCCTGCGCAAGCAAGCATAGGAGTACTAATGTAGATGTGACACATGCTAAAGACATATACACATGATACGCACCCTTGCGCTCAAACTCTATGCAAGCATGGTATTGTGGGCATTCAAAAGATGGGTACTTGATCTCGTCGGCGAATTCCTTAACTCTCTGGGTAACTGCCGTCACCTATTCGTAGCTACTGATTATTTTATGAAATGGGTAGAAACAGTTCCACTATGTCGAACCAAAGAAGAAGAGGTAATCTCTTTTATTTAGGAACATATCATTACTCGGTTTGGGTGCCCTAATTCGTATCAATAACGGGCCTAAATTTGTTAGAGAAAAAATAGTAACCTTCCTCAAACAACATAATATAATCCACTCACGATCCAATCCTTACTATCCTCAAGGCAATGGCCAAGACAAAATCCCCAACAAAACCATCGTGGATGGACTCAAAAAACGACTTCACTCACAGAAAAAAAGGGAATTGGGTTTGAGAGCTGCCTCATGTCCTATGGGCATATAGTACTACTCCCCGACAGTCAACCGGATGTAGTCCATTCCTCCTTGCCTATGGTACTGAGGCCGTCATTCCTTCTGAATACCATCATCCAGCTTGATATCACGAGCTGACTAATAAAGAAAATGAGTTCGAATTGGCTTGCAATCTTAATATGATCGATGAAACCGGGGAACACGCCATCGCTAACCTAGGTTGATATCATCATATGCTAGCCAGATCGTATAACAGCCAACTCAGAAACCGTACATTCCAAATCGACGATTCCGTCCTCAGAGATATTTCTCAACATTGCAAAGAATCTCACGCTGGAAAATTATCCGACAATT
Source organism: Kingdonia uniflora (assembly GCA_014058105.1). NCBI lineage: Eukaryota > Viridiplantae > Streptophyta > Magnoliopsida > Ranunculales > Circaeasteraceae > Kingdonia > Kingdonia uniflora. Next base: position 1,078,715 of record JACGCM010000121.1, read on the forward strand.
GGGAAGGTCCATTCATTATCACAGGCCTCTCAGGCCTGGGATCATATTATCTCATGATATAAGAGGGAATCCTCATTTCAAATCCTTAGAATACTAGGCGACTGAAACTATACTATCGTTAAGCGTCTCACTACTCCATTTCTATTTCTCACTTTTGTTTTTTCAATTCCAAAAGTGAGATTTTCATCTCCATCCAATATAAATTTTGAATTGATCAATGAAACTTCCAAGCTTTTCATAACATCTCTGTACTCACGTAGATTTGACTATATTTTATAAATTAAAGGTCATTTATGACATCTACCGTGTGTAACTACCTTTAGACTTAAAGGTTAAAGTACAATCTTAGATGGATGCTCCATGACATATATTTCGAGGTTTAAGGTATATGTGTTCTATATGCTTTTTTGTCTAAAACTTTAAATTTTCCTATGCACTATATTAGTGTCATTTTCCTAAAACTGATAATAAGTTTTTGGTCTGCCTCTATGTTCTATGTTGTCTTATTTACTTGGTAGCTTTATGTCAATATAGCATACAAGTCAAAAAGCCTGCTCTGATTTAACCTGTATCTCCGCTTGCGAAGATAACGAGGATGTGGAGATCTTTCTTTCCCTGGTAAGCTTGGTCTCTAGATCTTTTATTTTGAGACTCATTTGTCTAAGTGCCTACAAGAGGGTTACTAAAAAAGGAGTTCAGCCTACAAAAGTCTATTCAATATACACAATCTAATAATTTATAGGACACTTCCAAAATACTCATACAAAGTCATTTCTCTACCCTACCTTCTCATTCTTGCCCTTTGAGAGTTCGGTGTCATCCCCTTGATTGTCTAGCACCGTCTGGCGGGAAACACCGTCCAGCCCATTAGCAACTCCCACTGCAACCTCTTCCACTTCTTCATCATCTCCCTCCTCAACATAGGTATCTGCCTTAATGGCATCCACCTCATCCTCATAATATCCCTTCAACATCAGGCGGTGCCCAAGCCTTTTACACTCCACCACCACCTTCTCCAGATTTTCTCTCGCCTCCGCTTGTAGATGGCCAATCGCTACTGCATGGGAAGCCTTCAGGGCCTCTAGCTTCTTTACTTCCTTGAGAGCACTAGCCTTCGCTCGGGCTACCTTCTTTTCAAGCTCCATCTTCATCTTCTTCAGCTTAGATTTTTCCTCTTCAACTCCAAACCAAATCCCCTCACCAAACGAGCAACCTGCAAAACACAAATCGACTTCAGCGTGAGCTCGAAACGTAATAAATAAATATTTTACATAATCAAACATAAATACATACCATCTTGCTCATGTCCTTCTCCCCGTGAAGAGCCGCCAACCTGGCCCTTTCCTCCACTTCTTTAAGATCGTCCTCAGCAGTAGGTCGCTCTCCAGCGACCTTTTCCCCCGACTTTCCCGAAGGTTTAATCCTTCTCCTCTTTACTTATCCGTCGACCTCACCACTTTCAGTGGTACCAGAGGCCGACGGACGCTTCAGCATCTATTTTTTTGGAAATGTTCAAACTAATTTACTTGACGTAATAGACTCCGGTTGAATCGAACTGTCTATTCTAGGGGTCTTGGGCAAGTTTGTTCGCTCTTCCCCACCAGTTCATTTCTTCTTTCCATCATCAGCACTCGCCATCAGCCTAGTCGATTGAGATTTCTGAACTTTTTCAACTTACTTCCGACCCTTTTCTTTCTGCTAAGGCCAAGTCCTTCCAACATAAATTCGAGCTTAACCTTTTCCTCAACAACTTCATCCAACAATGAATTTTTCCTCTCCACCTGGGATTTTGGGCCTGCCATGCGCAATATTTTTATTATCAACAAAAGATCTTCAGTTCAAACATATCAATATTATACTTTATACATTGTTATACTTACTTTGTTTTATAGTTCTAAACAGAAGATCCAAATGTTCTTCATCGTCTCTCTGAAGGTAATTACCATTTACCCATATTACGTTGTCGTTCCAGGCTCGACTTGCTGAATTCAGATCGAAGAAGCGAGGCCGAGTTGCGCTCGCTCAGAAATATGCCCCACCACTGGCGTGATAATTCTTTACCCCATAAAACTACAATACATCCTTAGAGGATATCCTCCTCACTTTTCCATCATTCTCCCATTTTTCATTCAGATGGTCGTAAACACTTATTACCTCCTACATGTTCCCGTTCAATTGAACATGACATACCCCAATCTTATTCATAATCCCCTTCACCAAATTTGTAAGGGGAAGACCTAACCCATACTCTAATTGAGACAGGTAACACAAAAAACCCTCTAAAAGGTCACTCCGAACACTCCCATAAAAATAATCTAACGAGATGAATTCATTTATACCCATATCTCGTTTCTCCTCCTCCAAGTCGGCCAACAAATAAAAATACTCCTCCCCCGTCGCTACAATACACCCCCTAAATAGCCTACCAGCTTATTCTATGTAGTTACCCCATGTTCCTCCTACAACAGCCTTGGCTTTACAAATTTTTTTAAATGCATCCGAACTGGGAGGATAGGTCACCAACTTGCCAGGGAAACCTATAAATTATTCCAATTCTACTTCAACCTCACTATCATACATCTCAATTTCAGACTCTACCGTCTGACCAAAGGTTGACACCTCACTCCCAGGTAAACTATCCATCTCAACTACAATTCTACTAGAAATTTTTTGATCCTACACAAATACCTCTCACGTTCGACCTACATACAGGTTCAGGTATCTACAATTTTCTCATACACATCGATCATTCACATACATCATATCTTTCATATATTCTATATATATGTCAAAATTCATAGATTGCTATAAATAATGATTTTTTAAAGATTTGCTTATAACAGATTACGATTTGCAAATTTTTTTACAAACATACATCGCACGTCTCTACTAACCATCAGTGTTAGAATGAGAATCCGCAGTAGTTCCAAGTCCTTCCCTCACAACATTGTTGTATTGCCACTTACATGATTCAGTGCCTGCTACTCTCTTCGACTATTGATCACTCTAAGATGAATCCTTACAAAATCTTCTATAATTTTTTTGCGCTTCTCTCGTTGTGCTGTCTAATTTTTTAGAAGTTGAAAAATGTTTGAATGATGAGGAAGAAGCACTATTTATTCTTTCTCTCTTTAACGGTTGGCAGTTATTGTGCCTCGCACGACCCGTCCTCAATTTTAGAACTGAGGCGTCCTTTCCACTATCCATGTCAGACGTCTTTACCTTCTCAATAAAAATATCTTTCCATCATTACCCCTCCCCTCATATTTTAATATATTTTCTCTCCAATTTCTATTTCTTTTTCTGACCTTCCCACACTCATGATGACTCACACTCACACAATATTAAATTTTTGCAGATTTACATAAAAAAACAAAACTAAAAGCTCATGTATTTTTTTTGTTCTCTTTTATTATACTTATAGTACTAGTGATGTCATTTTCAAGGCTAACAAAATTTTTAAAGTTATTCAAAATTGTTTATCAAAACAGTCTCAAACGACATTTACAACTATTGAGGATCAATTTGACTTTCATCTTTTCTGTTAAATTCAAAAAACTTACATTTATTTATGATAGCACTTTGCATATAATTATACCTAAAACAGCCTTGATGACCTAGGTGACTACATCTGATCAGATATCCTCCAGCGATCATCATATCTTCAAATTCGATCTCCTCCACAACAAACAATCTCACTGGTTCCTTTCGAGCTACTGGGTTCACCGTTATTTCTCAGAACATCTCTTCGTAAAAATGACGTTCATATTCTCGCTCAATCCCAATCATATCCAAACCCTCAACATTCACCTCCCTCACTGGCAATTCAGTATCATAATCCAACAACCCAAAAATACGTTCACGCACTTCGGCTATCTTAATAGCCAATCGCCCCTCAGCAGCATAACGGATTCTCTCAGAACGAGTCTACTTTATCATCCTTTTCTTCCACCTATTTCTTCCTCCTCAACCCCTCTTCATTTTTATACCCTATCTGGCTATAAAATTTCACACAGCTCAGGATGTTCTCCTATTATCTCGTAACAGAAACCATTGAATCTTGGTAGAAGTTATATCTGAACCTATCTCTTTCTATCGAACTAAATTATTTCATCCTATTTAATATCGACCCGATTCCTTCCAGCAAACTATCGCTGATCGACCTACCTTTCAGAAATTTGTATAATTTCTTTTCCTCTATATTTTTATCCAACCCCAGGTTGACCTTATGATGCCTACATGACAACATATTTCTAACAGTTCAATTATGATAACAATAATTTTTATTTCATCTTGTTAGTATCTTGGCAAACTCATAACATTATTCTTAGCTCGATTCCAGAGATATTCTATTCTATATCAACACAATGTTTGGTGAACAGATATTATTTATTTAGAATCAAAATACAAATACATTTACAGATAACAAGTCTTTCTAAGTACTCAGAAATCGAATACTTTCATAAATATCAAGTCTTACAATCACTGAAAAATCAGGTACTTTACAGATAACAAGTTTGTTGAGTGATTTACAAATAATAGATCTTTCAGGCACCCCAAGAATCAAGTCCTTCAGTTCGTCCTACTTCAGTGATTTTTAACCCTAATACAAAGCAAAAATAAGAAACAATAAAAAGCTTCCCTTACATGGTTTGGTCGAAGTCTAGTCGAACTTCAAATGAAAACTATGCAAGTAGTAGACTCAGTGCTGGCACAAACTTTTTAACCTGAAGGTCTTCTTAGCGCCAAAAAGTGATGGAAATACAGAAGCAGACTCTTACTTCTCATCTTACTCTTCCACTACCATCATCGTCTCTCCTATAACCACCACCCTCAGCATAACTGCCCCACAGTTATGCCTTTCCCTATATCTATCCCCTCAACCTTGTCCTCTGCCAGAGTACGGAGACAAGCCCAACGTCCCTAGCCGGTCAAGACGACAACGTGAAATCTCCACCTGCAATAAAATTCCTCCTCAACTTCAACCGCTTCGCCTTTCGACATACCTTGATAAGTCAAAGGAACATGAGCGAGTATCAACATCTCCAAGGATTGATCGCCAAAGTTTTTCAACTTTAATCTCTGCATTTCAGATGTAATCCTCTCTTCAAGGACCATTATCTGAGTCTTCACCATTTTGAAAATTTCAGAGAATTCGACAAATTATAAGTGTACTCTGCTTCAAAGATGCGATACAGGTACTATTTATATAACCCTACATTTATTATGCTGGTACGTTTTTCCAAACGTCATCATTCATTATAGACGTAACTCTTTAAATCGTTACCGTCACATACATCAACATCCACATCTTCATTTAATACACGTCATTTCCCCATAACCATACAACTTCCATACAGTCAAAGCCATCATTACTCCATTCCAATATCTAAGAACTTTAACCCGATAACTAATTACACATAAATCCTTTCTCAACAAAAGCCACTCGTGACTTCGGTTGTGAGGGGGTGACTGTAAGGACCTATCCCTCGATCTCACATAAAATCGAGTTGTTGCCAGTTTGAATTGCCCCATCTCAGACTTATGCATTTTTAACATAACTTCTCTTGTCAACTTTCCAACCTACTCTAAGAACTGGTGAAGAACGTGGGTCAAGCTCAAACTGAAAAGCCTAAACCAGTCAAAGACACCTGTCCCTTGCGAGCTCAACAGCTATTCAGTCAACCGCTACTAACCACATTGTTCGAAGAACGTGCTCCAGTACGATGAAGAGCTCCAGAGAAGGCCTATATAAGGATGAAGTTCTAGAAGAGACAGGGACCAGAAAAATTACACAAGAGATCACCAAGAAACTACTGTTCTAGATTCTCATAAACATTCAAACTTCTTAGTTACGAGGTTCAAGCATTTTTACATCTAGAGATCTTGTAATAAGATATTCGCCTCAAGCAATAAAGATACTTTTACAAAAATCCTCCACTCAAGGTAGTGTATTTTTTACTTATTCAGAGGTTTTCCATGCTAAAATCACTTGTGTTATTTCTTACTTTCAATTAGAATATTATCGTAGGTTCATTGGTGTGATAGCGAATTCCAAGCCATTTTGAGCTTATGGAATTTGGCCATTACACTCTTCACGTTTATCTGGTATTACGTCTTTTAAGATTATCATATAATTTCTTGATAGTTTCTTCTGCTTTGTTTAGTACTTACTTTATTAACCAAACAAGTGAGAAGGGTTTCAGAGTTAGGCAGGTGGTGTGTATGCTTGGTGTATGATTTCTTTTGGCCAGTAAATTTTGTAAGGGAGTTATGGAACTAACAGATAACGCATGTTTAAAATTCAGCTTGGTTTTTTTCATACAAATGGTTCTTTGGGTACATCTTCGGGTATTTTGGGTTTCTAGGATTTAGAGAAGAGAACAAAAGTTTTTTTGGGAATGCGTTGAGCTTTCTGATACAGATCATCATCTTATACAGTTTGTGCTTAATCAAAGTTAGGGCATACATCGAGGCTATGCGCAGGATATTTTAGGATTCGAGTTGTTCGTTGGTATCCTTTACTGCAGGAGTTCATATTCAGGTGTGATTTGATTGTCTATAATATGGTTCCTACTTCTAGCATACATAATGCATGTGGGTACATTTTAGAGATGGTCTAACTGATTTTGTTAGCAAGTGAAGTTGAGTATTTTGTTGGTGTCATTTGTTTAAGATGACAATGTTTTCGTCGAGGGAATTTTATATTGGTAATTGCAACAAATTTTATGGATTGTGTTGATAGCTTCAAATAGTTCCATGTAGAAGAGTCTCAGTTTATCTCGTAAAGATTGGGAAGGGACAAATTTAAAAGAAAGAAAAAACTGCTACCCTCACTCACTCAGTCATTCACTCGCAACTCACTCACTCACTTACTCACTCACTCACTCACTCTCTCTCTCTCTCTCTCTCTCTCTCTCTCTCTCTCTCTCTCTCTATCTCTACCAGTCAAACTCTCTTATTCTCACTCACTCACTCCGACAACTCACCTATATTCACTCTCTCCCTCAGTTACTATCTCTCTCACTCACTTACACTTTATCTCCCGGTGAACAATTATAAACCTTGAAAAACTGACATCATATACCGGATTTGGGAGCTGTAAACCAGTGGATTGTCATCATACATCTCCCTCATTGACCAAGTAAGTAAATGCATTCCCCTCAAAGGATCCCTATTCCCATCATTTTGTCTTCTTATTTTTGCATAAATTTTCTTACACAATCTGGTATGCTTTTTTTGTTTGTTTATTTGACCATATTTTCAAGGAATTTCCCTAAATTTTAGGATTTAAGCAGAACATTGACAAATTACCCACTCTATGCTGGGTCAAACATTTGAAAAATTGTCGATGTCTGATTAATTGACATTAATTACAATTTTTTTTCAAAAAAAATTATCGATTCTGTTAGACTCGACAAAATATTGTCGATATATTTTATGTTCGAAAATTTTAAATTTCTCAAAAATTAATTTTTCGACAAATAAGGGAATACTATGCATCAGAAATTGTCGAAGATTTCATAAATCGACAATTTTAATTATCGACTATCTCAAAATTGACAATTTTTTGAAAATATTTGTCGAAGTTATCTCATCGATAATATTGTAGTGATTAATTGTTGATTTTTAGTGTGGTCGATAATTTCTTATTTTGACAATTTTAGTGTTTAAACTGTTTAATTGCCTATGTTAGCGTTTAATTTGAGTTTCTTAAGCAGGATGACACCAAAGTAGAAAATCCTAGCAAAGATACGCCCCACAGCCTCGAATCGAAAGAGGCTAAATTCGGAGCGAGAAGATCCCTCGCATTTAAATTTTAATAAACTTCCTCGCGTGCCTGCAAAAGGAGCAAAACTTATTCTTCTAGGGCAGAAGCAAGTGGAAGTGTGCCTCAGGTGGCAGTGACACCTGAAGAAGTTCAGGATGTTGAAAGCCCTTTTACAAGTGGCGGTGATTCCCAAGTATATGTTTCTAGAACAGATTATTTTTATGACAATGATGCAGCTCCTGCGAGCGATAGTCCGTAATATAAAATTTTCCTAAACCCTGCAGTTGAAGAACAAGAACGGGGTTCGAGAACCACAAATGAAGAAGGTATTCAGGATGACAACAACAATAACTCAAATGAGTCAAAAGCGGACGAATATGGCCCCAGGAATACCTGTTTGTTGACGAGCTTCCAAAAAATAATAGTAAAACTCTTGGACAGGTACTGAAAAGAACCAATTATTTTAGTTTTGATCCCAATTCCAGCAATGTTCCCTTCTTTTATTTTGACAATGGCAAATATGATTATATTGTATTTACAAGACCCCGGCTGTTAACGAGTGTTTTACCACAGTCCTACTTGGGATATTGGTAGGGAGGTTGAGAAGGTTTATATACTGGTGAATCTGCAATGGCTTGGCAGAATTGGAACTATTTCATAGACACTCTACAACGCAGCATTGATTACAGCTTTTGCTAAGCGTTGGTATCAAGAGACCAACATTTTTCATTTCAAATGGGGCGAGATTACTATAACGTTGGAGGATGTGTGAAGATTAGATGGTTAGAGAATTGGTGGTGATATGACAGTTGTTCATGGGAAGTAGGGAAAAGCTAATATCAAGCAAGTTTTTAGAGACTATTTTTTCCAAACTGATCAAGTTTACCTTAATCTAATGGCTGGAGGGGCAGGGATATCTCTTTTACTAGTGAAGATGGTAGATTTCTTCACCTACAAGCATGGAAGCAATGTACATGACCCTGACATAGCAGAGGCATCTTCTTCCTCTGAACCCCCGAGATTGTCTTCTCGAGCAGTTGCCAAAGCATATATGTTATATGTTTTAGGATCTTTTCTTTTCCCTACCAAGAAAGGGACTGATGTGTCACCGATGTATCTTAATTTCTTTGAGAACAAGAACTCGGAGATTACATGGTCATGAGGAGCTGTGACCTTGACACACATGTATTACGGCTTAGGCGCTTCTTCAAGGGTGAAAGCTAAAGCTCTTGCATGTTGTACTACATTGATAGAGGTGATTGTATGCATCCATTTTTGGTTTCGTTGATGGTCTGTTACTTTCTTTATGTTGTAATTAAAGGTTTTTTAATTTTTACAGTCCTAAATATTCGAACACTTCCTGAAGCTGCCTGGAATTCCAAAACCCAATAATTCCCGTATTCTTGAGTACTGCACGAGGTGGTCTTGGACTAATACGATAAGAGAAAGAACTGGTAAAAAAGCTTTAAAGATCTTTAGAGAAGCGCTTGACAATTATAAGCTTGAGGATGTAAGTTCCTATTAACTTTGTTGGATTAATTTCCCGTTATAGTATTAATTTCCAAGTCATTTATAGTTCAAAATTGTCGAATATATGGAATGTCGGCAATTTCATAGTAAAAAATTGTCGAACATTTGGAATGTTTGACAATTTTATATTCATTAAATGTCGATTAGATGATCTATCGACATTTTCATGTAAATTTATTATCGAGTATTTGGAGGATCGACAATTCAACAGTCATTTATTGTCGATTATATGGATAATCGGCAATTGACATGGAAACTAATTGTCGATCATTCATATGTCAACAATAATTTTATCTTACTCAGTAAAAATCTGTATAAATTTATTTGCCTGACTAATACATATTTCTTTTGTGTTTTAGGTCATCTGGGACCCGCACTTGGAGAAGAGAGCAGATAGGCATGTATTCAAAAAAGTTGTTAGTTTCATCAGTTTCATTTGTAGTCCTAAACACATCGAACCGTTCTATCCTGACATAGTATAGTACCAGTTCAACCGAAGGCAATCTGTACATATGAATCCTATTTGTCTCGAGAATAGCGGTTTGCATTTTACTACCCAACCATGCGTATACAAACTGAAGTATGATTGGGCATATCTATCCTCTTGAGGGAAATGGAGGGACTCTATAATTGAGATGAGGGGGAGAAAAGTACATGATGGAATCCCTATCTGTGCTGAAGGATACTTTGAATGGTTCAAAAGAGTTTCATTCACCAAACTTTGCCCAGCTGCTGTTAATCTTGATGAAAATGATAATAGGAGGATATTGGGTGATGGGGGTGGTGTTAGTTATGGTGTTGGGAGTCCTGTTGGGGGTGTTGTTAGGGGTAGTGTTGGTGATGGTGTTTCGCAATGTGAAGATATGAGTATTGTTCTTATAGTGTTTGGCCCTTGGAGCAGTACATTTGTTGCTTCTTCTAATATGCTTCCACTTTTTTTTCAGGTTAAGGGCCAAAATAAAGATCTCTCTCATTTGGATGAGGAGATCTCCAACTTGAAGTCTGAAGTGCAGTCGTTGAAGTCAGTGAAGGAGCTGGAAGACCGAGCAAAATCAGAATTGCTTGAGGCTATCAAGTTGAATATAGGCAAACACTTTCCTCACATTTTAACTAATATTGGCATACTCGACAATTAGTAGTCACATTCAATATCAATTATCGAATCCAAAGTTTAAATGACATCATAGTCATTTAGATAATCGATAATTTATAGTACTTTATTGTCGATTATAAAGAGAATCGACAATTTATATTACTTTATTGTCGATTATAAAGAGATTCAACAATTTATAGTACTTTATTGTCGATTATATAAACATGGTAACTAATTATCGATTATAGCGAGAATCGACAATTTCTGCTTACTCAATGAAAATTTGTTTCAATTTATTCGACTTACTAATTAATTTGTTAGTAAATTTAATTAATTTATTTTCCTTACTATTACAGACAGATGAATGTGAAAGATTAAAAGAGTCAAATAACAGATTATTAGCTGAACTTTAGGCAAAGCAAGTGCTCGACTCAATCTGCGAGAAAGACTTCAGCAAAACAAAAAATAAGTTAAATAAAAAGGTATTCGTTGTTTCTTTTCCACTACTTTAGTTTACAATGTTTTAACATTCCCTCCTTTCTGTGTTGTTCATAGATGCCATACATGTTTGCTATTAGAACTTGGAGTATAATTCACTGAAGGAAATAAATAAGAAGTTGTCAGAAGATGTTTGTTCATTGAAGAAGTTGCTTGCAGATTTGAATCTACAATTAGAAAAGAAAGTAAGTACTATGAAGGTCCCTACTATGAATGCCAAGGAGAAACAAGTTCATTATGAGTTATTCATTTTTTGGGAAGTACTCATTTATGATTGATAATAAGTGTTGGAGTGTGAGACCATGGCTACTATCAATGAGAAGTTGATAGAAAAAGTTGTAAATTAAGAACCACAACCCTTAGCGGTGAGAAGGAAATATTCTATAAAGGAATATAGTACATCTAAACCTTTATGTCATTTATCACTTATTTCATGATTATCTTTCTTTTTATGTGTTGCTAAATTTGGTTGCACCCTCAGAGGTAAATGTCGTAAGAGTCAAAGACTGAAAGCAGAAGTACGACGAGTTAAGCGTAATATATGAAGAAGCACAGGGGAAGTTGAGTAAGAGAGATAGGAATATAAGTTGATTTAGACATGTATCATTGGATGACACCTTCTGTAGTAATGTACATTGAATCAACAATTTATTTTATGTTAGAGCAGAGTTTCTATGTCAGTGGAGTTTTTGATATATGCCTTTTAAACATTTTTTATTTTTTTTATAAAGGACTAACTATTACCAATATTATTTTTCATGCGTATTGTAGAGTTTTTGACCCTTGTTTAATTTTGACATATTATTGTCGACAATTGTTGAAATCGACAATATTGTACATTGGCTATCATGCCCTCTAAAGATTGTCGAATTTATTCGATTTCGACAATTTATTGTCGACAATTATGATAATCGACAATATCATAATTTCTATAATCAATTTAATCCACCAAATTATGAAATTATCGAAAGAGATATATGTCGACAATTTTATTGTCGATTCTGGTGGGTCATCGACAAATTTATAGTCGATCATGGTGGTTCTCGACAATTTATTGCCAACTTATAAAAAAGCCTGTCGATAATTTATTATCCAGTCTATGAGTAGGTCTTCTGTACTCTAATTTCGCGTGTTTAACTATTTATGTATTTATAAACCCAAGATTGATAGGTGATGGCTACTTATGATAGGTGGTACACCAAATATATTTACGAAACCAATAGGCTTGTAAGTTGTCCTTTGACTTCTAATTTACTTTTCAGGAAACGGGCCCAATACTATACAGGAAACCAAACTGACGATATCGAAAGTGATGAGATTCAATCTTTAAAATGACAATGATGAGTGGGTGTGTACACCTTTCTCATCCTACACTTATAGTTTGGTTTTAAATTACTTTGTTTTAATTTCTAATTACGCTATCGTGGTTGTGTTTGCAATGCAGGGAGTATGGCGTCTGGTACTAAAAGGTGCCATTGAACGAAGGGAAGGGGATTTTTAAAATCCTGATGACCCGACATGGGAAGAACTAGATCAACAGTTTACTAAACTTTTAACTATTGCTTAAGAGGGTCCAAAAGGGGAATATCAGGATGACTTGATCTTAGAAGGGGGGGGGGGAGTATAACAAGATGATTGATTCGAGATTGAAGAAGATTGATGATAAAACCAAACTAAGACAGACTTTGTTTCAACCATTTAATTGGTTCCAACAAAATATACGCGATATTGAAAGGGAGAGGAATACAACATTTAGGGTTACTACATTATATGTATATCAGAGCCAATTAAAGTTTTTGAATGTGAAGCAATCCTTGTGTACGTTAATGATTAAGAAACCCTCTTATTAGAAGAGCGTGTTCAGTCAAAGGTTAAATGTAGTTTATAATGATTTGGGAGAAAGAAGGTATGATACTTTACTACGGGCCTTTAACTTTAATGGTGTGTTTGTAGAATATTTATATATGGGCCATTTGTTGGCAACATATTATGAGAAGGTGGTGATCTTCATTAGCAACATAGAGGCCCTAACATTTTTACCCATGTTCTGGCTAATAGTAAACTACCAGATTACCAAATTGGAGAGGTTTGAAAACATTCTTGCTGATAGTAAGATGTATTGGTGGGTTGGGATGACATATGATGAAAAATTTGTAAAAATGAAGACCAAGTACCTATTACCTATTCCTTCGATTTCTATACTATGGTGGACGCATGTGCAATTGGAGATTCCAAATGATTTTATGAAGGCATCTGTGAAAACCTATTTCGATGCGCTAAACCAAGCTTGGATGAAGTTGATGAAAGGCAACAACGTTAACCTACGGGATTATAGTACAAATGATTTGTTTTCTTGAATATTGTACATATTTGTATGTTTTTTATGATGTACAGTTGTTGCTTAAATTTATGCATTTTTTGTAGCTTCTGGACAAAAGTAGCAGTTTTACAAAACATTTGTAATTATAAAGGGGTCTCATTGTCGAGTTTATGGTACGGTGGACAGTTGTAATTGTCGAGTTGAAGGTGCAATCAAGAATAAATGGTCGCTAGTTCTAATTGTTGAGTTCAAGGTGAAATCGATGATTAATTATCGATGTCAAGGTGAAGTCGACAATTAAATGTCGAATATGCGATTGTCGAGTTCAATTTGAAGTCGACAATTAAATGTCGAATATACGATTGTCGAGTTCAATGTCGAATATACGATTAATTGTCGATGTCAAGATGAAGTCGACAGTTAATTGTCAAATATACAAAATTATCTACGATTATTATTGTCGACAATTATTTTATCGACAATAAATGGTTGCCCAATTCGACAATGTTTTGAAGACACTGGAACAACATTAAAAATAAGACAGCGTCTACGAAAGCAATAATTTATTCCAAGATAACGAGATGACAGAGAGACAAAAAAGCACACTAGTTACAACTGAAATGGCCACCAGGGTAAACATTACGTGTGGATCCTCGCAACAAGCGCATCTTCTTCCCTCACCATCACCTTGCTCGGTTGATAAGACTAGCCACATGCTTCTGCAAATTCAGAATCACGGACTACAGCTGACAACAGTAGAAATACTCATCCCTACACATCTTCGCCTCCTCCTTTCTCAAATCGGGATAATACACCTCAAACGGCGACAATGTCGGATTGTGGACACTATTCGAACCAAAGTATCGCTCTATCAACTTCTTAATCTTCTCACGTACACGACAAAGAAATGTATCTTGATAAGTTTGAGACCTAGTTTTAGCCATCTTACCAAAGAAACAAGAAACAATGGGAGTCTCCTTAAGCAGCACAATCGGTATTTATACTAGGGATGAGGCATTTAAAATTGTATCCATATCAGTGCAGTGTTGCAGTGGCATTTAAAATTGTATCAATATCAGTACAGTGTTGCAGTGTTCAATTCAGGCTCCCTCCATCTTACTTTAACGTAGTTAATATCGTCAAAAATGTAAACTTAAGTACAATAATAAGGGAAATCCCAATAATGTAGATGGACATGCAGGTATATAATGTTGTTTAGCAACTCCCTATACCATGGTCGTCTGATTGTGCATTTCTTCCAACATTTGTGCCAACCCCTATGTATGAAACAAGGCAAATAAATTAGAAATATTCAGCATATATTATCGTACAAGTTGTTGGGAAGTACTTATTTCTCAAAAAGGTATGACAATGATCGGGTTTGCTGTGCGAAGTGAAAGGTGGTTATGGTATAATGGTTTCCTCAAGTTCTCTCCATCTAAAAAACTCTTATCCTATGATCGGGAATATTTGTTTGCACCAATCTTCTACTTTAGTAGAATGAATGCATCTAGAATTTGGGGAACATCATATTTGGAGAAAACCTTGAAGAGATGACGACATGGCAGGCTTACATACTCGAACAATTTGTATTCACAATGGTCTGTCCGGCTGGCCAAGTCTATCTTCAGCTCAATACTTTTAGGCGGTCGGCTATGTGACTTCACAAGTATTTCTCGAAGATTGCCACCTATGCTCTTTTCTATTGCTACAAAACAAATAATTTAATTGAATTGGTCTTCAACTTTATGGAAAATCTGCTTTGTATAAATCTTTGCTTAGTATTTTAGTAAAGCCTAATGAGGGCTGACTTGCCAATATCTATGTTGGGATTGGAAGTCTTCTTCCTTCTCTCTTTTAAATGTGTCAAATAGAGCTATTGCATATTTCATCACGAAACTGTACATACCAGTTAAAGGAAGCAGCCAACCATTGAAGAAATTATTTGTTGACTCGTTTTGGCCAGTGGTACTCATACTAGCATGTAAAGTACCTCTATTCTACAAAGGTATCCATCTTTCTCTTATATTAAATATCCCTTGTATCCAATTGTTGTCATCAAGATTATGTTTCTTCATAAGCTCATTCTACCTTCTATCCAACTCTGTAGGATCATATGTGTTGTGGATAATTGAATCTATATCAGTTTTGAATGTATATGGATCTCGATAAACATGAGCATTTTTTCAGGGAACTTGTGTTTAATGTGCCCTAAGTAGAGCCGATGTTTGGTGGTTGGAAACACCTGTAGAAAAATATAGATATTAGAGAACATAGATTGTCAATTATGTACATAATTAATTGACATTATTGTCAATTCCATAATTAATTGACATTATTTCAACTATAATTGTCAACTTCATGACTTTTGACAGTATCAATTGTTGACTTGGTGGCTTTCGACAATTAAATTATCGACTTGATGATTTTCGACAAATAAATGGCCGACTTCATGATTTTGACAATATAAATTGTTAACTTTATGATTTTCGACAATATAAATTGTTGAATTTATGATTTTCGACAATATAAAATGTCAACTTTGTTGATTTCGACAATTATGTTAGCTATAATTGTCGACACAGGGATAATTACACATTCACCCAACAATTCCTGTAATAATAATACTGAGACTAACCTTGGGGATGGCGGTACCTATTGTAACGCCTTGGTTAGTGATAATTGATATTGGGTATTTATTGTTCATCGCCTTCAGCCATGTATGGAATTTCCAAGTAAATGTGGTTTCTTGCTCATTCCTCAACAAAGTACATCCGAGTTGGATTGTTTTGTAGTGGTTGTTTATTCTCGCGAATTGAGCAAATAGCATCTTATAAATGTTTAAGCTATACGTGGTGTCAAAAGTCACCACATCCCCAAAAGCCACATATGCCATTCAAAATCGGCCATCTATCCAAAAAAAAAAGTACTCTGTCATCGTTATTGAGTTGAATGTCAAAGTAAAACATAAGTACTTCGAGTTACTTTTTCTTAAACCAATAAATGTAACCTTCCCATCACCATTATATAGACGTTTCTTGTTAACCTTGGCTTTGTGGTTATAACAATCATGTTTGTTGAAGTTCTTATCTGGAAATAGAGCAGGCACCTTGCTTACTGAGATGTTGTGCAGCTCAAAAGTCTCAGTTAGGCTTTTTTCAAATTTAGGAAAGAAACAATTAATCTTCATATGATGGTGGTTATGAGGTGACACAAGCTTGTGGTTATGCGCATCTGAGAAACTGGTAACAACAAATTTACCAAGTTTTTCTCTCTAATTAATGTTCAAAGTAGCCTTACCCCTGTATTGGTAAGAAGACCGCTTCTTCCCAAGTTATTCACTTGTATCATAAGTTTTGTTTTCCTTCGACAAACCGTTGCTAAAACAGGTAAATGTTACTCGTCCTATCTCCTCGGATCTTGGTCATTTTTTAGAGTTGTACTTTTTTGTGGAGAACCTTTACTTCCTTCCATATTGTTCATAAAAGGAACTTGCGTTATCCATTGTATCAAAATTTTACCTTTTATACGGTGTATCTATAAATAAAGAATCAATGGTACAATCAGGTGTTTCAGAACACACACTCGACATACGTTCGTTGGCAGCCCTTAGTGGTGATTCATCTCCGAGTACCTTTGACTACTTTAGTTCAACCAAATCTTCCATATTATTATCCTATCATATAAGAAGAATTATTGGATACAATCCCATTAATCAAATACATCTATACAGTCAGACAAACATATGAAATCAAAAGTGATAGACAAGTAACCACAAATGCAAAACGAAAAATATACCTTTTTTCATAACTAAAACTTTAATTACATAGGAATTTATGGGTCACAGTTGTACATCATGTATGTCATTGGATTGTTCAAAGCAGACACTACACTAACATGTTAACCCCAACATTACTAAGAACAGTCTACAGGTCCCCAATCCCAAACATATTCCCTTCAATCAGATTCTTCAGAAGATGACTCCCGAGAGGCTTTCAGCTCTTCTACAAATCTATGTGTGCTTGCCTTTCTCATTCTACAGCTTCTAATGCTTCCATACCTAATACTACTTGGGACCAAAATTGTTCATCAACCTCTTCATTAAGGGGGGGGGGGGGGGGGGGGTGAGACTAGGGGAATTACTTTTTTATCGTAGCCATCATATTCCCTGCCATAGAATAAATTACACACCCATTGAATAAACCCCATATCTGTAACATAAATAGGTTTTACTAAGTTATATTGTCGACGATCCCATAAATTAATAATTTTTTTGTCAATTTCTAGGGTTTTCGACAATATTTTGTCAATTTCTGAGGTATTCGACACTAATTTTGTCGATGCATTGGGCTTGTGACAATGTAGTCATTTATTATTGTTGACTTATTCAATTTTGACAATTAAACTATATAAATTTGTCAATTGTTATGTTGTACGATACTCCTAAATTATCGTATGGCTAAATTTTGACAATAACATGTTGACTGCGCAGTGTACGATAATTTTTAAATCTACAGAGAAAATTTTTGCACACCACTCACTTGATGGTAGATGTTGGAATGTTGGGTTTGGGAGTAGATATTGGTAGATGTTGGGATGTCGTCCAGTAACCTGTTAAATCAATCAAAATCAATACCCCTACAAAAATTACCTCTGTAGCACAATTCCAGCATCACGTTCCCAAAATACGGTTTCCTAACAAGGAGATAAACTAAAAAATTATCATACCTTAACTGGAGGTAGAGAGAGAGAGAGAGAGAGAGAGAGAGAGTGAAATTTGAATCGAAATTTGAATTTTAGAGTGAGAAAGACTGAGTGATTGAGTGGGGGATTCAGTGGAGGAAAGCCGGGAGAGAAAGAGAGAAAGAGAGAAAGAGACAAAAAAAAAGATAGTAAAATTTTAATTTTAGAGTGAGAGAGGATTCGAGAGAGAGTGATTAAGTAGAGTGAGTGAGTCAGTTGAGTGGGTGAGATGCCACATAGGCAAAATAGAGAGTGAATGAGTTGGCAAGAGAGAGTGAGTGTGTGGTTAAGAGAAAGTGTAGGAAGAGTATAGTAGGAGGAGAGTGTAGGGGAATTCTCTCCCGTGAAGATTTATAGATATTAAAGAAGTCTCTGGCTTTAGAGAGGACTTCGGATACTCCAGTCAAGAGGTGTTGGTTTTATTTTTGTGCTTTAGGTGAGATGTCTTCGTTGATGGTTAGTTTAGCTATATTGTGATCCATGTTCGGGACATCACTTTTGTAGAGGATTATGTGGTTGAGTTGAGAAGTCTATGCACCGTCTAATTTTGTCGATGATATTGGTACAAGTAACTTGACACATTTTATGTGGCTACGTGGCTATACTAGGTAAGTGGATTCTTGCATCTACTTTTGTAGCAATTGGTTGGGTTCGTATTTATCCTCATTAGTATGTTGATTATATTCATTATGCTACTATTGGATATAGATTTTCATATATAGGACTCGACTCATTGGCGCGTTAGAGTCAATTTTCATGGGTGCTGCTTGAAGAGTTTAGTGGATTTTGATCCAGTTAGTTGAAATATGTGTTTTATGTTTAGAGCTGTGAGTACTTCACGATGGTGGTTACTACTTTACACATATTTCTTTTGTTTAACGACGATCTCTCTTTTCACTACATGTTAAGAGTATGGTTATGACTTGTTTGTCCCTTATTGATGTTCTTGAGATACATCATGGTATCTTATTTGTAAGATTGGGTTCCTATTTTATGTTGGTTCACATGGTTGACATTTTAGGTAATAGCTTTGATGGTGGCAGTGGTTTATTTAGCTTAGTTAGGAGATCTATTTGATTTTATAGAGTGTTTGATGAGATGGTTGGCTTTACCGCAATGTTGGCCTACATTGAGGATAATGTGGATACTATCGATTGGGTGGAGTAACTAGTTCATCAGGTTGTGACAGTGTGCTAATGTTTGCAGTGTTATGTGTATTTTGTTGGATTATTTCGGTTAGTGATATCTTTGGAAATGATCAACACATTTGAGAATTTGCTTAACATGTGATTGGTGCCAATTTTATTGTTGAGTTTTAGTGACGTGAAAGACTTGGTGTTTTCTTCTGCAGTTTTGGGTACACCGTGGAGGTGTACTACATGTATATACTTGGTTTTGGATCTTCAAACCAAGATGGATTTGTAGAAGGGTAACTTGAAGATTGATTGATGACTCTCGTCAAGGTGGAGATTGTTAGTTTGGATTTTTTGAGTCCAAGTTATTGTTGGAGCTAGATTTTAGCATTGCACTTTGCGTAGAACACTATTTATACTATATTCATGAGATGTTTCCAACAATGGTGGTTCCTACTTAAGGTAAGATTTAGAGTGATCGACTTCAATTTAGACTATGATTCTAATATTGTAACCATCTCCTATAAAATATAAGGGAATAGATTAGGATAAGAAATCCAGATCTATGGCTTTATAAGATAAGCTTTTGGGAGGTGAGAGAGTAGCTCTAATGGGGGATTTAGCCTCTTAAGTCGTCAGGGCATGAGAGGGATCACTCTTTCAGTTTTGGTGGGGAGGAGAAGGAAATCTATAGTGAGAAAATGATTGCAATCATTCCTGTTTCAATGTGGATCTCTTCTTCTCACAAATTGCTTGAGTTGTGCAATTGTTTTTTTCTTTACATGATTTTAATAATGTGTGATCTAGGGTTTCTCCGACAATGAATATTCTAAGGTTATCCGTAATGTAATGGCCTCATTCTGTGAGCTCGAAGTGGCCTAGAATTAGCTCTTACACCAATGTACCTGTGATAAAATCTAATTAAAAACAAGAAATGATACAGGTGTTTAATGTAAAAAATTTATGAATAGGTTAAAAACCACAATCTCGGGTTGAGGATTTTTGTAATAGTGAGGTTTATTGCTTGAGGCTGATATCTTATTACAAGTGATCTTTAGACCTAGAAATGCTTGACCTTGTGAATAAGAAGTTTAGAGTTTTTGAGAATCTAGAAACTATAGTTTTCCTGGTGATTTCTCCTTGCCTCTTATGGAACTTTTTCTTTATACATGCCTTTTTCGTAGTTCTTCATCATACTGGAGCACGTTCTTCGAACAATATAGCTTGTAGCGGTTGACTGAGTAACTGCTGAGTTCGTATGAGATAGGTGGCTTTGTCTTGTTCAGGTTTTTTAGTTTGAGCTCGACCCACATTTTTTATCAGTTCATGGAGTATGTGGCAATGTTGACTAGAGATGTCATGTGGAGAATGCGTGAGTCTAACATGGAGGTAGTTCAAACTGGAGATAACTCGATTTATGTAAGATTGAGGGGTAGGCCCCTACAATCGCCCCCTTGTAACCGAAGTCACGAGTGGCTTGGGTTGAGAAAGAATTTTTGGGTATACGGGTTACAAATTTGAATAAGGAAGGAAGTAATGATTGTGTTTGACTGTATGAAAAATGCGCGTGTAAAGGATAAAGTACGTGCATTGGATGTTGATAGGAATATTAATGTATGCGACGGTTAGGATTTAAAGAGTTTTATCTGTATTGAATGATGACGCTTGGGAAAACATACCTGCATAATAAATGTAAGGTTATATAAATAGTACATGTACCGAGGTTGGTGTCCAAGTACGCTTGTTCTGATACAAAATCCTCTACAAGTGTTGAAGATGGTAAAAACTCGTAGGATGGTTCTCGAAGAGAGAATTACTTCTAAAATACAGAGGTTGAAGTTGAAGTTTTTTGGAGATCAGTCCTTGGAGAATCCTATTCCTGCTCCTGTTCCTCCGATGTATCAAGGAATATTGGAAAATAAAGCGGCTAAAGTTGAGGAGGAATTTTACTGTAGATGGAGGTTTTACCACATTGCCTTGACAGGCGAGCAACGTTGAGTTTATCTCTGCATCCATGCATAAGACAAGGTTGGGGAGACAGATGCAGAGATTTACGTAATAGCGGTGTAGTTGCGCTGATATCTTGTATCGCAATGGATTATAAGGTCGGGCCCTCTTCATCTCTACCAACTCTGAGGGGGTGGTGGTTATAGGAGAGGCGGTAATGGTAGTGGAGGAGGAAGACGGTGAACTAAAGTCTACTTCAACATTTCCATCGCTACTCTGCGCTGAGAAGACCTTCAGCTTGAAGGGTTGGCTCAAGCACTGAGTCTCATGTACCTATAGTTTCTACTTGAAGTTCGTCTAGACTTTGACCAAACTCATGGGAGGGAGGATACGCGTTGTTTCCAATATCTGCTTTGTATTAGGGTGAAAAATCACAGAAGTAGAATGAACTGAAGGATTTGATATTTGAGAGTACCTGAAAGACTTGTTAGCTGCAAAAATATTTGAAAAACATGAAACTGTAAAGTACCTGATGTTGAGTTCTTGAAAGACTTGTTATCTGTAAAAGCACTTGTAATATGTTTCGAGATGAATAAAATTTGTTATGCAAATTTCATGCTGATATAGAAATAAAATAATATAATATTCGAACTGTTATATAATTTATTAGAAAAATGTTTAAAATGTGTGTAACTCAGGCTTTGTTAAACATGATTCGTCCTGTGTGCTTGAAATGTGGGAGATAAAGAGATAAAAAAATGAAGGAGTTTTAGAATGAAGAATCGATCTCGTAAAGGTCATTTTAGAAAACTAGATATGGAAATAATAAGTTCGAAATGTAATAGTTTGGAATTACTGAGCTCGATAGGAAGATATATGTCAAATGATTTCTCTCAAGATATGGGGTTTCTATTACGAGATAAATGAATAATATCATGAGTTGCGGGGAATTAATCGTAAAAATGTATAAATAAGGGCGGAATAAATTCTGAGTCTCGGGGAAGAGATAAGAATGGTGCATACTTGATCCAAGAGAATTTGTTATGCTGTTGAAAAACGATTGGCGATAAAGATTGCTGAAGTGTGGAAGGGAATTTTTGAACTGCTGGATTATGATGTTGAGTTGCCAGTGATGGAGTGTTAGTTCGAAGGTTTAGATTCAATGGGTAGGGAACTGGAGTATGCACATTTTTTCTATGAGGGGTTTTTTCGTGAACTAGTGGTAAATACTTCAGATCGAGAAGAGGTGGTGGGTTTGATTGCTGAAGAAGAGATCGATTTTGAGGATGCGAGGATCACTATAGGTTTACTTATTGGATGTGGTTCCCCAGGTCATTAAGGTTACTTTAGATGTAATTATATGTGAGGTGAATGGAGCGAACGTAAAATAGGGGTGATAAAATATAACTGTTTGAGTTTGAATAATTTGAAAGAAATTGTTGTTGAATAAGTTCTCCATTTTTGTGAATGCTGTAAGTGACTATGTGAAAAACTAATTTGAAAATATTTTGAAATTATGTTAAGGGATCTTTGGAAATGACGCCATTGTTGCTATAAGAGTAGAAGAATAAACACGTACAGAAAAAGCAGGGAGTTTTTGATTTCGTCCCTTGTGCAAAAGTTATGAAAACCCGATTGTGTGTAATAGTAAGTCATCATGAATGTAATAAAGTCAGAGGGAAATTTGGAAAAGAAAGATAGAAATAGAATACAATATAAGGGAAAAGGCAATGATGGGAATGTGTTTTTACTGAAAAGGTACAAGACGTCTGACATGAATAGTGAAAGGGATACCTCAGTTCTAAAACAGAGGACGGCTTGTGTGAGGCTCAATAACTGCCAGTAGTTAGAGAGAGAAAATATAAATACTGCTTTATCTTCATCAATCAAATGTTTTTTAACTTATAAAATCTTGAAGAGCAGTAAAAGATAAAGGAAAAAGAGAGGCAAAAATAACATAGAAACTCGTGGAGATTTTAGCAAAAGGGATCATCAGTCAAGGCGTGAGAGAGTCGCTGAAACTGGGTCGCGAAGGTGGTTGTACAACAACGTGGTGAGGGAAGGATTCAGCGCTGCCTCGGATTCAGCGCTGCCTCGAATTCACACTCTAACATAGAAGGTTAGTAGAGGATTTGTGATGTGTATACGTGATTTTTGATGATCATTTTGTATTGCTAGGAAAAGTGATAAATTACTATTTATAGTAATCTATGAAAATTTGCTTGTGATAGATATATGAAGATATTTGAATGTTAACGTATATTAAAAGATAATGATAGATACCTAGACCTGTGTGTAGGTTGAACGTGAGGAGTATTATGCAGGATAAAATCATTTCCTGTAGTTGTTATGTGGAGTTCCCCTGTAAGTGAAGCATTGACCTCCGGTCAGTCGATTGAGTCCAAGGTTAGAACGTCTGAAGGTGAGGAAGAAGTAGGTGTTGACCAATTTCCAGGTTTCCCTGGAAGATTGGTATCCTATCCTCCTCGTTTGGATACATTCAAAGAGTTTTATAAAGCCAAGGATTCTATAGGAGGTAGATGGGGTAACTGTATAGAATATGCCGGTAATTAATTTTGGGGTTGTACTGTAGCAACGGGAGAGGAATATTTTTATTTGTTGGCTAATTTGGCGAAAGAGAAAAGGGATAGGGTTAGAGGAATCGATCTCTTTGGAGTATTTCGATCGGAATGTTCAGAGTGATCTTTTAAAGGGTTTTTTATGTTACCTATCTCAGATGGAGTATGGGTTGAGTCTTCCCCTTAGCAACCAAGAAAAAGGGATTATGAATCTTATTGGGGCATGTCCCGTTTAGATAAACGGGAATATGTGGAAGGTAATAAGTGTTTGTGAATCTTTGAATATATGGTGGGAAGGAGATGGGAGAAGGAGGAGGATATCCTATGATGATGTATTACAGTTTTATGGTGTAAAAAACTATTCTACAAATGGAGGGGCATATTTCTGTACAAGTACAACTCGACCTCGTTTTTTCGATCTGAACTCAGCAGGTCGACCATGGAATGATAATATGATATGGGTGAGGGGTGATTTCCTTCAGAGAGATCATGTAGAAGCGATAAAACTTCTGTTTAGAATTGTAAAAAAAAGTAAGTATAACAATGTAAAATATATGAGATTGAAAGTTAAAATTGTATGATGCTTGTTGATGATAATGTTTTGTGTATGACATGTCCTAAATTATAGGTGACAAGGAAGAGTCATTGTTAGATACAGTTGCTCAAGAAGAGACAGAGCTCGAGGTTATACTGGAACATCTTGGCATTAGCTGGAAAAAATATGTTAACAGCCGAGTTGATAAAGTTCTGAAATCTCAGTCGACATGACTAATGACGAGTGCTGACGGCAGCAAGAAGAACGGGAATGATGGGGAAAGGCAAGCGAAATTGCCTAAGAACCCTGGAGTGGACTGTGCACAATTACCTGGGTCCATTACATTGAGAAAATTAGCTCGAATGTTCCCTAAAAGGCAAATGCTGAAGCGTCCTTCGGCTTCTGGGACCACGGGAAGTGGCGAGGCCGTAGAAATAATGAGAAGGGTTGAACCTTTTTAAACATCGGGGATGAAGGTTGTAGAAGATCGACCTGTGGTGGAAAATGATTGGAAAGTGGTAGACAAAAAGGCCAGGTTGGCAGCTCTTCACGGGGAGGAAGAGATGAGCATAATGGTATGTTCATAAGCTCGAATACATATTGTAATGGATTTTTGTATTATGATTCAAGCTCATCAATAAGGTCGATCCTGTTTGATTTTTGCAGGCTGCTCGGCTAATGAAGGGAATATGCCGCGGGGTCGAGGAGGAGAGAGCCGAGCTGAAGAGGAAGAAGGTCGAGCTCGAAAGGAACGTAGCTTGACTGAAATCGGATTTGTGCAAGGAAGGGAAGCAATTGGAGGCCTTGAAGGCTTCCCAAGTAGTAAAGATCAATAAGCTTTAGGCGGAGGCGAAAGTGGACTTGGAGGAGGTGGTAGCTGAGCGTTACAAGCTTGGGCATTACCTTATGTCCAAAGGGTATTCTGAAGATGAGGTGGATACCATTAGGGCCGACTCCTATGTGGAGGTGGATAAAACTGAAGAGACTGAAGATGTCGTCGTTGGCATTGTAAATGGGTTGGATGGTGTGTCTCCCCAGACGGTGAGAGACAACCAAGGGGATGACAACGAACGCCCAAAGTTGGAAAATGAGAGGTAGGATAGTGTGATAAAATTGTAATTGTATGAATATTTGGGAATGTTTGTAAACTGATTGGTTATATTTTGGATAGTATTTTGTAGGCTAAGTTGCTTTCGTAAACCTTGCTGTAGGAACTTAAGGACATACGCCTTATAATAAGAGATTTAGAGGTTGAGCTTGCTATGGAGAGATAGACCTCAGCGTCCCTGTTGTCTTCGCAAGCGATGCTGCAGGTTATAATAGAGCAAGAAATATTTGATTTGCATGTTTAATTAATATAGAGCTACAAAAAAGTAAATAGAGTGCAGAGACGGACAAAAACCTATTACCGATTTAGGTGCAAACAGTACTGGAATGGTGCGCATAAAAGATGTTTTTTGGCAAACCAAAATATATAGAATGTGCACCTTAGACTTGGAAGTATATGTTATGGAGCATCCATCCGAGATTGTACTTCAGCCTTAAGTTCATAAGTAGTTACACAGTAGATGTAAAAAAATAGCTATCTTGTTAAAAATGAGTCATATGTAGTGATTGAGTATTCTGAATCGAATTTGATATAATGTAACGGTCATGTGCAGGTCGAATTGGAGTCAGCTCGCTTGTGCGAAGATGAAGCTCGCAAATATAACCAAGAGTTTGTAGAGGAGTTTGATAGGATAAGTGAGGCAAATGATGATAAAGAAGATCAATATGTGAAGGTGCACTTCAAGTTTGATAAGGCAACACAGATTGATGTCGGCCTAACTTGGTAGATTGAAGAGAAGGATGTTTAAATTGAGAAAGGGCAAAAAGTACTCGAGGAGCTAAAAGAACATGCAGTAAAACTCTAAAACCAGACTAATGTATTGGTGGTAAAGACCAGGGAGGCTGACATGGCCTGTTACCGTATATATGTTCTAGAAAGATCGGAGGAAGGTTTAGATCGGTCGATGGCCTGGAAAATGCATGAGCAAGAGAAAATTCAGTCTGATCTGGTAATTAGCAAGAGCGGGCTGGGGCGATTAAAGAAGAAATTAGTTGATAAAAACAATGAGCTAAAGGGAGCTCGAGATGATCTATTTGCATGTGAAGTTGCAGTACAACAATTGACTACAGCTTTTTCTGCAAAGGATATGGAGTTTAGGATGGTACAATGCAAGTATAATGAGTTGAATGAAAAAGTGGCTCAATTAAAGACTGATCTGGCGCAAACCAATTCGCGTGTCAGAAATACTAAGGCTGGGGAGCACTCGAAGAAGAATAAAATTGATACCAGAGTTTCTCTTGTTTTAGGGGATGTTGTTAGCTTATCAGCTCGAATAAGAGATCTAGAGGGGAATGTTGCTCAAATTCAAGGATATGTGCGCAAAGGAGTTGAGTAATTACTGGAGTATCAAATAAAGCTGGACGCTGCTCTTATCAGTAAAAAAGGGTTAGAGCGTGCTATCAGAGGGAAAGAGATTGTGATAAAGGATAAAGAAGAATTGTTAAAGAGATCTCCAAATGTGGAAGAACTGAACAAGGAGATCGAGATACTTTGTGCTCAAGTAGTTGATTTGGTGGCGACTAATCGAGCTGAGTCAGCTAAGGCTGATAAAAAATCTATAGAGAACATTGCTTTTATAGATTGAATAGGCAGAGAAATGAAGAGTCAAAAAGCACGGTATAAAAGGTTAGAAGATCGCCTTCAGAGGCTAAGGATGATTTTCTCCCACTCAGTTGTAACTCAAGCCTTGCATTCAGAATTGCTGAGGGTGGTGATTGCTTATTTTGTAGAAGAAGTAAAAAGACTTGATTTAGGGAGAGATACCTTGTTTGACTGTATGTCATAAAAGGGATGTATCTATAAGGTTAATATATATCGAGAGATTGCACGAGTTCCATAGGGATGGATCTAGGCCTTCAACTTGCTGAATTGATAGAGGAGGGCAGGATTGTTGTGACTGCTCGAGCTTGAGAATTTATAGCTAATCGACCTCCTATTATAGGGGTAAGCGTAGCTGATATCCCAACAGCAGAACAAAATCTATTATAGTGGTTTTGCGTAAACCTGAAAAGAAATAATATGTTCTGCAGACATGTTGAGAGATGACAGCTAGTTTTTCCTTTACTTTATCTTATGTCTGGTTGAGCTCTTCGATTGAAACTAGTATCACCTTAATTTTAATCTTGGAGTTGAGTAGAGTAAGTCAAACCAGGCATAACTGAATTTAACTGGTAGAATGATGCAGACATATTGAAAGAGATGAAAGCTAGTTTTACCTTTGCCTTATCTTATGTCTGGTAGAGTCTTTTGATTGAAAACAAGTGCTACCTTGTTCAAATCGAAGGAGATTTAGTAGAGTCAGCCAAACCAAGTGTATTCTTGATTTAACTGATATGATGTTGTAGACATATTGAAAGAGATGAAAGCTAGTTTTAGCTTTGCCTTATCTTATGTCTGGTAGAGTCCTTTGATTGAAAACAAGTGCTACCTTATTCTAATCGCAGCAGATTTAGTAGAGTCAGCCAAACCAAGTGTATTCTTGATTTAACTGATATAATATCGATTGAAAGCTAGCATAATGCTTTATTCGATGTATTGTCTATGAAGTAGAGAAATGTATGGGAGAAAAACTTATAAGTTTCATTGAATTCCAAAAAAGAATGTACATTGGATGGAGATGGAAATCTCACTTCTGGAATGAAAAGTGGAGAAACTGAAATGGAGTAGTGAGGGACCTAATGATAGCATCGTTTCAGTCACCTAGTGTTCCAAAGACTCAAAATGTGGACTCCCTCTTCTATCATGAGGTAGTATGATCACAGGCCTGAGAGACCTGTGATAAGGAATTGACCCTCCCAATTGTCTGCTAGTTTTCCAGCATGAGGCTCTTTGTGGTGTTAAGTTATTTCTCTGAGGACTAGATCATCCATTTAGAAGGTACGACTTCTAACTCGTTTATTGTAAGAATTGACTAGCATATGGTGATATCGACCTAGGTTAGCGACGACGCGTTATCTGGTTTTATCGATCCAATTGAGGTTGTAAGTTAACCCGAACTCATTTTCCTCATCATTTAGCTTGTGATCTTTGACTGGATGATGATATTCAGAGGGAATGACGGCCTCGATGCCATAGGCAAGGATGTAGGGAGTGCAGCCTGTTGACTGACGTGGAGCGGTACGATATGCCCATAAGACATAAGGAAGTTCTTGAACCCAATTCTTTTTTTTTTTGTGAGTGTAGCCTTTTCTTGAGTCCATCCACGATGGTTTTGTTAGTGATTTTGGCTTGGCCATTGCCTTGAGGGTAGTAGGGATTGGATGGTGAGTAAATCATGTTGTGTTGGTTGAGAAAAACTATGACTTTTTCTCTAACAAATTGGGGCCCGTTATCGATACGAATTAAGTGGGGTCACCCAATCTGAGTAATGATGTGTTCCCAGATAAAATAGATGACCTCTTCATCTCTGGTTCAACATGCTTCACATTTATGTGAGTACTCTTCTGCTTGCTTGCGCATGCCGGGTCAGAATACTCCTTGTGTAATGGTTTTGTTTGCCAATGATCCACCTACGGCATGGGAGCCACAAGTCCCTTCATGTAAATTGCAGATCATCTCGTCCATTTTCTGTTTGGAGAGGCACTTGAGGTAAGGCCCCTAACTGAACAGTGGTATATGGTACTGTTTTGATTGGTGTAGCACTTTGAGTTGTCTATCAGCTGACGGCGCTCTTTCGGATCTGCTGGAAGTGGTCCTTCGCATTTGCTGTTGATACCGAGATAAACTAAGAAAGGCTTTCGCCAATCATCATCTCCCCCTTTATCACCCCCAGTGTTGATCGTGCATACAAAAATGTGATCAATGGTTGGGGTTAAAATATCTTTGATCTGGAGATATCGAGCTTCTATACTAAAGACCCCGGCTAGATATGCCAAGGAATTGACGTGTCTGTTTTCTCCTTGAGAAAGATAATCGAGAGTTGCTTGCACGAACTTGTTCATCCTATCTACATTGAGGGCTGCGTATTCGATTATCTTGCCATTCTTCTTGTATTAATTAAAGTAATGGTGAACGACGAGTAGTGAATCTATATAAACTAAGAGTTCGGGTACGCCGAGCTCGAGAGCGAGATTGAGTCTGTGAATAAGAGCTTCGTACTCGATGATATTTTTTGAGGCCTCAAAATCCAAGCAGATTAATTTCTCAATTCTGTCATTGGAAGGGGTAATCAATACGATTCTAATTCCTGAACCTGCAGGTACTACTGATCTATCTGCAAGAAGTCTCCACCCTTTCCTCGTAACCCCTTCGGCTAGCTCGTCAAATACTTTGGGGGATGGATCTTTTGGAGCTTCCTCTGAAAGGTTAGGATCATGCTCCACCCACTCGTTATCTTCTACTGGAAAATCCATGAAGAAATCGGCGACAGCCTACCCTTTTTTGGAATGGCATTGTTCAAACTTGATATCATGTTCTCCTAAACTTACTGACCATTGTTTTACTCTCCTTGATTTTTCCTTTTTGGGTAGAACCTCCCAAAGTAGGTAGTTCATCATAACTTTGGCTGAATGAGCTTTGAAGTAGTGCTTGAGTTTTTGTGAAGTATAAACAAGAGTGAGAAGAAGTTTCTCAATTTTTGAGTACCTCGTTTCCACTGGAGTAAGGGTTTTGCTGATGAAGTAGACTGGTTTCTCAATTTTCCCTTCAAGTCGAATGAGAACCGAGTTGTGAGAAGTATTTGTAACTATTAGGTAGATAATCAATTTTTCATTATCTATTGGGGTGCTTATAATAGGAGACTTCCCCAAATAGGTTTTGTGATCCTGAAAAGCTACTTCACATTCTGATATCCATTGGACCTCTGTATTTGGCTGAGCTTTTCCTCGCTTGGTGCAACCGCGGAGTAATAGGAATAGCCAACGACATTGGTCTGAAGATTTTGAAATGAAATGGTTATAGCGGCAATCTTGCCGGCAAGTTTCTGAATGTCTTTAGTCATTTATGGAGAAGGCATATTAAAGAGAGCCCGAATCTGATCTAGATCGGTCTCAATCCCCTTCTTGCTGATGAGGTGGCCTAGAAATCGACCTGAATGTACTGTGAATTGACACTTATCAGGATTGAGACGTATCCAATAAGATCGAAGAATGTTGAATATTGTGTTGAGATCTAAAATGTGGTTGATGGACTGTACGCTCTTGTATAAGAGATCGTCAATGTAGACCTCTACGACTTTCCCAAGTTGTGTTTTGAATATAGTAGTCATTAATCGCTGATAAGTTATACATGCATTCTTGAGTCTGAAGGGCATGACATTGTAGTAGAAAAGTCCTCTTTCAGTGATGAAAGTGGTATTTTCTTGATCTTCATCCAAGAGTGGAATTTGATTGTATCTCGAAGAAGCGTCTATTATAGATAGGAGTTCATGACCTGCTGTAGAATTAAGGATCTGATAAATGTTGGGAAGAGGGAAACTGTCCTTTGGAGTATGTTTGTTGAGATCGGTGAAATCTACACAAACCCGAACTTTTCCATTCTTCTTTGGGATATCGATGATGTTTGATATCCAATCTGGATACTTGGCTTCTCGGATGAACCCTACTTTGATCAATTTCTCGATCTCCATGTTAACTTCATCTCAAAGTTGTGGTTATAAGCGTCGTTGTTTCTATTTAACTATCGTGGCGCTGATGTTGATGGCCAATTTGTGACATGCCTTGGTCGGATCGACCCCAGGCATCTCTTCGAAAGACCACGCAAAAATGTCTCAATTCAGTCATAAGAACTGAATGAGAGTGTCTTTTTCATGTTGAACCAACTTATTACTAATAAATGTACCTCTACTAGGTCCATCAATGTTGATGTATTCGTTAGGCTCCTCTGTGGAAGGCAGATCATTGGGGTGATCAGCTTGCTGTAATTGTTATGTATCATATTTGTCAGAGGTATCTAGAATTATAGATACGGTATTTTTGTAAGCTCAAGAAATCTTTTGACTACCCCTGATCTCATAGATACCATCATCATGCTTGAAGCAGAGTGCTTGATGATAGGTGGAAGTGATTGCCTCCATGTTCTAAATCTAGCAATGGCCCACAATCTCGAGATAACGAGATTTGGCGTTAATCACATAGAAGATGATGTTGATTGTGGCTGGTCCTGCGGAAATAGGTAAGATGATCTTCCCTACTCGTTCTTCTTTAGAGCCATTGAATCCACTGATATTGGTGTCGTATTGAATGACTTGATCGGCTAAACCCATTTGGTCAATAGTGCTCTGAAAGAGAATCTCAATACCACTGCCAATATCGATCATCATTGTGTACATGACAAACTTCTTCATCTTGAGCATTATGACTAATGCATCATGATGTGGAAATTTGACATGGCTAGTATCGTAATCCTCGAATGATATCCCGAGCCGGCGATTGCTCGACTTAGGTAGAAGTTTGGCTTCTTTGTTTTGGGGTATGAGATCGCAGGATTCAGACAGCCTCCTGCACTTAAATCTGTTAGAGTTGGTGATCTGATTGATCTCGATCATATTGTTGTGGTACATATGGTAGAGATGCTTCTCCTCAGCTTTATCTTTGACCTGGGTTACTTTGAGCGGCTTCTTATAGTTGTCATCTTTGTATGATTCCAGGTCGACAATATATTTGAACATCCGTCCCTCCTTGAAAATAAACTCGAGCAACCTCTGTAAAGCATAATAATTGTCAGTAGAATGATGGTTTACCTTGTGATGTATGCAGTATGGTTAACTCTCAATTGACTTTAATGGTTGGGATAGACGGTAGAGCTTATCCATTGAGAGGATTGGAAAAATTGTGGAGATTCGAGCATTTATTTTTGGGAGGATGGGTTTGACTTGAGATCCGCCTTTCTGAGGGTTGCCGGTGTTTCCCTTGGCGAGCTTCTGGTCACTCTGATCCTCCTTCAGTTCAGCATTTTGATTTGTAGATTTTCCTTTTCGTGGCTAGGATGGATTTAGTAGATTTATGTCTTTCAGAATTCATCATTTCCAGGTCGACGAAACTATTGACCTTGGTGATCATATCCGCCAAGGTCGCAGGTTTGTTGAGGAAGAGGTGCTCTTTGGCTTTGCAGTCGAGTTGGAGCGCGTTGGTTAAAGCAGTAACAATTATTTTCTTATTGAGATTGTTCACTTTACACGCGAGCTCCAAAAACTTATTTGCAAATGCCTCGAGCTTCTCTCCGTGCGACTATTTGAGACTAATAAGAGAATATACATTTTTCTTCTTTTACTCTGCTGTGAGCATACGTCTTGATGTATTGTTTCTGCAGCTGGTTGAATGTGTATATGGGGTCTTCAGGTAGAGAGTAGAACCATTAGAGCGGTTCCTCCTACAGACTTGTGGCGAACAGACGACAGAGAATGTGGTTGAGATTGGAGTACAACACCAATGAATCACGGTATTGTTGAATGTGCTCATTTGGATCGGTACTCTTGTATTTACAAATTTTTGGAATATGGAAACCTTTTGGAATATCCATATCGGGCAGAACATTTTTTTGCCTCTACATAATAACGATTACGTGCTTCTCGAGTTAAAAATATAACTCGAGCTGGGTCGAGTACTACACCCCTTTCCTTCAAGATCTTTACATAAGCTTCTTTCAAACCCCGCTCACTATCTACTTCAGCCTCAAAATACAATGTCAGCGTTACCAAAAGCTTCTGACACCTAGATTTATCGCCCGGGTCAGTAAAACAAATCAGGTCTTTCGATCTACGTACTAATACCCCCATTTTCTCTTCTTTTCTTAAAACTGCATCTCTTTCTATTTTTATCTTAGCTTATCTACACTGATGGTCGTATAATTCTTAAATTTTTTTTTTCTGAATTTGACTTAAACTGTCTTCTCACATACTCAGTTTTATTTAATACTTGCGTTGGCTTTTTTAACCTCCAAAACGACCGCTTCATACTCGTACTCTTTAGCTCGGCGGATGAAGACTAGTCAAGTCACCTAAAGGATGACGGATCTTCTTCTTCTCAACCATAGCCCGATTCTCGCGAGCTCGTTATACTTTGAACACTCTGGAGTCTACCCTTTTATCCCTACAGATACCTAACTTACCGAGTACTTGCTTTAGCTCGACCTGCCCAAGGGCTACGCAGTTGAATAAATTGGTGTTATCAAGCGGAGATTTAGGATTAGAACCTGACAAATAAAAATAAGAATATGGTTAACAGATCGAAGACAACCCGGTGGTTGGTCGAAGTTGACAGATGTTACTTACTCGGATTATAATACTTATGGTTCAGGGAGAGCGCTTGCTCATCTGGAACCTGCATACAGTTGCCCCCTACTCATTTAAGGTGGTCGTTCCATGGTCTACCCTCAGATTCGAAGTCAAAAAACTTTGGCCTAGAAGAATCACTATACAGGTAGCCGCTATTACGACTTTTAACAAACTTCAGTCTATAAAATTTCAGCACGTCCTCTGCTTTTAACTGTTTGGCAGTCCCTTTCCATTTCTATTTATCATTCAGTGTCTCACACACCCTCATCATTTCAAATACATTTCCATTTAATTGGGCAGGGCAGCACTGCAATATATTTATAACCTCTTTTTGAAAGAAGGTCAGAGGAATCCTTAGGCTGTATATGATCTGATTAAGATAGCACAAAAACACATTATTCGGGCCTTCCATCCCCGCACCATTGTAGTACAAAATTTATATATCTTCACTAATACCTTTATCCTTCTTCCACATCTCCAGATAGGGAACTTGGTAATATACCCCTTCATCCCCTTTCCTGGTTCATAAGTCCTAAACCACCGATCTTGTTCCATCACATAGTTCCCCCATTCTTTTTTTAATTTTTTCTTATATTTTAGAAATTTTTTCCCTGCATCTACTCCCTCAGAGTATATAAAAAATTATTTATCTTTCACCTTTATATCAACTTCATCTACAACTTTATTTACCTCACTGGGTTCTCCAACTTCTACACCTACAGTCGCTTCAACCCTATATATAGTTTTTTCCATACCACTACACTCGTCCTCCCTACAGGATAATGATGTTTCCTCTGAACTAGATAATACTACAAATTTACTCATGGGATTTATGTTTTTTGAATGCATATTAGACCTATAGATACACACAATCTTTTATCATTTTATCTAAATCTATGATTCAATACTTATACAATTACATGTTATACCATACACACAGCATAAATAACCCTACCTATACTTTTTTACCCAGTCAAGGCATTTATTTCCAAAATAACATAAAATCATTTTTAACTTTCCCTCTTCTTCTCCAAAAACAAATTTTATCTCTCTACAGTTTATTCCTATACCCAAAGCTTGTGTAAAACAGTAATAATACAGGCAAACAATCAGCTCTTAGCCACTACATTTTAAACTTTGATATCCCCAAATCCATCTCATACAAAGGCAATGAGTATATAACATCGTATATAGAGTACAAGACAATACAATCAAAATAAAAGAGTAAGTTACTAATCTGTACTAGAAGACCCACAATCTTCTGCTTTACCCGCACGTTTTACAGAGATTGACCGCTCCTATTGTTTTTCTAACAATTTTCCCTCACCAAACGAAGCTTTCTCAACCAAATTACACTCAGAGCTCAAACGTTTTTTCTCTATAGAAATACTGCCTACACCACATTTCACTCTCTCTATAACTATAAAGAGTTTATGAGGGAGAGAGTGACAAGTTTTTAAACTCTCTCTCGATTTATGAAACGACGGTTCTTTTAGACACGTGTCAGTCACCTCTACTGTCTCTACATGCACGTTTCTTCGCCTCACAGCATCATCATGACTTTTGTGATAACGTTTACTGTCATCACGTCTGTCTCTACCTTCTGCCATTAAAAATTTTTATCCTTCTTTCCCAAAGCAATATACATGATCAATCACCTCACTTTTATACTCAACCGAGATCGTACCATAATATACGTCATTCCTAAAATAGCTCAATATTCAAAATTTAAAACTATTTGTATAATTGTTACAATCAGACTGCTGTAATTCACAATATTTGACACATGAACAGTTCAACAAAAACATCGATCTTATTTAAGTTCGCAGATTCAATATGCTTTATTTTACAGATAACAAAAATAGAATACTGCAAATAAATTACTTATTTATTTTGAGCTCTCAAAGTTTGAGCTTACAATCATATATTATTATATTTAAAGCAGCCCAGATGATTTACTACACCACATGGTATTATCTCCCCTCCTGCTGCTCTCTTATCCTCTTTAACAAGTTTATCCCGTGCGATCACTTGTACATTTTCTTCTCACAAAATTGCATCCAGCAACAACTTACAGAACACATCATGCCAGAAAAAGTGATCATACTCTGTATTCCTGCCTTTGTCAGCTAACCCGCCCAATTTCAATAGCCAATCAGGTAATACAGTATCGTAAGGCAATAAACGAAAGTAGCATTCCTGCAGTTTAGCCACTTCGATATTAAACCTACCTTCTGTTGCATGACGAACACGTTGAGAACGCGTCCTCACCATGGTCACTTGCAATCAATCAACAACAAGCCTTTCCTATATAAGATACAATACATAACAGATAAGGATCACTACTTTATAAAGCCAGCATAAAGATCTATGGAAATCAAAATTGCCTCCCCAACAAATTTTGAGGAAGGATATATTTTACAAGAACAAGTTTTCAGAAACAAGAATACCAGCAGAAGCCTTAGAATATTGTAACATCTAATACTTTTCATTTTATAAAATATCTCCTCAGATCTTATTTGCGCAAATGGAGTTCACAACTAATAGTCAAGTACCTCCAGCATTAGCTCCAACAATTGCACCTGCAGACAGATATCATTTATCTACCTACATCAAGACATCTTTCAGTCAGTTCAAATCAACAGCTTATGAACATAATAATCTATTTAAAACCGTCTAATCATCCTAGCCATTCGTTTGCTTGATTCACCAAACGACCTCATTAAATTTTTAGAATCTCCTTTTTTAGCCTCACTTTTCACTACCTTTACTAATATACATACTGAATTCTATACAGTTCGATTTGTTCACCAATACTCCATAATACCCTGATGTTTATCACACCAACACATTTCTAGACTTCCTTTTCACTATTTTTACCTTTTCACATTTTGATTCATCCGCAGTCCGAATTATTATTTTTCAAGATCCGCCAAGTCAGCTTGCACAGAATACTATACATATAAAGTTGAAGTTTGAAATATACCATAAAATTGGTAGAACAAAGATATTTCATTAGCCCAAATATTTCTTACATCTCAGAATTTACAGAATACTTTATAAATTACAATCCTTCTACACATATTTTACAGATGGTTTTTCAGATTGCATCCCCTCAGTTTACACTCCGAAACTCTTCTTCAAGAAAAGTGTAGATGATGAAAAATTGAAGCATGCTTCCAAACTCTGATCCCCTATAAGGATGGCCCAGGTAATCCAGGCACTGGAAATCATCGAGAAAGTTAAGGTGTTCGTGCTTGACCCAACACTTCATGGAAGGACCTTCTTCACGATAAGAGACGATGATTATATAAAAAAAATCTCTCCACCGCCGTCTCTTCCACCATAACCCCCACCACCCTACGTAACAGAGAGGGAAGGAGGGTCCTATCTTTTAGAAAGAACCCACTCACCAACAGGGTACCAACAAAACTCCCTTGGACAAATGCCTGCCGCTTCATCTTTAATTATAACAGCTTCATCTGCCAGCAGACGCAGCCCATTCCTGTGCTCCCCCTCCGATGTCAACAGATAGTGAAAATGCACCATTTAGAAATAATCATCCCCCGCCTCCACCACCACCTCGTATGTCATACCGTGGGAGGTAGGACTCACCAGAATTGACGTAGGCAGACCCAAAGCTTGATTCCCAAAGTATCAGAGCCAAAGTTCTTCTACTTTTGCCAGGATCCTAGCCTCCCGAGATTGTTGCCTAGTGGTTACCATTCCCTCAACAAAAGGAAGTTTCCATATTACAGAAGGAAGGTTCTAGATTACAGAAAGGAAGATACATAAGAAAAATTTAGAAGATACACTTGGTTAATCACAACTGCAACAAGCAAGTCAGAGTTTTATTTATATTACAATCAGCATTAAAGTTGACTTTCCAAATACTCAATGTCAGAAGTAATTCCCATACAACAATATTGACCAGAACCATTAGTTCTAGGAAACCCAGTAGCCACAAATAAATATTCATGAAAACGCATTGGAAATAATTCTCTGGTATTTCTCAACCAACACTACTCGACCATACTAGTTCTCGTACTATTGGCTAAGAGGGGGTGGTTGTAATGGATTATTCCACATCTCGAGCTCATGCTTCATCTTTGGCCATCATACGACCGCTCGACCTCATCAACATACACGTGGCATAATTTATGACACATTACAGTTACAGAGTTCTATTCATCATTTTTAAACTCTACATCAACAGCTTGAGTCAACAAACGTGTAGTAGCTTACTTGTAGCCTTCAAGTACCAGTCGAATACTCGAAGGCTACATCAAAGCCTACCCAGAGACTCAAAGTCTAACAAGACAGTAACTAAGTCCACGAAGCCTTCTAAGACTAATCAAACGCGTGTGCGACCATGTTAATACCTGGTTGAAGGCAGATACATCTGACAGCCAGCTCACCGGAACTCAACATCAGTACCATAAAGACTTTGACCATGGTAATACATGGTCGAAGGCCGACACATCTGACAGCCAGCTTACCAGATAGAATAGTGAAATAAACTGCCTGACAGCTACAGTGTCATAATCGATTTCGAATATAGAACAGTTATCCCCAAAGGATATATATGTAATCTAAACTCCCATGGTGACTCACCCTTTTCATATATCCTATAAATAGGAAGGAGGGGCACTATAAAGAGGTAAGAAAATCTCTCCTAAAAGCCCTTCAAGATTAACTTCGAATACCCTGTAACTCACTTCCTATTCGAACTATCATCTATCTAAATATATAACATCAATCATTCAAAATCCTCGCTAGAGGTCCTGGTGTAACCCATTCTAGGACTTTATGCAAGTGTGTTAGTTCAGTAATATAGTCTATTATTGTCTTATATACTTGCTTAAGCCCCTAGTTAATGATAACCCTATGGTGTAAGAGCTACTTTCCACACTTATGAAAATTGGCCCCGTTATTTGGCGTCGTCAGTGCTACACCCACCTTACCCATTCCCTCTTCTCTTTTTTACCCTTATACCCTTACTCAATAGCCCTCACCCTTCGTTCCACCTCTGCCATCGTTGGAAATTCTACCGATGGAGTAGCCGCTCAACTTGCCCTTATTAGCCAATAATTTGCTCAGGCCGAGGAGCGCCATAAAAACCAGTTATGCATTGAGCGTGAAGAACGCCGCCAAGAATTCAAAACTGAGCGGCAGCGCGTTTAGATAACTATGACCGGTAACACCGTACTCTGGATGAACTATGCCTTACAGTTTGTGAGCTTCAACAAGGTTACACCCAAGACACTCCTTAGCGATCTCGATTACCTGCCCCCTCACTCATTTTAGTCTATGCTCGGCTTGAGCCCAACCCCCAAATCGAAGTTCCCCCGGTCTATCATGGCACCGAGGGTGCCCCTACCGCTATACCCACCGACTCAATCAATCTTGGTGTCTCCGTTACGGTGGACTCCTCTGATTCAACACTTTGCACTTCTCGCTACCCCATACAGCGTCCTGCTCAGGAATGCTTTGCCGAGCGAAGTGCTGACTATGCCCCATACCCGAGGCCTTACCACCCTTGACCACAGCTGTCTCCCCCACGTCCTACCTACCTCACACAGCAGGAACTCGATTAAAAAATCCATGCCGCTATTCGCATTAGTGTGGGCTCCACGACAAACTTCTTGAGTCATTTAAACAACCCCATTTTTCTCAAACTCCTCACAGTCGAAGTACCTCCAAATTTCCATACCCCTAAAATCAATAAATACCGCAATACCGACCCTAAATCTCATGTCCTTGAATTCCAAAATGCTTTTAGTCTGTGTTCCACAGCTGACCACATTTTGTGTCGCATGTTTCCCTCCAGCCTCACTCATAGCCCTTTCAAATGGTATCACAACCTCCTTAATGGCTCTATACAAAGTTTTGAATTGATGTTAGACCTTTTTATATCTCAGTTTGCCTTTAATAAAGACCGTAAGGTCCGAGTCGATGCTCTCTTCAACTTTTTCAAGTCCCCTAACGAAACACTTAAAGCTGTAGGGGCCAAGTTTTGTAAGAGGGAAAACTAGCTCTTACACCACAGGGTTGTCTTCGACTAAGTGGTTATGTAAGTTTCTAATATAATAGCAGACAATATTACTATACTAACACACTTGCGTAGAGTTCTAGAATGGGTTACTCTACGACCTCTAGCGAGGATTTTTAATGGTTGATGATATATATCGAGTTTAGATGACAGATCGAATAGAAGTTGGTTACAGGGTAGTCAAAGGTAATCTTAAGGAGTTGATGGGAGATATTTTCTAACCCCCTTATAGTGCCTTCTCATGCTTATTTATAAGATATTGAAAGGGCTGAGTCCCATGGGAGTTTAGATTACATGTATGTCCTTTGGGGGAACCTGTCCTGTACTCGGGATCAGTTCTGACACTGTAGCTATTGGTTTTAATACTGCAGTTGTTGGTTCTGACATTGTAGTTATCCAACGGCTTGTTTCACTATTCTGTCGGGTAAACTGGTTGTCAGACGTGTCTGCCTTCGATCATGTAGTACCATGGTCGAAGTCTCTCTGACACTGATGTAGAATTCTGGTGTTGATTGTCTGTCTTCAGCTTTGATTATGTCCTCGAGTGTTTGGCTAGTCTTGAAAGGCTTCGTGGACTTATTTACTATCTTGTTAGGCTTTGAGTCTCTAGATAGGCTTCGATGCAGCCTTCGAGTATTCGACTGGTACTGGAAGGCTGCGAGTAGGCTACTACATTTGCCCCCTCTCATCAAGGGCCTCGAGAATTAATGCAGATGGCGCGTGCTGAGAAAATCGGTTAGGCATGGGAAGTTAAAGAGTTGATAGTTGAATGTGAACAATTCCGAGGAAGGTAATTAAGGAGGGCAATTAATGTAAGTAGTGATTAAGGGGGGTAATAAATGACTCTAACCATGGTATAAATATGGGTCATTAGGGGGAATGCTAAATATTCTTCATCATCTTCTTCTCTGAGTAAACATGGAAACTACACCAAACACACGGTACCAAAAGAGGATGGAGGCGAAGGAGCATCGAATCGAAGAGAAGACGAGGGTCTTAAAGGTGAAAATCTTTGGAGACCAAGGATTGGACGTGATGCTGCCTGACTTGGTGAAACTGAAGCCAGAGGAGCCTATCTTCAGGATACCGTATGAGTACTTGTGGAGGGTGCGAAAGCGGTTAGGGCCGAACATCAGTAATCGATATTATATGCTGAAGAGCCTGACAGAAGACCAGGTAGATTCGGAAGATGCAGTCGAGGGTGAGGCAGGGCTCTACAAGAACTGCCTCGTATACAAATAGGGGGTCTTGATGGTGGTGGTGGTGGTAATGGTGGATTATAGAGGGTTGTTGATGTTTCCTGCTTTTTTTTCTTTCTATTATTGCTCTTGTTTCTCCTTCTCCTGTGCGATGTCCATGATGTACGCTTGCACACTTGTGTAATGGAATTGTGTTATGTTTCTCAAACTGTGGTAGTAGAATAACAATTGGTAATGTAGACGATGATAATGTAGGCGCGGTATTAACTATCAAACTTCAAACTTAAGTAACAAACACGAGTAAAAATGGTAAGAAACTTTAGTTATGTCATATAATCTAAAAATACTGACCGAAGGTTCGAGTACTAATGTGTACGTATGATGGGATGAAGTAGAATGTAGATGATAGTTCAAAAATGAAAACATGAGAGGGCTTGGAAATTTCTGTTGTTCAAGGCATATGTGCTTCGACTGCAAAATCTGACAGCCGTAATAGCAGACATGCCAGAGGTGGTACTGTTCCTAGGATAGTGAACACTGTAGGTCATCATAATGTTTCCTCAAGGTATGGGAAAGAGGTGAAGGTGACACGTGGGTTTGAGGTGACAGCTTCAGAGCAGTATGCCAGAAGCTTCGAGAGGTATATATTAAAAAGGTATTACTTGATGTGAGCGTATGATACGCACGTGGGAGGAAGTGAGGGTAATATTGCCAAGACACATCTCAGCCAAAAAATGAAGGGGAGTGAAGGAGTGGTAATAATGGTGAGTGGGGAAATCGAGGCGGTTTTATTTTTTTGAGATGGTATTTAAAGAGGTGAGAGAGAAATTTACTGTTCCCAAATAATTAATCATAGAGAAAACAAAAGAGGAAGAGAGGAGACACATACACCATTATTATGGTGGAGCTTGTTAGAAAGGAGAGAAGAACACTTCGTTGTTGTTGAGAAATATGATATATTCGAATAGGTATGTCTTATGATATCTTTGAAAAATAGGTGATTTATATTTCTGCTCTGCCGTTTCTTCTTCTGTATTTGTATTTTGTTTATATTGTGGGGTAGGTGCTGCTAAGTTTTTTGTTTGTAATGGCATGAACGAAGATGGGGGCAACCCATGTGGCTGGAGGTCCGGTTCAGTGATAAATTAGGAAAAGTGAGGGGGTGATTGGGGTTGTACTCGAACATTCAACTATTGGTTGGCCGAGTTGGAGAGGGTAGAACATAATATGATATCAAAACGTGATAGTCGAATATATCGAGCTAATTGTGCTCATCTTCTTCTGTAGTGTATAATGCGTATCCGTTAAGCTTTGAGGATAAGGCTGGTAGATGAGGAGGTCGAAGTAAATGAATCAAGTGTATCTGGTCGAGGTCGAGTGGGTGAGAGCAGCGATGTAGAAGTGTTAGAAATTGCAAGGGATTCCCCATTGGCTATGGTAGTGCCAGAGGTTGAAGCTTCGAGTAGAAGCCGCCGTAGGGTTCGAGTAGTCAGGGAGAGTAACGAAGAGAAGATTGAGGAGGGGGAGAGAAGGGGGAACAAAGGTAATGTCGAGCTTTTGGGTGATAAGAATGAGGAAGGGGAAGGGAAGTAGATTAATAATAGGGATGGTTCAGATGATTCAGGGACAGCGGCGGGGCCAGTCTCGGCTCAGAAGAGGGGGAAACTAGATCGATTCATGGCGAAACATGAGTTATCGAAGGTGGGAGTTATGCTGGTGATAGTAGGGGCCGATTTCATGCTCAAGGATACCCCTCAAATGGGTATCATGGCGTTCAGAGGCCAGATTCGATTAAGGATACAACTACCCCTTCGAAAGCTGTTGAAGCAGGTATTGAATTACTGGGATGTTGCCCCATGCCAAATGAATGGCAATTTTTATGAGATGATGAGGGTTGTCGAGGGGATAAATGTGGAGTTGCAACGGGAGAAGAGGGGTTTGATCGAGTGGTTTGATATTATATCGTTCTACTCGAGGAAAGCAAATAAGAAGGCGGATACGTATCACATTCAATGCCATGTAGATAAACCATGGTTATTTGATCTGTGTTTGACAGGGTGCGGGTGGGATAAATATTTGGTAGTAGTAAGGGGTAATTATGAGAATACAAAAGGGGGAGGAGGTGTATAAGTCGATGCATAGGCTGTATAATCCATGTAACTTTATAGTCAAAGGCTATTTGTTATATGGTTCGAATAGGTTGTTGAACTTGTTTTCGTTGTTTTCTAGCTCCTAGCAACAATACACTGACGAATCCGAAGAGGTATATTGATGAGCTGATCGACCACAACAAGGAGTGGGTAAGCTGGGTATTCGGTAAGTTGGGCATTGTAAGGAAGAGGCGAAAGAAGACAGACACGTTGCTGCGAAATGTACCTATTGCTGCTGGTCAATCAAAAGAGAGAAAAGAAGGAAGTTCGTCGACGAGGGAAGGTAAAATGGACAGTGACAATTTGACTCGCAAGTCGAGCTATGTGCCGAGGTCTCAGCGATGTGGCTCTGGGACCATTTGACCAAGTGTGTCTGAGGCTACTCCTAAGGTACTGCAGTAGACGAGTAAGGGTAAAGGCAATACATCCCCGAGGGTCCAGTCTATCGACCATTAATTCCCCTCGGGTGTGCTCGAATTGGGACCTTGAAAAACTTTGAGGTCACCCCCAAGTATCAGTCGAGTTGAAGGGTTGACTTGATACTTAGGTTTGTCTAAGAAGTTTACTTTGAGACAAGACACGAAACAATGATGAGCAAATATGTTCATTGATTATGCTGTATTTATATCAGTTAAACAAAGTGGTG
This sequence comes from Kingdonia uniflora, assembly GCA_014058105.1. Taxonomy (NCBI): domain Eukaryota; kingdom Viridiplantae; phylum Streptophyta; class Magnoliopsida; order Ranunculales; family Circaeasteraceae; genus Kingdonia; species Kingdonia uniflora. The sequence continues at coordinate 1,122,231 of JACGCM010000121.1, forward strand.
GCCGCGGTCTGTGGTATGAGGCTAACTGCATTGTATTCCAAGGGATAGGCAGAGGCTCCTCAGCTTCTGTCATTTGATAATAAGATCCTTTATCAGTTATGTCATACATGACATAAGGTCCTTCCCAGGGTATGGCTAGCTTGTCGGCATTGCGATGCTTCGAAGAGGGTGTGACTCGTCGAAGTACCAAATCTCTAATATTGAAATTGCGTGGTCGAACACTTTTGTTGTATGCTTTATGGAGAGAAAGGTGGTAATGGCCGAGGTTTGCTATGGCTCGGTCTCTAGTTTCATCGATCCATAACATGTTGCATCCAAGTTCAAACTTATTATCTTTATCGGGAGGTCAGGATTGCGTGTTGGTACTTCGAACTAGGTAGGAAGTACAGCTTCAGTACCGTAAGCCAAGAGGAAGGGAGTGCAACCCGTTACCTTTCTTGGTGTGGTACGATAGGCCCAGAGTACATGTTGTAGTTCTTGAACCCATCGGCCTTTCTTCTCATCGACGCACTTCATAAGACCGTCGACTATAGTTTTATTAATTGCTTCGACCTAGCCATTCCCCTGTGGGTAATAAGGTGTTGATGGGGAGAGGATAATGTTGTATTTCCTGAGGAAATTATAGACTTTGTTCCCAATAAATTTTGGACCGTTGTCGCATCGAATCATGTGAGGGCAGCTAAAATGTGTGATGATATTTTCCCATAAGAACCTGATGACTTCTTCTTCTCTGGTTCGACATAAAGGCACGGCTTTGGCCCTTTTAGTAAAGTAATTTGTGGCCATGAGGATATGTTCTCGTCTACTCGATGCTTTGGGGAAAGGGCCCACGAGGTCAATGGCCTACCGCTTGAATGGCCAAGCTACTTGGTTATAAGGGAGGTCTTGTGAAGGGCTTTGAATATCATGGGCGTGACGTTAACACTTGTCATAATGTTTCGCATACTCTTTAGCTTGTTTCTTCATATTGGGTCAGAATAACCCTTGTGTTACAGCTCGAAGAGCCATAGATCGACCAGCAGTGTGAGCACCGTAGGTACCTTCGTAGAGTTTGATAAGTATGGTAGTGGCCTCGTTTTGGGAGATGCATCAGAGGTGTAAGTCGTTTGGAGATTTGCGATGCAATCTGCCTTTGAGAATGGTGTATCTACGACAATTTTTCAGTAATGAACGTTTGGCTTTGGGATCTACCGGGAGGGTAGAACTATTCAAATAAACAAGGAAGTGTATACGCCTGTCATCAGGATCGAGACTCTCACCCCCAGTGTTGATGGCATTGACTTCCATCTAGTCAATACTTGGGCATTCGAGTACTTTGATATGGAGTGTTTGAGATTCAGACAGGCCTAACATGGCTACTATGTAGGCGAGGGCATTGGCATGTCTATTTTTTCCCCGAGGGTAGTGCGTAATAGAAGACTTTTCAGGGAAACGATCCATGTATTGGCGGACAAGTGCAACATACTCAACCATGCGATCGTTTGCCTGATTTTCACTGGTGTACTGCTTTAAACAAGTTGGGAATCGGTAAATACTACAAGTTTAGGAACACCAAGTTAAGGGCGAGATCGAGGCCATGTATCAAGGCTTCATACTCGGCCTCATTATTAGAACATTAAGAGTTTAGCTTGACAACCTTTTTGATTCTTTCATTGGAGGGGCTAACCAGAATAATACCGATCCATGAACCTTTAGGTCCAACGGATCCATCTGTAAAGAGACGTCAACCTATATTAGGGTTCCAAAGGTCGTTCTTTTCGGGCTGGTCCTAAGTATCATGTTAACCCTTCAACCCGACTGATACTTAGGGTCGACCTCAAAGTTTTTCAAGGTTCCAATTCAAGCAAACCTAAGTGGCATGAATGGTCGATAAACCAAACACTCAGGGATGTATTGAAGCCGACCACATAATGCTTCGTTTAGGCTCAATCCCGTGGATAGACCCGGGGACAACCTTCAAAGTCTAGCGAACTTCTTGAGTTGGTCAAACCTAAGTATCATATCAACCTTCGACCTGACTGATACTTGGGGGCGACCTTAAAGATTTTCAAGGTTCCAATTTGAGCAAACCTGAGTGGCATGAATTGTTGACAGACCGGACACTTGGGGATGCATTGGGGATAACCACATTATGCTTTATTTAGGCTCAATCCCGCAGATAAGCCTGGGGGTAACATTCGAAATCCAATGAACTTCTTGAGTTAGTCAAACCTAAGTATCAAGTCAACCCTTCGACCCGACTAATACTTGGTGGCGACCTCAAAGTTTTTCAAGGTTCCAATTTGAGCAAACCCGAGTGGCATGAATGGTCGATAGACCGGACACTCGGGGATGCATTGGGGCCGACCAAATTATGCTTTGTTTAGGCTCAATCCTGCGGATAGACCTGGATGGCGACCTTCGAAGACCGGCGAACTTCTTGAGATGGGTCAAGCCTAAGTATCATCTCAACCTTTTAACCTGACTAATACATGGGGGTGACCTCGAAGTTCTTCAAGGTTTCAGTTCGAGCAAACCAGAGTGGAGTATTCTATACTTAAATTCTCCCACAAAGATACAAGCATACATAAATATCAGCAATTCAAGCCAAATACATACTAGCAATTCAAGTCAAATACATACAAGCAATTCAAGTCAACTACATACCAACAGGTCAAGTTTAACTACATTAATCATTGTTCGAATTCTACCTATCCAATACACATTGTTCAAATTTACAATACCAGCAAATCAAGGAAAGAGAGTTCATTACAGACAAAAGAAGCCAAGGAAATTACCTTCTACAAATACCCCACTCACACAGGATTGGCTGCATTTACTCCTTCATCTTCTACGACACCACCTCTACTACCTTCGAAAGCGGGGTTCAGTCCCAAAGCATCGGCAGTACCTTCGACTACAGCATCCCCTATAGCATTACCCGTACCAACACCATCCCCTTCGACTGCAGGATCAGTTACCACATCTCCAACACCTCCCCCTACATGGTCCACTTCTATCCCTTCTGTCTGTGTTCAATCTTCGACAACAGGCTCTTCTGTAAGGGGATAGGGCTCGAATGTCTCTGGATCGTACCCCAACCCATCTATAAACTTTTTTAGGGTTGTGGTCATGTCACACTCATCATATTGCGCCTGAAAATGTATTTTATTATTCTTCAGTTACTCATCTTTACTAACCCACTTCGCCTGCAACACCGGTACCGTTTGATTATAGTTGGCGATCACGGCTTCGATTTCCCTTGTAACATCAGCTTGAATCCGTAACTTATCTCATTCTAGCACACCGACCTGAGTCTCCAGTGACATAATGGTCCCCTGCGATAGCTCCTACCTTTCTCACGCCTTCTTCTGCTGCTCACTCGATACCTTCTGGGCTTTGGTATATGCTATCACCCAAGCATTCACCTGTATGGATACTCGACTAATTACCTGTCCTCGAAGCATAATTTCAACTTCAAAATTCCCAAAACACTAACCTGGTAAAGCACTTTGTTAACCCACTTCCCCGCTTCTTCTGGGCTTGAACCACAGAGTGTATCCATCAAATCGACCGTTACTCAAGTGTTCTTCTCCAGTTCGACCCAGCGTCGACTCACTTCGGCCGGTTCATCATCATCATCGGCCATCTGCTCACGATGCCTCTTTTGCAAAGTTGTTTTTGTTTGTTGTAATAGTAACCTTGCCTTTACCCTTGCTGGTCTGCTACGGTACCTCGGGAATAGTCTCGGGCACACTCGGCTATACCGTCCCAGTCCCTCCTCATTGAGACCTCGGTACAAAGCTCGACCGACAGCCCAAATTGTCGTAATCCATCTCACCTGCCCTTGTTGAAGAACTTCCTTCTTTTCTCTTCCTCGAATGCCCAACAGCAACTGAAACGTCTCTCAGCAAACTATCCGTCGTCTTTTGTCTCTTTCTCACAATACCCAACTTTAAAAAAAAATATTTACCCATACTTCATCTTGGTTGATCGGTTCATCAATATAAGTTCGCGGGTTCTTCAAGCCATTATTCGTGGGATCTGTAAATCATGAAGGAAAAGATTAAAAGTTTATTCGAACCACATAGTGAACATACTTCGACTGATAACTTACTTGGATCATATAGCCTCCTATGCTTTAGCCTAAATTCCTCCTCCTCCTGTGCATTCTCATAGTTCCCCTTCACCACCACCAAATCCTTATCCCACCCACGCCCGGTCGAACACATGTTAAATAACTATAGCCTGTCTGAATGGCATTAAATGTAATATGTATCTGCCTTCTTATTTACTTTCCTCGAATAGAACGACATGATATCGTACCACTCGATCAAAAACTTCCTTTCCTGTCGCAATTCCATATTCATCCCTTTGACAACTCTCATCATCTCATAAAAATTGCCATTCATCTGGCATGAGGCAACATCCTAGAAATTCAATACCTGCTTCACCAACCTTCGAAGAGACAGTTGCATCCCTAGTCAAATTTGGCCTCTGAATGCCATAATCCCCACCTGAGGGGAATCCTTAAACGTATACTCGGCCCTTAATGGAACCATAATAACACCAACTTTCGACAAGCCATGTTTCTCCCTGAATCAATCCAGCCTCGCCTTTTCCTGAGCTGAGACTGGCACCACCGTTGTCCCTGAATCGTCTGTATCCTCCTTATTATTACTCTCCTCCTCTTCCCCTTCCTCCCTCTCATCACCCGAAGGTTCGACAATACCTTTGTTCCCCTTTCCATCTCCCTCCTCATATTCTTCTTCGTCACTCTCTCTTACTATTTGAGCCCTACGATAGCTCCTAGTCGATGCTTCAACCTCTGGTGCTACCACAGCCAATGGGGTATCCGCGACAATTTCTAATATTTCTACATCACTACTCTCACCCCCTCGACCTCGACCAGATATACTTAGTTTGTTTACTTTGTCCTCCTCATCTACCAGCCCAATCCTCAAAGCTTGACGGGTAGGTATTATACCCAGCAGAAGAAGATGAGTGACGTTAGCTTGATATATTCGAGTATCAAGGTTTTATATCATAATATTATCTACCCTCTTCAAATCGACCAACCTAAAGTCGAATATTTGACTGCAACCCCAACCACCCCCTCACTTCTCCCAATTTACCACTTGGTCGGACTTCCAACCAAATGGGTTGCCCCCCACCTTCGTCACGTAGTTACAGACAAAAGCCAAGCAGAACGTTCCCCCACCGTACAGACAAAGAGCAAAGGCGAAGCAACAACAAAAATAAATGGTTTATCTTTACCAAGAAATCAGAAGAATAACTGTTTGAGTGGATCAGATTTAGCAGCGATAATGGCGTTTTCTTTCCTCCTTTTCAACAACTTCAAACTGCAACAATGGTGTATGTCTTCTACTCAACCTCCTTTCTCTCTCTTCAATTGTTTGGGAACAGTGACTCTCTATCTCTCTCTCACCTCTTTAAATACCTCCCAAAAGAAAAAAAAAACTACCTCAATTTCCCCCACTCACCATCATTGCCACTCCTCCACTCCCTCTCAATTTTGGTCATGAGGTATTTTGCCAATATTACCCTCACTTGATTTCACGTGTGTGTTACACACTTATAACATATAATAATTTTTTAGCCCTCTAGAACCTTCTGGCACACTACCCAAAGTTGTCAACTCAAGCCCATCTGTCACATCCGCCTATTTTCAGTACCCAAGGAAACATCATGATGGCCTACAGCGACACACTGCCCCATGAATAGTACCACCTCTGACAGTTCTGCCATTTCGGCCGTCAGAGTTTATAGTCGAAGCATCCCACGTCTTCATTTTTGAGCCCTCTTATCCATTCCACTACAGTCGTACCTTTCGACCACATATGTTTTCGAGCCATCTCATGCATTCATTTTTGAACCATCGTCTACATTCTACCACATTCTACCGTACTTAAACATAAATTCTCAAACCTTTTGTCAATACCTTTCGTTATACGACAAAATTAAATTTTCTTATCATTTTTATTTGTTTTCATTACTCTAGTTCAAAGTTTAACAGTTAGAACCGCTCCTACATTATCTTCATCTACAATACTTATCACAGTTATACTATCACACTTCAGTAAAACATTGTTTCATTCAAAGGTTACTAGGCATACATCGCCAACATATAAAAAAAACTGAGACAAAAACAACAATAACAGTAACATCAACAACAAATAACAACCCCTCTACATTACCACCACCACATCGAAGACCCCCCTATTTACACCCGAGGCAATTCTTACAGATCCCCGCCTCAGCCTCGACTGCGTCTTCAGCATCCACCTGGTCTTCTGCTAGGCTTTTCAGTTAGAAGTACCGGTTACTGACGTTCAGACCCAGCCACTGCATCACCCTCCACCAATGCTCGTACGGGTGCCCACAAATAGCCTCCTCTAGCTCCAGTTCTACCAAGTCTGGCAATACCATATCCAAACCCTGATCTCCAAAGAATTTCTGCTTCAGCACCATCATTTTCTCCTCAATACGACGCTCCCTCGCCTCCATTCTCTTCTGGTAATGAGTATTTGGTGTAGTTTTCATGGTTTTTCTTACTCAAAGAAGAAGATGAAGAATACGTAAAATTCCCCCCTAACAACATATATTTATACCGTGATTAAGGGCATTTATTATCCCCCTTAATCAACACTTGCCTTAATTACTCTCCTAGGAACTGCCCACATTCAACCAGTCAACTCTTCAACTTCCCATGCTTAACCATTTTTCTCAGCACGCGCCATCTACAATAACTTTCGAGGCCCCTGCTGAGAGGGAGCAAATATAGTAGCCTACTTGCAGCCTTCAAGCACCAGTCGAATACTTGAAGGCTACATCGAAGCCTACCCAGAGACTCGAAGCCTAACAAGATAGTAATAAAGTCCATGATGCCTTCTAAGACTAATCGAACACGCGACCATGTTAATACCTGGTCGAAGGCAGACGTATTTGACAGCCAGTTTACCAGAACTCAACATCAGTACCAGAAAGACTTCGACCAGGGTAATATACGGTTGAAGGAAGACCCATCTGATAACCAGCTCACCAGACATAATAGTGAAATGAGCCGCCTGATAGCTACAGTGTCAGAACCGACTCCGGGCACAGAACAATTATCCCCAAAGGATATACATGTAATTTAACCTCCCATGGTGACTTACCATTTTTCTATCTCCAATAAATAGGAAGGAGGAGGCATTATGAAGAGGTTAAAAAATCTCTCCTAAAAGCCCTTCAAGATTACCTTCGAATACCTTGTAACTCACTTCCTATTTGATCTATCATCTATCTAGATATATAACATCAATCATTCCAAATCCTCGTTAGAGGTCGTGGAGTAACCCATTCTAGGACTTCACGCAAGTGTGTTAGTTCAGTAATATAGTCTATTATTACCTTATATACTTGCTTAAGGCCCTAGTCGAAGATAACCCCATAGTGTAAGAGCTAGTTTCCCCACTTACGAAACTTGGCCCCTAGAAAATGCACCGTCATCAATGAAGCCATTACAAAATAGAAAGATCAAACTGTTACACAATCAGTTCAAAGATATATTGTAACAGTCTGATCTTGCTATTTGATAATCTTTGAACGTCATGTTATTTGATAATCTTTGAACGTTAATTTTTTATGAAGCCGTTACAATATAATATATATATATATATTGTAACGTCCATCATTAGGGATAATAATGGTGGTCAAATGGTCATATTATAGGACCTATAAATAGGACCAGATAATTTCAGATGAAGGACATCTAAATGCTAGCAACTATCAATAACATCTCTCTTTTTAAATCCTCAAGAGAGGTCATGATTTTTAACCAATTTAAAATACAAAATTAGGCTATTACATAAACTAGGTTTTCTATGCTAAACTTTGTGCTACTATTCGTTCATTATTCATCTAAATGTTCTGATTATCCATGGTGTAAAGACTAAGCTCAAGATACAAAATTAGGCTATTACATAAACTACCCTCTAAATGGTGGAAACAAATTTGGCAAGCAAAAATCAATGTTAAATGCTAACTGGTCATTTGGAAACTTTTTTGCCAAATTTTGTCTGCCAAATCTAAATTCAAACAAAATCACATTCTTTATTGTGATCAATGTTCTATCTGTGAACATCAATCTTACACCTTCTCACATCCCCTTTTCACTTGTGAATAGACGGTTATGGTCTGGTTCGCCTTTAACCTTCACGTCGACACTCACTCCCCCCATTTCAATAGTAAAATACCCACAATAAATCTAAATTTCTGGAAACATAGAGTCAATTTTATCCTATTGTCAGGGCTATTTGGGAAGCAAAAACAATTTTATTATTAAAAAAAATTAATTTTAACATCAAGAAGATTATTTTTAGTGTTTGCCAGTTTTTACAAAAAGTTGGCCATGAAAATGATAAAAACAACAACAACAAATACCTATTAATTTTAACATTCTCACAAATGTCCCTCGATCATGACTGATGCTTCCTGGATCAGTTAAACGAACCAGCTATAATTGGTGTTTGTATTTTTTATCATCGATCAAATATTCCTTTTAAAGGATCTCAAGCTATCACAACAACTTCTAATAAAGCAGTCAAAATGTTAGAACCATTCCCCAATCACGTTAGAAATGTTAGAACCATTTTCCCAATTTCTATCTTTTCTATAAAAATTTCTTATTCTTCTCTTCTCCTAACATCTTTTATTCTCCTCTATTAATCTCTATTTTTGTTCCTAAACTCCCATAATTTTCATAAAACTCTTACTAGAAATAGTCTTCGGATCAAGGATCCTAACATCTGGTATCAGAGTAGTTTCCTATCCTTTAAGATGACAGTTAGGGATTTGGAAGAACACGTTACTGATCTTCACATTTGTCGAGAGATAAAAATTGTGATTTATCTCCTATCATATGTCTAGAACACCTAATGTCTAAATACCATTTTGTTAGTTGTTTGACGTTGTAGACAGTAAGAAAAACATTATACTTAATCAAGTCTTTTTTAACCCATACCATTTTATACTTAGGCAGAAGCCTGTGTATGCGCAGAGTTCAAGGTGGGATGACTAGAAAAAAAAATTAACGAGTGAGTGTTGCACGCAGGAAGAAATGAACGCGACTCGATAAGGTTTCGATTGTAATTTTGATAGTAACTATTATGAATAGATGTTTTTTGATGAAAGCTAGAAATCTTAGTCCGAGATCTTAACTTTTGCACCTTATTTTGAATAATTCTAAATTTCAGCAAAAGATCCTGGATAGTTTTGAAAATTAGATTCCTTTTCCGAGAATCATATTTCGTTTTAAGATTAACTATTCTCTCAGGACAACTTTCAAAATAAATTTGGCAATCTTTTTCACAAAGATAGTTTTAGGACTCGATCGTGAAAACGATTTGTCAAATCCTAGACCCTTTTTCTCGCCATATAACGCTTCCCAACACTTTGGAGTTTATCCAAAGATTCACTTCCCCGAAAGATTTTTTTCAAATTTACGAACGATTCCTTTAAGACTTCTATTGTTATCGGAGAACTTCTTAATTCCTATTTCAAGACTATTTTTCTTCACATAAACTTGTGTTAGTTCCATTTTCAACTTTTTCAGAGTTTTCTCAATTTTGATCACATTTTTAGCGAGAAATGCGTTCTTAACTTTCAAAGAATCTCATTATTTTTCTAAGATATTTATTTCCTTCATGAACCTTGCACTTTCATCATACAAAGTTGGATACTCTTATTGGAGATTACAAATTTCATCATCTTCTTCAGAACTAGAATTATTCTCAGTAACAGTTTGGACATGAGGGTTAGGACGAGGACTTAACAATCCAAGCACAAGAAGTTTCTAATTTTGTTAGACTTATTCGTTAAGTAAAAGCAATTTAAATTACTATTTGTAACTAAATTTTGAGGATCCCTTTATTTATCCAATGAGGTTTACATAGCCTTTGAAGAATATTTAGGATAATGATCTGGAGTATAATCAGTATTAACATGTCCTTTACCTCCACATTTAAAGCATTAGTTGGAGTCTCTAAGGTTTGAACTCCTAGAAAAGCTTCCCTTATTTCGATTACTAGACCCAAAAAACTTAAATTGTTTCCTAAACTTTCTAGCAAAAAGAATAACATCTGTTAGGGCCCGAGCCCCCATTGCACCGATATTATCCCCACATTCACCACCCAATTGGGCTGAGCTAGGTGTAGGGTTTTGTTCTTAAAAGTCATCCGTACAATTTAATAGTATTTATCTTCTTATATCCTTGTATGAACTACATCTTCTACCCGATGTGGGACTAACTTTGATCCATCGATCTTAACAATCTCCACCTTGGATCAAACACCGCTAGTTAACAACAGTCCATTTTGAGCTTCACAGAAGCGAACATGAGCTCCACCTCGAACGATAACCGTCCACCACCACCGCATATCTATGCCAGAACAATCATTCATTTTGAGCTTCATAGAGAGAAAACATGAGCTTCACCTTGAAGGATTGGAGAGACGCGTCGATACATTAAGATACGCCCAACCGAACCTTCAGCTCTGATACCACTTGTTAGGGCCTGAGCACCCCATTACACCGATATTGTCCCCACCTTCACCTCCTAGTTGGACTAAGCTAGGTGTGGGGTTTTGTTCTTAACAGGCCTCAGTACAATTTAATAGTATGTATCTTCTTATATTTTGTGTGAACTACATCTTCTACCCGATGTAGGACTAACTTTGATCCACCGATCATAATGGCATCTGCTTCAGTTATTTCTAACTCATAATCAACCTTACTATTTGAACCTTTAAGAGCAACATTTTGTTCTTTTGGGTAGAAGGAAAGGTCATTTCAAAAGTTTACTTAAAATTTACAAGATCTTCTACTTTCATGCCTTCAACACCCTTCGCATTTAAGGCAATAGTTTAAGGTGTGAAATTGGAAGAAACGGGTTTTGATTGCAGTCGACATTGTAAAAGGGCTAGAGTTTCTTCACCGTGCTTGTGATCCACCGGTCATTCACAGAGACGTGAAACCGGGTAATATTTTGCTGGATTCTAATTTTAACAAGAAGATTGATGACTTTGGGCTTTCCCGGTTGAAGAATGACTGCGAAGAGGTTCTTAATGGGATTGAAGTTGTAGAATTAGACAATACCTATATTAGGAGCCAAAGATATTGCGGTTATGATGCATCAACTACTGATGAATCTGTTGGTGATTCTGCTAGTGTTACTACAAGTATTGGTGATAACGAGAAGATACCCGAGAGATTTCGTTGAGTTGTGGACATGGAGACATCACCAGTGGCGGATAATAATAAGATTAGTGGACATGATAAGGGGAAAAATATGTGATGGAGTGAATTGAGAGTAGTAATGCAATCATAGACGAAACTAGCCCAAGTGAGAAACTAGAGAAGAAATAATAAAGGCAGTTAAAGGGCGAGGGACACCCCGCGAAGAAATGGTGGAGTGAGGAGTTTTGCAAGGAACTTAGTATAAAGGAGGAGAAAAAGGAAATGAAGAAACGGGCGATGGTATAATTAAATAGTCACAGTATCAGAGAGCAATTCACGTTTTCAAAGGACTCAAAGATGAAAAGTAGACGAAGGAGTACTTGGGGAAGCATTGATTTTTGGCTAGATGGGCTAAACGGACTTAGCAGAGAAATTTGGAAGAAAAGTTTAGACTGGGCGAGTAGGGAGATCCCTAAAAGTAGCAGTTTAACTAATACACATGCCAGTATGAGGAGTACTATCTTCTATGTTGCTCCAGAGAAGAATAACGGTGGGGTTATCTCTGAGAAATGTGATGTTTATAGTTACAGTGTTCTTCTATTAATTTTTATTGCTGGTCGTCGGCCTCTACAATTAGATGTCTCACCGGTGTCTGAATTTGAACGTGCAAATTTAGTCTTATGGGCACGTCATCTTGCTCAGAGATTAAAGATTTTGGATCTTGTTGACCCCAGAATCTAGTTTTTAGATGAAGGTCAAGCACTTGTCTGTATTAAAGTTGCACTCCATGTGGAGGTTGTTATCTTGGTCGTTCGAACGAGTTGTGAAGTCGTGACAGTCGAACGACTATTTAGTTTTTTGGCCCAGCCTTTGCTTCAGCCTCTTAAAGACCCAAGATGTTTGAACAACTTCAAGGTTGTTTGAACGAAAATTTAGAAATTTGTTTTATAAGATGGTTTTGAAAACACTTGTTTGCCTCGAGATTTGAGCGATTGTAAATAGTTCCCCTAGTATATAAAGGGGGGCTTAGGTTCTTTTAGAGTCAATCCTTTGGTAAGATATATTTGAGAAGAAATCCTTGAGAGAACCTCTATTCGCTTTTAGTGATTATAACCTAGGATCTTGAACAAACTATTTCTTTCCCATGTACGGTAGAAGTAGGCAATTTTCTGAACCACCTTAAACTTGTGTATTGCTTATTTCTTTGATTGGTGTTTGCTCATTACTAACCAAATTGATTTGGAGTTTCAACTTCCACGGTTGTGACTAAACAATTGGTGTCAGAGCGAGGTCGATTTCACGGTGATGCTCAAATTTAAGGTAACTTAGGGTTTCTTAATTTTAATTTGGTTTTGGGATTTGGTTAGTTCATTAAAATTGGGATAAACACGAGAGATATAGTTTAATCGAGTTCTTCGGCCCCGAAAAGAAATACAACGGTGATGTTCAACAATGCAAAGATTGAAGTTGAGAAATTTAATGGCACAAATAACTTTGGCATGTGGCGATATAAGGATATTGATGCCCTAAGTCAACAAGACTTATGCGAGGAATTGGAAGGCAAGCCGGATGATATAGAAGAAAGTGTATGGAGAAAGATGAACATGAGGGCTTGTGGCCAAATTTGATCTTGTCCTGCTCAAGACATTAAATATCTTATGATGAATAAAACCTCTGCAAATTTTTTTAGAGGATTCTAGAGGAGAAGTACTTGGCAAAGATTATCCAAAATTAACTCCACTTGAAGAGGAAGCTTTATTGCTTCACTATGAGGTAAGGGATTAGTATGTCAGAGCATTTGAATGACTTTACCAAGTTGTTAGCCAACTTGGTGAATCTTAAAGAGATAGTTGGCAATGAAGACAAGACATTTTTGTTCTTGAACTCGCTTCTAAAAGAATTTGACCATTTCGTGACGACGATAACATATGGAAAGAGTTTATTGAAATGCATAGATGTGACTATGGCCGTTGTAAACCACAAGTACCGAAGGAAAGTGAAGCGTGAGTTCGATAAGTCTACATCCGAAGTATTAACGGTTCGAGAAAGATCTTCGAACAAAAGGAAGCCGGTTGGTAACAACTCTCGGTTGGAATCGAAAGGTCGTGGTGGAAACTGAAACAACTTAGGGAAAGGACCAATGTGTATTTTGCGACGAAACAGGTCATTGGAAAAATAAATGTCCCGCGCTTCTCAAGAAGAAGAAAGGGAGAAAATTGGGTTCTTCCGTAAATGTGGCTCAAGACACGGCAAATAGAGGTAATGATTCGGATTACTCTTTAACTATTTTATTTAGTGCATATGTTATTGATACAAAAAAATGGATTTCAGATTCAAACGCTACTTATCACATTTGTCCCAAAAAGGGTTGTTTTTCTAGTTTAAAAACACTATAAGATGGAGCGGTGTTGATGGGAAACGATAATCCTTGTCGCATCATGGGGATAGGTACCATTTGTCTAAAGTTGCATAATGGGTTGGTTAAAGAGATTGATGAGGTTTAGTATATTCCGATAATGAGGAAGAATATTATCTCAACGGGATTACTTAAAGCGAAAGGCTGCAAGGTTGTATATGAGAATTGGGTGAAAAGGGTTCTTAAGGGAGCTATGGTTGTATTGAAGGGCCAAAGGAGAAGTAGCAACTCAAAGGCAGAAGGGATTAATTACAATGAAGTTTTTTCTCCAGTGGTGAAACATTCCTCCATTCGTATCCTATTGGCCTTGGTAGTGTAATTTGATTTGGAGTTACAGCAACTCGATGTTAAGACGGCATTCTTACATGGGAATTTGAAAGAAGAGATCTATATGACTCAGCCGAGTGGGTTTACAGTTGCGAGAAAGGAAGACTATGTATGTAAACTGAAAAGGTCGTTGTACAGTTTGAAGCAGTCTCCAAGATAATGGTATAAATGATTTGATCAGCTTATGATTAGGTAGAAATATAATCAGAGTCATTATGACCACTATGTCTACTTATCCAAGTTACGTGATGGGTTCTTTATTTACTTACTTTTGTATTTGGATGATATGCTTATTGCATGTAACCACAAAAGCGAGATTGACAATCTAAAAAAACAAATGGGTGAAGAATTTGAAATGAAGGATCTTGATGATGCAAAAAAGATTCTTGGTATGGAGATTCATAAGATAGAGAGAAGGGAACGGTACGTCTCTCTTAGACAACGTACATGAGGAAGGTACTTCAGAGATTTGGCATTAATGGGAATACAAAATCTGGAAGTACGCCCCTTGCTCCTCATTTTAAGCTTAAGGCTTCTATGTCTCCAAACATAGATGAGGAACGTGATTATATGAGTCAAGTTCATTATGCTAGCATGATTGGTAACTTGATGTATGCTATGGTATGTACTCGGCCAGATATTTTATAGGCAGTTGGTATGGTTAATCGATGCATGCATGATCCGGGTAGAGATCATTGGCGAGCTGTTAAATGGATTATACGGTATATCAAAGGTAATGTGGATATTGGTTTAGAATTTTGTAAACAAGATTTGATTGATCGGTTTTGTGTGGGTTATGAGGATTCTAACTATATAAGTGATTTGGATAAATGGCGGTCTGCTACTGGGTATGTGCTTATATTGGGTGAAGGACCAGTTAGTTGGAGATTCATGCACTATTTACTACTGAGGCGGAGTATATGGTGGTGACTAAGGCAATAAAGGAATCTATTTGGCTGAAAGGTCTTCGGCGTGATTTAAGCATTAAGATGGACCATCTTGATATTTTATGTGATAGTCAGAGCGCTATCTTCTTGGCTAAAGATCAACCTCATCATCAACATACAAAATATATTGATGTGCGTTATCATTTTGTCAGAGAAGTCCTGAAAGAGGGTGAGATACTATTGAAGAAGATTCACAACAAAGATAACCTGGCGGATATGTTTACGAAAGTTGTTTCAGGAATTAAGTTCAATCATTGTTTGGACTTAGTTCAAATTCTTCATGTTGATTGATTGGATTTCTTAGGAACTACGAGAGACTTGATCTATGGTACGTAGGCAACCACTGATTTGGTACAGTCGATTTTGAGTCCTTTGGGATGCTTGGTTTGGATTTAATCTTTTGGGATGCTTGGTTTGGATTTGGTCCTTTAAGGGACTCTTGGTTTGGTTGGTTTCCTGGGGTCGCTTGTGTGTTTGGGCTTTTGGGGACATTTGATGGTAAAGAGTGCTTGTTTTGGGCTATTTGGAAGGTAATGTTTGGTTCAGATTTCGGTTCGTTTCGTTGGGGAAATCTTCACCGAGGTGGAGAATTGTGGGGGCTGTTGTCTTGGTCGTTCGAACGAGTTGTGAAGTCGTTCGAACAATACTCAAAAGGTTCTCTAGTTTTTTAGCCCAGCCTATCTTGGTCGTTTGAACGATACTTGAACGACTCCCTGGCTTTTTGGCCTAGCCTCTGTTTCAGCCTCTTAAAGACCCAAGTCGTTCGAACGAAAATAAGAAACTCTATTTTTAAAGATAGTTTTGGAACCACTTGTTTGCCTTGAGATTTGAGCGATTGTAAATAGTTCCCCTAGTATATAAAGGAGGACTTAGGTTCTTTTAAAGCCAATCCTTTGGTGAAATCTATTTGAGAGGAAATCCTTGAGAGAACCTCTAATGGCTTTGAGTGATTGTAATCTAGGATCTTGAATAAACTCTCTCCCCCTTGTACGATGGATGTAAGAAATTTGTCAAACCACCTTAAACTTGTGTATTGTGTATTTATTTGATTGTTGCTTGTTCATTGCTAACCAAATTGATTTGGAGTTCGACTTTCGTGGTTGCGACTCAACACTCCAGTGCTTGCAACACTTACCGTCTAAAAGGCCGACTATAGACGAAGTTGTGAGAAAGCTTTCGGACGGGTCCCAACCCCATCTTCCTGCCCATTGATTGCCCAAATTCTCAAACCAATTTGGACATGCATGAAGCATATATATACATTGAACATCTTCTTTTGTTAAAGCGACAAAACTCACAGAAAACATTGTTTCCTTGTGGCTGCTTTGGATGAGGAGATGATCTAAGACGTTAGACGGGTACATTACGGAGGATTTATGAGATGAGTTTTTTGGCTTTGAGGGATCACTCTTGGTGCATACTTTTGTAAGATGCAATGTTTTTTGATAGGCACATGTAAGATTACAGGGGTAACAAAAACTTCAAACAGGAGGAAAAGAAGAAAGCGAGCTCAGGCTTTCAGGATGAGAGCATTGGTAAGGTAATCTTCAACTAGTAATCAGAAAATTTGGTCCCTAGAACAAGCTACTACGAGTATTCGTGATGTAGTTGTCTTGAGTTAAGGTCGTCCTGCCCCTCAGAAACGTTATTGAGAGGCTATCAAAGACCCGGAGGAATGTTGACAGGTGCGCCAATTCGGATCTCTCTGGAGAAGTTATGGTTCGCAATCGTAAAACCATTCAGTCTGTTTATGATGTAAACTAATTATGAGGAAGCCAATAATCAAGAATAACACCAGTTTTAATAAATGAAAAATTAGGTTCGTGAGGAACCCTAATTTTATTAATTAGAACCTTGTTCTGAACAAGACTACTTTAACTGAATTAACAGCATTAATTAAGAAACTAATAACCTAGACCACCTTTTTTATAGAACACAAGGGGGGGGGGGGGTAGAATTAGAAACCCTAATTCTAAATGAAAATAAAATTCTACTTAAATTGAGAAACTGCAAATAACCTAGGCTGGGCCTCTCCAACAAGGCTTAAGCTAAAGACTAAAATACAAAGCATTAAATAAACATAGATGGTACGGTGGGTAAACGATCCAATGGGGGATGCGCCACATCAAACCCTTCGTCTGATAAGATTTTGTCCACAAAATCAAGGGGGTGGTGCTTCAGAGGACTCACGCACGTATGTGCATCCCAGCCTCTTCGTCTTCATCCCGTAGAACATGTACAAAATTTATACGGTGGAACTCTTATAGAAATCTTGAAGTCTTCCGCAGAATTTTCTATACCCAAATATTGTACCCAAAAGCAAGGGTACGATGTCATCATCGACATCCCTACGTCCATTGACGTCTAAAATTAAAAGTTGAAAATTTACTATGGGCCGCTCCTTAACACTTGCTACAAAACATTCCCAAAACGGTTCAACATATGGACATAATTCTTCATATCGGGCCATCATCTCCTTTATATGGATCAAACATTTGGGTGCCCCAGACTGTAATATAAGTGAATAGAACTGTTGGACGATGTCGACCTATATCTCGTGTTCCGTACGTGTCTCCTGAATCCATTGTTGTGTGGTACGATAATTGGTAGCGATTGCTAAAGATGAATTGTCTTGTTCGACTCGGCTCGGCAATTTCATCGTACTCACTGCTGGAGATGTTAAGTAAGTCATGTTCTTATCACATGTGGTTAATAGTGGGTTGTGTAGTTGGGGAATAATTACTGCTGACCTCATATTGTTCTCACCAAAATTTGAATTTTGAACAAGAAGGCGGTGGGACCTAGCTTTTAACACTCCTTTATTACTTCCTTTCTTATCAGGTGATGATGAAGTCATCTTTGACCAATCGGTACCCACAATTTCTTTTGGTAAATTGAGCAACTCTTGTGTTGCATGGACCACAGTAGCCCTCGTGGTCTTTCTTGGCTCTGATCTACAACGGATCTCGCAATACTGTTTATAACATTGTGTGGTAGCTGTTTAATATTGGGCTTCGGTCCGGGGCTGGATCTGGGCTGAATCTGGGCCTGGTTTGATTTGGATCTGGCAATAGTTGGGCACGAGTTGGGCCTTGGGTCTTGCAAGATTGGGTTTGTCACTTCGCGGTCCATGCTAAGAAATCTAATTTTCTTAGTATCACCGGGGTTGTTGTCGTGGTAGATGCCATGAGGGCTGACACCGGTAAGACCTGATCTCCTTGCGGTATAGTACTACTTGTGCGAAGGTCGGTTAAATTTGTTGTATCTCCAGCGTTATTTTGAATATCGATCTCTTCGCTTTCGTGAACTCCGATTTTGACCTTCAACTTTGCGAAAGGGTTGTTAGGTCGTCGCTCATCGCGGCGACGCTTCCTTCTAGAGAGATATCGTCAGTTACGCCTAGCGGAGGTAGTTGGGGGGGGGGGAAAGGCTCCTCTATCCAAAGCCTCGATAAGCCTATTAAGCTTATCCTCTGTCCTTGCTACATCTTGAGCTAGAGTAGGGTTCATCGTCACGGTTCTTCCACGATGCATATTTACTCTTGAAACTGACTACACTTAGATCTTACGCAGCTCTGGTACCAATTTGATGTAAAATGATTACGCGGAAGCCAATAATCAAGAATAACACTAGTTTTAATAAACAAAAAATTAGGTTCGTGAGGAACCCTAATTTTATTAATTAGAACTTTGTTCTGAACAAGACTACTTTAACTGAATTAACTGCATTAACTACGAAACTAATAACTTAGACCACCCCTTTTATATAATACAAGGGGGGTTAGAATTAGAAACCCTAATTCTAATTGAAAATAGAATTCTACTTAACTTGGGAAACTGCTAATAATCTAGGTTGGGCCTCTCCAACAAGGCTTAAGCTAAAGACTAAAATACAAAACATTAAATAAACATAGATGGTACGGTGGGTAAACGATCCTATGAGGGATGGGCCACATCAGTTTATGTTTAAATTTTTTGCACGTGCCAAGAATTTATGACTTTGTGCTACAGAATAGTCTTGGACCTTTTGGTTAATAATCTTGTTGATAATAAGTACTTCGTATGACACCAATGTTTAACGTAGATGAGTCATGCTTATTGTTACAGACACAAAGTACCAATGGATCGCTTAGCTAGTATGCTCAAACTGAAGTGCAGGTCATACTGGACTGGTTTAGGGAGATTCAGCAACTTTCTACAGTAAAACATATTTGAAGATAGAAGCAACATCCATATCGCTATGGCCGTGGGTATACCCAGTTCCCCGACCTTATCTCCTAGGTGGGGATTTTGATGGCCAAAGCCCTAAATTTCGCAGCAAGCTGCAAGAATTTAACCAAGGGCAATGTACAAGTCTGACATTTAGCACTAGAATAAAGTTTGCATTTGAAACTTGAAGTAATTCAGTCCTTAGTAAATATACCTTCCGAAACTGCCCCAACTAGGAGTATTACGACTGAAAAAGTGAATACAGCTCTGGACTATATCTGGCAACTTTTTTTTACAAATCAGGGATGGTCTACAGTGGATCTTATAATCATTAGGCAATTTTTCAGCTCTAAGTTGTAGGTAAATCATTAGTAGCACGACAATTATCTGTAGAAACAACTAAGATTGTAAACAACATCCCAAAGAATCCTTGTTTTGAGCCGCATACAAGAACCCAAAAGCACCATCCTTTCTAGTGTACAATCATACGGGCACTAATGCATTAGAACTCCGTAATTAAGCGCGCTTGGGCAAAATTTAACTAGAATGATGGGTAACCTCCTGTGTGTAATTCTCAAACACAGAGTAAAAAATTGACAAGATCTCATGCTTGGTGGCGTTATCCTATTGGCTAGTTACCTGTCATTAGTAGGGCTGGCAATTTAACCCGCCCCGCCCTTAATGAGGTGAGTTTGATTTTAAAAAAATAACCCATTTATTTATTAGGGCGGGTCTGGTTTTAGGCTCCAATAAATGGGGCTCCGTCACCAGACCCAGTTATAAAGGATATGACTTGAATACCCTTAAGTTAAACCTAATTCTAAAGAGATGCTAGTTAAGCCCAGCCTCATGTCTACTCTCCTGTCTTCATTTCAACCTTTAGCCTACTGTGTTCTATCATTAGGTTCTCTTTATTTCAACCTCGAAACAACATTCTGTACCAAACTAACTTTTATTTGTGGCTCAAGTCAAGTGAGTGTCCTAATTGTAATGGATCTATGATGAAACTCACATTCTTCTTCTAATAAGAAGATTTTGAATTTCTATTTCTTTCTTTCTTCAGAGATCAAAATAAAGAAGAGAAGAAGTAAAAGAAGAGATCTTTGTTTGAAAGGTATCCATTCTCTTTTTGAATCAGTTGGTATTCTCATCCATTTTGATTACTACTACTACTACTACTACTTGTTTTCATTAAAAAGATTGTAAATTTTTAGTTTTTAGTTGGAATTCTTCAAACCTCATTTCCCATTTTAACTTAACTGGTGACTCATTTCATTTCTTACCAATTCTGATCATCTATGTACTCCATCATTACAATCGGTATGAGATTCAATTTAATTTCAGACTCAAAACAACATTCTTCATCAAACTAACTTTTATTTTCAATAATTTTCTTGGAAAATAGCTTTTATCAAACATCACACCAATCTTATGCTATCAACTATTTTCCATTTTCTCGTCTAAAACGCATCCCATCTTTGGTATATTAATAATGCCTATGTTTCTTTAGAGTCTTGTAAAACTTAGATTCATCTTTGGTGTATTAATAATGCATATGTTTCTTTAGATTCTTGTAAAACTTAGATTCCGTTGACAACATTAAATAACACTGCATCAAACATATGGATTTTTAAACGGGTGTTAAGCAGGTGTTGGGGTGGGTTTGGTATAGGCAAATTTAAACAGGGCGGGTTTGGGTATTCCTCATTTAAGTTAAATGGTATTGGGGCAGGTTTGGGGGTTGGGTAATTTGGCGGGTATGGGGTAGGGTAATTTGAAGTAACCAGGCATCATAGATATGAGCATGCAAAGAAATGCATAAACCTATATAGACATCAAAAGACAGTCATGGGTGGTGAGGCTTAAATAATGTACCACGATGCCAACTTAACAAGTTGATCTTTTCACTTATGCTGTAAGAAGTCCTATCAATGATGCAAAATATAAAGCTCTACTTTAAATATTACAAGGTCATTTATTAAATACTTACTTTGAATTGAATCCATCTCCATAGAGTTTTGAAGAGAACTTGTAGATAATACGTGTTTCTTCGACAACTTGTTTCGAGGCTGGCTGCAAAATGGGCACTGACTTTTGCAGATGTGAAAGAGAAAGTGCATGGGCACTGCTCCATCTCCCAGAGGTCAACCTTGGTCATCAAGGGCCGTAATGTAGCTATTGAGGATCTCACTTTGGATGGAGCTCTTATCATTAGCTCAGCTGAAGGAGCTGAAGATGCAAAGGTATGTCTTGACTGGGATGCATGCCCGTTCAAGAAAATTGGTCGCTCCCTGTGACATAATTTTTATTCTTCTGCTTTTGCGCAGGTGAGGACGGTCAGAGGTGAAGTCCAAGCAAAGGATTTATCTTGGAAAAGGTTGATAAGAGTGAAACCTCTGAAATAGCGAGGATTAGGGTGTTCAGGATTAAAGAGGTTGAGAAGAAGGAAGTGATTTACTCCAAGCTGGAAATTTTCCATTTTGAGTCTTGAATTGAATGCAAACCCTACTGCAGTTAGATAAGTTATGATCTACGCTGGAAACTGTTAATTCTTTTATTGATCACCCAAAATAAGGAATTGACCCTCCCATCGTGTTCAGAAATACTAAACAGTGAATTAATGAGGAAATAAAATCTCTCTTTTTACACCATTGTAACTTTGTTCAATTAAACTGTGGTTGGGATTCTCTCTCTCCCCCTTGTTGCATATGCTTAATGTAATCGCCACAAAAAATTTTTTGTGTGTTTTAATTATTAAAATGGCTAGGTTTGTTTTTAAATAAGATTCTTGATCTTTTATGATCCCTCCGAGCAGGGGAGGAGCCAGGATTTTCATGTTTGGGGGGCGAAGGTAGTATGATGAATTATATTAGGGTATCGGGGGTTTGGGGACGGAGCCCCAATTTTTTTTTTTTCAATTTAACGGTACTTTAAGCTTAAAAATTAATCAAATATAACATTATATTTGACTAGCAAATTATACGGACTCACTTCTCCTCTCGTAAAAATTTTTTGAAGCTTTTTGCGGCAATGACATGATCAGCTCAAAGGTGAAAAAATTATCAAAATAAGTTTTTTATTTTGATGACATTAACCTTAAGCTCTTGGATTATGAGCTTCTCACTTTACCAGTTGAACCAACTTTCTTTTATGTTATTAGAACAAAGAAAAATGTACATATATATATATTTTTTAATTTTTATATATCTATATAGGTACTTTTTAACAAAATTCTTGAGCCCCCCCCCCCTAAATCCGCCCCTGCTTTCGAGGCTGCTTTCACTTTCATGAAGTGTTTTTGTTGTAATTGTGGTCATTAGGGAAATGATCACGGCATATAAAGAAGTTGAGTCAGTGCAAGAAGTGTTAACACTTGCATATAAAAAACCCTAAGAGTGCCAAGATATTGCACCTAATGAAATGCAAAATACTTTCTAAAATATAAAACTAAGTTAAGATCTTCAATCAACAAAGAGTTGGAATATTTTGTATTTTCTCTCTGCAGATATAGTATAACACAAAAAACGAGAACTGTATACAAATGCTAATTCCTCCGTCTGTTTTAAAGAGATACATTCACCAACATCAAAAACAAGAGTAATTCCTCTGCCGTGATTGTGGTCCTAGTCTCATAGGTATCTTATGACTTTTCAGCAAAGAAGATATGCTACATACTAGAGCTTTTTAGAGCTCTCCTGAGATGATTTGTATATGCGGAACACAGCATATGCAATATTGGTCCATTTATGTATCAATGCTCAAGGTAGAGCTTTTAATTACTACTTTTCATCAAAGAATTTCAAGATATAAATGTGGACAACTAGGCACACAAGATCACTTAATTAAAATAAGTATGCTTACACTGAGAGGGTCGGAGTTGTAAAAGAAATGGCATGTGCATGCACAAAACGCTCCACCAAGCAAAGGTAGCTGAGATGATGTAAAAGCAATTTTCAAAAATAAAATCTTAGATACATAACTCAAAAAGCGCATCTCTCTGCTTTAAAACTAGTAATAACCGATTATATTTGTATTTGTATTTGCATTTGTAGTTTTTAAAACCAATCCACACTTATAATTGTAAGAGTATGAAATTGACTATTAATTAATCTTTTGAAGCCCTTAAGAAAATAATAAAAAAAGCAAAGCTGCAAGCTGTAAAAAAAAAAACCCTTGCTTTTGGAGATGCTCTTTGAATAGAAGTCAAATAGTATCTCCATTAAATCAACCAAACCTATCTCTCTCTTTCTCTCGCATCAACAATGGCACCCCCAACCCCAATTTCAGCCATCTCACCTCTCCTCCTTCTCTTCTTCACCTCATGGGCCTCAGCTTACACAAACCACACAGTGGGCGGCCCGTCCGGATGGTTCTTCAACTCAACCACCAAATCTCCCTCAGCAGATTTCACCAAATGGGCCTCCGCCCAATCCTCATTCAACCTCGGCGACTACCTTAGTAAGTAACCATTCTCTCCTCCCTCCCTTCTCCTCGAGATACTCACTCTAACCACTAATTTGCAGTTTTCAACACCAACTCCAACCAATCAGTCATCCAAACCTACAACGCAACCACGTACAAGCTCTGCAACGCTGACGACGACGCTTCAAACGGGGACATCTTTATTTACGATAATAGCACGGCCAACGGGAGTTTGACTTTTGCAGTACCGTTGACCAAAGAAGGACCCAATTATTTCTTCGATGATGGTGTTGAGTGTGAGAAAGGGATGGCGTTTCAGATCTCGGTGAAACATGGGAAGGGTTTGCCTCCGAATTTGAATCAACCACCCCCACCTGCTTACGTGGAGAGTCCTCCACCGTTGGATCCGCCTCCTTATTTGGTTCCTGATAGTCAAGATGCGTCTCCAGCAGGTAATGGTGTTGGTGGTGCTAATATGGGATTGGTTGTTTTTGGTCTGGTTTTGGTGTCTAGGTTGATGGTCTAGTAGATCTAGATTTTTATGTACGTTTTGTTAGTGATTCTTTATATGTTGTTGTATCACCATTGTTAACTGAATAATAAAATTTGCTAAAGTTTACATGTATTGGAGTTCATAGATGTTAATAGCTCGTATTTATTTGATTTACGTGATTCCAATATATCAAACCAGGATTAATGAATATATTCAATAATAGAATTTCTCTATGAACACAAAACTGGACGTTATCATCACCATCTTGAATTTTTAGTTATTGATCACAGTGTTGTTTTAGGTTTACTCCAATCTCTAAGAATTTATAGATAGATTTTTGACATATAACCATCAACGCATCAGAGTTACTTCAACAAAAAAGATAACCAGACATACGTTCAAATTTATATATGTGCTTAATTAAATTACAACATGGGTGGATTATATATCATGCATATGAAGAGTTTCTCATAATTCTCGGCTGGGTGAATTTGCCTCTGTTCCTGAAAGTCAAGAGCAGTATTGGTGCTAACACTGTTTCGGTTACCCTGCATTCTCAAGTGTTTACAACTACGCTACTGAGAACAAATGCAACTCCACGAGAGCGCTGTTTCCGACTGTCTGGGCCAATGAAAAAGACTACTAATTATTTTCACATCATTACATTAATATTAATAAAGACAAGGTGCAATAAATCAAAGAGTGCTCATTTTACAAGGTCCCTCTTTTTGGTTTGTCCTCAGCTCTCTGATTGTGAGGGTTGTATTGTCTCTCTACAATTGGTGGGATTCATACCTGGTGGGGTGGAGCTCCCGATTTTTTTAATAGACATTAAAGCAATATTTTGGTAATTTTACTTATATTAATTTTCAAATGCGAAGGGGCCTCGACTGAGACAAACTGTCCAATTTGCCTTAATTGCTTCTCATCTTTCCCCATTGTCAGGGGTGTTGTTTTACCTATGTGTTGAACTATGATATTTTCGGTCGCCAGAGATGTCGTTTCACCCGGGGCATCCCGAAAGACAATGTTCTTAAAACTAAGGGGGTAGATTTGGATTCTCAACTTTTATGGGTTGGATTCAAGCGCAGTTGCCGCAGATGGAGCGTCCGTTATATCGTTTCTGGTATTGGGATTTTAAACTTTTATGGGTTGGATTCAAGCGTAGTTGTCACAGATGGAGCATCCGTTGTACCGTCTTTGGAAAATCTTAGAAGATACATTGTGAAACTCGTCACCAAGTTACCTTCAATACTTTATTGCAATTCAGACAAAATCCTTCCAAACTCAACTGGGCTTGGATGGAACTGGGTGTTACTATTTTATTTTATTTTTGATATGTATATATATATAAGAAAAAAATCTACAAAAAAAAGTGAGGGTGTCGGGCACCCCCTAGCCCCCCCCCCCCCCCCCCTAAATCCACCCATACATATGTAGCAAAAGTTGTTAAAAATAAATGGTTTATTTCCTACTATGAAGTAAATTGTTTTCTCTCTTTGCCAATCCCATTTCTTCCTCCTCTCATAGCATCTCCAGCAGTTGAAGAAATGGGTGTGGGTTGGGTTTTGTTGTCAGCTCACACTCCCAACCCACACTCTTGAGATCCCAGCATATTTAAAAAATGAGTGTGAGTTGCATGCGTGGCATTGTCATAACTCAATTGGGTATGGGGAGTTCATATTAAAAAAAAATGGGTGTGAGTTTAAAACACTGCGCGGACTAAAGTAGTCCGCCGCAGAATAAAAAAATATTTTCTTAAATAAAGATCATCACCCACTCCTGGAAGGGTTGAGTGTGGGTTGGGTGTTTTTGGACCTGACAAGGTGGGCCAAGTCTTCCAACTCACACCCAACTGTTGGAGATGCTCTCAGAACATCAGTTATTTTTTGAGTGTAGGTTGAGTTTTTTTTATCAGCCCACACTCAAAACTCAAAGCCTGCCAGGATATGAAAAAATAGGTGTGAGTTGCTTGTGTGACAATGTCAAAACCCAACCGGGTGTGAGGAGCTCACATTAAAAGAATGAATTTGGCAGAGTGTGAGCTAAGGTTTTCTCTTCCTGATATGGTGGGCCAACAGTCAGAGCTCACACTCAACTATTGGAGATTGCAGTGGCCTATTTTGGATCTCGAACTCAAGCCTCATCTTCGACCTCATTAACATGCAATTGTATGAAACAACTACAAAGAAGAGTTTACTTCTCATTCTCGACCTCTACATCAACAGCTCGATTCAACAAGCACTCCGTCATTAATGAAGATGTTACAAAATAGAAGGATCAGACCGTTACGCAATCAGTTGAAAGACTCATGAAATCTATACATAACTAATTAGAGCGTTCTTTGTAATTGCTAACCATCATCAATAATATCTCTCTTTCTAAATCCTCAATAAAGGTCGTGGTTTTTCACCTATTCAAAGGTTTTCCGTGCTAAATCTTGTGTTAGTGACTACTTACTTCTTATTAGCGTTTTGATAATCTTTGGTGTGAGAAACTAAGTTTAGAATACGAAATTAGGCTCTTAAAGAGATGCTCTCACTGGGATCTAGTTATCTATTCTCCTCTTACTCTTTGCAATCACCACAAAATCGAAATCTTGTTGGGAACAAAAGCATCAACTATAGTCTAATATATAATCACACATAGTATAACACATGATAGAGAAAGAAGAGAGATAGCCTTTATTATGAACTTGTTGAGTTACAGAGGAACCACCATAAAGGTGTATATAAAGGAGGCTACAACAGGTCTCTAAAACTCTTCCCATAAACTCTAGGTTTATGTTTATAGGTTGGGTTAGGAGTCGGTGGGCAACCCCAAACCCAGTTCGGGTGGGGACCATATCGAATGGTTCATAATACTCCCCTTTTGGGGTGTCCTACATCTAGATGACTTGCCTCATTAAAACCTCTACCTAGCAAAACCCTTTGGGTAAAAAGTTATGCTAGGAAAGAGTACAATCTTATGTCACAGATGGGTGGTGGACGCGTATAAGTTGCTACATCAAAACCTCCAGCCAGTAAAACCTCCAAGGAAAAAACTATGTTATAAGGAAAAAGACTACAACACGTAAGTGTCCATGTCAGATAGAGATCTCTCCCCCTGACGTCGATCTCCCATAGATGTCAAAGATTACAAAACTTTGCATCTTTATTCTGTGTATCAATATCTTGAACGTAGCTGGTGCAAGAGTTTTTGTGAATAGATTCTAAGTTGTTTGCTGAATGGTTCTGAAATATCAATTTCATTAATCTTCTTGTAATTCGTGAGTATGGAAGAACTTTGGTGAAATATGGTTGGTTCTGTCGTCTTGGATAAAACCTTCTCTAACTTGAGTGATGCATGCAGCATTGTCTTCATAGAGAATTGTGGATTTCTTTTGGATAGAACTTCATCCACAAGTTCCGTTGATGTAACCAAAAACATTCTCTGCCAGCTCCAAAATAGAAATGTCAATGGATATGACTTGCATCTATTATTTTCTTATCTCATTTTCCGCATGTTCTTTGTAAAGGCATAAACTCTCCAACTTTGCCCGTGCAAGCTTATCTTTAGTCTCTCGACGGGATTTCTCATATGTTTTCTTCTCTTCCTTCTTTTTAATCTTCATGGTGACCGATTCATTGAAATTCTTTGAGAATTTGGTAGTCGCATTCATAACTTAATAGAAAGAGGAATTTAGACTCCGCCTTTTCTTATCCAACTATTGGCTCGGAGGACGGTTACTATCTGTGGATTGAGAATATAGTGGTATTGTATCTCCATTTTCATCTTCACCTTCATGATCACCATCTTAACCTTCGAAGTTCATACCCAACGAAGACCTCGGGCTTGAATTTTTTTCCCAATTTTTTTGACCTTGATACTTGATTCGCCCAATGTTTTTTCAACAAAATCCATCCACTTTAGATGTTTGGACAAGATTTGCCATGTATGAAAAAAAATACCAAATTGACGTCGATGTTTCTTTTTTGGTTCGAAAGTTGCCTTAAATAATTCATTTGCACGAGATTCCTACAATATGGTAAAGCGAAAATTAAAACATAACGTATAAAACAATATTGTTAAACAAAATTCAAGAAATGAGACATACAGTGGCGGATCTACATAGGGCTGAGGGTGGACAACCCAAAAACTTTAAAGCATTTGATTTCTACAGGTAAAAAAAAGATATTTCTACTTGCCCTTTGTAAAATGTTCCTCTTGCCCTCCCTGATTTTTGTAAAATGTTCATCTTGCCCTCCCTGACTTTCTTAATTTACTACACATACCACTTATTTGCCCACCCATATTATAATATTTTGGGGGCTTTTTGGTAATACATAGTCAACCATAAAATGCACCAGATTAATCCTTTCTTTTTGGTAAAATCCTTCAATGTTTGCCCCCCATCTCTATCTTTGTGGTTAAAAATACTAAAATACCCTTAATTACTTTGAACTCTTTTTTCGGGGGATGCCGCCCCCGAACCCCCTTTCCCACCCTGGTTCAGATTCTCGGATTCACCACTGGAGACATACTACATCTTTCTCGCCAATGCCATATCCGATCTTAACCATGGCAAGCACTTTAGTATTCATTGATGAGAAATGAACGGTGGATTTGTTTATCACTCCCATGCGCGCTTTAAGCGGGAATATGGTTCGTGCGGGACTGGTTGAATGCTTAGTGAATTCTTCCAATATTTTATCCCAAAAAGTATAGTTTTTTGGAGAATTCCTGGTTTGAGCATTCATCGAGATATTCAACCACAATGTAGCAAGAATGGTGTCTTCAACATCCATCTAATTCTTTGATTCTGCCTCCACGATTCCGATATGTTGGTTGTTTGTTGGGTTGATAGAACAAAAATTCCAAATGAGTTTTGGGACTCCATAAGGTAAGAGAGTGTGCAGGTTGAGGGATGAGAGATTGAAAAATGAAACTTGAACAATTGAGAAATTAAAAGTTTGAAGATTATAGATTATGAGCTTTGGGAGCTTGAGAGTTGAGAGTTAAGAGTTAAGAGAATAAATGATTGCGGTTTTAAAGAGTTTAAAAAAACTAGCCGTTTGGCTGTTGGAAGAAGAGAATGAGACTCAGTTCTGAGACATCTGTCGTGAAGGCACGCGGCTTTATGATATGCGCTCAAAGTAGCGCTGTTTGAGTTTACGTGTACAATTTTTTTGCTTGGGTGCCTATTGAAGTGGCGCGCACCTGTACGACGGGAGCCTATATCGAGTGGAGATTTTTTCCCCCAAAGTGTGCGAATTCTTATTCTTTTTTTAAAGAGTGTGA
Source organism: Kingdonia uniflora (assembly GCA_014058105.1). Lineage (NCBI taxonomy): Eukaryota > Viridiplantae > Streptophyta > Magnoliopsida > Ranunculales > Circaeasteraceae > Kingdonia > Kingdonia uniflora. The sequence goes on from JACGCM010000121.1 coordinate 1,151,541, forward strand.
GTGGGAATTTTCATTTCCACTCTCCTATTGAAGGGCATTTAAGGGGTGAGTATAAGGATTTCCACTCCTACTCACCTCTATTGGAGATACTCTAACGCCTTTAAACTCGAATCACTCAATAAAGCATCGACGGAGAGGCAACTAAAGGACGTAGTAATCATGAGGAGTTTTGTCTAATATGTCTTGATAGTCTAATGTGCTCACCTTTTGTCGTCAGGTGAGCTAATTTGAGCTTAAGATAATTCAATGTGACTAGGGAGCTTTAGTTTATGTTATTTATTTATGTAGTTGTTTCATAGAGCATCTTCAACAGAGAAGGTATGCCATTCCGGTTTTGGATACTAGTATCCAGAATAACATACCACTTTGCTCCAATAGATTTCTCTCCAAATTTAGTTTTTTATTCAAATTGGGACCTACAATATTATTTTATGTGAGAGAGAAGATTATTATTAAAAATTGGGACCCACAATGTTCTTTTATTAGAGAGAGGAAAGAAAGGAAGATAAGAAATATTTGTGGAGGACCACAAAAGTAATATGCACATACCACTTTCCAAGTTTTGGATTCGCATACTTTAGAGGGGTATGGGGGTGAGTATGTTGAACACCATACCTGTAATAGCCTAATTCCAGAATACGAACTTAGCCTTTACACCAAATGTACTTAGAGCATTCAAGAATAATAGACAATGAATAACAAGACGGTTTAGCTTGGAAAACCTTTGAATAGGTTAAAAACCACGACCTTTCATAAGGATTTCGAGAAAGTGATGATCTTATTCAGATTGCTAGTCTATTACAATGAACGATTTAAGAATGTAGAATGATAGAGGAGGAACTTTTCTATTGTGATCGTTTTGTCCTCTATCTGCAGTTCTCCAGGTCCCCTTATAGGATCTCTAATATGACCGTTTGATGACCATAAAGTTCCTTAATGATAGACGTTACAAAGTGAGTGTGAGATATTCTTTGACCATGTTATGTAACGTTTCGACCATTGCCGTTGTACAATGGCTCTATTGCTGACTGTAAGTTCCGCGCAGGTCAAACTGCTGGTGTAGAGGTCGAAAGTGATGTCTCAAACTAGGGAAATTTTGGTTACGTCTTTAGTAGTGCTTCCTGTATGTTGATGAGATCGAGGGTGAGGTTTGAGTCTGAGATACAAAATAAGCTATTACAAGACAGTTCTCAACCAATAGAATGAGTATTGCTAAGGATGAGTGGTATTGGTAGAGAAACTCATTCTGTACATGTTTGTGATTGTGCCACGTGCTCTATTGTTGAGGTCAAAAGTTTGTCTGTAGTTTAAAGATAAAGCATGAGCTCGTGATGTAGCATAAGCCACTAGCACGTGCTCTATTGTTGATGACGAAAGTTCCTCTGTAGTTTGAAGATGAAGTATGAGCTCGCGATACAGAATAAGCCACTAGAACATGCTCTGTTGTTAAGGTCAAAAGTTTATTTGTAGTTTGAAGATGAAGCATGAGCTCGCGATGCGGAATAAGCCACTACAACCGCCCCCTCTCACCCAACAGTACGAGAATGATTGAAGGCGAGTAGTGTTGGTTGAGAAGTATCATTAAATGTTGTAGTTATGTCGGAGGTTCATTTCCCATGTCAAATCATGAATCTTTGTTGGTGTCTGTTGGGTTTTCTAGAGCCAATGACTGTAGTCAAATATTGTTGCATGGGGAATCCATTTGGCATTGGGAATTTGTAGAGTCTGCTTTGAATGCTGATTAGTGTATAAAAGGTACTTTGAGTTAAGTTTTGAGGAGAAAACCTTTCGTCTCTGATTTCTTCTTCATTGTTTTCTTGCGGTAATAATGGTAACGAATAGGACTCGAGCCCGAGAGTCTAGGATCCGGAGGAAGATGGAGGAATTGTGTATCAGGTACTTTGGTTATCAACCGCTGCATCTGCCTACTTCAATTCCTGTGTCTCCCACTTTTCATCGTATGTCTTGTGAAGAAGTGATAGAGGCAGAGGATGATTACTACCAAATGGTACATTTTCATTACTTGGTGACATCTGAGGCAGAACTTCATAACGGTCTTCGTCTGCTTGTAGAGGAGGCTGTTACAACTGAAGATGAAGTGGCAGGCGTTCGGTCGAGGGAGTCTCGTCGGTATCCTACTAATGAGTGGGTCTTGTTGAAGAAATAAGGTCTTCCGTCTATTTCTTACAAGCGGGGAGGTGAGGAGGATGCAGAGAATCATTTTCTTCCATGGACCATAGTTCTTTGGCCATGAAGAAGATCTTTTATCTGTGAAAATTGTTTTTGACTTCCCTGCGTCTTGTAGTATGGGATCAAAATTTGGGTCTGCTTCTTCTGTAAACTGTTCGTGCCAGAAAAAAGATTTCGAGCTAATACTTGATGTAAATTGAATTGTAAAGTATTATGTAAGAGCAACTTTCAGACTGAATAAAATATTTTTTTTTGTTATGATGATATTGTGTCTTCGGGCTTGGTTGTTTTCTGCGACAATATAGATAAGTAGGTGTCACGTGTATGAAGGATAAAATGGTAGTGAGAGTTGAGGTAAAATTTAGAGAAGGCCGAGTTGCTGGCTCGAACTGGAAGTCTCATCTTTATGTGAGTTGTGTAGCAGGATTGGCATGGGGTTGTATGTATTATCATGTACGCGCCTAAGGGTATATTTTGTACTATAGGGGTAATGATTTGACACGATATTTTGCATATATATTCAGTTGTTCTAGAGATGTTTGCACCAATATTTTCGGAGGAAAATCTGTAGGGTGATTGATTCTGCAGAGATCTCCCTTTGACTATAAGTAGGGATTCCTTACTGTTGTTACTTGTATTATTCTGGAGTTGTTCCGTTCGAGCATGGTGAGGACTCGATCTCAGTGTACGCAATAGGCGGCGGATGGCCGGTTTCATATCAAGGTTGCTGAACTCCGTGAATGCTATTTTTGTCATTTACCGTATGATGTTGTTCTTCCGAAATAGCCATTGAATCTGGTTGGCTTGGATGATGAAGACAGGCGTGTCAAGCATGATCGCTTCGTTTGGTGCAACATTTTTCGGAAGTCTCTGTTGGATCCTCGTGTGTGAGAACTGACTGTTTGACAGCTCGCATGCGATAAGATCGTGGAAGAGGATGTTAGGGCAGCGATTGGAGAGTTAATTCTCTGTGGGCAACCGAACCATCGTGGATGCTTCAGATGTAACTAGGGAGCTCGATGAGCTCGAGGTTGTGAGATTTGTTAAAAGTAATTTGTTTTGTGGTAGTATTCTCTGGTGGAGTAATGAATAAATGGAATATGATAGATCGTGAGAGAATAAAGTATGTGATGTTCCAATCTGATTGAATAAAGTATTCTATTATATTTATTGTGTATGAATGTTGTGTATGACAGTTGTAGGATTTTAACAACTGCAGGGATATCTTCGTATTTTGAAAATTGAGCTATTTTAGGAAAGTTTGTATGATCTTGGTAGAGTATAAGTAAGATGATTGGTCATTTTGGTACAGGGCTGAGAAAAGGTGTAGTGTTGGTAATGGTAGATAGCAGAGATAAATGGGATGGTGGCAAACGTTATCACAGAAGTCATGATGATGTTGTGAAATGCAAAGACATGCCTGTAGCAACAGTGGAGATGACTGACACGTATTAGAAAGTGTCATCGTTTCATAAACTGATGGAGAGTATAAAAATTCGTCTATCTTTCTCTCATAAATTGTCTACAGTTTTAAAGAGAGAGAAAAGTGGTTCGCATATCATTGTCAAGGAGAGGAGGCGTTTGAGTGTTGATTGTATTTTGAGAAAGACATCTTCATCGAGTGATAGAAGGTTGTTGAAGAGGCGATGGGAACCCTCGTATTCGAAGAGACATCCGGGTAAAGCAGAGGACTGCTGCTCAGCAAGTAAAGGTTGGTGATGAAAAACTTTTGTCTGTTTGATTTTGTAAGTACTATGTGTAGAAATCATTAAACGCTGGTAATCTGTGTAGTTGGTTTTAGAAACTAGGGTTTTCAGAGGATTTTGAAAAAATAAAAATGAGACAAAGTCTTGTAATATAGGATTTGTGTATATGTTGTGTTAGAGAGAGAAAATGTGTTTATTGTAGAAGAAGAGGGAAATTTGAAATAATTTGATTTTGCCTTTTTGGTTTGGGATTTAGGGAAATAGACGTGTTAACTGGGGAGAAGGTGGGTCTATTTGTAACGTAGTGATAATGATAAAAAAAATGTCTTTGTATCTGTAGGTTCAGTATGCGTTCTAAACCTAGTATTCCTGCTAGAAAATTCGTAGTATCGTCCAGTTCTGAGGAAACATCATCTTCAGGAAGGGGGGACGAGTGTAGTATAATTGAGGAAACTATTAATAGTGTAGGGACGACGATAGAGGTGGTGGGGCCCAGTAGATCTGAGGGCGTAAAGGAGAGGGAAGATGAAAGGGAGAAAGAGATAGTCCTTTTTATATAGCCAGAGGGGGTGGATGTAGGGAAAGAGTACTTAATAAATAAAATGAAATATCCAGGAGAGTGGGGAAGGTACGCGGAGGACCAAGGTCTATGGTTCAGTATCTCTGTAAAAGGGGAGGAAGCAACGTACTATCAAGTTCCATATTTGGAAAAGTGGAAGAAGGATAAAGGTATTAGTAAGGGGGTTAACCTTTCATATTACAATGGGCTTGGGTTATCAGGCCCAAGTGTGGGTTTTTTATGTTTCTTGAATTAGGTCATATACGGCCTTAGAATTCTGTTAACCAATTTTTAGAAAGGGGTCATGAATGCGTTACAGTGCTGCCATGCCCAACTAAATAGGAATGTGTATTAGATAATGAGAGTATGTGAGGCACTAAATGAAAAATTTGAAGTTTTGCAAGTTTAAGTATATTGAGGGTCGAAACAGTGGTTACCTGTATAGTGACTCGGCTAGGTCAAAATTCTTTGATTTTGAGTCTGCGGGTAGACCATGGAATAACCACCTTGTATGGGTTGAGGGGAGCCGTTTGTAGGTTCCAGATGAACCAGCACTCGAGTTGAACCATAGATATTTTAATCTGAGTAAGTAATGTTGACCAGCCTTTGAATAGTTGATAGCTATGTTCGCATGTTGTGTAACTGATATTGTGTTCCTCTTATTTTGCAGAGCCCAAACCTTTGGCTACTCTGGATAAGACTAGTCTGTTTGATTGTGTTGCTCAGGACCAGGACAAGCTAACAGAGGTACTCAGTGAATTGGGTATCTGAAGGCATAAAAGAGTAGATTTGATAGTACCAAAAGTTCAGCGAGCTCAAGAAAAATAAGCTATGGCCGAGGGGAAGGCTGTAGAGACCGTTGCTGGCTTGCTGAGTTCTCCACCTTTTGTACCTCAGACTATCAAGCGGCTTACTCATAAAGCCCAAAAGCCAGCATAACAAAGTAGCTCTGTTACTGGGGTTGTGCCCACAGAATAAGAGATCGCCAAGCCTGTTGTTGGTAGAGTGTATGAAAAACTTGAAGTGAGCATGTCTGCGCTTGGGGACGTTAAGAAGAGTTTGAAGAGGAAACGGCATGTGGAGGAGGATAGTGATCGAACTAACTCTCATACTGCTGCTAAGATGAAATAGTTGGAGCTGAGATACTGTCAAATGCTCGGGACAAACTCACAGAAGCTCGGGGATGAGTATCTCGAGCACACATTCGCGGTATGTTGTTGAAAAATTGTTTAATTGATATTGTCTTCGAACTGAATGAAACTTGTTGAACTGATTCTTCTATTTTTGTTATATTGGTAGATGTCAACAATGCTGAAGGGGGTCAGACAATGTTTGGACAAGAGAGGCCAAGAATTTGACGTTCTGACAGTGAAGTTTGAGGCTCAGTCATTTCGCGTGAAGGAGCTTGAGGGTGACCTTCAGTTGGAGAGAGAGAGGAGGGCTGCCGATGTTGCTACATCTGTAGAGAAGTTCAATGAGGTGTTAAAGCAAGACAAGCTCATGTCTGATGCGGTTGCAGCAGTCTTAGTGGAAAGAGACCACTTTATCAAATCGTATTATTATTTGGGGTTGAGTCTTGATGATGTGGAGTTGTCCTGGAATGGTAAATATGCAGAGATCGAGCTCTCTGCTAAGGAGGAAGAGATGGCTGGTGATGCTGCTAGTGCGTCTGAGATCCTTCAGGTAATGCAGAGGCAGTCTATACTATTGAGCAAACTGTGGATCCTCTGTTGGAACGTGCTAAAAAATTTCTCTCTCCAGAGAAAATGCTAAAATCTCCTTCCGAGATAGACATTAGCAAGCCTCTTTAAACGTTCTGTGGTATCTTGTCTTCTGTTTTTCATCTTGCATGACTTGGATGTGATAGTACTCTGTATAATCGTGCACTATTTACTTTTTGAGTGATATTTTGAAATATGTTTTTTGTAAATTTTGGTATTGAAATAAGATATTTGCATTCTGTGTAGAAGATAGAGTGTTTGAGAAAAATGAACTCCAAATTGGAGAAGTCGCTAAGTAGAGCGATGGACTCCGTGGCCCGTATTCAACAGGTACTTAACAAAATTGAATACGAGAGAAGGCAATTTAAGTTAAATTTAGAGAAAACCTTTAAAGAGTTATATGACCTTAATTGTAAATATGCTAAGATAAAAGTAGATAGAGACAAAGTTTCAAGAAAGGAAGAGGAAAGTGGGGTATTAGTTTGAAAACTGAAAGAGTTGGTTTGTTTTAACGACCCAAGTGATAAGACGAGGTGTCAGAGTATGTTATTAATTCTAACTTAGTATTTTGAGGTCGAAGTAGATAGCGAGCGAGGGTTAAAGGAGGCTTATATAGAGCTTTTGAGGGAGAGAGGTGTAGTTCTAGACCCAGCTCGAGTTATGTTTTTAGCTCAAGAAGCACGCAATCGTCATAGTTTAGAAGCAAAAAAATATTCAGCTTGGGATGGTATGTCTGTTGTATTGGATGATGTAGAACCTTTATCTGATGTCTTTGGCTTTATGTAGGATCGGAGGGCCATGAGGATTGTATTTTTTAGGATAAGAAAAGAACAAATAGAGGTTCAAACATAATTAGAGGGTGAGGTAAAGGGGTTATAGGATGAGCTATCGCAGTACGTGGAGCAAAAATTGTCTTTAGCAACGCGGCTGTCAAAAGAAGTGGTTGTTCGAATGAAGGTAGAGGCGAAAATGAGGGTTTTAGGTGTACTACTGAAAAATACGCACCAACGGTTGCACGAAGCACAAATGATATTAAAGGAGCATCTATGCCCCTCGCGAACAAAAGTTGCTGCTTAAACGAAGCATGAACGTCATATAGATAGTGTTGTCGAGGTTTATGGGGGGGACTATCTAGAGTAGAGAACGCATTTAGGAAGTTTGTAGAGGAATGTGGGAAGGATTTTTAAGTAGAAAATTTCAAAGTAGAAAACCGGTGGTTTATCGGAGGTGAAGGAGGAATCGTTGGTGACCACTCCCGCCCGAGGTCGTGGGAGGAAGAGGTCTAGCGTCTGATATCTCAAACGCGGCACAAATAATGTTAACAAGAGGTCATAACTTTTACCATGCCGGTAGATATACAGGCTTCGAATAGGAAGGTCGTGAGAGACAAACGACGGCTATCTCCTGTCCGGAAGGGTCACAAAATAGATTAATCTTGTTTTTTCGTGGCTAGCCCTTCGTAGTGTTTGAAAATATAATTTGTGTTTAGTGAGAATAGAATGATGTATCTAACTTGCTCATACATTATATTCTTGATGTAGTTTTGCCAACTGTAATATGCGCTCTGTTGTTATGAAAAACTATTATAAATATAATCATTTATGAATAGGTGGACCTGACTGCTATACAAAGTCAGTGCGACGTATTACATGTCGAGAATGAACAAATGCGTGCTGAGCTAAAATCGAGTCAAGAAGCCAAAAAAAGTGTTATTGAGGCTGAAGAAAAATTGAGGGCGGAGATTAGTGAAACTCTTCAAGAGAAAGAGGCGGTAATGTCTGTCAGTTTAAGATAGATAGAGAGTTTAGAGGAAGCGATAAGAAAAAATGGCGTTGGAGTTGGAAGTGGGTCGGGAAAAGTTAGTCAACAAGGTGTTGAATTGTTATTTGCGCGAACGCAAATTGCATAACTGTTAGTTGCATTAGAGGCTGAAGGAAATAATGTGAAGGAGCTGCAGTTTCAAGTAAATATGCTTGAAGCGGAGATAAGCGATGTTAGAGCTCGTGCTCGTAAATATAGAGCATTGTGGTTGGTTACTGGGATGGCGGGAAAGGAGATGGAGGAGGTTTGTGCTCAACTGAATGAAGTCATAAAGAAGGACTGGAACAAAATATGTAATCTAGAGCAGCTTTCGCAAACGCGGTGTCTGGATATCTTGGAATACCAGTCTGAAAATGACAGACTTCGAAGCGTAAATACGAAGCTGGAGGAGGATCTGTTGCGGCTGGAGGTAAGTTATGAATCGAAGTGGGTAGAATGTAAAGGTTATGAAAATTTAGTGCCTTTGATTTATCATATGGATGAATTCATGACCGTATTAGAAGCTCAGAATTCGGATGTGTATTGTGCAAAACAACAAGTGGATGATCGTTGTAAGCAGCTAGAAGACGCACTGAAGGAAACGCAGCGTAAGCTGAGCAAATTCCTTCTCGGTAAGCAGGTGAAAAATGAGGCAGGTAGTAGTCATGAGAGAGAGATGGTTGCAGTAATATCATTTTTTGCAGCTGAATTGAAGAGACTGGAAGCTGAAAGTCAAAGGGTATATGATTGTTTAACTGCTCAAAGTGTAGAATGCGAGATGGAGGTAATCCGAACTGTATTTTTAAAACCCATGATTTCCAGAATTGGACTGTTTAAACAGAAAATGGTTAGAGATGGAAAGAAGATTGTTGTGGGGAGGATGCCAGAATTTATGTGTCAAAAGTTACATAGGAGTGATGTAAAGGATGCGTCAGACCCTTCTAATGTGGGTAGCGAGTTAAATGACAGCTCTAGAGAAGAATGAGAAATGTGATTATATTGTATGTATACAAACAGGGAAAAGTTATGGATGTATAAAGAGATAGCTAAGGGCGAGTAGTGAGCTGTACTAACCGTGTGAGGTAGCAACGATAATGTATGTAAAGCAGCGTGATATGTGATCGGTTCAGCTCAACTGGTAAACTATTTGTGATGCATGAGTTGATCAGTGTGGCCGAAGCATCAAAATGATCCGTAATGTAGTTTAGATGATCGATTTGGCCGAAGCAACAAACGATCTGTAATCTGTGTATATAAGTACTTGTTAGATATGTCGGGAGAAATACTATAGTATAGGGTAGTCGAACACAAGTATTTCATTGGTGTAGGATTGACGTACATCGAATGCATTAGATAGATCGGTTTGGCCGAAGCAACAAACGATCTATAATGTATTTAGACAATCGATTTGGCCAAAGCAACAAATGATTTGTAATCTGTGTATAGAATATTGGTAGGGCAATTGAACACAAGTATTTTGTTGGTGTAGGATTGACATACAGCGAATGTATTAGATAGATTAGTTCGGCCGAAGCAACAAATGATCTGTAATATATTAGATGATCAATTTGGCCAAAGCAACAAATTATCTGTAATTTATGTATAGAAATTATGTAGGGCAATCGAACACAAGTATTTCATTGGTGTAGGATTGACGTACAGCGAATGTATTAGATAGATCGGTTTGGCCGAAACAATAAACGATCTGTAATGTATTAGATGATTAATTTGGCCAAAGCAACAAATGATCTGTAATATGTGTATAAATTTTTGTAGGGCAATCGAACACAAGTATTTCATTGGTGTAAGATTGACGTACAACGAATGTATTAGATAGATCGATTTGGCTGAAGCAACAAACAATCTTTAATGTATTAGATGATCAATTGGGCCAAGGCAACAAATGATCTATAATCTGTGTATAGAAATTATGTAGGGAAATCGAACACAGGTATTTCAGTGGTGTAGGATTGACGTACAACGAATGTATTAGATAGATCGGTTTGGCCGAAGCAACAAATGGTCTGTAATGTATTAGATGATCAATTTCGCCAAAGCAACAAATGATCTGTAATCTGTGTATAGAAATAATGTCTGGCATAGTAGAAAGTACTTAGATGTCTTCATCAAACAGTAATCTTTTATTGATGTGAGCTCGTCATACGAAATGATAGATTGGTTTGGAGAAAAATATACTGTGGCAGATGTGTTATCTTCGATACAATTTTAGTCTCCTTGTGTTCCAAGGATTAAGTACGTGATCGTCATGCTCAGTGGTGAGGTCGTAAGAACCGAGGCCGCTTTTCCCGATGATGACAAAAGGACCTTCCCAGTTTTTGGATAGCTTCCTAGTGTTGAGCTCTTTGCGATGTTTTGGAATCTCCCGAAGGACCAGACCCTTGATTTCGAACTCTCTATGTCAAGCGCGTTTGTTATAAGATCAGGCTAAAGCATGGTGATACCTTCCCAATTTCATGATTGTTTTTTCTCGAGTCTCTTCGATTCAGTTCATATTACATGCAAACTTGAATTCGTTTTCTTCATCGGTCATGGTATGGTACCGAATAGGGTGATAATACTGAGTAGGGATGATTGCATCAGTGTCGTAAGCCAGAAGGAAGGGTGTGCATCCAATTGAAACTCGAGGCATAGTTTAATACGCCCATAACACATGTGGTAGCTCCATGACCTAATTTCCTTTCTTTTCTGTTAGGTGCTTTTTGATTCCATCTACAATAGTGTGATTAGTGATCTCGGTTTGGCTGTTCCCTTGCGGGTAATACGGATTTGAAGGGGAATGTATGATGTTGTATTGATTGAGGAATTCGATGACTTTGGAGCCAATAAACTGAGGTCCATTGTCGATCTTGATGAGATGGGGGAAGCCAAATCGAATGATAATATTTTCCCAGATAAACTTGATGACTTCATCTTCCCGTGTGCGGCATAGAGGGACTGCTTCTACCCACTTAGTGAAGTAATCTGTTGTGACTAAGAGATGTTTATGTTTTCCTGGTATAGTAGAAAACTCGCCGACAAGGTCGAGGGTCCATCTTTTAAATGGCCATACAACATTGTTGGAATGTAGTTCTAAAGCTGGAGCTCAAATTTGTGGACCATGACGTTGACAGGCATCGCATTTTCATGCGAGCTCGATTGCTTGAGCTTTCATTTTAGGCCAGAAGATGCTTTGAGTAAGAGCTCGGTTGGCTAAAGATCTTCCTGCTGCTTGAGAATCAGAAGTGTCTTCATGTAGTTCATGTAAGAAATTTTGAGCTTCTTTGTAAAATAAGCATTCAAGATACGGCCCTGTGACCGAAACCTTGTATAAAAGACCGTTTTCGACGATGTAGTGTTTGGCGTTATCCAGTATGCGCCTTCTCTCAGTAGGGTCTTGTGGGAGTTCGCCATCAAATGTGTTCTTGGTACTAATATACTTGAGGAAAGGTCGTCTCCAATCGTCCTCATCCTCTTCAATTCCCCCAGTATTAACAAAATTCGAGCTAATGACATTAATGTTGGGGTTTGATATTACTTCAATCTTGAGATACCGAGCTTCTGAGCCAAGGACTCCTGCGAGATATGCGAGGAATCCTATTTTTTTGCACGGGAAATGTTCGATATAAATTTTCTTGAATCTACTCATTCTGTCGGCTACTGCGGCTGTGTAATCTATCATTTTCCCATTCTTCTGGAATTTTTATGCGTAATGGTCTACAATGAGCAAAAAGTTCGTATATCCAGACAGCTCGGATACACCAATTTCTAGATCCATATTTAACCCATGAATCATTGCCTCTTATTCTACTGCATTGTTGGTAGCTTTGAAATTTAATCGGATTGCCTTTTCAATTCAATCATTAGAAGGTGTGATCAGCATGATTCCGATACCTGATCTTGTGGGTCCAGAGGATCCATCAGTTAGAAGACGCCATCCCTTCTGCGTTATCCAGTCTGTCCTTTCATCGAGTTGTTCTTCATAAATTTATGCGATGTCTTCTTCCCAGTTAGGATCTTCTACAGGGAAGTCCGCAAGGAAATTTGCTACGGCTTGACCCTTTTCAGAATGTCTGGGCCCAAATCGGATGTCATACTCGCCAAGAGTTACTGACCATTGCTGGACTCGTCTTAATTTTTCTCGTTTGGATAACATTTCACGTAGAGGGTAGTTGGTCACTACTCGGATTGAATGGGCTTGGAAGTATTGTCGAGATTTATGTGAAGTGTAGACGAGAGCCAAAAGCAGTTTCTCAACCTTGCTGTATTGGGATTCTGCTGGAGTGAGAGTTTTATTGATGAAGTAGACATGCTTCTCAGTTTTCTCATCAAGCCGTATGATAACAAAACTTAATGATTCTTCAGTAACTGCAAGATAGATGGTGAGATCTTCCCCTTCGCTAGGTATACTCATCACTGGTGGCGAACCCAAGTAAAGTTTTAGCTGCTGAAAGGCTACTTCGCACTCCGTTGTGCATTCGATCTCGTGGTCCTTCTTAGGTTTTTATTTTTTGTCCCCTCGCATAGTAAGTTGAACAACCATCAACAGAGATCAGACGATTTTGAAACGAAACGGTTTATTACGGTAATCTTCCCTACTAACTTCTGAACGTCTTTCTTCGTTATGGGGGAAGGCATAGATAATAGTGCGCAAATGCGATCTGGATCAGCTTCAATACCTCCCTTGCTAATTAAGTGGCACAAGAATTTCCCTGATTGAACTCCGAACTGGCATTTGTCTGGGTTGAGTCTCATCTTGTAGAGACGGAGAATATTGAAGGCCGTGTGTAAATCTGCAATATGGTTTTCCTTCTTAAAACTTGTGCACAACATATCGTCTATATATATATATATGCCTCCATTGTTTTTCTGAGGTGATCCTTTAACATTTGGGTCATCAATCGCTGGTAAGTAGCTTCAGCGTTCATGAGACCAAATGGCATGACTTTGTAGCAGTATAGGCAGTGTTTTATAATGAAAATTATTTTCTCTTGGTCTTGAGGTAGTATAGGTATCTGGTTGTAGCCTGATGCGACATCCATCATAGACAGGAGTTCGTGTCTTGATGTAAAGTCGAGCAGATTATTTATGATAGGGAGTGAGAAACTGTCCTTCAGAGTATGCATGTTCAGGTCGGTTAAATCCACGCATACCCTGATCTTCCCATTCTTCTTCGGTACCACTACAATATTGGATATCCATTCAGGATAATTGGCCTTGAGGATAAAACTGACTTTGATAAGTTTTTCAATTTCCTTGCTGACTTCATCGCGAAGTCTAGGTGTTAATGTTCTCTATTTTTGTTTGATGGCTATGACTTTTTCCTTCAAGTTGAGTTTGTGACAGGCCACATTCGGATCGATACTCAGTATCTCGTGAAACGTCCAGGTGAAGATGTCGTTGTTTTCTTTAAGGAACTGGATGAGAGTGTCACGCTCTGCTGAGGGCAGATGGGTGCTAATATATGTCTCACGCTTGGGTCCACTGATTTCAACATATTCATTGATCTCTGCGTTGGGCAGATGTTTCCCTGCAGTGTTAACTGTATAGTTTTTTGTAATGTTTCCTGTTGTCTTTTGTAATTGTTATGCGAGTTGATGCTCGTAATGTTCTAGTTCTATGATGACAGAATTTTTGCATCATTGTGCTAATTTCTGACTTCCTTTTATCTCGTAAACGCTACCCTCCCACTCAAAACGTAATGCCAAGTGGTAGGTTGATGGAATAGCGTGCATATTGTGTAATCAGTAACGACCCATGATCCCTAGCTAACGGGATTTCGCATTGACGACATAAAAGACAACGTCAAAAGTCACCGGACCTGCGGTGATGGGGAGTACGATCTTCCCTACGCGTTCCTCCTTAGACCTGTTAAACCACAAACATCAACGTCGCTGGGTTGGACCTTATCGGCCATACCCATCTGGTCGATCGTGCTCTGAAAAAGGAGTCAATGGTGTTGCCGGTGTCTACCATCATTATATGAAGCACCATGTTCCGCATTTTCAACATGATCACCAAGGTATCATGGTGAGGATAGTTGACATGCCACTCGTCGCAATCATCAAAAGGGATCCCAGTTTGCTGAGAGGTGGATACTACAATTAAACGAGCTTCTTTATCTTACATGGATAAATCGTGACATTGGGAGATACGCCTTCGCTTGCTTCTGTTTGATTCTTTGATGACCTGGGTCTCCACGAGATGGCAGAGCGAGAAATGGTACAAATGTTTTCGACTGCGGGCTCTTCAACTTACACAGCTTCAGTGGGGTTTTTATAACTCCCGTTCTTATAACTCTCCGCGTCCACTATGTACACGTGCATTCGTCCATCTGCAAAGATGTACTCCAACAACCGTTTTAAGGTAAAACATTACTCTGTCTCATGATGTTGGACCTTATGGTGGATGCAGTATTGTTTGTTCTCGATCGGCTGTAGGTACTGTGCATTTTGGAAGAATCTATCTTTCTATAATATATGATATATGTTGGCTATAATCACATTCATCTTTGGAAGGTAAGGCCTAGGCAAGTTACTCCCCTTCCGGGGCCACTCGTCGTTGGATTTGGTTCGTTTTCTGTCTCCTCCCTGATTTGATGTCCGATTCAAATCGGAATGGTTTGACTGATCTCGAGCTGCCAGTATTGATTTCTAAGATTTTTGCCTGTCGAACACCATCCACTCTAGGTCGATGTATCTGTTGACATTTTTTATCATGTCTTCTAATGTCGTTGGTTTGTTGAGGACGAGGTACTCCTTTGCTCGGCCATCGACGAGTAAGGCGTTGGTGAAAGCGGAAATAGTGATCTTCAGGTCGAGTCAATCTACTTTTCGAGCTAATTCCATAAACTTTATGGTGAACGTCTCAAGTTTTTCTCCTGGCATCTATTTTAGGCTAAAAAGATAATATAAGTTTTCTTCTTTATCCCTGTTGTGCGAGTAATTCTTGACGAAGAGTTCGCGCAATTGTTCAAAAGTCATGATAGATCATTCAGGCAGTGTGTGGAACCATCGTAAGTGTTCGCCTGACAAGCTGGTAGGAAAGAGCCGGCATAGAATGTGGTTGGACATGGAATACTAGCCTAGAGTGTCCTGAAACTCTTGAACGTGTTCCATTGGATCAGTCCCTTTGTACTTTCGGATCTTAGGAGTGTGGAACCTGGTAGGGACCTCACCGTCCAAGACCTCTTGGGCGATTGGGCTCTTCTATAATCTGTTGTGGATCCCTTTAGTCGGTGTGTGGGCTTCGAGCAATTCCTTGATCCATTTTTCGACATGCTCCTGAGTAACATATTGTCAAGCTGTGATTGTTGGTCGTATGATGCACCCTTCTCCAGGGTTGTGGTCACCACTTCCTTCACTTAGACGTTCCTTCGCCGGAACTCAAACTCTTCGAGGTAGATTTTCAGTATGTCTGGTTCCCACCGGGCCACCATCTACCTCCTGTTGGATCTCCTGGATCAGGGGGATCCATATCCTGTTGTTGACGGTTGGAACGAAGTGCACCTCCTGTGTGAACTCCCTTCGGAGGAGGCCCTATTCTGTCATGGATGGAAATCCGCGAGCCCTCAGGTTGTACGGCTTTGTTCTTCTGGGTGGCGACCTGCTGACCTTGTAAGACCATTAGCGCATCCTGAACACTTGCGAGTTGTTGTTCCAGGGCTGCACGCTTTTCTGTTTCTGAGTTCAGAGTGGCCCTCAGGTCTGCTAAAGCTGTGTTCTCCTCCACCTGGACGATCGGCGTGCTTTGACCTGGAGGTGACATTCTGAGAAAAGGTGATCAGTGGCGTTTGAGATAATGAGTTTGAGAATTTCGGTTCCCATAGACGGCGCCAAATGTAATAGTCTAATTCTGGAATACGGACTTAGCCTTTACACCAAATGTATTTAGAGCGTTCAAGAATAATAGACAATGAACAACAAGACGGTTTAGGGTGGAAAACCTTTAAATATGCTAAAAACCACGACCTCTTCTGAGGATTTTGAGAAAGTGATGATCTTATTCGGATTGCTAGTCTATTACAATGAACGATTTGAAAATGTAGGATGATAGAGCAGGAACTTTTCAATGGTGATCATTTTATCCTCTATTTGCAGTTCTCCAGGTCCTCTTATAGGTCCTCTAATATGACCGTTTGATGACCATAAAGTTCCTTAATGATGAACGTTACAAAGTAAGTGTGAGATATTATTTGACCATGTTATGTAATGCTCTAACCCTTGCCATTGTACAACGGCTCTATTGCTGACTGTAAGTTCCATGCAGACAGAGGTCGAAAGTGATGTCTCAAACTAGGGAAAGTTTGGTTACATCTTTAGTAGTGCTTCATGTATGTTGATGAGATCGAGGGTGAGGTTTGAGTCCGAGATACGAAATAAGTTATTACAAGACAACTCTTAACCAATAGCATGAGTATTGTTAGGGATGAGTGGTATTGGTTGAGAAACTCGTTTTGTACATGTTTGTGATTGTGCCACGTGCTCTGTTGTTGAGGTCGAAAGTTCGTCTGTAGTTCGAAGATGAAGCATGAGCTCATGATGCGGCATAAGCCACTAGTACGTGCTTTGTTGTTGAGGTCGAAAGTTCGTCTGTTGTTTGAAGATGAAGCATGAGCTCGCAATGCGGAATAAGCCACTAGCACGTGCTCTGTTGTTGAGGTCGAAAGTTTGTCTGTAGTTTGAAGATGAAGCATGAACTCGCGATGCGGAATAAGCCACTACAATACCCTTATTGGAATGAGTTTTTGCAAAAGTACGTGAAAAGTGTAACAGCATACCATGCTATTGGAGATGCAGTTAGGAATTTGATTAGTGTTGTAATAGGGTTAGTTTTGAAATGTAGGGTTATCAAGGAATTGTGTTTAAATTTAATTGGGAGTTTGGTCCGAAGTTTAATTAAATTGTAATATTTTAAGAGACCCTTTGGAGTTAAAAGAATGTCGATTTTCTTTCACCAACAGTGATTACAGCAATAAAGTTTGCTTTTGTGGAGGGTACGACAACGGGGTCCGGTATGATTTTGAGGTATTGTGGTGTAAAACATGTAGATTTTGTTCCTGTAATTCATAAACCTGATTAAAGAATCAAAATTAAGTTGACTTAATGCAAAAGAAGCTAAAAATTGTTAGACAAGGAGAGGTGGAACAAATAAAATACTGTACGCCACATTATTTGTGTATAATTATTGCATGATTGCTAAAAATTTGAAAGGGGCAATCATATCGTAAGCCATGTGAGCTAAAAGGGTTTAATGGTGTCGGTGTGGAATGTATTATATATATATATATATATATATATATATAGGTAAAATAAAAAAACACAAAAAAAATAAAGATCAATCCAACTAATTTTATATAAAAAAATAAAATATATTATTTAAACTCAATAATAACTTAAAAATAATACGTTTGCATGCGCATGCAAAATTGCTCATATTAAGAAGAAATAAAATAATGATAAGTGAAAACTGATGATATGAATCCAAGCTATAACAGTTTCATTGGTGTCATTGTTCGTTGCTTCTGCAGCAATATTGATGATGGCAAAAAGCCCTTGTCCTCACCTGGGAGAAGATGGCACACTGCTCAGTTAACCATGTCTGTCTGTTTAATACGATACAACATTTTTCATCAGAGAAGGAGAAATCAATGGAAGACACCGTATGTTCATGTTATTCAGAAATTCTAGATGGTACAAACATGTTTTGGGTTTACATTTGAATTGAGCCAGTTCAAAATTCACCACTATAATACAAACTGGGAGAATCATAATACTTTAGTGGTCGCTTGAGGAGAAGACTGTTTTGGAGCTTGCACACAAAGTCACAACAGAACAGATGACAGAGGAAGCTAATCTGAACAAAAATAACAATCATGCTCTAATAAGTACTTAAATACCAGCATTGTTCTCGTACACAAACCATTCAACAATAAACAAATCAAAATAAAGGATTTGATAACTTATGGATTCTCCTAACGAGGAAGGTGCCATGTACCTCTCTAGATTTCCTAAGATTATGGGAGAAAAACCTCACACATACTCTGCCAATCCCATAAAATGGTTGGGGCCAGTTGTTGCTAAATATTAATTGCTTGATTACTGCAGCTCAAGAGATTTGGTAGTCCCAGTCAAATCCTAATTACTTGATTGACGGAGCTCCGGACGTACAAAATCTGCATCAGCTGGTACTGATATGTCAACCGTGGGCCTCAATTGAGCGCATACTTGAATGGCGCCGTGAATGGGGTCAGACAAGAAGTTGCTAATGAGATCCTGGTTAATAGGTGCCTTGTTGTCAACTGCCACCAAGGCCTGTTGGGTAAGAATGTAATCAAATCGTGGGGCCCACTTCCTCGATCCCAAACGTGCAGTTGTAGAGCAGTTATCAACCATGAATGACACTCCCCGTGCATGCATGAAGGGGTTCAAAGAATCGACGGATTCAATCACGCTTTCATTGATGATCTCCGAATATGAATGTCCCTTCTTTCTCAAAACCTCAATCTGAATTTATAGAAGATAATGTAAGCTATAAATAAATAATACAAACAAAAAATTATCAATCTCAAGAAACCAAGTTTAAGAAGTAGAATCAATGGGTCAATCACTAAGGGCAATGGAATCTTACCTGAGCCATCATTAAGGCCACAAAAACCCCAGCAGTAAAAGGATTCAATGGTCCCAAATCACCTGCGGGCCTTGTTGAGCGAACTCGCTCACCAACAATCCACATTCGTGTCTGATCAATCTTGCCCATTGGGAAAGCTGGCAGACCCTCCTTGTCCTGATCATAGATGATACAACAGAGAATCAATTACCTGCTTACCTAAATTACTTGGGGTTGAATAGATAATGGTATACAATGTAACAGGGATAGATGAATATAATTAAGCATTGTTTGGACAAGGGGTACACATACATAAAACCGACGCCCTGCTAACACGACGCTGCGGATCTCACTCCCACTAGCAACATCCTCATAACACTCATAGAGAATGTCCATACAAGGATAGTACGAGGCACTATATGCAGCCTGGAATTCCTTCTTACCCTCCTCTGACAAGGAATTGTATACGGCCAACATTCCCTGTTGTAATCACAAAAACAACGAATATTGATGATTGTATACCATTTTTTCTCTAAATTTATACAACCCTATATGAATGAGAAAATATCCTCAAAGAAAAGGATAATTAGAAGTCACAAAATTCGGCTATTTATTGTAAAAATTGTCAGACTTCACTCATATTAGCCAAATTTTGCCGGACTTTCCTGAATTGAGCCTTGGCCAAAATATTCACACTAAGGGTAAGCATGGGCCGGTTTTGTACCCAAATCGAAACCGACGCGAACCGATGATGAGACACGTAAAACCGAAATCAAAACCGATCTGAAATTTGTAGTAGAAACCGAACCGAAACCGAAACCGGCCAACTCGTAGTGGAGAGAAGAGCATCAGGTCTCTCTTTCTCAATAACTTGCTTGACTAACTCAGTCGTCATCGGGGTAATATACGTTCAATCAGCCAAGTCGGGGTCGGTCATAATTGTAGCAGGATTCGAATTTATAAGAATAACTTCATACCCATCTTCTTTCAAAGCTTTACAAGCAAAGCCCCAATAAAAAAAAATCCCATTCCCACAAATCTCCACAACTTTCAACCATAACTCTTCATCAGTTGGAAACCAACCCATTGCATTAGTAATCAAATAAGGTGGAATCACAGAACAAAATCCAACAACAATACATGCAACGAATTAAACCTCACATATCAACTAAACCTTCGATCCCTCACAACCCCAACAATCAAAGCAACAAATGTAACAAAACCCACATACGGAATCGACTTGTAGAAGTTCAAAAGAGGTAAAATTGGATCATAAACAACAGGTAAGAATGGGTGCATCAGGAAGTTTTTGCGAACCGATAACCAACTGTTGAAGAAAGGGATCATGTAGGTTGTTGCAGTGATCAACCTATCTTTCGCAGGAACTGTTTGATGGGTTGCCTCACAGACGATTTTTGAGAGATGGGGTTTGATTTTGGGGTGATTTGAGGTTTTGGGGGAATTTGAGAGATGGGTTGTTTGATTATGGATTGATTTGAGAGGGAGAGAGGTTTTGAGAGATGGGATATGGAGATTGATTGATTTTAGGGAAGTAATATGAAGGAAGAAGCTACTTCAGACTCCGATAAGTTTGATATTTTTTTTCTCTCTCATAAATACTATTCAAGGGTAAAGAGGTAATAAATCGGTGCGGTTCGGTTTTATTCGGGTTTAGCTGTAGCCAAACCGAAACCGAACCGAAGTTGATCGGTTTTAAAATTTTCAAACCGAAACTGAGCCGAAAATCTCAAAAACCAAACTAAACCGAAAAAATGGTTCGGTTTCGGTTCGATTGGTTATCTGCTCACCTCTAATTCACACTATGGTGACCATCATAAAAAAAAACAAAAGTGAAAGACAAGATTGTAACCTCAGTCGAGATGGTCCTTGATATAATTCCTGTGACACACTCCACAGTGTTCTTGTAAGCTAATTCTTCATGCATTTCATTCTCGGTGTATCTTCTAAACAAAGACTCCACAATTCCATGCACAGCACCAAGTAAAATACCTACAAATTTAATATGCAGTAATCAGAGGAAGAAAGTATTATCACGAAGTAAGAAAGATGATATATGCCTACAGAATTTACCACGCTCGCCGAAAATGTCACTCTTGTACTCCTGCTCTAGCGTAGTGACGAATGTAAAAGGAGAACCAAGGGCAACTGACCACCCAAGAGAAACCTCTGTAGCTCTACCATCAACATCCTGCACAACAAGAAAACATAAATTTTAAGTTAAAAATTTAAAATTTCAAAAAATGAACAATACCAAGGTAAGTCTTCAGAAAAACATCAGACCATACCTGGTGGACAGCAAAACTAGCATTGATCCCTGCACCATTTATCTCTTTCCCTTGAACATACAGCCTCCTCACTGATGGACCCATTCCTTTAGGGCATACAGCAATTACACTGATGTTCTTTGGAAAGTCAAGACCCAAAGACTGCAGATGTCCAAGAAGAAACCCATGTGATAAACCAAGTATGCTGTTGGGCTTCATGTGCGAGAAAATTTTCTCATAATTATCAGCCTGCAACACAAAAAAACTTCAGAAATAACGAGAAATGCCAAAAGGTTCAGAAGATGAAATTTGGAAAGTAGCATGTAGAATCAGCAGCATAACTCGATAGACTTTATATTTTATAAAATTATTTGTCAAGCTATTTGGCTCAAGTGCCAATATGCCATCTTGGATTAATTGGTAAAATTACTTGTCAAGTTATTTGGCTCAAGTGCCAGTATGCCATCTTGGATTAATTGGACATGTTTTTCAAGTAAGCAACATGCCTTATGGCTCATCATGAAAAAGTGCAACATTATATTCAGAGAAAATACAAATAATTGTGATATCATTATCAATTTGGATTAAGTAAATAAAATATGGTGTCATACACTAAGTACTAAAACCACAGGTGCTAATCTAGAGTAAGATGCAAACCTGTGCTGCATCAGAAATCAATAGTAACACAAGATCACTGCCAGAGATGGTTTCATATATATCACCAAGAGTTCCAGTCTCCTCAGTAAATCCAACAGCACGTGCTTCATTAAAAGAACGGGAACCCTTCCTCAGTCCAATCTACAAAGTAAACAAAGGAAACCATAAAATATAACCATTTTAATTGATTTATGATACTTCAACCCAAAATATTGTAAGAAATGCTTGTAAGAATATTACCTTGACAACAACGTCAGACTTAGCTTCTGCAAGCGAATCCCTCAAATTTTGAGCTTGAGCAGGACCCTAAACAGGTAAAGAAACACAACCTATATTAAAACACACGTAACACAAGAGAGAAACTTCTTCAGCGGTATGAGGATTGATAATTTCAACATCTGATTATTACAAATAGAAAAAAAATGAACATTAATACAAGAATCACAACTTACGACAAAATAATTGTAAACGTAAAAAACCAAACTCCCTAGAATAATGAGTGTTTTGTGCTCGTAGTTTTAGTACAAATATGTTACCTTTTCACAACATCTCAGTACAACTTTGTACAGTTACAAAGGTTTTAATTTACCTATACACCCGTATAAATATTTGATACATGTATCATTTAGCTCAATTCACTTATTATTCCAAAACTATTTCCATCTCATTACTTTGTAGTTGCTCTTTTCTTCTTCTAATTCAATTTTGCAACATTTCAATGTACTTCGGCACAAACATTACAAATATAGACACATGGATGTTCAAATCATTAACTTATGTCACATTTATGAAGTAAAAAAGACACCTTCATGAGATTCCACAAGCTAAGAAAATTTCATTTTTACGCAATTACCAACATAATAAACACAAAACAGTGATTCACCTGAGACCCCCAACCGATGACACCAATCTGCTTAATCCCTTTGAACGCCTCAGGCAACAAATGGAACAAATCCCTTCCACCCCTCACAATGTACTGTAACAAAAGAATCAAACTTGAGAAATCAAATACCATAGTGTTGATGGGGTTGAAGGGTTTACCTCGTCATGACCAGCGAGGGTGGTTTTCTCCTTCTTAAACACATCAGTATCAAAATCAAGAGAGATAGTGGGTTTGATTGCTGGAACAGCTACCATCATCCGAGTAGATCCAACAATCGAAGATGGAACAACAGTAGTACTAGTAGAGTTGCGAGTTAGAAGGGGTTTTAGGGAATTGGAAGACGAAGAAGAGAGGAATCCCAGATTGGGAGTTAGGGTTTTAGGGAACATCTTAGAAGAGGAGGTCATCATCATTGAAGTAGTAGCCGCCATGATTACTGATTGAAACAAGATAGTGAGTATGAGAGTGAGATAAACGTGTGATGGTTTTATATTTTACCTACACACACAGACCGGGTCTGTTCTGACTTGTTAACATAGAGATTTGTGTGATTTCAGATCTATAGGTCGAACAGGGGATTTTGAGTCACAAGCGCTGCGACAGGTATTATTGGATTTTCCAAGTTTGATTTGCGATCAGGCTCCTAGAGGTTATGCATTCGACTTGTACGGACCAACCTTAAGTTGGTTGTGCTGCTAAACTCAAGTTTTTAGTTTTTTTTTGTTAAGAGTAACTGGAGGATGTGTTGATACTACTTCGAAAAGAGATTACAAACACCTAGAAGAACAATGGTCTACAATGGAGAAATGCAAAAACAGTGAACATCATCATCAATTTAAATTTGGAGTGCAGGATAGAAAGGAGCATGGTCAACTATGAAGAAGAAAAATGGAAAATTATGAGAACACTGTTTTTTTCAACATGCTGCAAAAGAAACTTTCTTGAGACATACAATATAAGCAGTTAATTCTAAATCACTAAATTATATGCTCACATATTGTAAGAAGTTGAATCCCACAAGGGACCTACATTTATTTCATTCCTGAATAACAACACTCAGTTTGGTTTACATAATCCAGCAAGGGCATCATCAATATCCGGCACCCATTTTGAGTATGTTTACAAAGTTTTTCAGACAAACACATATCAACCCCCTCAGTTTCTGATGGTTGCTCTTTCTGACTTTAAAGCTTTCTCTACATGCCAATGCTTAAATGTTCAAACTCCTCTAGGGCGATGCGCAAGCACCAACAGATGTATTACATCAACAGACATGTTAGTTTCCTGCACTGCTTTACACTCTTCAGATCAGATGGAATAAATGCAACACTTCTATTTCAAGTCTATTGTTTCCAAATCTTTTCTTACCCTAAGCCTTCTAAATGTAACCAAATTTTGAGTTTTGGCTGCTTCTAGAACTGTACCAGATTTATCTACCATACATAATAGCAGTTACTGCTGTGCTGAAAGAAGCTGGATTCCTTCATGCACATCAGATGTATCCCTGCTTGGACGGCAACATTCAACATTAGATGGTGTACTGATAGAAGTGCCAGCTAAATCCTCAACAAGTGGACTTCCGTCAGAGGTCGAAGTAGACTCCTCAGAAGATGGCCTGGAGAAATGATTCAGCTCCTTACTTTTCGGCTCAGCATCCAACTGTACATTATTGAATTCAAGCACAGTAGTAGTCTCAACATCGACCTCTGCAGCACAATGGTTGGGTGCAGATTGTAGTGTGTGCTCGTGTTTGGTTGTTTCAACACCGCCAATACCAGTTCCTACTGTTCCTGTTCTGCATGAGGTCGTCAGGTCAATTGGTCCTGCATTAAACAAGTACTGCATGTCAAATTAATAGCACCCTTGAAGAGCAACCAAAACATATTTTAAAACCTCTTGGAGTGAATATAGTTCAACAAGCAAATAAAAGAAGGCCTAAGATTAAGAAAGAGCAAACCTGCTTGTTTGATATCCCAATCTTCTTTCTGATACAAGCGCTTTATTAGTAATGTTGTTCCCGGAAAAATCATCAAGTTGATGCTGTTCAACTTTTCTTTCTCTTCATGTTCCATTGGTTCAAAGCCAAAGCCCACTGTCCAAGTGTCCACTAAGCTTGGAATAGCAGCCACGACGAGCCTTTCAATCTTTAAAGATTTTAACATCTACCATGGACAAGTAGAGCAAAAAACTCAAAACAAAAACAGGTACTTCATTAAGATATAAGAAACCTAAGAAATCAGCCTGGCAAAGCTTAAATTGAAAGAAGCTATTCTACAACCAAATAACAGAGAGGATGATCCCCTGCTTCCTAAGTGCACGAGATATGCTTTCTCATTTATATCTAGATAAAACAAAGATGCGATATTTCAATTGATAATCAGATGGAGGCCTTCACCCCGAAACTACATTGCAAAGCTTTGCACTTATAAAACATTTACATGAAAATGCTCAAACATAAAGTGCATAGATTTCAAATACCTCTTCAATTGCATTTATAAGGCGCCGGCACATTCCTTGTCGGCGATTCTCACTACTCGTTGCAATAAGAGGCAACTCTGCAACCATAGTTCCATGCACCCTGCCCATACGAATGACGACTTTTTATTATACATAACAAATATAGATCGCAGCATTTTGTTAGCAGGTTGTATGACCACCCACAGACTAACCAGCTGACTAAATTGGTATATTCCAAAAACAAGTTCTCTTAATCTGAAAACAAAGCTATAATTACAAGACTAAGACGTAGAGCAATATCTTTTGGCATTGTGATCCCTGCCTAGTTTTTTCAGTAATTATATTTTATATATGTAGCATCGACGCGGGTACACGTGTCAGTATCTCATAAGGGTATGGAGTGTCGGACACGGCAAGAAAAAGAAAATTCCTTATAAATAGTATTGGACACGCGTGCCCGTGTGTCTAAATGTTGGTGTCAAATGCGTGTCAACACGGACAAACCCCTTTTGAAGCCGTCTAAACCCCCAATTCTTCCAATTTTGAACTTTCAACTTCCCCAAATTTCATTCAAAACCTTGAACCCCTTCAATCTACCAATACTCAAGGCTTTAAATCCCTTTAATCTGCCAATAGTCAACGCCTTTAAACCCCAAATTCTGATTGTACGTCTTAAAGTCAAGACCCCAATACCACTGCACCAAGTAAAACCTAGGTGTTAATTGCGGTATTTCATGGTCTTAACCCAAGGATCCAAACATCTCACCATGCTTCAAACAACCATTCTCCGGTTGGGTCTTCACTCTCGAAGCCCAAACTACAAGATCCCCGGGGTCTTCACCCGTGCATCCCATTTTAAGTATGCTCTGTTATGCCGGCGTTCAGGCACCTCTGTAGGCCCCGACTATACAAAGTAACCCAACACAATTAAACACAATCGCGAGGATCCGTACACTGGTGGTTGGTTCTAATACCAAATGTTAAGACCCTAATACCATTGCAAAAGTTAAAGCTTGTTAATTGTGAGGTGTTTAATGGTCTTAACCCAAGGATCCTAACACTTGATCTACTCTTTATCTTCACAAAAAAAAAATTTATTTTTTTTACAGAATAAAACTTTTTCTGATTTTAAAACCAATGGAAATCTTAAATCTATACAGACCTTCACTTTGCAGTATATTTTTTTTTGTGATCTCAACACTACCTTCCTGCATTTAAGAATTTAAATAACATTTCACCAACCTCACCTTTTCCTAACCCATCTTCCAAACCCTTCATAGGATACCACACAAAAAGAAGTTCAACGTTTTCTCATATTCCCTTTTAGATAAAAACTTTTGCCCACCCAAAATTATACAATTACACTATAACAAGGGTTGCCCACCGTGGACTAAATTCTTGGATTTGCCCCTGCATCGCACCACAAGGTTTTCCAACCTCACCTTTCATGAATGGATGATAATGCCCAATACCAAATTACTATGTAAGCCTCAAGGATGGTTGCTTCAACGGTTTGTGCTTTCCCTTCAAAATGCCTAGTGCTCACTTCCTTTCGCTAAACTCATCTACTCGCATATGGCGTGAGGTCCCACAGAACATTACAAATCTTCCTTCTAAAAACTTACACCGTTACGCTTTCAAAGACGTGATAAAACCTTGATGAAATCTATGTTTGAACGATAGGAGCATAAGAGGAGTTATCATAACGGGATTTCTCGAAGCGTGCGGTTCGGAGAAAGGAAATTCTATTTAAAGTAGTTTTCTTCTATAATTACAAGATTGTTTGGGGGCGAACACCAACTAGAGATGAATTTAGATAAAGATGCATGAAAGTGGATCCTTGTGCCTTTTGTATGGTTTAACTGGCGAGTCCAACGACCACTTACTCTTACACTATTCAGTATTTGTTTTCCAATTTATGTTATAGAGCTTTTAATATTTGATGATTTGGTTTCATCTCTTTGATCTCGTATCGTGATTATTTATTTATTTTCAATCTTGGAATCAAATGGAAATTTTAGATTCCGAACAAAAAATCGAAAACTTTTCCATGACCCCCACCCGGACGAAGAACAAGAGTACGGGTTCCCATACATACCAAGTTGTGATTAGTGAATAGATGATGATGTCCAACTTTGGAACTCCGCCAACTCAACACCCTTTATAACATTAATAAGGCTTTGATCATGATAACGGAAATAAAAGTAACAACTGCTAATTGTCTTCGAATTCGGCAGGATGGAGATAATGGAACAAGGAACATAAAAAAGAAATTGTTCATTGTGTATAAGAAGCGCAAAAAACAATACCATGAGAACTCATTATCTTATTGTGAGATTTACATGAAGCTGCATGGAAATCATACACTAGTATAATGCCGTAAACGTTAATCTCTGATAACAACACTAAACGAAAGATATACAAATTTTCAGGAAAAGTATTACCTGATGCATGCTACCGAAATAAGCCCATCTCCCTTCTCCAAGACTGCAGTGTAAAAGCCTTCATAATTTAAACGTGCGAAAGTTGAACTGGAACAAGTATAAATAAAATTTTCAATCATTTGATAGTTGCAACAAAGTTAGGCTGAATATAAATAATATAATTCCTTTCAAAACTAAAAAAACAGTTAAAAGAATATCTACAAAACAATAAACAACTATTTAAAAGTCAACTCATACATCAAGAAAGCATTTATTATACGATATGAGAATCTCAACAATAAGAATAAAAGGAATCAATGCTCATGATAGGAAGTAGAAAAAGTTATATGCTTAATTTAGTTCTGTAATATCCCATATTTATTTTATTTTAAAATTTAAAGGTTTATTAATTTAAAAGATGTGAATTCGTTACTCGTATTCTATAATATTGCCTTCAGGTGCTAATGTTCTTTTGTGAGACCTTACTCCATATGCAATATCATGGGTCAGTGGAAGATAGAAACGATAAACATTTTGAAGTGAAGACAAATACAGTTGAGGCAATCATTTTTGACATTTATATGAAAATTTTATATTAGGGCTTCATCATCCATTTATATGAAAAGTTTATTTTGAGATAATTAATAAACTGATATATTATGGGTCAACACTCACCTACTTCATGTCTCTCATTTAAAAACCATATCCTACTTTAATTAGGAGTTTATTCTATTTAACTTATTTCAACTTTAGTTTATTCTATTTTACTTATTTTTAATTTTTACATGCATGAATAAATAAACTAGTTTCCTATTTAAGCAAAAATTAAGGTTTTTAATTTGAATGCCCATTGTATTCTATAAAAGGAGGCTTTAGGTTTATTATTTCTTTAGAGTAGATTTTCTGAGAAGAAAAGGATTTTGTTAGGTTTTGGGGGAAACTATAAACCTTAGTTACCTTTAAAAAAAACCTATAAACTCTAGATTTGACAATTTGATATAATTCATGATTTGAGGCTCCCCCAAATTACTTCATAATTTGATTTGGTATCAAAGCAGCTGAAAAATCCTAAAGAAAAGATATGGCTGGAAGAAAGAGAATAACGAAGCGACCGCCAAAACCTGAGATAACATAAGGGATATGCTCGCATGTTTAGAGAAACAAATCCATCATTCATTGAGTTTGCAAGTCAATCTTCGTCGTCGTCGCTTCAAAGTCATCTTACCACCAACGTACAACACTAAAGAAGCGTGGTAAAGCAAACCCATTATGGGTACGAACTTAGTTCGCCCCAACAAAAGAGGACAATACCGACGAGTTTCTATATCAGTTTGGAATTTCCGAAGCCAAGACGACTGCAACTAGGATAGGTGTCAATATCACCAGAGTCATACCATCAAAAACCGACATCTCGGTGGTTATGAACAAAACCAACAAAATCGAATTGACGAAGTAAAGTCGATTGAACCAAAAAAATTAACCCTTAGTAGTTTTCCAAAAATTTGACTCTCGACCATCCGAAACGGCGAATAGGAATTGGAAAAAAACGTCATCTAAATATGTGTAGTAAGAAAAAGATGAGAAAGCAGAAGATGAAAACGAGAATGAAAAAGATGATGAAGATAAAGAATTTGAGAAATAAGATATTTGAGAACTTGAACAAGAATATCGATAATTTGGTAAAGATATTTCGTGCCTTGCTTGTGACCAAGCCAAGCAAAATACGTCGCTTGATGGAGATCGGGATATCGTTATACTAAGAACCAAAACCTAAGACTTGCCGATTATGGCAAATGCCGAGGGAGGAACCCATAAGGCCTTCTAGGATATGCATCGTGATTCAGAATCAACATGGTAAGATCCACCAGTCTTAGAATCATGGGAAGGGGTAAAAGAATCACGTCTCAAACCGGCTCCAATATGAGTATTTACGATGCCACGGTAGGACTCGGGTTTAACCCTTTTGTGGCTCTCAAAACCCTCAAGGACGGAGGAGGCAGTGAGAAGTCCATTGACCCCTAAAGGTGAGGAATGCAGGAATAAAATTCATTTCCAGTGTGTTGTCTATCGCGATGAAATCAAGTTTATCTTCCGCCAATCGATTCGGAAAACCCCTCGATATTCGATTACCTTTAGGAAGAGTTTGAAGTCCATTTTGGCAGGCGTGAAACTCAGTTTATATATATGGCTTTGGAAAACTTAAGGATGTTGGTGACAACATCATCCCCCGCTACCGGGTACAATACTTGGTTATACAAAATACCGCCCAAGATTTCAAATTGTGAAGATTGTGCCTATGCTTCAAGAAAATTTCACTAACCAAATTTGATATTACAAATCGGGTCAAAATTTTCTGAGGGGAGAGTTGATACGTCACAAGTTGCCTCACACGCGTCATTCTACTCTCTTCTTTAGAAACCGAGATTTGCTTTAATTGAGAGTTATTCAATTCAATTTTATTTAATTCTACTTAAGTTTATTCTATTTAACTTCATTCCATTTTGCATACATGAATAAAGGAACTAGTTTCCTATTTAAGATGAAGTAGAGTTTCTAATTTAAAGGCATTTGTATTGAATAAAAGGAGGCTTTGAGTTTATTATTTCTTTAGAGTAGATGGTGTGATGAGTAAATAGCTTTGTATCTAAGGGAAATCAATAAATCCTAATTTTATCAATTTCATTAAAATCACAATATGACGTTCCACCAAATAATCTTGTCAAATTATGGTATCATAGCTTCTTAAAATCCATTTCGCACAATGACACTACTTACTGCT
Organism: Kingdonia uniflora; assembly: GCA_014058105.1. Taxonomy (NCBI): domain Eukaryota; kingdom Viridiplantae; phylum Streptophyta; class Magnoliopsida; order Ranunculales; family Circaeasteraceae; genus Kingdonia; species Kingdonia uniflora. The sequence continues at coordinate 1,181,606 of JACGCM010000121.1, forward strand.
TCGTTGTCCACAAGACTCCCTTGTTTAGTTTTGAATAAATTCGAAGACAAAGGCTGATATTTTTACCATTCCTAAAACAGAGTACGCCATGTTCAAGGCACCTTGGCAAAATTACCCAAATATTTTGTAGCCGAACTCTTCAGAGGAGGTAAGAATGATGTGAGATGCCCAGCACGAGGAGGATCCCTCTCGCTCTCTCCTTGATTAAACTACAGGGATGATTCCGCACCGTCTTTGTTTAGGGTTTCAGTAGTTTTCTATAAATAAGGCACCACTTGTATCCCCACTTATATTGTGTTGTTTTGCAAATCGATTAAAAAAATGAATAAAGATAAGTTTGCTTGATTCCAAACAATCCCCCCCCCCCCCCAACAAGGTTCTCCTGAATAAAATAGGTTGCTGAGATGACGCATTGAAATTCTGGTAGTGGATCCAAAATCTAAAATTTCTTTAATCTTCGAGAGGAAATGAAGCCCTTTTCTTCAAGTGCCAAATAGTGTTCATCAATATTTCTCTTCCATGAAGTTGTTTGCAGCACAATACTTTCCACGCCAAATAGTGTTCATCAATATTTCTCTTCCATGAAGTTGTTTGCAACACAATACTTTCCACGCCAAATAGTGTTCATCAATATTTCTCTTCCATGAAGTTGTTTGCAGCACAATACTTTCCACGCATATCATAATTAGGTAACTTCTATAACGTGTTCTCGTGTGCTCAAACTTTCAAGACACACTCTTATTGTTCGGATTCATGATATTAAATTGGCACTCACCTTCTTGTTTCTCTGAAATTGACATAGATGTCTAGATCAAAGCAAATCAACTCACATAGACTTCTCATAGAAAAAGAGACAGCTATACTACAAATGCAAGGAATTCCCTGTACGCTAGGAGTCCTTGTTCAGTGCATCGTGGAATTACCAAAACCCCCAAGTCTTGGAAGGCCAGTCACTCGTCTCTAGAGATTTCGAATAGTTGGGAAGACGAGAGAGAGAGGACTGTCCTCTCTTACCTTCTTTTTTGTTAGAGGGCAGGGTGGGCTGGGGTGAAACCAACGTGCTTTGCTAAGCATGCAGGAACTGCATAGAAGCTCATAAAGCATTACGTGCATATGCATTCAGAAAAGGTCAGCACCTGTAGAACACAATTCATCTACTAGAGTAAACCCTATAGCAAATTAGCTGAAACTAACATAGCTAGCACTAGGATCGTCATTTTATTGAAAAATTGAACCTCCCCGGTAAAATTCCTTATCCAAGAGAGGCAGCTTGCTAAAAAAAAATGAATTTCACGTTCATGTTAGTACACCTTTACAAAGTGGCTAATGTCACTTTAGTAGAGATGCAAACAAAAAGTATGAACGCAAAGACAAAAATAAAAAAGCAAACTAGCAAGAACCAAGACATAAACTACTCACCCCCAATTGTAAAGAACTTGTGGTATCATATCTATTCCTGTTCTTGGATCCACCATGGGGAGAAAGCATTCCTCCATAATTGTAAGAGCAACAGCTAATCTTGAGTTGCATTCTGCCATAAGTCCAAGTCTCACTGAAGAATGAACATTTTGGTCACCAGGAATACATCTCAGAAGGGCCCATGAGTAGCCATCCGGAATAAGGTTGGAAATTCCAACACGAGAACGAAGACCTGTGAAAATCTGAATGCACCAGAGGGGAAAAAACTTTAAAACATAGAAGATGAATCAGCAACCAACAAGAGCAGCATGAAAAGTTGATGCAAGCATGACTAAGGCATACGTGATAGCATCTAACGAAAGAGACAGAACATAAAATAGATTAGTAGCACCCATTGTAGTACAAGTTGTTAAGCTATAATTATTTGTTCGAATGATAATATTTGTTTCTTACCTATATTATGTAGTTCCTTTGGCTTTAAATGGGAGTCCCACCAATTCCCTTTCATTTATGATTTTTTCCCGTCAAATCCTTCTACTTAGCTCTATCTTATTCCATCCTAACCATCAGGCCAGAGGATCAAATACGGGATTCAAGATTCATGCAATATTTGCATCAAGAAAAGAATGTTTTAAGAGGAGGGTGCATAGAATTGGTCAAAAAGATTATCCTTTTGTTTATTCATGTTACGGTTGCTCTCAAGCAAAAAAAGACGGGAAAAAATGGGATTCATGAAATAGGACAGAAAATTTTGCACCTTTTATATGAATGGATGTGAGATCGTCTATAGAAAAATGTGGTGTGAAGTTCAAGTTGTTAGAGTTTAAAAAGCAAAAGGTTTCCAGATACATTGTTGACAGTGTTTATCTTTGGGTCGTGGTATTAAAGTGAAGTATTCCCGCGGGCATAGTTTGTGGAGGTTGATTTTCAACCCCTCGTATTGGTTGTGGGCGTACTACACAAAAAAGGCTTCAAGAAAAGGATTAGATTTTATTGTCGTGTGTTGAGATTCGGATCTTTTTATAAATTTTCCTAGCATCAATGCATCATGCATGAGGGGTAAGAAGATGATAGCAATAACAGATCTTACATTGATGGGAGACCTTCGATCTTCCTGCAGACCGAGAGACGGTGTCTAATGAACAGGAAGCAGACTTAGCAACGCACTCAATTTGAGTATTCTGTTTTCAAAAAAGTCTTGAATCTGATGACTGCCCCGTTATTTCACTCAATCTTTTCTTTCTGAGCCCACTTGCCCTGTGAGTTGTTTTGTCATTGGTAATTGCTTTCATTTGCCCTTTGAAATTGGTTTTCTACTTTTCTTATGAATAAATCTCTTCAATTTTTGAAAAATGTATCAACATATGTATATAAAAACAAAGATAATGGGATATCTTGGTGGTATGTCCGGTGGGTGTTGGGGTTGTCTGGTTTCCGTACTAATTTCACGGGCTCAACCAAAGGCTCGTATAATCGTATTACATTGTTATTGAAAGAAAGATTGGATGATCATCAGGGATGATACTTCTGTTCTCATTAGAATGTTGCGGGAAGAGCGAAACAAGAAACCATTGGGCTCTTGGCCCAGTGGTGGTTGTACCCCTCCACCTAGAGAGAGGTGGTGGGTTCGAAACCTCATGGGGTTGGAAACTCAGGGTTACGGATCCCTATATAAAACTGGCTTGCCTTCCAAAAAAAAAGAGTGAAACAGGAAACGTTTTGAAGGAAAGCAGAGCCGTTACTATGGTTTGTGTCATCGTTTCATGTTGGTCTTCAACTTAGCATGTTACTATATAGGGGAAGGTTAAAGCATCTGGTTGTTGAGCAAATCACTGTTGAAGAAAGTGATGTATTTCTTTTCTAATTTGTCTAGTATTCACTCTTTTAGAATGCAATCAACTTTCTATATCTATCTAGAACGACTCTTTTTTCATTCAATATAAATTTCACCTTTGACGAATGCCCATGAATTTCTCTCTAAAGAAGAAGGGTGGTTACTTTATAAGCATGATAAGAAACAAGTAAAGGAAACATAGAGTGACTATACCTCCTGGCAGTTTGCTCCACAGAACCATGTATCAGAATCTACTTTACAGGTGCTACTTTCTTTTAAACATGCACCATGGTCTGTACCAAATAACAGTCATCAGGAAAAGCAGGATTTAATTACAAAAGAATAATATCATTCCCTATTACAATGTCATTCATATCAGGCAAAATTCTTATAAAATATATAAATTATATATCGAAACTAGGTCCCCAAATAAAATTGAAAGAATTCCAAATGAAAACCATTTGCATGGGCATAATGGGTATCATGATCTATCTATCAAATTAAGTATTCGTATTCTTCTATTCGAATCAAGTAAGGGTACCAACTCCTGATGCTTATTTTGTTTACTTCTCTAGTCGATACACAATTGCCATTGTCCGTCCTTTTTGGCAACCACACGTTGAATAACTGGGTTGATGACACCTTCTTCTGAAAGCTCTGTCTTGACTGTTGTAGCTCATCATTCTCCATCACCGAGGTACAATAGAAGTCCACATAAGGTATGAGGAAAATCCTTAAGAGACCATAATTCCAGGCATCCAAAAACTTGGTATGACAGTCTGCCTTACCTTCAGTTCACATTTACTTGAGTTATTGATAGTTTGAGCCAAAAAGCGTCTCTTGAAGTATTATTGGGTTATTTATTACAAAGCCCCTTTGATCAGGCTTTAGCATTGGTAACCAATAATTAGTCAGGAAAAAAGATGAAGATAGAAACGGAAACTTATCCCGTATAATCCGTTCAAAATCATAAAGGAGAGTAGTAAAAATGCTTTTCAGCTTAATATGCCTTTGTATACGCAAATGTAACCATTAGCCAATGCCGAAAACGTACAACTGTTCGAGCCTTCCAATACTAGATTAGGGTCTAGACTAAGGAAGTCGGCTGCCCTCTATTGATCATCTGTAGATGGAGCACGAGGATCCCTTGATTGATGATTGTATTCTAGAAATCAAAAAAGACGGAGACACGACGGGAAAAACATGACTCTTGGGGTATTGGAAAGAAGGTGAAACTACCTAAATAATCCAAGAAGTACAGCAAAGACAAGGCATCCCAAAGAGTTTCCTAACCTTTTTCAGGTTCAGCAAGGGTTAAATCTTCCAAAATTAGGCAGGCATCTACTGTTTGTCAGCCCATGGCCCGGCCGGACCCTTACAAAATAGGGCTTGAGCCCTTTAAAGCCCTACTTTGAGCATCTAAGGGCTGAGCTGACTCGCCCCTTGCAACTCGTAGGGTGGGGCAAGGGTCTAATGTTTGCAGTCCTTGGCCTTAGCCCGGCCCTTTCGCACTTAATCTAGCCCGTATTAAACCCACCTGCACTAAGCTCTTTAAAACAAGTTTCAAATCTGATTTACAACAATTTACATCCACTTTTTAGCAATATATTTCATAGAAAAATATTTTGATTGGCACTTAATTAGAAAGACTTTATATTGTAATAAATATCCTTTCTTGCCATTTTGTAGAGACTAGAGAGGACCGAGAGGTAAGGCCCCCTCTCATGCTTTTCATTATTTCTAATAAACTTATTAGTGTCTTTATCAAAAGAATTATATGAATAATATTCTATAATTTTAGTATGATGCTTTTTTTTGTCATTAATTTTATTTTTATTTTTATTAATAGTCATTAAATTTGGCCCGACCCTTAGCCTAGCCATTAACCCTAAAAGTAGGGTCATGGGTGGGTAAGTGTTGAATGTTAAAGCTTAAGGGCAGGGCCGACCCAGCCCTTAACACAGCTGACCTGACCCTAAATTCACAAGGGCCTCATCTTTCCAGGGCCAGGTCGACCCTATCCTGGCCCATTTCACACCCCTACATCTACATGACCAACATGACATCAATGCAAAGAGTAAGGGTGACCACCATTAAAATGGGTAACGGTCACTTTTAATTGGTCAATGACATTCTTGTAACTCGATTAATGAGAATCAATGTATTTTTGAAATAGCATTAAAGACTATTTATAGTTAAGAACCTCATAATAAAAGAGTCAAATTCACAAACTTCTAAAATAAGTTGTATGGAAACAATCAGAGAAGGAAAAACAATCGTCCCCAAATCTTCTATCTCATGTTCAAATACTGTGACCCTCGTTTTTGTTATTTTTAGTTTAAGTATATACGAGTGCATCAATGGAAGGGATTTTTCTCCTATTTGGATCAATATATTATATAACTCTCGTTGGCATTCTCCGTTTACATGTGACTAAGTAGTTATGTTGCTGATTACCTAATTCCAAGACCTAAATCATTGGGCATTACGGTTTCATACATTAAATGAACCCTTAATAGTAAACAAAATAGTAACTGGCTTTAAATGGCATTTAGAAAAGAAAAAAAAAACATAGAAATATCGAAAAGATGAGAAGGAAGTTACATTTATGCTTGCACTGTGAGCATTTTCGTATGACAAAGGAATTCATGGCCTCTTTCTCCCTGACCGCGTCTTCACAAATCTGACAAGTGCAGCTCGGGCAATACCAGTTTCCATCAGGAAGATCCTACCGTAAAAAAAACGAGAATTGAGCCAACATCATTTCTATCCATAGTGTATGAGAACAATCCACAAATCAAAGTTAATCATAAGTCGTAAATCAAATAATTTGCGAAAGGAAGAGAGAGAAAATCTGTGTAATACATATCTACTTCAAAAAATACAAACCTGTACTGACAAGCAGGTCTGATGAAAAGTAGACGGGCAGTTATCACAACAAATCAGCTCACCCCCATCACCACAAAGTCCACATGAATCATCATTTTGGTCCAGCTCATCGATTTTCACTGCTTGTATGCCACCTTTCCTGGCCTTGTATTCAGCTGACCAAGCCTCGAGGTGGCATAGAGTGAATGGCTTGCCAGACTCCAAGAAAAGATTTAAACAGGGTCTGAGCACCTTAAAATCAGCATGAACCTTGAAGTCCGACACAGAAAGCACTTCATTGCAGCACTTACAGAGTATCCCATCTTTAGTAACCCACCCATCTTTAACAACTGCATTGTACTTTGAACTCCGGTACTGAACCACATCATTCAAAGACAGAACACCAGCATCGATTAACCAGGACAGCACTGTTCTTGCACCCGTGGAAGACCATTTCCCATTAATGCAGTGCTTTCCACCTTTCCTGGGATTACGAGGAAGCAACCTGCAACTTCCTTTCTGACTCTTGAATTTTATCAACGCTTTACTGCGAGATTGAAGAGTAGATCGCTTGGTAAATTTAAAGTCATTATTTCTTATGAGAGCCGCAACTAAAAGGTCATCATCATCAATCTGTGATCCAGACACAGTCTTTCCTCTCTTTACATTTTGGAACTTCGATTTCATTGGCTTTGTGATTTTTCGGTAAGTTTGACGGTCCAAACATCCATTTCTCGAATGCAAAAAGGTGTCATCAGTGCCATTCACATAGCTGTGTTTTTTTGGACTCTTAGTATTAAAAGCAAGCATAACCAATCCATTTTTTCTAAATTCTGGTTGCTTTATACTTGGATGTTGAAAAGATCTGGGAGAGAATTTATCATGGGCCTCGTCATTCGAAACATTAATTTCATAATTCTTCTTAAGCTTCTTAGTTGCCTTCTTCGCAAGATTTGTTCTTTCTGTTACTACGTCTTCCTTCGATATTTCCATCTCATTAGTTTCCACATTAATCTCATTCTTGGTTACATCCATAATTTTCCTTTTCTTAGATTTACTCTTCTTCCTACGAAACATAGCAAGACTCTCATTTATAAATTGCTCATCAGGAACATGTCCATTACCATCAGCCACTACCAAAGCGCTACCTAATTCACGAGCTGAAGTGTCAGCCAAGTTGTTTGACCGGTCCCCATGAAGTTTTTTACGCTGATTTCTTGCTCCATCAAGATTTTTTATTGCCAAAATATTCTTTCTTATGCTTGGATTGAACAAATCAGTTCTGATTGCTTTGACTACCCTCCCCCCTAAAAGAAGAGAAGTTTTTCTGTCAATGATCACCAGAGTAACAAAGGGATCCAGAAGATTCCACTGATGAAACAGTGCAGTAAATGTCTCGATGTGTTGCAACTCTTCCTCAATATACGATAACGTATTTGATAGTTCAGATGAGAACTCATTGATATCAATCCATTGCTTTTCTCTTTCTTCCACTCTTGATTTACACCTACTAGGATACAAACTTTCGCCACATAACCTCCATACTTTATGAAACATACGGACTACATTTCCCATTGGTGATATATAAACAGTGTCCATCAACCTTTTGTCTCCCCTTGTTCTTCTCCTCTTCTCAAGACACCAGCCAGTAGCCATAAGTATGTGGTTGACGTGTCCACGGAGACGTGAGCGTAGATCAGGAATAGAGCCCCTATTATACGCTGACTGAACTATTTCTGAGTTCAGTAGAACGGATTTCTCGGCACCATCTTTGGTAGCTACAATGGCTCTACATTTATTAACTACGGAAGCACCTCCAACAAAAACCTCGGGCTCAAGGGTCTGCTGATCAATCTTAGATGTAAGAGATTTATCGTCAGAAACTTTCTTTCCATCTATACTATGAAGTTTTGGTAATTCATTTTTGCCGGCTTCTATATCAGCTACTTGATCTCCGCTTTCCACTTCTCCAATCTGTTTGAGCACATAGCAACTAGAAATAACACCATGTCCTGAAGATTCAACCAAGTGGTGTCTTAATGTTTGATCAGCACAGCATGGAACTAGAGGGGGCAGAACGGGACCCTCCCCACCATCTGGTAAAGGAATCAAAGATTTATTCCAATGATAAGAGAGTTCATCAACTGACTTCTTCGTCCGCATAATATTAATGTCATTTCCATCTTTTTGAACCCAAGAAGTAGAGAATTCTTGAGAACATCCCAACTCAGAATTTCCAGTACTTTTATTATGCGTCGTATATTCAGAATCCTTATTTGCAGTACATGAATCCGCGACATACAAATCTTTTGTGGAGGACTGACTCGTCATTGCTGAATTTTCACTATTTGAACATAGTGACTTATTGTCGTCAGTTTTAGAATGAAGTAAGGATCTCTTCTTAGCATGTCGTTCATCATTTCCACAAAAAACCTCCATGAAGATCTGATGCTCAGCATTTGACCCTTCAAAACCATCTTCTTGTAAGCTCTCAATCTCTTCGCTGAATAGCATGTTCGTGATCTACTTGAACTCCAACTTGGGCTACAATACTTTTCCTACCATTACAAAGTTACTAATCCAAGCAGTAAAGCTCCCCCAGCTGTGAACATGCATCAACACCAAAATTGTCAGAAGTAATCACAACATAACACTCACTTTAAACATTAGCCATGCAGGTATAATTTGGTAATTTTCAGATTCAAGAAAAGCCTGGTATAAATAAAAGTACATGAGAAGTAGGACTCTCCAATTAATATCATAAAGGCGCACACACACGCTCACACACACGCGCGCACACATATATAGATATAGAAAAGGTGCTAAAAGGTGCTTAGGGTGTGTTTAATTCAACATTTTCCAGTTGAAAATAAAATATTTCTAGGAAAATTAAGTTTTCCACAGTTTGGTAGCCTTCATTAAAGGTCAGGAAAATTTTCCAAGTCAAGAAAAATTTCTTAAAAACAAGCCATTTATTTTCCAACCCCACCTATTTCTTCTCTCTCCTTCCTTGTCTCTTTGTTTGCATAGAGATACTCAATAAAGTTGATTATTTTTAATGTACGAATCAAACAACTTAGATGTGGTTTTCCTGAAAAAATTTCTCAAAACTAATTTCCATGAGAAGATGATATTTTCCATGGAATATTTTCTATGCAATCAAACACACCCTTAATATAAATCTCTACAGAAAACATTTAAGACATTTTTTCATCTAGACATTTTTACATCTGTCGTGGTTTGAAGCATTGGATCATACTGCCTCGATCGGGCGATCCAACTCCGAATCAGTATGAACCGGGGCAACCGTAGTGAATAATACTGGAACTTGACCAACTTGCCCTAGAATGGTATAAAATATATGAGAACAATGTGGCTTACTCATCATCATACACCACATAAACACTTCAACGACTCAGTTTTAATCACAATGAGACTATTGACTAGATAATCCACGTGGACAATATGCACTAGCTCAATCCAAAAACACTTCAATGCCTAAGATTTGATCTTAATATGACCTGCTGGGAATTTTTTCTTCTTCATAAAGATGATGGTTATTCTCCTTCCATTTGGACAGTCGAGATTTCCTTCAAGCTCAGCACAAAGTCGACTCAAAGACACTATCAACATGGGAGGTGATCAGTTCCCCATGTGATGCCAAGGAGCACATAATGCAGTTAAGTTTCCTTGGGTGTACAATAGGCGTGAAAGCCTCAAACGGCATGGCATTCTAAAGCTTCTTAAATCTGGAACTGCACAAAATATTGGCAGAAAGTTTCTTAATGCTTCACATCTAGCTGTGGATCGTCCATATGGATTCCATTTGCAAAGGCTTAGTTGGGAGCTTGTCTAGCATTAGGCAAACTGGTTTTGCATTTGAAGTGGGGCACAATGTTGCATGTGGCTACTTTGAGTTTGGGGAAGTTGATCACTGGTGGATGTCATGTCCACTCAACAATATTCATTAGGTAAGAAGTTTGTAATTACACACTATGTACATATACGGGAAAACCTACTAAATATTTATAACAAATATCATTATTCAATACGCTGTTTAATTATGATGGATAAAGTATTATATATTGTGAAATCCACAACAAATTAGTTGATATACTTATTTTAGAAAGTTTTCCATTTAAATATATATTTAAAAAGGGCAACAATTGGGACTCTGGTCTGCACCACCCTACTAATGCTAACTATTTGCAATAGCACAAGCTTACACTGCTGTAAAGCACATATCCACGTCAAAACAATATGGTTTGTCCATAAAACTATTGTTAAGTGGTTTACAAAAAAAAAGGTCAATTTAAGCCTAATTTGGCGAAGTTAGAGTACTGATAAATCAGGAAAGTTCATATACAGAAAATATGATAGGATAACTACGATTATCAGGCCTGGCCCTGGCTATAGGCCCAAGAGGCGGTTGCCTAGGGCCCCAAAATTTTTACCCAAAATATGTAAGTAGTGTATAGAAAAAGGCCATTTATTTAAATAATAAGATATATGATAGCTCATTAGTTGGAGTGATTACCTTTATCTTAAGGTCAAAGGTTCAATCCCTACCATTGGCATTCCTTTCTTTTCCAATTTTTTTGCTTTGAAACTGCCTTCGACACAAAAAAAAAAAAAAAACAACACTTCCCCTGGGAGGAGGGCCCATTTTCAAACCTCGCCTTGGGCCCTATTAACCTCAGGGCCGGCCCTAGCGATTATACGTAGGTGTCAGCTAGCCCAGCTGGTAAAGTCTGCAGGAGTTGTTACTATGAACCTGGGTTCGATTCCGAAAAGCACCAAATAACCAATCTCATGAAAAGTAACTCACTCGGTGGAAACACCAAAAGTTTTGTTGGCATGTCAGCCTCAATTTGCCTTAACAATGAAAAATGAAGTGGGATTATCTCAAATAAAACCATTAAAAGAAATCTTTAATTCTAGTTTTAATTTATACCCAAAAATGAATTAAAACGGAAAATGAATTTTTCATCAATACCCTAAGAAAAAGTCTATGCATAGGACAAATTTTGTTGGCATCTCTGCCTCAATTTGCCTTAACAAAGAAAAATGAAGTAGGATTAACTCAAATAAAACCATTAAAAGAAATATTTAATTCTTGTTTTAATTTATACCTAAGAATGAGTTAATACAAAAAACGGATTATTCATTAATACCCCAAGAAAAAATATATGTATAAGACAGACACTAAATACATGTCAAAAACAATAAAATACAGTGTTCAAAAACCGACCGGAGGTGGGTGCCTCCTCATTCTTTTACGAATTTTTCAAACTAGGGATTAGTGAGGATATAGCTTCACAAGCTTGAAGACAATTAAAGGCAGACTGAAGTCATAAATCGGAGACGACAGAAGCGAACAGAAACGGAAAAAGGGCAAATTTGTTAATACTTTTTTTTTTTTTTTTTTTTTCTTGTTCTCAAAATAACCTATTAGGTCTTTGATGATATTAAAAGTGACCCCTTGAGTATAGGTTTCAGATGTTAATTCTCTTATTTGCACTTGGAGTTGGGCTTTTGTTGTTTAAGGGTTAGGCTTTCTCTCTTCACAAAAGATGATATTGTGATCTCAATTCGCAACAAAATCAAGTATCGTCTTATTTTCTTCTTTTTTTAATTGTAAAAATAGTTAATTTATTAACTCAAAAAAAATCTGGGGTGGGTGGAAAGAGTACAACCCGACTACAAAATAAAAAGAAAGAACCTCAAAAGTCACACAAGACTTCAAGTCAAATTCGCTATAATTAAATTCTTCCAACATATCACAAGATCTCTGAATGATGAACCTGGTGAACTTGGTAGGAAAAAAACATCTTCGATCCCCTCCCCCACACCACCCCCTATGTATGGAAAATAATGCCCAATACAATATTGTCGCATAAATGTCTTAGCCTTCCCTTTGAAACACATTGTTATTTTCCTTCCACAAAACTCATTTGATCGTATATGGAGTAATGTCCCACAAAACTCATTTAATTGTTATGTTCCTTTGAAATAGCTTGCACCACCACACTTTCAAAGATGTGATAGAACCCTCATCAAACATGTAGATTTTGTAAGCTTATGAATTGGGAGCGTGTTGTGCAGATATTGGCCCAACTGAAATATTATATTTTCCACTTAATTGTCATATAAATTTTAGTGCGCTTTTTAAGGGAAATGCTGCCAAATTATCAGGACTTTTCCAATTTATTTGGCTTCCGCTGTGCTATTCTGATATAGTTGTGGCGTGTCGCCTGGTTATCCAGGTGGGGCGTCGCATCTATTTAGTGGCTACGGAAAAGGTTAAGGAAGCGTGATAGATCATAAACTCCCCCCATGGCGATAGGGAACGTATCAGGCCCACGTAAACTAAGTCCTGGTCGACTATATTTTTCCTCAATTTTCCAAAAAAATTCCTTTTTAATTTAATAAGTTTTTTTAAAATTGAAAGTCATTTTAAGTTTAATGTAACTGTAAATGGTCAATGGACATTACACCACAAATTAGACACAAAGGACAACTTTCATACCTCTTTGTCTAAGTTCATTTCTAGTCCCTATAGAACAAGGTTACTTTGAATAGAATATCCTTCTTCTAAACTACGCGTCTCGAAAATACCCTCCTTTTTTGCTCATAGCTTATACCAAATGCTCATGTATCGATCCCATAGTAAATTTCATTGTCGGCCCACTTTCGCCGACACTTTCATTTCCAATTTTAACCGATCCAAATATAACCAAAGTAACTTTTGAAATCATATAGCGAAGGTCCCCCACTTTCATATTCACCTCCATTTCCTAGAATTTCGTTACTCTCACATGTTTTAAATCACAAACACTATATAAAGTATACACCAAAACAACTTTTCTTAAATCACACCATTTAGAATACCAAAAGCTAATTCTCTCCCATTTCCCGATGTTAAATTCAATGCCTTCTATAAACTTGTTTCATGGTTTAAGATCGAAATTTATAATCTCACGCCATAGGTGATCTTAGGCTTATTTGGGAGCCATGTATATACCGTTATCCCGAACTTAACTTTAATCTCATCAGCCCATAACCCTTTAAACCCTTCTTCGCCGTTATAATACCGCCAAAGCCATTTTTCAAGCAATGTGATATTCATCTCTAGGAAAAAAAACTACTAAACCCAATCTACTTATTTCTTTTTCCATGCAAATCACATCCCATTTAAGAAAAAAGCTTACGAGCCTCGTCGTCAGTGTGACATGAGAAGAAATTCATGACCATAGTCTCCAACTTTTACGGTATGAACGTTGGTAGTTGAAATAAGGATAAATAATAAACCGACTGGCTAGTGTACTTTTAAAAAGTGTAAGGCGGGTCATTTTAAAGTGGAGTGCTTGTACAACATCTCAAAGAGAGAATTGCTTCCAAAATCATTACTATTTCCAACCCCCATAACTTTGTGTGTTTTAAAGTTTGCACGTAATCCTACGGGCAACTGAAAGCTCAACAACACAAACAGAAGATGTTTGATCTCTCTATGATCCTGCCTAAAAGAACTAAATGTGAATAGTTTGTGGCGAATCTTCATTCACCCTTAAACCATGAATTATGCCCAACTCACTATCCCTACATGTAAATCTGCTTCAAGTCTCCTCGTCGCAATACACAAAATATGAGTTAAAGGGTCACCATGTCCAATCCATCCCCTAAAGCTAAAAAAACCTACATGAACACTATTAACCAAGACTATAAACTTTGTTGTTGACCCACAGCCTCCACATTTCCCAAAACACATCTTCTCCAAAACAAACAATAAAAAGTTCTAACTTACATGTTCATAAGCAAACCACACCCGGTACTCTTTCCCTCATCCTAGAGTCAATTGACTCGTTGGTAAAAAGAACAGTAGAACACCATCAAGGTTCTGCCTATTAAAAAAAAACCCTTGGAATCTCAAAATCACTAAGCCCATCACTATTCTCAGCCTCTTAACCAAAACCTTAGCTAAAATTTTGTAAACGCTACTAATAAACCTTTCGTCATTGAAACCAATGTGAGGAAACTCCTTCATTTTAGCCATGGCCCATAACTTCTTCTCCAACAAAAATATACCAATGTGAGGAAACTCCTTCATTTTAGCCATGGCCCGTAACGTCTTCTCTAACAAGAATATACCAATATATATCAAAACATCGCATTGGGTATTCATCTAACCACGGAGCTTTCTCCCCACCACAACTCTTCATGGCCTTGCAAAAAAATTTCTTCTTCAAATTCCCTCTCAAGCCAACATGCATACTCTAAACTAAGACAATCCAGCCGGTCCAATCGCCGGTCCAATCAAGGTCTCCATAGATGAAGTTCATTGTACAAACCCAAATAGAACTCAACCCTGATTTTTTCTTATCATTCACTAACTGGTCACCATTTATAGTTTGGATATGTTAATCCAATTATGCTACCCATTTATTTCAATTTAGTGATTCAACTGCTTTATCTAGGTTAATGTATTTTGTATTACTTTATTTCCTTATTTTAATTTATTTAGGTTACGAGGAGAATTTATTCGACAAGGAAAGTAGGATTCCTAAAAAGGAAGTCTTCTAGGGTTAGAAATCTAATTAAAAAAGCCAAGAAAGCCTCCAACTTCAGCGACCTTAGTGTGAATTTTAGTTAATTTAATAAAGAAAAATTATTTTATTGCTTCAAAAAATTATATAGCATCAAAACCACAAATAACTTATTGATTGGCATTCATTTGCTAATTTTTCTCACAATTAAGATTCACATCAAATCTGGTAGGAGAAAACAGTTTATATCCGCATAATTTTTTTTCTTCTCCTCATCCTCTTTTAATTCAAGGCTTCTTTAACGTTGGGAATGTAGTTTCAAGGGGACTGATGCTGACCAAAAAACCGAACATCTAGAAGACAACATTGATAGAATTCTAGGTACCATAAATCTATCATTCACGGGTAGCGATGCTACAGCAGCACCCCAAAGAGTCATTATCAAGAATTCTGAATATGTCAAGTTCGTAGGCAAAAAGCCTAATTCTCCAACCACAAGGACCGATCCCGCGATTTTTACTCACAACAAACCACATGGGTTCGTCTCCATCAATGTAACACCGAGGTCATCATTATGAAGTTTTGGGGTGCATCGAACATTGTCTCACCCTATGTAATTTTGCACATCATGTTTCTCACTCTCCAACCACAGGGACCGATCCCGCGATTCCTACTCACAACAAACCACATGGGTTCGTCTCTACCAATGTAACACCGAGGTCATCATTATGAAGTTTTGGGGTGCATCAAACATTGTCTCACCCTATGTAATTTCACACATCATGTCTCCCGCCAGAGGTGTAACATAAACAAGCTGAGATACACTGTTTATTCTTCTATACTAAGGTTCAAGGGGGGTTAGCAACAACATAATCTTCTTGTCGACATTCCCTAACAATTCACTCCCGAAGAAAGCCTGAAAGGCAACCTCCAAAGCATCAACTTGTGCTTAGGCTTCCTCAAACACCTTCAAATCATGACATTACCCCTTGAGATCCCCTCCTCGCTACAGATAAGTGTACTTAAAATCATTTTCTTTTTATAGAGGGGATTGACAAGTTGTTCAAATGTCAGATTATATGGGTCAGCACACTCACCGTTCCTTCGGGATGCAACGAAAGCTTACTTAACTATGAAAAGGACGGTAACGTTCACAGTATACTCTTACACTATCCTGGAGAGCTCCGCGTAATAGAAATAATTTGGCGAGAGCAACAAATTAGAATCACACGAATATATTCAAATTTAATTAAGCAAACTGAATTTATTAATTCTCTAAATACGAACCTACTAAAAATAGAGACCTTAGCCTTTATTTATAAAGATCTAACAAGATTGCGAGAAAAAAAAAAACTCTTACCAAAAAAAAAACAAACTAAATTAACATTTTAAATGTTTTAAGATTATCTCAATAATGTAGTAATCAAAATAAAATATACAAAAATAGGGATATTTAAAGAACACAACATCCAAGACATAAAAGAAAGAGCCTTAAGATACGTGTGACGCATGTCTTGATCTACCATCACATTAACAAACCTTCTTTTAGAAGAGTTCGACCACGAGCTCACAAGACAGAGGAATTTAACTAAGAAATTTGCTCGAATTGCAAACAAACAATTCAAAATTAAGAACTTTCCAATGCAAACGAAGAAACACAATAATCTTGGTTGGTGTAGAAATAAGCACCACAAATATAGCCAAACATAAGTTCAAGAAACAATTGACTTTGCCACCTTTTCTGTTTGCAACTATGGAATATTAAAGTCGCGATATATAACTAAAAATTACTCTCATATAGGGTCAGAACCCTAATTTCAGCCTTGTTGTCCCTTTCAATCCCAATTTCAAGAGTTACTCGGCCATAGTTCCTCAAATTTATGGAGACCCAACAAGGTTCATAATTCCTTTTTTCATCTGTCTTAGCTATTTTGACGAGGCTACTACGTAGACGGGATTAGGTAAAGGTGGAGAACACTTTTTAGGGCCCGAAGAACCTAGCTTTTTCATCGTAAGACTAAGTCGAAGCGTTACCGAAGGCCGAGGAGCCTAATGATAAGCTATTGACTTAGATTTCATTTCACGAACGCTTCCGCTTAGCTTTTCATACAAAGATAGTTATTAAATCGTTAGCACCAGAGAAAAACATTCCCCCTAGAGTAGAATAGCTATTAATACAAATAACAGAAACTCCGTTATAGCCATTTCTGTACGTTCAATGTGCTCTTATTAGCATTTTTTATGGTTATGCCCGCAGCTGTCGCATGACAAAGAGCCTCAAAAAAGAAAGTAGGTTGGCTAGTAGTGTCGCCCTTATCACATTAAAGTCGCTCGACGTCATTCGATGGGAGTTATTCGATCGACACGTCTGTGGTCCCCTCGCCCTATTGAAATTTTAGCCTTCAGATCTTGCAGTAAGTCGTAAAAAAATCAAGGAAGCTACAATCAAAAGTTTTTACCTGAGAAATCGCCGAAACTCTCATAGCTGCACATGACCCAGCGCTGATGCTTCGTCCTAGTCTTTCCTTCCCCGAGGTGGGTGATACTAGCCTAAGGGAAGCCCCCATCACTACCCAAACACGAAAGGAAAAAGATGCTCGACTAGCAAGGTTAGGCAATTGAGCATGCCGATCTAAGAAAAGTAGCTCTGGTAAACATTACCACAATGCAAGTCCTAGCAAAAAAAAAAAAAAAACTAGGCAAGCTGGGGTTAAGGTAAAGGATACAAGGTTAGGCAATTGAGCATGTCGCTCTAAGAGAAATAGCTCTGGTAAACATTACCACTATGCAAGTCCTAGTAAAAAAAAATGTGCTAGGCAAACTGGGGTTAAGGCCTGTAACTTTTATTTCAGTCCTAGCAAATAGCTCTTATACAAACTACCACTTAAATAAACTCCTAAAACAGTAAGGATATCAAATAACCTAAATGTTGTGAAGAGATAGAAAATAATGCCTCCGAAAATGTGTGGCACGTGTCTTGATGTGCGCTCACATCACGTTTATTTTGTGCTTCAATGTTTTGAGTTTTCCCGTTACGAATGTCGAGGTAATAGGAGTCCTAAATTTGAGCCCAATAATATCATGGGATTTATCAATCCATCGGCCATTAATACAAGTCTATCAACTAATTATGTCCAAATGTAAGGTCTGAAGAACACCTCAAGAGCTTCATGTGCTTTAAGAAGACCGTAACTTCTATTTCGTAAAACCCGTACATTATGAAAAAAAATTGCAAATGAACTCCACGAAGTATAGTAGTATGACATCAGGGCATGAGTCTATGGAGATGCATCTCTCTCTCTCTCTCTCTCTCTCTCTCTCTCTCTCTATATATATATATATATATATATACACATATGGGTTAATTACTTAATTCTTCTATTTTATTTTTGATACATCCAAATATTTAGAAAAGTATTTTATTTCCCATACTTAAAGGGAAGTAACCGATACGGTAAATAGGAATCCTAAATAAGAAGTCCTTTAGAGTTAGCTCTTTAAGAAATGCCAGAGACTTAAATTCTAGCTACCTAATTGTGAATGTTATTGAGTGGCAACTTAGAAAAAATTCTATAAACACCAAAATAAAAATAAAAAAACTCATCAAAAATTATGAGCACGTACCTCTCAGTATAAGGCGGGCATAAATTCAAAAAAATCATACATGAGAAGTGGGATTATCTCAGATGAAAAGATAAAACAAACAAAATTAGCATATAAAGAACATGTAA